>OZ010667.1:23590740-24796573 GCA_963932185.1 Troglohyphantes excavatus | reverse complement strand
ACTTGGAGGAAAATCGTTTGGATTTCCTCTAAAACATAAGCGAACATAAGTGGATTGGATTCGTTTTTTATATTGCGAAAGAAGGTTGTCATGAGTGGAACAATACACAAAAAATATTTAAATTATAGTTTTAAAATATCTTCATTAAACAATATGCAATATATTTATAAGTTAATTCAAAAATAAAATCCACATCTCTTTGATATCATAAGAAACCAAACGTTTAAGTAAAATACATTAAAATTCATATACTACTTCTTACTTTACCAGGGGGGAATGGGCAATGGGTAGTAAGAATCATGTAAAACGTACCTATTTTTACAATTATTTTAAAATGTAATTGATCCCTAACCCTTCATAAATTTTACATAGCTATTGTACAGAATCAACTACCGTTTGCGTATAGTTTTATACTTTACTTTAATTATTAACTGGATATTTAGATCGATATGGTCGATAGATAATGAAATAATGTAATAAAACATTATATATAGTATTCTAAAATTTTATTAATATAAACTAAATTAATAGATATTTTATTAGAAAATCTTGTGAGCTTTTATATATCCCTAATTCCTACTGTATCATTCGTTTTAAACCATTAACGAAAATTCTTTCACATTCCTTGCTGCTTCTATTCACCGTATTCTACGATACAAATTAAAAACTTTTCATATAAGGAATTAAATTTTATATAAAAAAAATTATATTATAAAACATACACAGCAAAAATATTTAAAATTCCAAACAGTGAAAACAACTTTGCAATTGCAAAAATAGCTTGATAGTCAGTGGGCTAAAAAAAACTTGATTTTAACCAAATCTCTGTATTTAGACGCAGTTTTTTTTTTTTTTAAATTTGGTATAAGAAACAAAAATAAGAATAATTTAAAATATATAAATAAGAAATTGTTTCTTCGAAATTTGATGGTAAGTAATTAAATACAACAGAACAAATACAGACATCAAATATAACAGTATAGTTTAGAAAACTCCTTAATAAATGATCAAAATTAAAACGACTTGGTAATTTACGAATCTTACTTTAGTTCTTATATAATACTATGTATACTATGTATATTTTAGTGCATTAAAAATAACATATTTAAAATACTCCACTAGCGTTCACATGAAATAATTCTATAATTCAAAAATTTCTAATATTCTAATTTGCTTTCTAATTTGTATACTTACTTTAGTTATGCTATACTGTTTTATGTGGAATATATTTTATGTCTTATAATTATGCATAATCAACATAATATTTTAAATACTCCACTAGAATTCACATTCTACAGAATTTCTAATATTCTAATTTGCATATTAAATCATTTTCTTACATAATTATTTCATTTGAAGTATTTATATATTGTAAAATATTGAAATAAATAATATATTTACTTAAAAAATATGCGACAATATTGAAATATTTAGAATTTCATAAACTGGATAAAAAATTACCATTGTCAGTAATAATGATAGAAAATATAATCCCGTTAGGTTTAATCAGCCATTTTGTTCAGAATAGAAAGAAATATGGAGCAAAAATCATAAAAATTATTATAAATTCATTTTTTAATAATTATATTTATTTTATTATAATAAAAAGTTACCTATTTCAATTGCGTAGATATATCCTCAAACTTCAAAATAGTCCTTGTAAAGTTGATAAAAATAACCATATATTCTTCGAAAAAATGGTAGAATAAATTTTACTTCAAACGATATTCCAATTTTTAACGTTGACAAAATATTAATTCTAAAAATCTATCGTTTGTGCATTAATTGAAAATTGTTCAAACTAAAACATGTATACTATTATCATTTAACTATAAAATTAAACTAAGATAAATATTTAATCCGTTAAAATGTAAATATCATACTGTTATTTTATTAAATATTCTATTAGTTACCTCTCAAAATTAAGGAAACTATATAACTTAAATAAATTCTATTTGCCGCATCTTAGCTATTTCTTATTGTATAAAAATAGATTATGGAATATTATGTTTTTATATTTGACTACTTATTAATACGTTATTAAAATTAGCATAGGTTATATAAGATATTTTAATTTAATATAATTATAAGAAGAATGCAATTTTTGAATAATTATTAAATGCATTAAAAATTTGAATTTTTGACGGGTAACATAACAGACGATAACATTTTCATGTTTTTTTTCAATTTAATTTTATTTTTATTCAGACATATTTATTTTAGCCAAATAAAATTATGAAATTTACTGAATTAAGTATAAATCGCGTTTCTTTGAATTGGAACATGCTTGTTTTTACGTAAGAGATCTATACTTTTTAGAAGTACAGTTTTCTAGTTGTAGTATTCATTCCACGATATATCAACAAAATATGAGATAACGAGAAGTTTGGGAGTTTTTTTTAGATGAAAATTATTATTTTTAAATTGTTTGAAGTTCTAAGTTTATTAACAAATTACAATTAATGTGGTATCAAAATAATATCTTTTATTATAAAACATTTAAAAATGATAGCTACAAAAATAAGTATTAGTATTGATATTTTCCGAGGAAAATCAACAATGAGTGGACTTTTTTGATGACTTTACAAATCCATGAAAATATTTTCATTTATAGGAGGTATTTGCTCGAGCCATTATTTTAGTAAATATTTAAAGTATCGTAGTAAAGTAGCAAGCACATCACTTCATGTTTGCTCTTCATTCGTTTCCCTACCCAACTAAGGTACTGTGGTGGTTCCTTCAAATATCCGATAATTATCCTCGGGCTCGAGCAATTGCTTTAGTTCAATGGTTAAAGTATCGGCATAGTATGCACAACGCTCTAGGTTCGATACCAGATATCTGCCAAACGGATATCTGTTTATAGCAAAACAGCAGTTTTTAAAATTAGCCATGCACGTAGAACAATAAACACGGATGTCTCAGGAACGGATAATATTGCAACACTAATTAACAAACATACCTGAAATGTAAGGTATCTTAAATTCAACTCATATTACGAGCATAAATTACAGCATATTCTTCACAAAACAAATACATGATAACTTGTGTCAGGACAAACTTCCACTAACTTTCATCCCCAATTCTTCTTGATTGGCCACAATTAGCTATTAGCTTAAACGCCCCCTTCGATGCCCTCGACTCTTATCACGGCGAAGACGTGATCCTTCGTTTTTTGGAAAGATTGCGAGGCCGTAATCCGTCCACGGTCTGAAATACATAAGCCTCACCGTGTGAAAGGCTCTGATTTAAGGGTCAATAGTCCATTCGGAGACTGCTCTATCGGACCCTGGGGAGAGACGGCCATTCACTTGGGTTTTATGTCCGGCTGTCGGGCGATTAGAGTGTCCATAAAGGTCCGGCACAAAGAGTGTCCGGGATGACAAGGAGCCCTCGTAAAGTTCCAGTGACGTTGTCTGTGGCCGACACTTACGGGGGTTTGTCGGAAGTAGTTTCTAAACACGGTGGTTGGATAGGCCTTGTGAGCGTGATATGCAGAGAAGAGAACTTCTGATAATAAGTGATTTCGTTCTCAATAAAAAGCATGTTCCATGATTGTTAATTGTTATATAAGGTTGTATCGAGAAACTGTTTTTGTTGAACTAAAACAATTTATAAAAAATATGTATATATGTCATACGAATACAATTTCGAACTCAAATTTAAAAAATTCCATTTAATAAGTTTTACCAAATCCTGAAAAAAATAAACATATAAATTTGCCTTAATGTATGAATTACATCGGAATTCATTTTAAAATATAAGGTGTTTTAATAATTCCTTTTTATACAAAGTTATATACATTTAAATTGATTTCGTGAATACCTACTAAATTCTAAATAAGTTTTCTCAGCGATACAAGTAATGTAAAAGTTCATAAAAATCTCTACTTTAAAGCATTGGGGAACGTTTGAAAGCCTTCACTACTAAAATAATAATAAAAAATGTGTTTGCTAAAAATAAGAAAGTATTGATAATATAAATTACTATCCTACAGTGAAAACAAAGTTACAGTTCTGATAGTTTGTTCATCTCTCACAAGGTGGATTCAGTAACATTTGCAAATAAAACAACTGTTTTAGAAAACTTGACTATTCAGTACATATTGCACTATTTAGGTTAGGGACGTACTGGAAAGTTAAAGCGGCCCGATAACCAGCCCAAACATTAAGGCATTTGAGAATTATGAACACTTATATGCCTAATTAACATGCAAATTTTACATTAAATATACTACACATAGTAGTAAACAATATTTCTATATAACTCTTTTTCTTACAAATTTCGCTTGCAATTTCATCTGAAGGTATTTTTCTTAAAATGTATTTTCCACTGTCAGTCGAAAGTTTTCGGGGGGTTAGGGCGATTAACATCGTAGCAGCCCTGGCTGGACTCGGCCCGGTGATTGTGCTGGACCATTATATGGCCAGTTAGCCCCTGGTTTAAGCTGAAAGAGTTTATATCAATTGTTAATAAAATAGTAAAGAGGTAACTTTCAATGAATAATAAATACTAATATGTCTTAATAAATATCTCGTATTATTTTTGTACATATTAAAGCTCATTTCACAGAATAAAAGTTTGAATATTTAGGAGTTATGAAATCTAAGGTAAAATATGAGTTCCTACTTGTTTAACTTAATTATTAATTAGTGGAAAAAGAAGACTTGGAGAGTTTAACAAACCTCCAAGTGGTTAACATTTTTTCAATGTATAAGTTTATAAATGAATATAATCCTACATCTAAGTTAATTCCCATTTTTAACAATTTTTATTTATTACCTATGTTTTACAAACCTAGTTTTCCATTTCATATTATTAATATATATATTTTTTAATAATACAATTTTAATGCTGTTATACTGCAGTAGAATATACTATATCGTAGTAAAGCTAGGATTGACACATTTTCACTTTCTACAAAAAACTCAAACATTTTTATAAATGTATGTGATTTGATTAACCTTTTCAACTTTATAGTAACGGTTCTGGTAGGAACCCTCACATAACCAATATAATATTTTGGGGACCCTTTTTCGAATTATCAACAAAACAATATTATGAGATGAACATTTACTTTGAAATGTAATATGAATATTACTTCAGCACATGAGTATTCGATTTCTCTAGAAAAGATTCATACTAACTTTTGAAATCCTACGCAAATATGTAGCGTAATTTTACTGGTCTGCAATGGATAGAAATGGAAAAAAAATTATATGTATCCATACAAAACTAAACGTTTCAAGAATTATTAAATAACAATAAGGATAGTTATTTAGTTTTCCTAGATAAAAAATTGTTACAGACATCGATGTACTTACTGGTTATTATTAATATTTCTATTAGCGTTTATGTATTATACACTTTTTAATCACCTCGGCGCGGCGGGCCACATAAACGCATGGCCATACCAGCATTGCGGTCTCTGCGGACCCATCTGTTACGCCACTGATTTTCAAACATTCTGTTCCATTTTCATTAATTCAAAAGCAATGCAAATTTAGGATTCTAACTCTGCATTCCATCCACACACTTGCTAATTCGCTACAATCCGAAGGATATTCTCTGTTTTAAATATTCTATTCCATTTTCATTAATTCAAAAGCAATGCAAATTTATAATCCTAACTGTATTCCATCCACAGACTTACTAATTCGTTACAATCCAAAGACTATTTGCTATTAGAATGTCTTTCAAACATTTTATTACATTTTCATTAATTCCAAAGTAATGTAAATTTATAATTCTAACTCCGTATTCCATCCACTGACTTCAATCCGAAGACTATTATCTGTTTTTTAAACATTCTGTTCCATTTTCATTAATTCAAAAGCAATGAAACTTTCTTCTTCTAACTATGCATTATATTCACAGACTTGCTAATTCGCTCCCATCTTAAGACAAAGATCAACGCGATCGAATGACACGGTTACAAGAAAAAAAAAGAAGAAAAAAAAAACGTTGCGGAAGAACAGTTTTCTATTTGCGAACAAGAATAAACGCGACACTCTTTGTGAGTATTATTTTTGTAAATTAGCTGGCAACACCGGAACTAAAAACACAGACTGCCCCCTTACGGCTACCTCGTATATCACACACTTTGTAGCAGGTGAAGACAGAAGCACAATGGCGAGGGTCTTCGAGATGAAAATTATCATCAATTTCCCCAGTAACACACAGAAGTGAGTTTGTGTTGGAGATAAGTCCATGCGAAGTCAGAACCATTATTCCTGTACCAGAACAAACAATGGCGTGTTGTTGAGCCTATGAGCCGAAGAATAGACACCCACATCCCATTCCAAAGTACTGTCTTAAATATTCTTACATTGAAGTGAATAGATGGTGGAATATAAGAACCCATGTCCTTGATGATCATTATTAATGCATAATGCAAACTATGATTAACGTTTATAACAGTATTTTTAAATTTAATAATAGCTGTGGGGCAGTCTTAAAAAAACGTGGAAACGTTTCAAAGGATATTTATAAAAATTGCGTACGTAAGAACATTTCTTATTTAAAAAAGTATAGAAAGTCATTTCTGTAATTTCAATGTGTCTACGTTCCTCAATAAAAATAGGGTTGTGTTCTTTTCATTCAAAAAAATTATTTTTTATAGCAGATATCAAAGTCTATTTATACGATATGGACTGATATAGACATCACAAAAATGCTATACGTTACAAATACATACAAAACAATCGCATATACTAAAAACATAGATATGACCGAAAAAAAAATTAGTTAAGAATTTATTGTTAGTTTTTAACACTATCAAGACATGTCAGTTCAGGAGAGTAAGATATTGACGGAAAATTGACAAAAATTTCGTAATAGGTTAATTTTTAAAGTATTTTTAAAACTAAAATTTTTTTTTAAGTAATTTTACAATGGGGATTCTAAGAGTAAACATAAAACTGGGATATCACATGTCACCTAGAATCATCACCTATCAATTAATATACATTCTGTTATTTGACCTAATTAAAATACAATATAGAAATAGCGCATAACAGTTTAAAAGTTTAAACTTATCAGTTTTAAAATTAATATAACGCATTTTTTGCTTTTCGTCAACATTAAATGAAATATTTATTAATAAAATCCCATATATAATTATGTTCTATAATATTGATCGAACTAAAATATTTTAGAAATTAATGAGTTCAGACTGAACATTAAAACAACAGCTGTTCTTTAAAATAAACCAAGTTTGTATATGCATTTCTGTTATTTCATATATGTGTAATTTCAATACATAATTAATTCGTAAAAAATTTCAAGGTAACACATATTTTTTCTGCATGAGAAATTATACATTGATTTTATAAGTAATAACAAAACATTTATCAGTATTCAAATATAATCTATTTTTATACTCCTGATAGTAACTTAACGGTCATTACTCATCGTCTAAAACTTATTGTTTCACAATTAAAATATAACATATAAATATATAAAAAGCCATACTTAAACTTAAATATTAGACAAAAAATTATAAATAAGCATGAATCAACTAGTATTTCAGAAAAATCTTTAAATAAAAATGAAAACAATGGTCCTGAAACTGACTTTTGAAGTACTCCTGAAGTACTGAATTTTTCTTTAAAAAAAGCAAATATATATTTTACATTAGTTTAATAAGTTTGCATCTATACGATTGACGTATAACCGAAACTAATATTAAATAACGAAGTGCCAAAACGAAATGCCATTTCTTTTAAGAGCAGATGTATAAACAGAGATATTTCATTTACAGAAATGTTTCTCGGAAATTTAACTAAATTGCTATACATCTAAAGGAACCTTTCATATAAGGGTATTTCCACTCAAAATGATTGAAAAGTAAGCATCCCCTGAAAGCATGTTGGATATCGATACTGAGTAATCGATACTATTGAGAATCGTATTATTTTCAAAGAAGAACTTCAAAGAAGAAACAAAAACATTCTCTTATAATATCAAATCAATATTTTTCTTTCATCTTTCTCCCCTAGAAGTCCTGTCCGAAAAGCAATAGTAACAAGTGGGACATTCCGTTGTTTAGACCAACAAATTACATAATATGAATTTAAAAGGCCTGAGGCCAGTTATTATATAAAATTTTGGAACAGTATAACAGTATGTTCAATTGCAAAGAAATACGTACTCTTTCAAATCTGATCATAATTTTTTTTTCACGTTCCTGTAAAGATTCTTTCTTGTAAGTAATATTCAAATTGTCTTTTTGAGTTGTTCTTAAACGTGTTTTGTTCCCTTAAAATATATACATTTTCTATTTTTCCTTTTTATGTAAAAAATTTAAGTTTTTTCCAAGACTAAAAACTTTTTTAAGCATAAACTGACTGAAAGCATAAATACTGATTTCTTGCTTATAACTTTAAAAACTTTCAAATCCTAAGACATTTGATTGCATGTGGTAATGTTTATCCTTTTTGTACCAGTATTAATTATATACTTAAAAAAATAAATCCCTAAATATTAATATTAGAATTATCCACTGAAAAAAAAAATATTGAAGTAGTTGTACAATTAGAGTTTGGTAAATGGGAATCATAGTGTCATGTACCCTATCACCATTTAGAACTATATCTCTACTAATCTTTATTTTTAACAAAGTTTCATATTTAAATTGAAATTGATAAAAAATAAAACGTATTAGTAACATTCTATAAGGTTTTTTAAGTACGTTTATAATTTTATTTATTTATTCTTATATATATTACATATTTGGACGATTGACATATATTTTGTATGGCTGGGTGGTTGAATTAACGTTGCACTAGAGGTACACAATGGGCTATTGGGGATGGTCATATATTTAACATGGATACTTGAAATTATTACTCTGAAATATATATTCTTCATTATATCCAAAAGGCGATATTCTCTTTAAATTAGCAATGAAGGAGAAAAAGGGAAACAAAAAAAATAAAAAACTATGTAGTATTTTAACAGTAACCTAGATTTAAGAATAACATTATTCTTTTCTCTCTAATATATCCTTTAATATTGTCTAAGCGCTGAAAACTTAAGTAAGTCGAATCTGTGACCAACTTTAATATAGCTAAGTGTCACATAACAAAGGTTAGTTACAGCTTTGTTAGAACACGACTGTTCATTACAATTAGAGTGTCAGGGAAAAAATTATGAGGGTTAAATTTTTCGTTAAAATGGAAGTATCAACGCCTTATGTTAGCTGCAGTTTTATTTCTATACCGTAATTGTAAGAAGTCGTGAAACGGAATTAATTAGAATTTTCCTTAAAAACTTTAAAAGATAGGAATGTTGGTTAAAAACAAGGAAAAATAAAACTTTGTTTTTCATTTTTGCACAATTAGAATGAACGGATAGTCATTGTTATTCTTCTGGACTCTTCATATTAAAATTTTCTAAAAATTCCAAGATAAAAAGATCTGTTATTCTGTTTTGGAGCTTTTACAAGGTAAAATTTTAAGCAAATTAAAACATATCGCTGTTTCATCCTGAAAATAAATTGCTAAATTAAAATCTTATCATATATTTGCAAAATAATGATAGAAAACACATTCACGATAAACAATATTATCACAATCGCAATAGTAACGTAATTCATCGTTATTTTACGTTACACTTAACACGTTTAACTCTCCCACTGACCTCTAAAGCCAGACACCACCTCCGAACTGTCATAGTTGCTCCCCAAATAGGCTTAGTGCAATGGCAATAAAAACTTAAGTCAATAATCACACCAGAGCACACACTTGCTGGCATTTCTTTGCACCACCCCCACTTGCCTGGGATAAGTTTAACTCTCCAGTTTATTATCCGGTTTATGGACTTACGCCTTCACGAAGCAAGAGAGAGAGAGAGAGAAAAAAATCACGAAAATACAAAACTTTTCCTTCCCTTTTCCTGTTGGTACCCTTTAGGAAGGTTCCAGAATCTGAAGGAAGTCGGGTTTATGAGGCGTATAAATAACAAGATGCAACATTTCTGCTAAGAGGAGAGACTCCTTGGTGTACGTTCCTCTCGCTGTATATCCGCTGAATTATGAACTGTACCGTTTCGTAGGTTTACCAGCTGGTGACTCGATTCGAAGGTGTGAAGATCAGGGTAGTACTACATTACGTGCTTATCGCTCAATAGCACTGTCTTTCGGTGCGGGCGCGTTCGTTTCCATAATTTATGGTCAAATATGTTTATGTCATTGAATTCGATTTTCGGATTAGTTTTATAAGCTAATAATTCGATACTATGATTGTTTTCTGTTGTCATGGTTATTGAGATATTAAAATGATTGAGTTATTGAAATTATTTCATATTTTTTTTTCGGAATTTTTAATGCTAAATTAAAAATTAATACTTTCATCAGAATTGAATGAAGAATTTGTACAAACAATAATTAAAATCAACTGCTATTAAAAGAATTTTCATTTTTTTTATTAATTAAAAGAATTGAAATTATATATTTATTATTATGAGGTATAATAATTGGTTATATATTTATATCTATAATAATAAAAGAGTCTGTGTGTGTATGTGGCACGCAAAACGTTATCTTCTACTGCTCGGACATGTCTGAAAATTTATATATATAGACACTATATATAAATCAACCTCTAATTGTGCACATGGGTCTCGAAATTTTAAAATTCCATTTAGTTTTTCGTTTATAACGACTTTAGAAGCCATTTTAAAAAATAGTATTTACGGTGTTATAAAATCATTAGATCTTGGCAACAATGTAATACTTTAAGATAAATGTATATATATTTATGGTTTTAAACAATTGAAAGTTGGCGATCAAAAATTGCTTTGGCAAAATAACTCTTTCTGACAATTGAATGGGTAAGTGGAAGAAGCGGTTAACTAGTTAACTAACTTTTCTGAAAAAATCTAATTTTGATGTAGATGAAAACTTTAACGACATATGTGTCTTTCCTCAAAACTGTATAGCTCTGCTTGATTTCTTAAGAGAGATACAGAGCAGTAAAAAATTTATATTTCGATTATAATAGTTCGATTTCATTAAGCGGACCTAAATGTCAAATGTGTCAAAACGCGCCACTTTTGCTAACCTACCACCACTAATCATTCTCACGGTCGATGAATAAGAAAAATTTCAAGCCAATTTTTTCCTTGGCAATAAATAGTGGATTCTCAACGGAAAACGACCATTTTCTTCAAGATTGTTGTCTGTGAAAAATCTTTTCATCTTAGAAAATGATTTTTATCAGTCAACCCTTCCTTTCATTTGGGGAAACTCAAGAAAAAGCTAATTTTCGGAGATGTACCCAGAGATGTCTGAACAATACACCAGTTATTTTGCCTTCGAGAAAATAAAAGATGAGGAATAAACGAGGAGAACGAGAATCAATGGGGTATCATTTTTTAACGCGTGTGAAACTGCGGTTAACAACTAGTGCGAAATATACAAAACAAAAATTCGGTGATTTTTTGTGACAAATGAGTAGGCATATATAATTTCCCATTATATGTAATCAATTTAATAAAAATTACTTTAAGATATTTACAGTAAGTCAAAAAAAAAAGTCACCGCCGCATCAGATTTCAATGTCAAAAATCCAGGAGCGTTTCATTGAATTTTTGTGAAGCGAAGGTGATTTAGGCGCTCTTCGGACGTTTACAAAAAAAATTAGTTTTTAATAAAAGGTATACCAAAGATAAAGTAAAAAATACACATATACAGGCAAAAAGGGCAGAATATTTGGACAAAGAAAGTAATTTATAATTGAAAAGTAACAATTTTAAATTTATTGTTTAATTTAAATGCAAATTCTTAACAAAATACTAAAAGATTCATCTCAATATCCAAATAACTAAAATACGTCGACGTATTTCAAACGGACCCTACAATGCACACAATGAAATATCAAGAAGGGACATATTTTTGTAAAGGCAACTGTCCAGGGGGGGTTTAAGGCACAAGTGACACAAGGGGTCGCTTGGGTCGTCAGACTAAAAAAGGCGACACATTTTCTTGAACGAAGTAGCTAGTAAAAAATAAATTATTGAAAACTATTAAATCATCATCTACAACCAAATGTCACCTTATTTTAATCGTATTTCTTTATGATGATATGAACTTTTTCTTCAAATAGTAAATATAAGCTTGCTAGAAATGTGAGTTTACACTTCAGCGATGAGCCATATTGCAAAACGATATCAAAAACAAAATCCTTACCGTAATTCTTTTTCTCTGGAGAGTTGAAAGTCGATTGTTTAATTCAAAATTTTTGCTTACTAAACCTTACTGATGTATTGCAATTTTTAATTATATTCAAGAGCCAGTGGCGGCCCGTGGTCGAAAATGTTAGTGCAGCCGAAATCATGTGAAACCCCCTATTTTCCACAACCATAAATGAACGGAAATTCCTTAAGGAGGTCCGATACCCAAAATTCGCAAAAAAAGTCATTTTTTTTTTATATTTAAAAAATAATATTCAAACTTATTTTAATAACTCACAAAAAACTGCTTCAAAAAATTCCTATTACTTTTTTAGTTATGAATGTTTTAATGATGTGTTCCTATAACATAGTTGTATCATATGTAAACTTTAAAAGCAAATATCTATGTTCGTGGTTTTGAAATTTAATGAACACTAAAAATGCTAGGGCTTTTTTACTATTATACTTAAAATCATAATTTTTGTGTGTATAGCAAGATAAATATATTTTAAATAGATGTATGCATTCAGATTTCCTATTTTTACCATAATTTGTTTTTTAAAACCACTTAAAATGGAATTTTATTTTTTTTCGTCAATTTTTTTTCCAAAATTTCTAATATATTTTATTTTTTTAAAGTGATGTATCTGAATCAAAATTTGAATGCATACATCTATTTACATATTATTCAAGATCTTAAATAAAAAAAATTGCTTCAAAATATTGAAAAACAAAAAAGGAGTAGGAATTTTAAAATTGTTAAAAAATTTACTAAAATTTTAATTTAAAAATAAATGTGCAATTTAAAAAAAAATTGAGCGTCTTAAAATGGTTTTTTATGCATATTTAGAAAGAGAAAAAAAATTGGATTGTACAAGTATAAAAATAAAGAAAAAAATTTCGAAGGTATCGGACCCCCTTAATATTTATTACTAAAATCAAAGTTTCCTTTCAATTTTTACGAAATGATAACATGCGAAAAAAATAGAAAACACTTGCTTATTTTTTTTTTTAAATTAAATCAATCCTCTTTTCTTTTAAACTTGCGAATCGGTCAATTTTAATATTAATTTAAGTAACGAAACAACAACACATGTATAAACTTATCAGGAAAACTATTTCCGTTTGGAGAGATTCTTGAAAATTGTCGGTTTCCCCTCAGCCCGCCCCGCCGTTTCACGTACGAATCAATCATTTAATCGAAATACCAAGTACAGCAGATTTGAAAAAATCCTTTTGCGCTGCATTTGTTTCGTCACACCCTCTATTTTAGCGTGTAGGGGAAGTCATGCTACATAAGTTGTTATGGCAACGATGTATCCGATTTCAAACTTCGTTTTATGGATGCAGTTTTGATTGAATGGAGTTTTTTCCCCTAATGAATTGTTCATTACGGCAACAGGTTTGCTGTTAATCGGGGATTTTTTTTTTACTTACAGTAGAAATTTCGTCTTCATTTCCAATTCTAATCTTCATTAAAAAAAAATTAAATATATAATTTTAGTTTTAAAATACACTAATAAAATTAGGTGCAGCCCGGCTGTACTTGCTGTAGTCCCCGAGCCGCCACTGTCTAGAGCTATATTTATACACTGTATGAAGAATAAGCTATTTAAAATTTTATTACTAAAATGGTTTTTGTAAGAAAAAATGATTAGGAACGGAATAGCAGAATTTAAAGAGGGCGCCAATATCAAGCTGTAACTTGCGCCTAGAAAGTTTCTTGAACCGCTTCTGTTTGTATCAAAAAATAGTCCTCTTTGATTTTCTGTGCTACTGTGAAAGCTTCTTGTGTTGCTTAATTGCTGATTCGAAAAGACATTTTCCTTCTCACGCTTCCAAATAGATTGATGCAAAAATTCGTCCCGTTAGTTCGGTTCTGCACCAACCTAAAAACCAACTGAAAGGTGAAGACGATGCCGAAAGCAAATGGCTTGACGTTCTTTGGCAGGCACCTTTTAAGCTGGCATTATTCTCTTCGGATTCTTCTGCTCCGTGAAAGTTCTGTTGTTGATTATTGCAGTGAAGTTCTGCATTGTCTTCGAGAAGAAGAATTATACTCTTTTTAGCATGATTTGTGGGGTTCTGTCTGTATCCCAGGGGAACTTTGAAATTATTAGAATTCTTGTTGCGCGCTGTTTCACGTTACATTTAATGGCAGCGGGTCTTTGTAGTAGGTGAAAATAAAATGGCTAATCTGTTTCCATCTTACTTTAGAGCGTAGAATAGTTAAAAGTATTTAGAGTACAGAAAAAATAATGCAACATCGTTCATTTGTGATAGGTAAGCTATTTTGAATCGAATCTGAACAATAGACCAGGGTTTTTTTTCCCTTCACGGAAAAGAAAAAGAATACTTGAAAAGAATGAACCCGATGGGGGATTTTTTTAAAAACGGTTTTCTAAATATTTAAATGTGACAATATGTGTAAAATTTTTAATGAGTACAATGTTAAAAATTAGTACTTAAAAAAAAGTAAAATGTATTCATTTTTTATTACACTCGATGCGAATCATAGCTCCGAATGCATAAGTGCATAAATTTCATTTTTGAAAAAGACATGTACTAAACAATGAGTAAAATGAATAAAAAGAAAGGTTGCTTGCCTACATAGGCTGACTTCATATATCACTTTCAATAAATTTCAACAATTACAACCAGTACTTATCGGGAATCGAACCAACCCGTCTACCTAGTCCGCACCAAGCTACAGAGCCTTATCCGTTGTACTACCAGAGCGACACGGAAAAGTAAAAAACAGAAGCAATGTTAAAAAGGCGTGGCAAGAAAATGGGAAGTAAGATAATTGAGTCGTAATAACTCAGTTTCCATTTAAGCAATCGACATCAAATAATGTGGAAAACCATCTTCTGAACAACTATTTTAAGTTTGCCAGATCGCTTTGTTAAGATGGCTTGAACAGAAGCTGAGATTAGCAATACTAAACCATACTGCTCATTTTTGCGAAAGTACGATTACTTAAATTTAAGTACGTCATCGCTCATTTACGATGCAATTGTACTCAAAGAAAAACGAGTACGTCCATGTACTCATTTTTAAGCAAATTATTTTACAGTGTAATTGTTTCTTAACGAATTGCAACCGAACTTCAAATTTATACAGAAAGGATATTAAATTGTCATAATTGACTTCAACCATATTATTAGCCGTGCCATAAACTTCCCCATTTTTATAGATCTTTCTTATGTTCGTTTCTTAAAATGGTGTAGATAGGAGGCCGCAGGTGGGAAGAGATACAATGGAGAAAAACTGAACGTTTTTTCGTCCTGATTACACTGAAAGAGGTCGTTTACTAAAGCTTTAGAACTTTTCTACAAAAGAACGAATCCATAGATTTTCAAACGATGTAGAAAGATTTAAACTTAAGTCTGATACTCGTTTTCCGATGTCCAGTGAAAGATTTAAAAATCTGGACGCATCCCCCTAGATATGGATATCCCTTACATTTTCCATTTAGGTATGAAAATTCAATAGAAAGCATCTTTATACATTCAATTCATTTTTTTTTTTTTGCCACCTCAAATTTGAAATTATAGCCACCGTATTGTTTAAAATGGTTGTTCAAATTTGACAAAGATTTCGTAAAATATATTCTGGTCCAAATTTTCAAGAAAAAAAATTATGAACACAATTTTTTAACCCTCTGACCGTTCAGGAAATTAACCAAATTGTAAAGTTATTTTCCCTTCACAGAGTTTAAATGATATTTTAATAAATTTAAATCAAAATTTTTAAGAAAAAATTGTTTATTCTTAAAGAGATGGTTTTGAACTTATGCACCATTAAAAAAAAGTTTGGAAAATATTAGAAAAAAAAAAGTACTTTTATGAATTTAAAAATTGTAAGTATTGCTGGAAAAACTAGAGACACAAGGACTCAAAAATACGTTTGTAATGGCAAGAAGATTTTAAAATGAAACTTTCGTTGTATTCGATCAACCATTTCTAACAATGCTCACATAAGAAAAATAAGTTAAAGCGTGTAAAAAAGTTAATTTTGGACATGAATTTTAAGTTTATGGTTTGTCTAATCAAACTATGTGAAATCAATTCAGCTCAACCAACCCAATTTATTTTGATTGGTTTATATAGATGATTGTAACTTTTTGTACAGCTTCAGGAACCACTCATGAAAATCTTTCAGGTTAACGGGTGCATAATTAAAAAGAACGAAGAAGTCGTGATCGGAGTATTAGAAATTCGACCCTCGTCTTGCAACCGAACGTCACTGTGTAGAGGGGCCTGCGGCATATTAATCTAGCTGGGCTCCAATGTCCTTCCATAGCATGGAAGTTTAGAGAGTGGGGTACCAGCTCAGAAGATGTCTTAATCATCTGAACTTGGCTCAAAATTAAAAAGTAATATTACCTGGTCTTTTATACTGGAAAAAAAACCTTAAAAAACTTTAAATAAAACTTTCACACAGTTATTTGAACAATTTCATTTATTTTTGTACATTTCAGCAATATAACTTTAAAAAATAAAAAATAAAGTGCAGAACATCGCAGTAATTTAATGTGATTTAATTAAGGTACAGCCCCCACTATAAGTAAGAATTGATTCACGAATACTTTGTACGTGCGCCTCTACGGCCTACTCCTTCTTACGTCTTTCTTAAGTTCTAAATCATTCCGCACTTGTCGTAAGATTAAATTTCTTGGTATCATTTTGTTCGTCTTGAAATGCTCTTTCAAACTGTTTAATCTATGCCGCAATTGAACTTTAGTGTGTTATTTTGGCTTTATAATAAAACATTTGAAAAATCGTCCCTTTACACTCTACCATTTTTACACAAATGGTTTAAACTGTCAATTAGTGTAATGAATTTGTATAACTCATTGTTCTCATCAATTTAAGAACTCACTACCAAATAGCACAGAAGTTGCAGCGATAATACAGGCTAGGATATGCCCGAAATTTGATTTATACCCCACGCAGTACAAGAGTCAGGGTGTAGTGGATAAATGGCCAACCTAGTTTACGGAGTTCACCTTCCTGTACTCAATGGTATGTATAATTTATCCCCCATAGGTTGATACCCTGTGGAGTTATGGGGACGGGAGCGTATACTGCAGTCAAGGGCAGCATCCCCACCACGCGATACAAATCTGAAAGGAGTGAGTCTAGTCGACGCATGACACATTCCTCTGCACGGTGGTAGAAAATTTGAGCAGTCTAATCTCAAAATCAGATGAATCACTTTGACAATTTTTTTCAAGATAAAAAAAAAATTAATTGCATTATTTATTGAAGAATTTTATCCTCTTTTTTTGTACAAATTGGTATTAGATGGATGCAGGTCTTAACCAAATTTTAGCTCTGTATTACTGTGAGACAAAAATTACTGTGACAAATTAGTCTGAGAGACAAAAAAAATATTTTGGATTCATCTGGTTTTGCAACAAAGCTGTGGGATATAGTTCGACTACTGCACTGCGATCGGGGTACAGTAGCCTAAGCGCATCTTGATCTATCTGGTTTTGCAACCAACTTTCACATAGCGAATTAATTGCATCTAGATGCTGTCGAATGTTTAGACTTCGCCTACTGATAGATCTGCAGGAAAACTAAAAATAAATGACATATTACGAAAATAGAAAAAAAATTATCTACCTGATTTTAAAACTAGACGGCTGACTTATCCCCATAGGCTGATTCCTCCTAGAATTACATAAGGATTTGAAATTTAACTATGGGTAAGGAACCTAAAAAACTTGTGTAAGGATCTATCGGGTTTTTTTAACGTCACACTAGTGCCGCACCGTGGGCTATTGGCGCCGGTTCGGGGCCTATCTCGAAGGAAAGACCCGGGAACTATGCTTAGTATTTTTGAACCATAGTCAGATGACGAGGACAACACCTGAGCTGGCACACGACGCAACCTCAATAGACGTCAGGACATTAGACCCCTATCAGATCTATCGTGCACCGTATCACGCCAGTATAATTTATTGGATATTTTTAAACGACTACCTAGTATTTTAGTAGCCAAGCTGGTCACTACATTTATACTTTTCTTTGTCAAGTCCATCTGTCGGGCTCGAACTAGCAATCCTTTGATTACTAGCCGAACGCCTTTATTCTCTGGGGGCCCCTATCGTTTTCAAGATAGCCGTCATAATTTGTCAGATTTCATACGCTTCCAAGTGAACAAATGTTCTCCCAAACCCATTTACTCACCGGAAAATCGCTTCCGAAAGGCAGTCATTTGTTTGCGCTTCACACTTGACGGAGCGCTTCCAGACTGCTCACCTATGCCCCCTCCATATTTTAATACGCATTAGTCAGCTACGTAAATAAACTCCACAAACAATGAACCGTTTACTGTCAGGCTAAATCGAAAACAAGAAAAAGCGCCCCAGTAACCACGTCCAATTCACGCCTGCTAGAAAAAAAATAGGTCCCGCACACAAGTTAAGAAAACAAAGAATATGTTTTAACAGAACGGCTTTCTACGTGAACCCTTAACAAACTCTGAATTTTTTTTCGGTCTCGCTTCCCACACACAAAAAAATAAAAGCTCCACCGTTTGGATGTGGATTTTTTTTTTTACTTCAGTCAGAGCGTGAAACAGACCTGGCAAAGATCCATATGCATCTTGGAAAAGTCTCCTGTATGTGGGAGGTCCGTGGAAACTGACTAATCTTGAGGGGGGACACGCCTCCCCGTTTATGACGAGTATTTCAATGTGAAACAAAGTTGCATATAAAAATCATCATTCTGGGTTTAAAATGACATCTGAATGGAAACAGGGGGGACACCTGTCTTTAACTCTGAGACAAATGGGAGAATGGGGGAGTTCTCTCCCCATCTCATTTTTTTTTTTTAAACATACTTTTGAGACTGTACTTATTTTTCAAACTCAAATGTGCGAACTATACTAATGAGGGACGTATAGGAGCCTACATAATGTTAAACTTTGAAGATGCAGCTTTTACATTCCTGGGAATCTAATTTTGTACTTCGAGAATCACATGTGTTCACTTCAAACAATTTTAGTAACAAAAATCTGAAATGTTTAGGAAGCAATAAAAACTTCTTTCATTGAGCAACATTTTAATGGTAATTTAACTGAAATAAAATTTTGAGAGTTCAACACACAAATGTTTTAATAATGTTGTTGCTAATCTCATTTAGTGGAATATTTCAAATTTATGAGCCTTCAAGTGATTGGAATTTGGTCATAAATGTCCTAGAGACATAATTTCGATTATAAATGTCCTAGATATAAAAACGTTTTTAAAAAACTCATTCTTTACATCGGAAATTGATAAAAAAAGTATTATTTGCCAAACATATTTTTCGCTCAACTCTTATAGATTAATATTTTTATATGTTTAATAAATAACATTTCCTTGTTTGAATACTTTAAAAAATTCTAATATAGTTAGAATTAGATAAAAACCCTTCTTATAGAACATTGCGTTAAGGCAATACGAATGCGACGTTCAGCTATGCAATAAAAATACATAAAATCTAGACATGTTTCGGGAGATACATCTCCATCAGCATAAATAAAAAAGTCTGTGTTCCCAACAAAATCAACATTTTGTTGTGCACGCAGACTTTTTCATTTCTGCTGATGAAGATGAAGGAAGATGTATCACCCGAAAAACAAGTCTAGATTTATGTATTTTTAAAGTTGCATTTGTATTTTAATATTTGGAATTGAGTAAAATATTACCCATAAAGGATATATTGAATATCTAAAGTTGGAATGAAACAAAATATAGGACCTAAGCATGAAGAAATGTGTTATAATAGTACGAAATTCCTGATTGCAAAATTCGCAGTAGTTAACTGTTATTTCCCCCAAACAATATTCTGCTCAGTATGCTATTTCAATACAATTTAGAGCAATAGATACATGCGAAATTCTCATATAAAAAAATTTATTATTACAGAAATACATATATGCCCTTCAATAGAAGGGCCATTTTTTATTTATTTTTTGTCATAATTATAATTTTCACACGACTCATCATAAGTAGACATAGATCTTCATCTCATTCAGAACCATCATTAGCTTCAACAGTGCAAGATTTACCATCCATGGCTCGAGCAACCATGCTTTCGCTCATTTCCCACAATAGTTTCGCCAGCGCTTCGTTTTCGGCGGCTTTCGATGGCCTGCATCTGAAGCAGTTGTTGAAATACATCCCTCCTATTCCTTCCAGTTCATGGGCTGCAGCGCAGTACACCGATGTAGAAGCCGCCTGGGCCTATTCATAAGTAAACATCAATTGAAATACTGTCTATAATAAGTTAATAGCAAATTACAAGTGTTTGATGATGAAGTTTTTTATTTTCAAAGATTTACCTAGGAACATCCTAAAATAATAATTTACGAATTTTGATAACTGATTATTATTAGCCCAATTAAATTTGAGATACGATTAACATACTATTCGCCATTTAAAAAAAAAAGAGTATCTGCCATATCGCTTATTACATTTTTAGTATAAGCATGGAAGTTGAATACTCCTACCAATCATATATATTATTTCTGTAATACATATGCCTTTTATGCCCCTTAACGCATGAGGTTTCAAAAGAAAGATAATTTCCTGGACCAGTGATGAATTGCACTTTTATCTCATAAATATCAACAGTTTTTTTTAAATGCATTTAACATAATTCATTATAACAGGTTTTTTAAACAAGCTGTTGATAAAGCTGCCATCTATGAACAGACGATTAAACTTTTTTGATTTTTTGGTATATAAAAGAAATATATATATAAAAGATTTGCTAATTGTTCAATTGTTGTTCATGAAATAATTGTGCAGGTATGCTAGTGATATATATTATTTTCGTAGTAAAGATCCCCTTCAGAGTCTCAAACACAGCGGATCTTAACATGTGAGATACAAAAAAAGGGAATTTCCCGGAACAGTGACAAATCATACTTTTGTCTCATGAATATTAACTAATTAGTTTAATTAGTTAATTTTAAATAATTAGTTTCAAAGCAGTTTTTAAATAAGCCATTTATTGTGCTGCCATCTATGGGTAGAATTATTTGAATGGAGTGTCATCTGAGTAGTTAAAATTAATGTGTGTGAGAGAGGAGGGTTTTTCATACGACAATTATCACATGGGCATGCTAGTGATTTTCTATTACTAATAAAAGATGGTACTTTTGGTTGTCTCATTTGCTTAAGATTTTCATTGAACAATAACTAACTGAAATAGTAGAATTGTACTTTCTGCTGAAACATTTTTAATCTTAAGATTTGTTTCTAACTTTTTGTGTCCGTCAAGGAGGTTAATTATTTTTCAATGCGTTTCTAAGTATTAATTTATTTCTGATTCATTGTTATTGCTGTTGCTGCAATTTTAATCAGCCATCTTTTTCTATATAATGTTAATGTTATGAGTAGATTTTAGCTACCTCTACAATGGACACAAATGAGTGTTATTGATTTTGTTGCATTTATTAAGATAATTTACTGAAATGATTTCCAAATTTTGGTCCTCCCTGCCTTTGGAAGTTGCCTAGTAAGAGCAGAATGAATATTCAAAAAACAAGTTCATTGTTCTTTATTTTTTTATTAGATATTCTTTGAAATGCGTTTTTATGACTTTATTAAGTATTGCTTTACAGATGTATTTTTGAGATTAAAATTAACGAGATATTGGTAGAAATTTTACAAAAAGGTCAAAAGTTAAAAATATAAGTACATTTTTCATATGGCAACTACCGTTTATTAATTTATTAAAAATTACGATTTATATTCCAAATAATAAGGTTTTAATAACAACTTATGAATGAATTTCACTTACCAAGGATTTTGTGAAAGGCCTGACAAATGCAAAGAGTAACCTGTACAACCACCAATTACGTGACAAGTAGCTGCTGACCAGATTACCAGGATGCACTGCATTCGAGAACACCTTCTTTGGAGACAAGCGTTTATTCAATTCATTGGAAAATAATATATTGCACAGCTTTGTATCGTTATAGGCAATAATTGAAAAGAAGCCACTCTTGGGGGATAGGCGATCTTCAGTAATGTTGTCCTTGGAAATAAAAGACTGCCTGAAACGAAATAATCCGAAAACTCAAATAACAATAATATTATTTTGTGATTCAGCAATTTGATTCAAAATAATATTGAAAAAAAATTACTGTATTAATCCATTGATGCCCACCTTTGGGATATCATGTACTATTGGATGGGATTTCTTATTTCCATCAATACATTCCGTTTTAAAATTATTAAAAAACCTGTGTGTTTTAATTATTTAAAGTTCCAAGCAGAAAAATAACTTTCCATATGCAATAATCCATTGAACATCAGTGGGTTAAGCCAGTCATTTGAAAATATTTGACAATTAAGAAAGGTGATAATCTTGACTTGCATAGCTTTACTGAAGCAATGAAAGCAGCTAGACAAGATCTTCTAAGCCAAAATCAATTAATATTAGCTACCACAGACCCAGAAGGACACAAGACTAACTGTAATAAAGACCAAACAGATAGCAGATAAAACGAGTCAAATAACCCATCAACAATTATTAGAGACCCTATTTTAACTACAGTGGAGTTATGGGAAAATAGTTCAAATATTGTATCAGGAATAAAATTATACATAATTAGATTATTATAACCAAAAGAAGCCTTAACTACTGTTAAACCCAATTGTATCAAGCAAGTCTAATAATTACAGTGTTGAAGAATTGTTGCTTCAATTACATAACATGAGGTTGTTCTAACTGCAACCCTACAAAGTTTTTAGATAACTCATTCTAGGGCTGTCAAACTATCTTCAACATCTTAGAATTTAGGTGCCATTCTTTTAGTGAAAAGACTATTTTTCTATTTATTATTTGATTTTTAGTAAAGCAATACTAAAATTATTTGTTCCTACAAAATAATATTCAACTTGTATATACAATAAAATTAATTGATTCAAGTTGAGGTGGAGTATAAATTTTTTAATAAGATTTTTCCATAAGACCAACAACTGCCTTTTGCATTGCTCTGACTATAATACAAACCTTTAGGCAAATAACTAAATAGCTCTATAAAAAGACCAATGTTTTTTCTTAATTTATGAATAAATAAGCTTAAAATTTATAATTCTAAGTTCTTTCCAATGAAAAATTGTCCTAAATCCATGAGTAAGATTTCTCAGGTAAATTTTTTAAACATAACGTACCTGTGACTTTCTGAAGAGAGAACCACAACCCTGCAAGGTGCAGATTTGACGAGCAGAGGTGTCAATAGTTTTACCAAATAGAAATTACTCAAATGATTGACTTGGAATGTTGTTTCAAAACCATCTTCAGTAACAGAGTAGGGCAGGCCAAAGACACCAGCATTCAATATTAACATGTGGATAGGTCTGCAAAATATAATTATTAGTAAATAACTTGTAATTATAAAAGCTTTAAGAAGTCCATTTCTTTTAAGCAGGCAAATAACAGTAACATTCCTGATGTGATAAAATAGATTAATAATCAAAAAATATTTGTAACCAAAATCAATTAAGATAGAATATGATCAGCATTGAGATTTGCAAATATATATTTGTTAATTAGAAAACTCCACTTTAAGAAACTAATTTCCAGTATTATTAATAACATGAAAAAATTCTAAAAAATAAAAAGTTCTTACTTCTTTTCTTGTTCAAACTTGTCACAGAATTCATATACACTTTTCAAACTTGCTAAATCCAGTGGTAAAAAATGGACAGTTGAATTTGGCTATAAAAAGAATGTTCAAATTTATAATTTTCTTATTTAATGATAGATTTTCTTTAAAACAAACACATTACAAATCTTTTTCAATATTTTTAATAATATACAGTTTTAACAATTCAGCTATGAAATTGCACCTTTTGCAACAAATATAATTCAATTATAAAAGTAATATAATGACAAAGAATTAGAAAAGTGTTTAAAACACACTTAAATACAAAATGTATTATTCCTTATACTTATTAATAAACATTAAGAAATCAATTAAGTGAAACATAATTTTTTTTAATTGCCTTCTTAAAAAAGTTTGTTTTTATATTTTGTCTACAATCAACATCAAAAATTGTATAAGAAAACTGCAATAATATTACCATTTACTTTTAAAAAACGAAGATTACTGTGTAATATTCAAAAGTTATAAGAAGAGTACATTCAAATTTTTAAAAATATTATACAAATTACTCTACTTATAAAGTACTTTCTTTGCTCCATTTAAACCCTTATGAGCCATTTTAGTACTAAAAATATTTTTGAAGTTGTTCAATTAACTACTGCTATTAATGACTTTTTAAGATTCATGTTTATAAATTTATCTGCAATATTTTAAAAAAATTAATTAAAAAAAACTGTTAGCTGTAAAGTATACTGATTTTTTAAATAAAATAATATTTTACCCTTTCTTTGCAAATCTGCTCCATAGCTTCCGTAGCTTTATCTCGATCCCTACAAGCGAAATAAACTTCACATCCATGATAAGCCAATGCTTTAGCAGTCTCAAAACCTATAAACAAAGCAAAAACCCATTGATTAAAAATTAATTTTATAAGATTTTGGTCAAATGTGGAACCAATTTGAGTGTTAATTTTTTTTAATTTCACAGATAAAATATAAAGTAAAGTTATTCAAATAATAATTTTTTAACTTTATGACCATCAGAGCAATTTAATACTTCTATCAAAAATCTTTATTTTACAAAAATATTCCTATCTAATGTATTAACTATTAAAAATATCTCAATACACTATTAAAATATTAATTAAAAAAAACATATATTGGAAATACGAATAACTTAATACGAATTACTCGAAATGTTTTTTTAAATATATTTGCAGAGAAGTATTTACGGGTTGCATTTAAAAATAAAAACAATTTGATATCTTTCCAACCAAAATCATAAATATTAAAAATTATATTCAATAAAAATGCAGAAATCAACGATTAATTTAATATTTGATATTGAATATTCAAACTGAATGGAATGTATATTAAATACTAAAACTTTTCTCCAGTTTGAAAATTATTATAATTATTTTGAAATACAACATCAAATTTAGACAGTTACAAGAACAATAATTTATATACTTCATTATTATTATATCCTTATATTTCTTAATTTTTTTTATTGTACATGAAATATATGAAATTATCTAACAACTTGAATACACTATTCATAACATGACAATAAATAATCTAATCCTCTACTGACAAATCTGTACTATTTAGGCATTAGTATAAAGTCACTGATTTGGTATTTTTTAGATACTTTGCTGTTGTCATAATTCCTTTTGGGGAGAATGAATTGACTAATTATAAAGCCAATATAAACTAAAATATGTTCAGTTCAGAGTGGAAAAATGCAAGATGAAGATTTAATACTAAGTTTTTCGGATTTGTCATTGCTTAAAAAAGAACTTTTTTAACTCACCTATACCACAATTAGCCCCAGTAACAATAGCAACTTTCCCGCCTAAATCTCTGCCATGAAGTATTTGCAGTGCAAGAGTACTAGCATCAAATCTTTGTCGAATATCCATAGGGGATTCTTTTTCCTCCACAGCAAATGCTAATCTTGGATCGGTATAAGTAGTTTTGTGGTTTATATGGCTAAAAATGAAGTTACAAAATATTCATATTAAAATACCATGTCATGTATTTTATTATATAAAATATATTTCTATTAACCTGCATAAGATACAAAGAAACTAATAAGAATGTTCCTTGACCAAATTATTGATTTTGGTGTTTCATTCTTTTTACTTATTTTCAGGTTCTTAAAAAAAACAGGTTATTAAGGAATGATTCTGTCTCAAGAACATTGCCCAAAAGAACAACAACAAAAAAAGCTGCATAAAGCCTACATAAAAGTTGTGAAGATGAAGTTTTTATAAAGATATTTAGAACAACATGTAGGTTTCATGAAGGTTTAATGCTAAAAAATTGATAATTGAAATTCTTGAATGGAAAATGCAGATTTTATTTTAAAGGAATTATGCAAGCAAATTATAAAAACATGCAGATTTTATAAAGGTATTTAGAACAGCATTAATAAAGCTTTTATACTGTTTTTTTTTGCTGGGTGTCTTAAACTCTAATGGTTGGCCCATGGAACACACAGAATTACATAACATTAAACTGCATTGGAGATGAAAACTGGAAGGAGGGATTCACTGTTCAATTTTGGGTATTCCAAGCGAGCAGTAAAAAAAATACCTTATTATTTTACGTATATGTCAAATAAGATACCTTTAAGTAGATGAAAGGGGCAAGAAACTCAAAGTCAATTTCTTTTTATTATTTCTTTATTGTGGTACAGGAAATATATTAAAAGTGTTAGACAACTTGAACACACTATTCCTAATATGACTACATTGCATGTCCCTCAAGAGATACACTTTGTAATCCCCATGATATTTTGAACAACAGCAGCAAGAAAAACATTATTCTTAATTATGCAGATAAGAATAATTCACCATTATTCTAATCAAAATTTAGTTAAGATTTTTTAAATATAAATTCTAGCAATTTCATCTGCAATTTCATTAAGACGTCCTTTTTTTTTTATTCATTTTTCATCTTATTTCAGAATTAAATATAATTTTTTTTTTTAGCATGAAATCTTTTATAATATAAAATGAAAAATATATGTACAAGAGTATGCAAAACAAATATTTGCAAAAATCTATATATGGCCAATGAATTGTAAAATTCAATATACAAAATTTTAAATCATTATACTAACTAAATATGAGAACTATTGAATAAGAAAAGAAAATTTAAACATACTCAATATAAAATACAACTCCGTCTTCAGTAACTTTCTTTTCCCATCCATGAGGCAACTCTTTAGAAATAAAAGGAAAAATATAAAAAGTTAATAAAGTAAAATAATTAACATGTCATTATAGAGAAATTGGGTACAGTTAAAAAAAAGGAGAATTCAAAGAATTTCTTCAACTTAGAATAAAAACCTCGTATCTTCAAACCACAGATTTAGCAGCTCTAGCAAAAGCTTCTGGGCAATGAAAGCCAAACTCGTGTATTCCAATTACTTCTTGCTAAAATAATTTCACATTTAAAAGTGTATTGCTTTGGTTTATATTATATGCCGACAACTTATACATATTTTTACTACAGAGCTTGAGTTTAAGGAGAAAACTTAGCATTAAAATATCAGTTCAAATAATATTTACTAAACTAAAGAAAAAGTTAATATATCTTAAACAATCAAATGTTTTATGCTGCTACTATTTTATTATGCAATCTTGGTTAGCGGACACTGTAATGCCACATTCTTATCGTGTTATTTTTTTTCCAGAAAGCTGAATATTTGACAACAGATCCATCGCACTAAGGGGGAGGGGGACCACAAACCCCCAAATAATCTGGAAACCCTAAAAGTTAGAAATTTCAAGGTTTAAAAATCCTTGAGTTGGGAAAATTCATGCTTGAACAAAATTAATATTATTAACAAATGAAAGATAGGGAAATTAGAAATTGTCCAACTAGTAAGATTACATTTAAATTAGACCTCAAAACCAACACTGCATTGCAACAAATTAATGCTCGTGAGACAACTGTTTAATATTAACTAATAAATAAAAAAACAATGAAAAATTATGATAAGTTGGAAATGGAAATTTTTAGCACTGTCGAGTTGGAATTTCGAATCGTTAAGTTGGGAAATTCCTTGTTTCTAACCCCCCCCCAATATAATAATAATCATTATAAGAAAATAATGAGTTTTAGAAAATGTTAAGCATTAATTTTCATCTAGAATGAACTAAATCATATTTTTAAATTACAACTAAACAAAACTATAAATATATTCTGAATGGATATACAAATTTATTTACCAAACACAAAAATAACCATGAGTAGTTTTAATATTATATATTTAAAGGTAACTATAGTATCATCACATTGTAAATTCCTTTATTTTTACCATATTAAATAGAAATATATATTTACCTCCAGATACTTTTTTCTTTTTTCCTGTTCTCGGATGAGACCATTGTGTGCTTTTTGATACATGACTGAAATTAAAGTAATACAAATTGAGATTTAAAATATTGTTTTTTAAAAAAAAAATTACTTCATAAATGGAATCTTACTTTGCGTAATAAACTTTTCCATCTAATGTTGCTCGTTCTTCCCAACCAGGTGGCAGTTCGTCCTCACTATCAGTGTCTGGCAGATACGAAGCCATGTTAAAAGATATTATTTCTGCAAAAAACTGCCAAATATTCTTACGAGACATGGAATACACTACATTTTGATGCTATGGGAAGTTTGATCTGTAAAAGAAAACAAAGCATTGAGCTCTGTTGAAAAGCATTGCAGGATTGAATTGAGAGAGTGAGAGACAAAATTTAAATTTGTGGTACAAGTTTTTGAAATGTTAGCTGATTAAAAAAATATAACTTATTTCAAAATATAGTAACTCAAAACTTATTTGAACTACAATATTTTGAAATAAAAGATTGTATGTTGCATAATTCAGATATTACTCACGATATTTGGTACAGATTATCATAGGAAATTTGGCGCGCAAGTTTTTTTTTGGCGTGTTTTAAAGGGGCGATAAATTTATAGTATGACAACCCCACCTGACATTGTTGGTATTTTCCGATTGTTATGGCGACTTTCAATCTGGCAACCCTATGCTATGTTTAAAGGCAATTTTTCATCGCCAAAAAAAACCCGCGCCAAATGTCCTATACTGCATCCTACATCTGTTCCTGATATTTTTGCTGGCAATTCAATCACAGTGGTGGTTTCCAAAACTGGTATCAAACGAATCAATTCATTTTAAACTTAAATATATGAGGGAAGGGGTTAAAGTAAAGAATAAGTGGTTCGAATGCATTGACCGGTTCCACTGATTTTTCGCCAAATCTAGTTACCCCTTTTCAACAACCCAGCAGGCAGGGACCGACTTACAAGTTTAGGGGCCCTGGGTAAAATAACATATGGGGGCCCTCGAGGAATTATAAAATAAAACTGCTAAATTTATGTATAAGCACACAATGCAAAATAACATAATCAATCGGCTTTAATGCAAGTTCATTAAAGCAAAAAACTTATATTTTTAAAATTGCTACAAAAAAGAATTAACGTTAAAGTGCAGTCAATAAAGACACGGGTTTCTTCATATGTTTCTCTCTCTGTACTTTTTAGTTTACTTTTATTTGAGCCGCACAGGTATTTTCTACTTACATCTTGCGAATCCGAAATAATTACAAAATCAGAAAATTTAGAAAAGGATAAATGTATCCGTAAACGACCCAGTGCATGTGCAATTAATAAACACTATAAACAAGTTTGTTTATGTAATCTTAATTGTTTATGTAATAATTATTTTGGTCATGAATTGAATTTTGCAAGTGGTGCTAGGGGCACTCCTTTGACGATAGCGATTGGATTGGGAAAATGACACGCAGCATGAACATGCAGGAAACAGGAAAGTGATTTGTTTTGCAAAAAAATTAACAAAAAAAGTATTAATTATAAAAAAAAATCATTAATTAATAAATTTATTTTTTATCTTTTCCCCATTTTTTTTAGCTTTATAAGCATTTTTGGGGGCCCTCTTAAACTGGGGGCCCTGGGCAAGTGCCCCGAATGCCCTGCCATAAATCAGTCTCTGCCAGCAGAACTAGAGGAGTTCTTTGATTAACAACAAAATTATTTCAGACATGACCGAATGTCTAACCCTGCAAAAATACTTGCGTATTATGTTCTTAATTTGTTTACTACAAAATATTGTTTGCTGCTTTTCCTATCTCTTAAAATTTTAAACTTATCTTCTTTCAATTAAATATTGAATTTGAATTAAGGGAACTTTTTGTAAAAATATCATTTATTTCCAAAAGAACTGTTAATGTGTTTACCTTCTGCAGATTCCGAAACAGTTATTTGAGACAGTTCAGTTCACTTCTAAATACTGCCATTATAAAACCACAAACACTGAGCTAAATAAATAAATACTGGAATGAAAACAAAAATATCCTTTACCGAAGAGCTGGGATGAATACTATTCAGAAGAAAAGATTAAAAAAATATATTCTACCTTAGTTTTATAATAAATTGAGCGAAGCGTTCGGAGTTCCGTAGGGGCGAAGCCCCTTTTACCTCCTATATGACTGTTAATAGTGAACACATGAGTTTATAAAATTGCTTTGCCTGGGATGTAAATTAATACACGTATTTGTATTTACAGGACAATGAAGGACGGACAAGACAACGACAGCATGTAAAAACAGCAAAAAGAGGAGGCATTAATGCCTACCTCTGAAAAGATGAAAAAGGTATCTCTGTGGATACTTGTGTCTGGGGACATTACAGTAAGAGTCAAAAATTTTGAGGTGGCATAAAAGCCATTCTGGCACAAAGGCCTATCTGGGGACAGTACAGCATATGAATAAACAATGGTGAAGAGGCTTTAGGCCTATCACTGGCAGAATAGTAATTTACACTACATGAAGACTTGCGTCTGGGGACAATACAACATAAGTAAACAAAGTCTAGGGACAAAACAATTGACAAAGCGAAAATGACATGTCGGAATCAGCTGCTGCTTGAAAGATGGAGTATTATATACATAGGTTGAGGGAGGCTCTAGGCCGCCGCCTATTGGTCATGAGGGTATGGTCGTAAACTTCAAGATTTTGAAGTTCAGAGTTGTCGATCGTTGGGAGTTTGGCGTAGAAATTCGTGGCCAGTTTACCCATAAATTCAGAGAGTGTGGGCATATTCAGGGACTCTAGAATGTCTGCAATACGAATGAACCATGAGGCTCTTACAACAAGGATTTTGATGATTCCAGACTGGGTGGACTCCAATCTTTTTATTCTAGTGTCGCAAGCCGAGGCCCAGATCGGGGAGGCATAAGTTACGATGGGTCTTATCATTATTTTATATAGGAGTAGTTTATTACTGATGTTAAGGGGGGACTTTCTCCCTATGAGAGGACGGAGAGCAAATTGGACTTTTCTGAGTTTATCGTTAATGTATTTGATATGGTGCTCCCAAGTGAGTCTTTTATCGAGGACAACTCCTAGGTATTTAGTGGAGTCTTGCCATGGAATATGGGTACCAAACATCGTGATCTTAAGGTGCTCTGGGATTTTATGTTTGGTAGTGAACATCACTGCCGCACTCTTGTCTACATTAATTTGTATTTTCCAGTTGTTTAACCAGACTTCTAGGATTTTGATATGGTCTTGTAAATATTTTGTTACAAAGTTAAGTTTCTTGTCTCGGGCAAGGATCGCTGTATCATCAGCAAATAGGGCAATTACTGTTTTATGGTATTGGGGGATGTCGTTAATGTAGATATTAAATAATAGGGGACCAAGGACAGAACCCTGGGGCGTTCCTGCACTGGCAGGTCTGATAGTGGAGAGAGATTGACGTACAGATACCGCAAAGGTTCTGTTTGAGAGATATGAGTTAATTAGATGGATAAGACCAGTGGGGACGGAGAGTGAGATGAGTTTGTGTATCAAGCCCTTGATCCAGACCCGGTCAAAAGCCTTTGCCACATCAAGGAAAAGGGCGGCAGTGCTGTCTTTTCTGGCCAGGTTCTCTGAAATGAACTCAGTAACCCTTAGGAGTTGATAGGTGGTGGAGAGGTTTTTCATAAACCCAAATTGTTGGGGTATGAGTTTATTGTTTAACGTTAAGTAGTTGAGTAAGCGATCTCTGATTGCTCTTTCGGCAATTTTTCCCAGAACTGGGAGTAAGGAGATTGGACGATAAGACGTGGGTTCTTTCCGGTCTTTGCCAGGCTTAGGTATTGGGACTACTTTGGCATTCTTCCAAGCGGACGGGAAGTGATTGAGGCTGAGCATTGAATTTAGTAGGATGATGAAGTAGTTAATGAAATTAATTGGAAGATGTTTAACCATTTTATTGGTTACCCCTTCCTTTCCTGGGGCTTTCTTGATTTTTAGATTTTTAATGGAGTTAAGAATTTCGGTTGCTTGGATAGGTTCAAAGACTGTGGGGATATCAGGTATGTCAGTGAGAAGGAATTTATCAACTGAGTTACAAATTTCAGCGTTGAAAGAGTGATTAATGGTAGGGTTTTCTTGGAATTGGTTCTCATAAGCGTTGGCTATGACTTCAGCCTTATCAATATCCGTAAGTGCCATTTGGTTTCCATTAGAAAGGGGTGGGATGGGCTTGGGTGCTTTTTTGAGATATTTGGTTTTTTTCCATAGAGAGCCGTCCTCTGCCTCGAGGGACAGTAGATGGTTGTTCCAATCTTCTTGAATTACCTTATTGGTAGCGGCTTTCAGCTCACTTTGGAGCTTTCTCATAAGGATTTTATCCCTGGGGTCTCTGTACCTTTGCCAAGTTCGTCTGGCCTTGTTTTTACGTTTAATCAAGTTAGTGATGTGAGAGGGAATATGGATGTCGTTGGTACGAGTGACTTAACCCACACAACCAGAGACATCCTCTGGACATCCCAATTCCATCCTGAAAATCCCATTACCGTCCGGGTCCTACAGCGGGATCTTACGACTTCCACAGGACGTTCGATATAAGATGGTTCTGGGATCTTCTAGAATAAAGACATTTTATGTTGTCCTAAGGATGTCTTAATATCCTAAAACGTTACTTTTATCACAATTCACGAATATTTTTAAACAAACTGTCAATTACCGAAATATTTCATTCTTTTCCTCCCAAAAAACATAATGCTTAATAAATTTTTGAAAAAAATATTTTTCAATTGTAAAACCAATTAAATTTTAAATTTAATTAAAAACAATTAATAAAAAAAAGCTTTAAATAATTTTTTTTAAAACATAAAGTTCTCATTCATGCGATGAATTTTGATCCTTTTACTATATTTCAAACAAATGGCACACAATCCAGTTCTGCCTTGGTTTTACAAATTTTCTGTCTGTTCTCGCTGTTTCACACCGAGTTCAGTGCTCGCGATCACCGCCGCAGATCACCGCCATGTTTTTTGAAGATTAGCGTAGTGACACACCACGGACTGCACAGAATGAAGTTCGGCTTTGCACACACCAAAGCAGTAATAAAACCAGGTGAGTTAGTTTAAATGTTTTTTCTTTCAATTCTTTGTAATACTTTGTAATACTTTTGCATTTGGCGATAATTTTTTTTAAATGGCAACTCCCCTCCGAAACGACAAGGAATTGCAGCAACCCTATTGGACAACAGTCGCCAAAATGGCGACTTTTGGCGAGATTTTGAAAAAGTCGCCAAGGGTGACCGTACAGTAAACCTTTACCGGAATTTTTAAGGGATATTTTTTATGGAACAGTGACGTTTTTATGGGATAATACAGTGTTATTGTTACTAAGCCTACATTCGTAAATCGTAGCTTTGTGCCTTGGAGTATGTAGAAAGAATATTATTTAAAAACATGTTTCTTGTATGTGTTTGTAATGTTGTATGTCAAACTATTCGTTTCCCTCGCTACCATGACATTTAGAATATTGTTTATTAAGTGTGAGTTGTGCAAATAAAAATAGGTCGTTTTTTAAACGTTTCCACATGTGTTAATTGAACAGTAATGTGGCGAAAGGAAGAGAAATGTTAAATTTTATTCAAATGTTTAAAAAAAAATTGCAAGTAATTACTAAAAAATCTGTCAGATTTCCTTTATGCAAGTCTGTTTAGTCTTATTTATGGGGTTATGGTTTTGAAGGAATGTAAATAACTGTTTTCTAAATCAATTTTACGCTCGCATTTGTTAACATAATGCTAAAAGCAATTATTCAAAATAGTATCTAAAATTTCACAAATAAGCTACATAACATGTATTTTTTATAGCATTTAGTCTTGGTTTTAAAATATTAACGTGTTTTCTCTATCTGAAATTTAAAAATATAGATTCTGGAATGTGAATTATTCGTATTTTTTATAAAAGTGTAAGATTTTTATTAATCTTTAATCGAGAGCTAAAAATAAGTAGAATTGTTATTTGTCAATAATCAGTTATTATATGGCTGATCAAGTTAATTTTTTGGTTAAAATGAGTTAGTCAAAATATGAATAAATACCGGGTATATAATGAGTATTAACATGTAGACATCGATTTCATATAAACTTCTGAATGTAAACGCATGTGTTTTAAATAAATAAATCTTCCGTGAATCGACTTATTTCAGAAGCTTTAATGCAACTTTTAAAAACATACTTCTGGTTGATTATTTTATTATAATTTTGCAGACTTAAAATGCTGTATAAGTATATTTTTAGGATTTCTAGCTTAGAAAAAGTAATCTTAATTTTTTTTTGTTTAACCAACACATTATTTTTCTACTTAATAAAACATTTAAAATTTAATTTTATAGTAATTTTGGTACTTTTAGATTTCCACCAAAATCAGAATATATTTATGCTTTCAATTTACGAAACCCAGTTTGAAATGAGTGATTTTATATCAACATGAGCTATATATGTTTGCTTGTGATTGATAGTATGCAAGAACTTCCAATACATTGAACTTGTACAATTAAATATTGATGCAATTTCCTTATGTCCAACATATACTTGAAAGCAAATTTTGAAGTAAAAATGTAGAGGTACAGGAAACCTTCGGATAGTTTCAACTTTTAATTAGACTTATTGAACGACCTGTACTTCCAGCTTATATCCATTAACTATTCTTCTTAAATTAGAAATCAACTACAAAAATTTGGTATTACGAAAGCAATATTGCACGATTCTTATATGTAGTAGTTTATGATACATATGGGAAAAATAAAATTACAACTTAATTTTATACAACTTTTGTATTATTGATTATATAATACTATTAATTTATCTTTAGGCAAAGAACCTTAACTACATTACAAGAAGAATGTTTATTCAATACGATACAAACTATTTTGTTGTTGCGGGCCACAACAAATAGCATGAAGTAAGTATTTTGGACAGTTACCAATATCTTGTAATAAAAAAAAGTAACATTTCGTTATAAAAAAACTAATTACTATTGCTGATGAGATTATTTATATAAAATCGGAGATTCCAGACTAATGGTGAACAAAAAGAAAAAGTATAAATATTCAATAATTATTTTATATTTGTTACAACTTTTTATGATGGTGCAAATATCAAAAAGCTCTGATAGGAATAAAATTAATATTAAATATATTTACACTTTTTCCCCCTTTCGGAAAACTTACAAAAAATTTGTATCAAGCTATTCTTTGGCTTATGGTTCCACACGAAATATTTACAAGACAAAAGTAGATATACAAAGCAATTTTATTTTCTATTATTAAATACAATACCCAATAACTCGCTCTAGAGGCAAGGCGCTTTTGGCAGTTAAAAAGCACCCCGTTTTTGAAAAGGCACTTGTTTTTAAAAGGGCACTTCAAAAAAAGTTCGGGGTGGGCGTGACCACCCGACCAAATAAAAAGTGGCGTGACTAAATAAAAAAAATTCTGATTTGTTGGTTGACATGACGCTAGAGCTATATTCGGCTATTGTTGACTGTTCTGTGCCTATCTTTAAAAAAAGACCCGTACAAAATTGATGTGCCTTTATGAAGATATTAAAATTTCACATTTAAAAATGTTTTTCCGAAAAACCAAATAAGTAGCCCTAATCAGACCCCTTACAAAACTGATAGAAAGGCTAATTAAATCCAAAATTTGGTAATAAAATGCCTAGTCTTGCAACTTTGCTCCAAACCATCTTCTCTTTAAAAAAAAAAAACTTATTGTTTCATTGCGGGCACAGGAAACTAATAGGATTCGTGGAATGCCCTGTGCTCGAAATTACAGCGGAATCATCGCAATTTCATAACACGCGGTAGTTAAAAAGGAGTTTGTCTACTGTCATAATTCCAATTTACACACAGAAATGTTTTAATCAATGCCTTTTTTAAAGACAGCTAGGGATGCGAATACGTTGGTGCTTGACTGATAAGGGTAAGATCGGTAGAATTTTTTCAGGGCAGGGCCTAGAACGAACATTGTATAAACAATTAATATAAAGCTTAAGCAGTTGCTTGAGGTGGGACTAAGGATAGCAGCAAATAAAAAAATAATGAAAAATAAATTAGTTTAGTTGGAAATATCATTAATTTCTTTGAGATTCATTTGTAACATTATTATACCTGTATATTACTTTTTGGATTCTATGGCTTTCATTTCTTTATCTAAAATAAAGCACTTTTTACTTGACTTTCCTGAAAATTTTGAAATTTCGTTCCTTAGTGAAACCAATACTATATGTTTTTTATTTAAGGCAGTTAGTAAATTCATATACTCCTATGATATAAGTAATTTTTAAAAAATATTTGGGCAAATTTAGGTGCCAAAATTAGTTCTCTTGCATTACTAAAATTTCTTGGAAAAATGTTTATTTTGATATCATAAATAAAACCAAGACAATCATTGTTATGTCATTAAACAATAATTATCTTTAACTGTTATTTTTTTTAATTTTCAGCCTTGGAATGTTGGAAAGTAGTTGGCTGCTGTTGATATCACCAAAACCTTGCACCAAAATAAATAGAAACATCCAATTAAAAACCAGTGAGTATAGTGCACATTATTATTAAATATCTATTGATTTAATATAAATAATATACTTTCTATCTTCAAATTCAATAATAAGTTATAAAACAAAAACTTATGGTGGCTGAAACAGAATTCTGAATATCCCTATTTAAATTGTTAAATAAACAAGAACATCCCGATATAATATGAAAATAGTTCTGCAATTTCTTTTATTGTAGGGTTTAAGTCAATTAGGACTGACAAGCTGCATAAAGAAGGGGATTTAGTACTTATTATTTCTTTAGTGTTTCTTGGTCAAGTAAAAAGAAGAATAGATATATATCTATTATTTCTTTTCATCTGTTCCGTGCAAAACTCGGCATGTTGAATAGTTTATAATTATTAAATGATTCAAATGTAATTTTACACAAACTTGTTCGAATGACCTATATATTGTGTGATCATTATTGATTTATAGTAGTTTCCAAAATTGTTCATATTTATGGGTAATGTTTTATTTTCATGTTACCTAAATAATTAGTGTTTTCTTATTTCACAAATGAGGGGTGGTGCTTCTCTAGGGTAAGTAGGGGTGAAATGAGTATTTTGAAATTAAATAATAAATGACACATTGTGTGTGTGTTAAACTTTGTTTAATGGAGTACATTTTAACAAAAAATTAAATTTCTGAGTGATTTAATATAAGTCTGACAATTAATATATGTGAGTAAATAAAAATAATTGTGATAGTTTGATGTATAAAAACTGCTTTATATAAACCATAAGTCAAATTATTTAACATTTTAATACATTCTATTCCAATGAAAAATTAGAATAATTATACTTTATTTAGCTCTTCTCAACGATTCGCAAAGTAGGGAAAATGGGAATTGTGCTAAAGAATAGGAAAATTGTAAAAGTTATCGATTTTCGTAAAAAGTGCAATATTCTTCCAAAACATGAATTTCAAAGCTTATAAATAACAAGAAATAACTACAGTATATTTAACACTTTATATGTTAATATAATTAAGTTATATACGTACATGTTTTTTTTTTTTTTTTAAATTGTGAACAAGAACACATTTTGATAAAAAAAAAAAGCACTATTTTCTGGAAATATTAAAACATGAATTGAAAGTTTTAAATGGATAAAAAATGGATGGTCTTTGAATGTAAAAAAAAATCGAGTTTTAACACTTTGCACTCCGATGTCTCATCTCAGGCGACAACATAACGACCAGTTCTTTTATTTTCCTGTTCTTTAAAATAAACGAGAACAGCATGATCTTGTGTGTAGAACATCAAATTTTTTTTTCTACTTGTTCTCTTGCAAATACAAAACAGATTACGATTTTTTTTCCCTTTATGAGTATAAAAAAAAATCTGTAATCTCCACCACAATTTTCTTTACTCATCAAAATTTAAATTATTTTTAAAATAAAAAAAAAATCTTTTAACATGAATTTATAATACAAATTAGAAATAATTTAATTTGAAATTATTAATTTTTTTTTTAATAACATCTTGCTTGAGACTTAATAGCTCTCCAGAAATGAGTAAATTCGGGAATTCTATAAAAACACAACACCTTGGATTAAAGTTCTCAAACTAAAGCTTAAAAACTAAATTGATTTCATCTGGATATCTTTAGTTTTATATAAAACAAAATGAACATTAATTATATATATATATTTTTTATTGAACAGGTACTTAATTTATAGGCAATATATCATAAATTTCGTGTTGCAATTACAAATTGTAGTTATCACATTTGCTAGAAATATAATTTTTTAATTATTATCCTAGAGTTAATTTACATAACCCCCTGTTTTTTAAAGGTTGGATCCTTCCATGTAATGTAGCCTGTCTAACCTGAGTATATCCAACAGGACATTAAATAAAAAAAGGTTAGTAACTATATATATATATATGTTAATACTTAAGAAGTTTTATTCTTTACACTTATAAAATGTTATCAGTGTCATATTTTAGTGGTTTGGTTAGTTTTTTTTTTTACAATTTAATAATGAATAATAAATCTTCGATTACTGAGGAATGAAATGGTTGCAAATTGTGAAATCATTTTTTATATTGTATGTGGATTTATTTGATGCTTATTGTCTCCCATCCATTAAACAGGGTTCCCACGCACCTGGAAAACAGGGATAACCTGGAATTATCAGGAAAAATGAAAATGTTCTAAAAAGTCAGGGAAAATTATCAATTTTTTTAATTTTCTGGGAAAGTCGGGGATATTTTCTAAAAATGTTATTTATAAGTACCAGTTATATTCTTTTTTATATTGTCATCGATGTAAAATCGTAAAAATAAAAATGCTAAACTTTCGATTTTCTATACTTTGTAAGATTATTATTTATAAACACTTTATTTTTCCCAGCTTCAAGATTAATATGTGAAAAAAGAATTTAATTTTTGGTATGGATTTTTTTTTAATCTTCTGGGAAAAGTCAGGGAATTTTGATCTAAATATCGAGTGGGAACCCTGATTAAATTTAAATTCACATTTATTGAAATTTCTATTGAATAATTTAATGTTAATTTATCATCACAAATCAAGAAAAACTTTAGATATGTGTTAAATTGTTGTAGATGGTACAAGGGGACAACATTTTCGTAGATTTGTTCTCGAATATTAAAATAACTATATCATATTCGATTAGCTTCTATTAAAAAATTTTTAACTTTGTGTCAAATTACTTATTGCGTTGATAGCATGTAGTTTATTATTAATATTGTATTGCAATAAAAAAAAGAATATGCTTTGTCAACATTTGATCCCTTGACTTTCGAGGGGCGCTATTAACCGACGGCGACTAGCTGTGCAACCAGTTGCCAGAGGATATTAAACCGCACAACATTTCTTAACTTTCGAATTAATGAAGACCTTGTAATTAAGCTTGTTTGTATAACTTAATTAATCTTTAGATTTCTCTCTAATCTTTAGAAAAATTGCATGTCAGTAATATTTCAGGTAGGGTTTTGGACAAAAGTTACATCAGCTGTTGTTCTTCCAGTTATTTTTTATTCAGAGTTACAATCCATAAGAGTTTTTTATATGGATATATTTTTAAAATGCATGTATTATGATGTTATATAATTGTTTTGTTTTGTTAGCACACAAACCCAATGTTTTGCATAAAAGTACTGAATGTTTCCTATTTATAGTTTAACATAAAAAAGTAATAATCCATTCCACAATGAAATTGCAAATATTATCTTGGTAGCTAGCCTTGCCCCACAGGAGGGCTATAGCGTCCTAGATCTCCCTGTTACCGCTATCACAGTGTTCATTAAAAAAAAAACGCAATATGGTAATGTACTTGAAAAAGTAAAATGTTCCAACTACCATAGGACTGAAGTAGTGTTCCTGTTATGCGTTTTTCAAAGGGCGCCGCGCCCTGTCCTTTTTTTGTAAGTGCCGATGCGCCCCCTTTTTAGAAGTGAAAAATGTGCCCTGCCTTTTTTTTAATATTTTCTTTGCGCCTTGTAATTAAAAAAAAATATTTTTCCGCAAAAACGTAGGTCTGTAGGATTGCCTTGGTATCCCAATAGTACCCTTTGCCCTTTTACATAACAAAAAGTGCACTTTTACTTAGCAAAAAGTGCCCTTTTTGACAAATCCCCCTGCCCTTTTTTAAAACTATGTGAACACTAACTGAAGGAATGTGGAGTCACCCTCCTCGTGATTCGATGCGATTCAGGGGTTTAGAAGGAGGTGAGACGCATTCTCCATGCCTATTAACCAACTCTGCTCTCTTAAATGCGCAGGGGTAATTTCACCCTTTTAATTCCACTGGGTTAATGGCGAATCAGGATATGAGGGTAAATGACCTACCATCATTATGTAGAGGAAGGTTAGCCATGTCGACCATTTTCCCACTCTACCCTTTCTATCACTTGGAGAACAAAAGTATTCATCAACCAATATGTTACAGTATAGTATGGCCTGGACCTACTTAATTTTTTTTCCTACCAAAGTAACTCGAATTTGGAAATGTTGAAAATTCTACTCTATTAGAGAATTAAAAAAAATTAAGAGATTGCAGTTTTATTTGAATTGACAGCTGGTCTATAACACAATTTACATTGGAAATTACTTATAACTTTTTTTTTAGACAGCTTTTACTTCCAGAATTATGTCACTTATATATATTTTTATGTGTAATTTTGGTCACTACAAGATGTCTACCCGAACCTTTTAAAACTTTTGAAGTTGTTTTTAAAAATCCCAGTATTTATGTCGGCAGAAAAACAAGATAGATTTTTCCATTTAGCCATGCTAACTAAAGAAAAGTGCAGTTAGTTCTCAATGATTGTGTTTAAAGTATTTTCTGGGGTAATTTACAATATTTATGAGAATAATCGTAGTTAAACTTGAAATGTTTTCATTTGCTGTTAATAACCATAAAAATATTAGTGTGCACTCTAATAATGTTTTTTTTTTGTTTACTAATTTTTTGTGTGCTTTATTTTCAGATATCCCTTGGATTAGAAAAACACATCATGCAATCAAGGTTATTTAAAGATATTGAATATTTAATTTATTGTTTCATATCAATGTAAAATTATTGTTTGTGTACAAAATTTTTTTAATAAATGAGAAAAAAAAATATTTTTATTGTTTCAATTAACTTTAAAAATAATTTCTATATATATTTAATTAATTATATATATTTATTAATATATTTAAGCTTTAACAATATTTATTTAAAAAGAACTTTACAATTAAAAATGAGAAATAATACTTATTTTTACATTATTAGTAACTTAAAATTTGTATGCTTTATAAAAATTTAAATATAAGGCAGAGAAAGTATTTTTGCCTTCTGAAATGAGTAAAAATAAATTTTGCAATAAGGAAAAAAGCTCATTTTGGAAGGCAATTATAATTCCTCTACCATTTTAAACGGTTAAGCAAATATCAGCTGACCATCCCAAGTGCCTAAAGGCATTTAATAATAATCCCGAAACCGTCCTAAATTTGCCTGGTAATCCTAAAAGCGTCCGATAACAGTCCCAAAACCGTCCTAAGGTTGTCTTTATATCCTAAACATGTCCTGTGCGTCCTACAAGTAGTCCGGAAAAGATCCTAGATTGCCCTAAAACCACCCAAAAAGTATCATACATATGACGTCCTTAGGATGTCGACAGGTGGGACATTTTGATTGCCCAGGGACCGTCTAAGGACGTCTTTAGTTAATTTTCGGGATTCCTTAGGACGTCCTGATATCCCAAGTATGATAGCCTCTGGACGTCCTTAGGATGTCTTTGTGTTGTGTGGGTTCCTTTGAGGAAGTGGAATGGGCTTCTATGATAGAACTGGTGAAAGAATTAATTGCTGCATTAAGATCATTAGATGTGGTAGGACCATTTGTAGGGAGATCGTGATTGGCTAGATTATTCTGAAAGGAGTCCCAGTCAGTTTTTTTATATACTCCTGTATTAAGGGTTGGAATATTGACATTAAAATCAAGAAAAACAGGGTTGTGGTCGGAGCTGAGTTCCGCCACTGAGGTGATTTTATAATGGAAGGGCATGTCTCTGATAAGTGCCAAGTCGATTGTTGAATAAGACCTTTCGTCAAATCTGGTGGGAGTTTCAGGGGCCGCGATTTCAAAGAGATTATTGTCTGCAAAATTTGTGACCATTTTTCCAGCGAGATTATCACAATGGTTCCAACGATGAGATTTGGCATTAAGATCGCCAAATAAGATAATAGAGTTATTGATTTTCTGAAGTATGTTCAGTTCTTTGTGGAGAGCGTTGGACGGGCTGTTACGAATGTAAATGGAAGCGACTGTGAATTTAGGAAAACCCTTTGGATTAACTGTGACGATGGTTGACTCGATATTATCCAGGGTTGGAGATGGGACCCTGTAGGCATTAATATTAGATTTAACAAATATGGCGGTGCCTATTTTATGAATAGGTACCGTGGGAGTTGCGTCAATTTTATCATCCCTAGTACAAAAATAATTTGGGATGCTAATTTTGTTGGTAGGATAAAGTTTAGTTTCTTGGAGCAAAATTATATCAGGGTGTTTTCTGGAGACTAGTTCTCTTAGTTCCCCAATTTTATTCGAGATTCCATTCGAATTCCACGAAAGGATAGAGAAGTTTGGAGGTGGTGTACACATTAAAGTTTGATTTGCTGGCTTAGTTTTGTCACACTCTCAGTGAGAGAAGCGACTTGGGCAGCAAGCGCCATCATCTGGTTCATTAAGGACGTGAACATTTCGTTGGTTACCTCCACAGGGGGGGTAACTGGGTTTACATTTGAATTTATATTAATATTTACATTGGAGTCGTCAGGGACGATATTTTGGCTGCTAGATGCCGCCTCTGCATATGAAAAATTAGGTCGGACCGAGTTGGAGTTGGGAACTTGAGTTGGACGGAAGGTGCGTTGTGATTGGTTGGTGGGTCTGAATGAGCTTGGGTTCTGATTGGCCCTCGGTCGAGCGGCACCTTGATAGCGCTTTTTGGATAGCTTGGGGAACTCCTTACAGCCTCTGTAAGAAGCGGGATGGTTTTCCCCGCAGTTGCAGCACGTAGCTGGCAAATCTCTGGGTTTCAAACATTCTTTTGAAGAATGTTCGTTAGATGCGCACTTAACACATCGGGCTTGAATATTGCAATTATCACTTCCGTGGTTAAAACCCTGACATTTGTAGCACTGGTTTACTCGCCATGGGCGGAGAAACCTGGTGACTTCAACGGTCAGATATAGGAATTCAGTAATTTTGTAGATTTCATTCTGCATGCCGTTGTTGTGCAGCTGAATTTGAAATATGGGGAGAGGCCTACGATCTCTGTTGCTCTTTAGTCTAGCAACTTTTTCAACAGAGAAACCCATTTCTGTTAGTTTATCTGATATTTTGGTGGGGCTTGTGTAATGGGGAATGCCCTTCATAACCACTTTGAGTGGGTGCTTCGATCGGGGGGTTATGATGAAGAAGTCAATATGTGCATTTTTGAGCGCTGTTGTCAGGGCTCTATGATCATTCTCTGAGTGCACAAACACCTTTACATATTCACCGCCTAGTTTGAAGTTAGGTCTATCTGAACCTGGTAAAAAAGCAATAATTTGCTCACAGGTTTTATCGAAATTGGCCGTCAGCTTTACGTGTATTGGCGGGATTTTAGGTTTGGCCTGTGCAATAGGTATAGATTGGGCATCATCCAAGGGGAGTGCCGCAAATGGATTGTCATTAAAAACTGGCGTTGGGCCAGGATTTAGTATGAGCTTAGCGCTCGCTATGACTTGTCGTTTATTTGGTTGCGACCACCCGTCCATCTCATTTTGTTTGACCGGGCTTATAACGGAATCATGGTTCCTTTTACTGCCCTTTGTTGCCGTAGGTGCAACGTAATCGGGACATCCTTCAATTAGGCATGGTCCCATCTCATTTAGATCATATATTTTATTTTGCAAGTCTTCTCGCATATATCTGTGTTTGGCTTCTGCCATATGCCGGTTTACAATACCCAGATCAACGTCTCTTCTGAGATCGCTTATGGTGTTGTTCATGATTACTTGAGATTCATGAATTCCCATTTGTTTGACTTTGATGTCAAAACATCTTTTGTATTTTTCTTGTGAAAAATCAATTTGATCGGTAACCGGGGTTACCTCCATTTCTACTGCTTCTGCAGTGTTTACACTTACAGCCGACAGAACGGCGTTCTTCTCCATATCGGAGGTAATGTTGGCTTTCGGTTCGGACATTGCCTACCAAAGTCTAACCAAGGGTGAAAGAATCAGATTTGGAAGTTTGAGTGACTGCTAACAGTTTCTACTCCCAAGGAGTTTGTCTGTTAATCAGAAACTGACAACAGTTTGTCCTAGGTAGTGCAGAACACACCTTAGAGACGCACTGTTGCCGGAAAATCTGATGAAAAAATTACAAATATATGACAATAAAAAAGTTGGATTTCAATGTACACGTGTGACCGGAGGCCAACGCGTGTGACAAAGAAAAGTACGTGGAAAATGCAAATAATTGAAAATAATATGGATCAGTGATGAGCCATCATGGTCAGGATCATTTCGATATATTGAAAATTAAAATATAATTACATTTAGATAAAATTTCAGAATCAGCGCGGAGCTCGTCAAAAAGTCACCTATCATGGCGGTGTCCGATGCGAGGATGACTTAGTTTTGCATTGGAAGTCGTGTTGCGTCGGTCTCTGAGGCCTCCGTGGCCGAGTGGATTAAGGCGTCAACTGGGAATCCAAGGGCCCCCGGTTCAAAACCTCGCAATGGACTAGACCACAGAGGCACTGAACTCTAATAGGGTTGCTGGAAGGCTGAAAGCCCGTTTCGCCAATAGGGGAATTGAAGGTATGGCGGCCGTCGCCAACTGTTCCCCTCAATTTGTTGGTAGATAGGAGTTTCAATGGTAAAATCGCTTTTTTTAAAAAAAATATTGCGCTCTAAACATAGCATTTTTGATAATGCTGTAAATTACAATAAAACACGGTAATATTGTAGATTATGAGAAAAAAATGTTGTTTGCGTTGCTTTTAAAGGGAAATATTAATATTTAGAAGTTTATACAACCACATGGGTGGTCATAATTTTTAACTTTTAACGCTAATTTTTGTTATTTTATGGTTTCAATGCCTAAAATATTGCCGTAATTAATTCAGGTAAATTAAAATTAATTATGTAAAACAACGTCAAGCGTAGTAAAAGTTGAAGCAAAATCCAAAGCAAGCGGGCTATTGGCGATGGTTTGGGTCAATCTCGAAGGAAAGACCCGGGAACACATTCACACACACATTCATATATGCATCTCGTTATTTTATATCCATGGTCAGATGACGAGGGAACACCTGAACTGGATATTCTGGACGACTTTCTAGTATTTTTGTACCGAAGCTGGAAACCCTCCGAACGCAAAATTACTATTTTTTTACTTTTCTATGTCAAGTCCATTTCATGGATTCGAACCACTAGTAAAAAGTAGTGATCTGGCGATCGGAGGGTTGCCAGCTTCGGTACAAAAATACTAGAAAGTCGTCCAGAATATCCAACAAATTATACTAGCGTGTATACGGGACTGGTGCACGATAAATCTGATCGGGGTCCAAAGTCCCGACGTCTATTGAAGGCGTTGGGTGTCAGCGCACGTGTTGTCCTCGTCATCTGACCATGGTTCAAAAATACGAGGCATCGTTCCCGGGCCTTTCCTTCGAGATATGCCCCGAACCGTCGCCAATAGCCCACTGTGCAGCTCTAGTTCGACGTTAATTAACCAAACCAAGCGTCGGTCTCTTAAATATTTGATTAATAAATTAATATTTGTGTCTTCTTTTTCTTGTAAGTGTAGAAAAACATTAAATATGTAAAATTTCAGGAAATTTTGAAAATTAGAAATGTGGTTTTAAAATCAGATGCATGTACTTCATCCTATGACAAAAAAACATGCGAAAAAAGACTGTTTTCTGCCTTCGTCAAAAAAGTGCTAAAGTAGTCGGCATGCTTAATCCTCACTCCAGTGTTTATATTTTTTCGCTCAGTGGCCATTAAAACATAACTGCTCCTCCACTCCCACTACTATAGACGAAAATCCATTACCCCACCTCTCTGAAATTTATATCACGTTGGTTGGGGGGGGGGGGGGGGGGGGGGGATCGTACGCAACTGCTGTATATGAATCCTTCCATGGTGATAAATAGAACACCACAGGAAGGTGGGCTGCGTCGATCAGGTCTATTAACCTATTCCGCCCTCAGACCTTTAAACTGCCACTTTCCCTTATTTGTAATATACGATTTTACCCTCAAATCCACAATGTTAATGGTGGATCAGGTTATGAGGATAAATGATTACCATCGTGTAGAGGATAGTAGGACGCATTGACTAGGTCCCGATTGTTAACCCATTTGACCTTTGGACAATATGGAGTCTGATGTTGGCTTTGACTGCAGTATGCCTCCCCCCCCCCCCCCCACAACTTACGGGGAATCAGCCTTTGTGGACAAAAGACCTACCACCGTGTAGAGAAAAGCATGCCGCATCAACCAGATTGGCCCTTCATGCACTTCCCTACACTACCTTTTGCGTGGGGCTCAAAAGTATTCACGAATAAAATTTTAAGATACAGTGCAACCTGGCCTTACTCGATTTTTTTTATCCATCTAAAATAGCTTGAATTTGAGAACGCTGAAAATTCTACTCGGTTTGAGAGTAAAAAATTTAAGAAATCACAGTTTTATTTGAATTTCCAACTGGTTCAATTAAAACAATTTTAACTATAACTTTTACTTCCAGAATTACGACATATTTTTATGGGCAAATTTGGTCACTACAAGTAGATTGGTTGGGAAAATCTCAACAAGATGTCTACCAAAACCTGTTCAAGACTTTTTGAGTTATTCTAGAAAATCCCAGTATTTGCTTCATCAGAAGGATCTTTTATTGTTCTTAGAAGAGTAAAAAACACTATTTAAAGAACCCCAATAAAACAAGAAAGGTTATCCCATTTATCCTTACAAGCTAAAGAAAAGTGCACTTAAATCTCTATGATGGAGTTAATTTTTTTTTAAAAAAATTGCAGACTAGAAATTTATCAATATTTTAAACTTTAATAAGAAAGATAACCTGTCTCAAATCAGCTTTATTGTAAACTATTTTTTTTTTTAAATTATGTTATGAAATATTTTTAGTGTGTATTTGTTTGCTTATTGTTGAATTAGTTAAGATCATTCTAGAAATGGACGAGATCACATGTACTCAAAAAGAAGACTACCTCGTAACAAATTGAAATGAATTTTTGTGCTTGGGGTACAATAACTTTTCTTCACATTGGTACTTTGAAACATTTCAGTTAATTGAATATCGAATGTGATCTTTAGAAAAGTTCTGTTAAAGAATTTAATCCTTATTGCATGTGACAATGTTAATCCTCAATGCCCTTTACAATGAATCTTTATAAGCACTATATATTTTGGACTGCATATAAGTAACTAATATACATGTTGTATGAGAAGTATCTTGACAACTTTGACATACAATAAAACCTAAAAGATATAAGATAGCTAAGTTATGTACATGTAACAGAAACACTCATTTTGCTTGTATGCCGTTTTCTCCAAAATCATTAACGAACCATTCAACGCACCATTCCAAAACTATTAACACACTGAGTTTTCTGCTGAGGATGGGTGTATGGGAACTATCTTTACACTATTGACACACAGTAAAACAAAAAGGAAATAAGAAAGCTAAGTTATGTTGCTTGCACATATAAACAGAAATGCATAATTTTTAAATATTTTTTGTAAATAAAAATCTAAATTGCATACAAATAAAACTTCATGTGTAGCTGTTTAACACCAAACAACATAACTTAACTATCTTATTTCTTGTAGGTTTTATTGAGTGTCAAAGTTGTAGAGATATTCCTGAAGAGGTTTCATACAAGACAAATGAAAGAACAGCTATGATTTTAGATTACATATTTACTATAAAGCAATAAAGTTTCCTCATAAAGAGGTTCTATACCGAAGTGAAAGGACACATATGATACAAAAAGAACTGGGACTTTCATTGAAGAAAGTCATAAATCTGGTCCATGCTTTTTCGTAACATTCATCTGATCCAAAATAGGCCTCCATTCTCTCTTTTTCAAAATATGGATTTCCTGGAACTTTTCCCTCCAATGCTGCAATGGGTGAGGATTTATGCAGTAGAGAAGAGCCCTGTTTGAAATAAATATTTTCAACTTGCAAAGGTGCTAACATGCCTGTCAATATTTAAAAAATCAAATACGTACAATTTTTTAAAAGTCACATTTGCGTAATTATTCTCTACAACCTTACAAACATTTGCAGCTAATCAGTGAAAAGTGAAGAATATGAAAAAACTATAAAACTTTAGCTAAAAAACTTATTTGTAAATTTTTTACAAGATGATGCCAAGAAAAATTGACCCAACTAAAATTTAGTGAAACTTCAACCCTAGAATTGTATTTATATGTTTTCTATATGGGCGATTCCACAAATACGGGAATATTTACAGTACATAAATTTCCAAAAATTAAATTAATTTTAAAAATCTGAAAAAAATTACTAAAGTAGTTCAATGGGTACATAATTAGAATAAAGCATCAGCAGAGCTTAATTGTTATATTTTTGTTTTGCCACCTATTGGGTATAAGGAAATGGGCATGTGGATGACTAAGAAAATGGGCATGTGGATGACAAAACCAGAATTTGCATGTTCTCAGTAAGCCATATATGAAGCTTTGTAGGCTTAACTTCTGTTAAGTACTTACAACTGCAAAGTTTATCACCATGCATAACCAGAATTTATTTATATTTATATTTTACCTGCTTATTACAAGTCATGTTAATGACAAGGATTAAAAACACTTAGCTTGAAAATGAAATACAACTTAGAGCAATTCACAAAAATCTTTGAAGAACAGCAAAATGCAACTTTTAGTCATAAGCCACAAACTGCCATGTTTATTTTCAGGCACTTTTGCCACTTTAAAAGTTTCAATTTCCTTGTGAAAAAAATTCCATTTGTTTCAGCCATGTGGATGACTGATATTCCTTAGAACAAACTTTTAATTAATTTTTTTATGTAATAATTTTATTTATTTTGACTATTTTTAGCTTAATATTATTCATACATATATATTCATTAAGAAAAAGAAAAATGAAGAGGAAATCACTTTTGGTTTTTTAAATAAATTACCTGGAAAACACAAATTATAGGTATGGGACAAGGCATGTGGATGACATTTAATTAAAATAAGTTTTTTTAATGGAATAAAAAATCAAGTTTTTTCATAGATGAAAGTCAGAATAATAGTGCTAAGGGAGTGTAAATATATACATTAAAAAGTTTTTTTTAATTTCCAAAACAAAAAAATATATCAGTACGGAACACACATTTTCCCGTATTTGTCCCATATTTGGAAGATGTCTATGGGACCATTTCTAGGTACCATTCTAGGATTAAAAATAAAATCATAAACCACGTTCTAGGATTCTAAGTTTGAAGATCACTATAATTGAAGAAATACAGTATATGTTAACGAAATCTTTGAAAAACTCTAAGTTAATTGTAAATGTGTTTTATAAAGTGTTATTTTTATTGACTTTGGGGCTTTTATGCTGGTACCCAAATAGCAAAGTTTTTGTAAAATGAAAAAACATACATTTTAAATTAAAATATTAAAGGATTAATGACAAATTTCTTAAAAACTTAATTTTATCAGCTCTATTACTACAAACAAAATCGTTAAAATCCGTACAAGTTGGCACGAATGTATTAATACAAATCAGTGGTTCCAAGAATGTGGTCCACAAGAGGGTCTGAAGTGGTTCGTGTATCTACTGACTAATCACCGAAAATATTTTAAAGATCATTGTTTGATACAAAAAAAAAATTACATATTGAATTAACAATAAGTCGCTTAACATTAAGCTTAAACAAAACACAAATACGTGCATTGGAACCCAATTTTTCTCCTTTCATATACAGGATTTTATTAGCATTGTTATGAGAACTTCATCAGCTTGCTGATAATTTAAAACCTGAATAATATTTATTGTCAAAATAAAATTTGGCACTTGGATTTTATTTAGTCCTATAAGACAGTGGTGATATATATAACAATTAATTTACTGGTTTTAAGGTTGGGAACCACTGATATAAATATACAAAGTTATCTCTCACAATTAAAATTCCACCTTTTTTTTTTTTTTTTACAAAATTCCTCAAATTTTTCAGGAAATTTGCCAAAAAAAAATAACCTTCCCAAATAATTCCCCGACTATTGAGGTAATTTTTAGTTTACTTGATTTTTCTAATATTTATTAATTTGACTCAGATAGGTAATGAATGAAAACAAAAACAGAAGAGAAACTTCATTTTTACCCAATTGAATTTAAAAGTGGAGTTCTGCAGAAGTTATTTTATATGATTTTTTATGCAACAGGTGAAGGTAGTGAATTGTAGATGATAATTTGAAAACAGAAAGAATGCTTTTAGAGTTCAACTTTATGTGAAGAATTCTTATTTTGTTATAAAATGTTTACATAATTCATAAAAAATTGTGGCATAACACTCCTTATAACTTGGTTGATTTTGAAGAGCACCCGTGTCCTGTGGCCCTTCCCCTAGCTACTGCAATAAAGTCAGCTAGCTGCCTTGAAAAGTTGAGCAGCAGTGTCACTACTACATTTCTAGTATATTCTACCCTCAATGAAAATATTTTGTTGTTTAATCTAATGGTGTATTGGATATGTGTATACATTAATCATCTGTAATAATGTTGTTAAAGACGTAGTAAAGCCATCCTTACATGCTGGATGCACTCAAGAACAAACCGCCGAGAGTACAGCCCACGGCAAACCTGTGCCGTAATTTACGAGCAGGTGTTCCTCTGAGTTGGCCAAAACGAGGCTTCTGCATTGCACCTGGAATATAAAAATGATAAGTTAACAATTTAAGTCAGAATTTCAAATAATAAATCTAAGCCAACAGGTTAATTATAAACTACAGTCCCATCTTGATTTTTTTGCTAAATATAGTTACCATTTTCAGCAACACTAAAGAGAGAAAATGGAGGAAATCTTTAATTGTCAACAAAACTAGTTTTTGTGGTACAAACCGTAGTACCAGTTTTTTGTGGTACAAAAAGAACTGTACAACGCATGTAGGTTAATTTGTATGTTATGGTTGCCAAATTGAAATGCAACAACTCCCGGATTTCCGTAAATGGATTGCCAAAGTGTAAATGCTTGAATTGCAAGGTGTAAAATTAAAAATCGAAAATTTTTTAACAATTAATTATGTAAGATTGCGGAAATGGAATTTGGCGCCATGTTGTCAGATTTGGAAAAAAATCAGGGCTATCATAAGAAATAGATTAACTAGCATTTTAAACCCACCAGCTTAGTGAGTATGAAAAATCCCAACAAACGTATAAGACTTTCCAGGATTTTTAGTAATACACTTTGATAATTTCTAATAGGAAATATTTCGTAAAAGCTAAGCTTTTTTTATCATATATTCATTCTGGCAAAATAAAACCTACAGAACAAAAAAAAGATCAGGCTGCAATGTGAAGCAATTTTGATGAAAAGAAAAGAAGGGGGGGGGGGGGGAGGCACTCTGACAAATCAATTTTTGTAAACAAACTTGGCCTGCAAGATGTATAGTCATCAGTGTTCACTCTAGAAATAAAAAGGGGCAGGGCGCTGTTAGCAGAAAGAGGGCACTCCGTTTTTGGAAAGGCACTTTTTGTTTTTAAAAGGACACTTTCAAAAGGGGGGGGGGGGGCACTCGTTGACACATCGGACACGTGTCCAAACAAAAAAAATTCCGATTTATTGGTTGATATTGCCCTAGAGCTGCATATTGGGCTATTGGAGACGACTCGGGCTTATCTCGAAGGAAAGAACAGTACATAATTGATGTCACTTTGTGGAAATACTACTTGAAATCCTAAATTTGACATTTTAAAATTAATGATTTCGCTAAAAACCAAATCGGTAAGTAGCCCGAATTAGGTCCCTTACGAAACTGTAGAACAGGCTACTAAAATTCAAAATTTTATAACAAAATGTCTGATCTTGTAATCTTGCCCCAAACCATCTTACAGGCAATCAATAGGATTTGTTCAATGCCCCATGCTAGAAATTACCGCGGAATCATCGCGATTTCACAACACGCTTAGTTAAAAAGAAGTTTGTTTTTCTACCGTTATAATTCACTTAATTCCAATTTACACCAAAATTTTTTTTATCTATGCCTTTTTTAAAGACAGCTAGGAAATCAAGGATGCTTGTACTCGACTAAAAAGGGGCGGAATTGTTTTCGAAAGAGGGCGGCATTTCTGAAAAAGGGGCATCAGGGTGCTATCGAGATGAAAAAATCAGGCATCAGGAAAAAATCGGGCAGGGCGGACCGCCCTTCAAAAAACGTCTAGAGTGAACACTGTAGTTATCATTGCCAGCACAGAGATGTCGATGCTACGTAAAATGAAAGTCCAGCAACTTCCTGCAAATTAAACCAATGCAAAACATGCAATGAAAATCCTATCTGAACTCATTTCGACGATGTCTTGTAGTTAGGCTCCTTGAAGTGCTTTCAATAGCATTAATATGCGCTCTGGGTAGCCATTTTCATTCAGACATTCATACGAAAACCAACAATCAGAGAATATAGCGGTTCTAGGCAAAATTAATCTTTTAATTGCATCCAGCAAAGTTTTATGATCTTCAAACATACAAAAAAATTTAATTAGTTCCTCTTTCAACTCCGCCAAAATCCACATACAATATCGAGAGCCCCTCGAAGACACCATTTAAATTTTTGTTAATAAATAAAGAAAATAAAAATCTTATTATGAAACATCATAAAACAAACTGTCAACAAAATGGTGGAAGAAAACTAATCAAATAAAAATTTCGTTTTGAATTAAAGCATGCGCATGAAACCCATTATGGAAACATTTGCACATGCGTGTAAAACATATATGTGAATATTTTCGCATGTATGTGTGATGTCACAAGTAAGCAGAATTAATTTCTGTAGATAAACCAATGTGAGACACTAATTGTGCGCATGAGTTGTAATACCCATTACGGAAATATTGGGCATGGTTTGCCAATTTGAACTGAAATCATATTAAGCAATTTATTTTTAGTGCCTTGGCTGAGTGGCCCCGCTATTCTTTACTTTAACCCTTGTATCAAGATTTTATTTTAAGAACGCATAGTAGGATGTGAGCATGGAAATGAGATACCCCACAAGATGTTGTTATAAACAATTTTTGTGTAAATCAGTTATACCAAACTTACTATTCAGCTAGTTATCATACGAGTAGCACAAATTAAATCTCTTAAATCTATCCCTACACAATTAAGCATTTGGAGTCAAAGACAACTTACTTTTCCATGCTACAGCATAAGGATATAATAAAAGATCAGGTGTGATATGAAATATGCAAATAAATTTGTTTAATAGAATTTCGATTGACCCTAGTGCATTCTTGCGTGACAATTTCAAAACATTGACACCAATTCAACATTAAATACTGGCTTAGTTACTATTTAGTAAGTTTATATTCCTACTTTCTCACAATGGAACTAGTATATTTTTGTATTTTCTAGTAAGAAATCATTAAAAATGTTTGCTTAAATATTATGATATTTTCCATTAAAAACAGCCATTTCATATTAAACTAATCTCTATCCATACGTTCTGAATGTAAATTTGAAACAGTGAGTTGATTCTTTCTTTAGACTTATTTTAACCTTGGAGCTGAAAAAACTCAGTTTCTGAAAAACAAAAAAAAACTTCTTTTTATATGTTTCTCAAAATACTTACTTCAAGCAGTCCTATAAAACCAGAATTTGTCAAATACATATACAATTTTTCTTTTCTATCTTTATTTTATTTTTGTGGAGGGGTCATTTAAAATCATTATGGATTAGGAAAAATAACAACAAAGAATAGTGTTGCCAGCTATTTTAGTCAAATGAACCACCGAAAATATAGTGAAGAAGTAGAAGTTGTTTTAGTGAAGAAGTAGAAGTTGTTTTAGTGAAGAAGTAGAAGTTGTTTTACGAGTTTGAGTAATATTTCATTGCGTGTGTGAAATGGCAATGGTTTGTCGTATTATTATTATTTTCTCTTTTCCAACTTTTGCTGAGATTTGGTTTATGAATACTGTCGTCAAATTTTAATTTAAAAGCGATAAAAATTAATTACCTTGTTTGCCATTCAGTTTGAAAAATTGTTAAGTTTAGATCTCTTGCGATTAAAAGTAAATCCATGGCCTCGTTTCACAATGTTAAAGTTTTTGAAAAAGCAAAGCTACAACGAGAATTGCAATTTTATACCAGTAAGTCGTGTTATTTTATAGCTTAATTTTAAGCATTAATTTACAAATGTTATGAAACTAATTTAAAAATAAGAATGGATCTGTGTTTTAAAGTAAGCAACAAAAAAGTGACATAATTTCAGATTCAAGGCCGAGCAAGAAGGGCGGGTATTGAAAAAAAAAAAAAATAGGGGTACAGATGTAGTATAGGACATTTGGCGCACGAGTTTTTTTTTGGAAATTTTAATATTTGTATTCTGGAACAGAGTCAGAGGAAATTTGATTCGACTAAAGAGGAAGTGGAGGGTTTATATTTTAAAGGGGGATTATGGTTGATGGGATTGCGCCAAATGATTTTGTTGCCAAGCACGCCATCCAAGATGGTTGGCGGATGTAAATAACTTGTCTTAGCCATAATGACTGATAAAAACCACTCGGAGCAAAGCATCGGTACTTCTCTACTAAACGGCCTCGAATAGTCGCCAAGCGAAAGTTTGTCGCCGTATTGATTATTTACAATTTTAATGTTGCCACTCACAAAATATAATGTTAAAAACAGTCGTAAATATGATTTACGATTAGATAACGCCAAAAAGTACACTTTAAAATATAAAGACAATAAGTCGCACTTAACTTGTGCAATGGGCTATTAGTTACGGTTCGAGGTAAAGACTTTCGCTCGATAGCCAATCTGGCTGTGTTTTCAAGTAAACACCAAACGACCCGATGCGTTGCGCATGCGTCTTTTTTTTTTTATCTTTATGGTTACTTAAGGAGAAATGCACAATTACAGTTAATTACTCAAGCGCCGTGTCTTATTTTCGAACCACGGTGGATGACGTCCACTGCGTAATGGGCTAGTGGTGACGGTTCAAAATTAATTCCAAAGGATTTCTTTAAGGTCTGCACGATTGAATAAAATAACGTCGCACTTGAGCTCCACAATGGGCTAATGTCGACGGTTTAGAATTGATCTCGAAGATTTGCTTTGGTTAATTAACATCGCACTCGAGCTTCTCATTGGGCTGTTGGCGACCGTTCGGCGCCTATCTCGAAGGGAACAATGTCTTGTATTTTTGAACCACGGTCAGATGGCGAGGACATCACCTGAGCTGGCAATCCTTCAGGAAGTCGTTCGGGGCATTGCGACAGCACTCTTAAGCGCACGCACGCTACTGTCACAGACTCCTGACGTCGATTTATGGTCCCGGGCAGTTGTGGTCTCCGGCCTTCGGCCTCCGACTACTCATGATTACATCCTTGACCCCCTCCGGGCAGTCGATCATGGTGCTTACAGGCAATCCTTCGGGCAGTCGTTTGGGGCATTGCAACAGCACTCTTAAGCGCATTCTAAACAAATTTATTTTAATAGTTCCTAACAATCAAACATGTTTCCAAAATTATAAAAAATATTTACCAAACCCAATTTAAAATCGTTTGAACCAAACTCATAATTTACAAATTTGCGAATTTAAATGTTTGTAACTATTGAATAGTTTGCATAATCGTACAACCAATCAGAGTTCGTTAAACACTTATATAATCTAACCAATCAACAATCGTAAGGCAATAGACGTTTACTGTCAGATCGCGGAGGAAAATGTGAACGCATCCAATGCAAGTAATCCAAACAAACTTGTCGCAGGAAAAAAGTAAAAAAATAAATATATATTACGACGCATCGTTCCCGGGTCTTTCCTTCGATATAGGCCCCGAACCGTGGCCAATAGGTCACTGTGTAGCTCTAGTGAGACGTTAATTACCTATACCAAAATGAACTCCAAAGAAACTGTTTTAACTATTTTAAGCAGGCACCAAAAAAGGCACGTTCAGTTTACTCTCCCGTTTTTATTTAGCTCAGTGCACTCAATCAAACAATCAACTGAAACGCCATCTTTTGTGTATGGTAATCCCTAACGTAAACAACTTTGGCGCATTTTCGCTCGTTGGCATATAAGGCCGTATAAAAGAAAAGAACCAAAGCATCTGCCCATGATAAAACAATCGGAACAACAAACTTACTACTTTTACATCTGCTCCAAATGATATTGTCACCAAATGCGCCATCCAAGATAATTGACGTAAACAACTCATCTTAGGCAAAATGGCTGATGAAAAACATTCGGAGTAAATCATTCATTCATAAACAAGATATAAGTTTAACTTACCACTTGGAGATCTGGTTGAGGATTTTTACCTCGAGTGACTGCCAAGATTCAACAGTTTTGGAAGTACAAATTAACTTGAATTTTTTGTAATCCATTTTATGAGGAGAATTTAGTGCAACCCTATCATTTATAGTCATACTTACCACTTGGAGATCTGGTTGAGGATTTTTACCTCGAGTGACTGCCAAGATTCAACAGTTTTGGAAGTACAAATTAACTTGAATTTTTTGTAATCCATTTTATGAGGAGAATTTAGTGCAACCCTATCATTTATAGTCCCCCCCCCCCGATTTTAATATGATAGAATGAGAGGTCATAGGTTTAAATTAAAAAAATCACATTTTAGTCGTGAAGGGAGAAAACACTATTTCTTTAATAGACAAACGGAACAACTACCAGTAAATATTGTGATTTGTACAGGAGTAAAGGATTTTAAGAATTCATTGAGAGATTGTTAGGAGGTACCAGCTGTACCAACCTTGTTGAGCCTGTTGTTGATCGTTTGTATTTGTAACAGGATGAAAATTTATATTAAGTTATTTCACTTACATAGTTTACGAGAAACAAATACAGTTATGGTTATCAATTTAAACTGATAAGTGTAAACACTTAGTTGACTATACCCCTTTTCATTAATTCAAGTTAATTTTTGCAGAGGCCTTGGGGCATTCTCACAAAATTTTTTAAGCACATTCACATACTGTTCACTGATGTTACAGATTTATCACCCCAAACAATTGTGGCCCACAGCCTCCGACTACCAAGGATAGCACCTAGTACCATCTTCAAGCAATCAATTATGGTGCTTACAGGCAAACCCTTGAGCAATTGATGTGGTAGGGTTGCCATAAATGACTGTGCCCTGCGTGTTATCATTAGAGTTGCCGAAATATAAACTTATATTGTCGCTTAAGCCGTGTTTCCACCCAAGTCCGACTTGTGTGGTAACAAGATGCATCATCTAAAATTGCCCTTTATTTTAATTTTGGTACAGATTTCGGTTAAACTTAAGTATAAGCATCTAAATCCTTTACAAATATTGACGACCAACAACAAGCTCAATGCATCTAGTACCTCTTAACTATCCCCAATGCATATCTAACTTCTTCTTAAAATCCATTACTCCTTTACAATTAACAATATTCACTGGCAAGTTGTTCCATTTGTCTATTACCCTATTATAGAAATAGTGTTTTCTCCTTTCCCGATTAAAATGGGATTTGTTTAACTTAAACCCGTGACCTCTCGTTCTATCACTCATATGAAAATGTAAACCCTCCACATCTCCTTGTTTGATAAATTTGAACAGTTAAATCAAATCACCCCTAACCCTTCTCTTTTCCGGAGTATACATATTCACATTTCTTAATCTATTTTCATTATTCATGCCTGAAAACCCTTGAACCATTTTAGTATCCCTGTGCTGAATCTCCCATTAAGTAAAAGTCTATTTGTTCCTCAGAATTCACATTCCCCATAATTTTTAAATCAAGAAATTAAAATGCTGACCATGCCCCCAATCTCCCAACTAATATCATAAATAATAAATAAAAGTGGACCTAAGTGGCACTCTACTTTTAACTTCTGCCCACTGAGAGTAATCACCTTTAATTTATACCCACTGACTCCTACCAATTAACCAGTTCCTTATCCATTGTAAAATTTCACCCCCAATCCCTAACCTTTCTAACTTGAACAGCAATGCCTCGTGGGGAACTTTATCAAATGCCTTCTGGAAATCAATGTATACTACATCTACACTATCCCTTTTATCTAATTCTTCAGTAACCCTATCGTAGAATTTTAAAAATTCGTTGTACAAGATCTTCCTTTCCTAAATCCATTCTGATTATCCGACAGCAAGCTCTCTGATTCCAAAAATGGTATGAGGCTATTTTTTATTAATGTTTCAAAAATCTTACATAACACTGGTGTTAAACTAATCGCCTAAGATGGTTTCAGTTCAATTTTTACACAATGTAAATTTTTCATACATGTTTATTTATAGTTTCTGATTGGTTAAGACTAGCAAGTGATTGAACTTGAGGATTTTAGAAATTACAACACCAGACTTTTTGCCAACAAAGCTAGTGATCAAAAACAGCTTTGACAGTGTGCCCTCTTATTCTTAAGTCTGAATTAAATCACAGTTTTGTTATCCATTATAGGCATTAAAAAATATAAATACATAGCAGTTGCTAAATTCTCATTAATCATGTTTTTGAAATAACTTTGACAATGATTGGTTTCAAGCTGATCTATTTAAGCTATATGAAGTAATAAATTGTTTCAAAAGATTAAAATAGTAGCAACAAAGCTGTATCAGCAAATTTGGAGCTTTGTGCTAATACATATGTTTTTTAACGTTTTAAAATTCTTAGACTTTATTATATATATTTTTATTTTACAGATTTAGTTTCAAACCATGAGAAGCTTCGGCAAACTAGTAAAACATCTGATATTAATCGAAGTGTTCTTCTGAAGCCATCTGGAAATACTATTCAACTTGGAAATTGTTCAAGAAGCCACAGATCTGTTACTACAAAAAGCATATTCCCACAAAAATCTGTTGCATCAAATGTAAATGTTTACAAAAAATCTGTCATACAAAACAAATTTAAAAGTTCTTTGTCACCACCATCTTTATTTCCCAAGAGATCGGTTATTAAACCTTCACTGGCTAACATAAAAAGAAACATGTCTTCTGCTACGGCTTACAAAAAAGTCAACTATAATCAACAGCGGACATTAGTACATAACACAAAACATTTTGTTACAAAAGCTGCAGTTTCAACTAGGTCAGTTTTGCCCCCGCAAAATGCTTTGAAACGTACAAATGGCACAATATCTACATCTTTTACCACTAATTCTACTCAATCAAAGGATCTTAAAACAGCACTTTCTGAAACTAAAAAGGTTTATATGAAAATGGGTTCAAAGAAGCGTATTGATGAGCTAAATGCATTGACCAAGCAGTTGGAAAAGAGAAATAAAAATATTTCTTTAAATAAGTGTAAACCTTTACCTATATTTTCAGCAAAAAGCTCTGACTCGAATAATGTAAAACCAAATTATAGCAGTTCTTTCAAGCCCAAAAACGTTCTTCACAACAATATATCTGAACTTGATGGCCTAAAATGCAAGGTAGAAAATATAGCTAAGTTGTTGTTGGTAACACCTAAGAACACAATCGTGAAAACTCCAAAGAAATCAACAACTAGCTGCTGTACTGTTAAGGAGCCCGTTATCTGTTCTTTAATGAATGATAAAAGTCTTCTTAGCAATGAATTGTTACTTTCTTCAAATCAGATTTCTAAAATAGATAAAGGGATTGTAACCAAACTTGTGAAAAGTCCAAAATGTGTGCAGTCCAATTATGTTTCAACACCAGTAACCAAAGATCAAAACTTACTAAAGCTTAGCAATATCGAAATATCCTCGTCTTCATCGCAGGCTACAAGTGTTAAGAGCTTGAAAACTAAAAGTATCCAAAGAAATAAATCATGTCTTTCTCCCAGAGCATTTTCTGGAATAGCTAAAGAAAATCAGAACAAGATTCTAAAATATCCAAAACCTTCACAAACTGGTTTTAATTTGACACCAGCCATTAAAAGAGTGAAACTTCAGAAGCTAAACAGCATAAAAAAGCAGGGAAGCATAACAAAGGTGATAGCTTCGAAATATAAGATTGTAAATAAAACCTCTTCAAATGCCTTGGTAGTGTCCGGTCAAAACAAATTTTTTAAAAGTCGGCAAGCAGCTTCCTCAAACTCATTTAACAAATATTCTCAAAATGCAAACAAGGCTCCTTCTGTTATAAAAACACTAAATAGCAATTACAAAGTGGTGAATATTATAAAAAACCCTAAAAGATTTAACAGCAGTCTACTCAAAGCTTCAACTCCAAGGAATTTGATGAAGAAAAGAAAATTGAATGGTTGTTTGTCTGCTCAAAAATTTCTAAATACTCCGAGACAAAGTTTACATTTTCGGAAATCGTTTATTCAGAAGCCAGTTTTCAAGCCTAAATCAATTTTTAAGCATACTAAAGTGAATTATTTGGTTAGGTCCAGTAATAAAAGTTTTCCAAAATCATATTTAAATAGAAAATTAAGCAACTCTACTGCCAATTCCAAATACAAGGTTGTAAACGGACCCGATTCGTCCAAAAAATTGACAAAGAGCCCTAAACTTAAACATGATGTTGTTCGTAGAACTAAAAGTGGTATTGATATTGATCTACTTTTAGAGCTAGCTGCTGAAAAAAAATCCACTGAAAATGAAAGTGGAGTTAAGACTTTACGGAAAAGAGTTGTTCTTTTAAAAAGAGTGTATAAAAGCAAGAATGTAATTGTAAATAAAAACGTGTGTTCTACTGGTGCCAAAGTTGCTAAAATGATAAAGGCAAAATATTCCTTGAATAAAAGGAATACATGGCAAAAACAATCAATTTCCAAAAGATTTGTTGGTTTCAAGCATTACAAAGGTAATTATATAATTTTATAAATACATTAGATTCATAAAAGGAAGTACTCTTTATAAATGTGTTTCTGTATATATTTTTCGTTTATTACACAAAAATTTACAAGAATAGGAAAGGAACATAATATTAGAATATATTAAGAGGAATCCAAAATTGGATATCTTAATATAATGAGTCCACTTGTTTGTTGTTTAGGGAAATGCACTTGGGTGTACAAGAGTCCTCATTTTTCTTAGACTTCTTACAGACAAGGTTGTACTGTAATTGTTATCTCCTAATTTTATAGAAATCTTTTATTGCGAATTTACACTTTGCAGACACAAAAACAATTTTCAAATGATAAATACAATCAAATTTTTTTTTTTTTTTCTCTGACAAAAAAATTAATTTAGTAGTCTTACTTTGAAAGATATCAATAGAAGAAGAGTTAAAACTATGTTTATCAAAATAATTTCAATTTAATTGTATGATCAAATAAACATATCTAGAAAAGAAAATTATTGACACACTCAAAAACTATATATATTAAACAAAACCAAGCCCGAACTAAACAGAAAAATACAAGATTATAATATTTTAGGTTTACATGAAAATTGCTATTATGTCCATTGCTATACATATTAGTCAAGAATCTATTTCAATTAAGTATAAAAAGTATATATAATTTATTTAAAAAATAGATCCCTATTATGTTTTATTTATTTAATTTTTTTTTACAAGTTATCCATTTAGTGCTAACTTTTCTTGTTTATAATAATATGAGATATTAAAATTTAGTTGTCTAAAAATTTCAAGGCGTTATGTGATGTTGAAACTCTGACTAAAGATTATTTTTTAAAAAACTAGAAAATTCTGAATTACTACAACTGTGCCAATAAACTTACAATTAAAATATATTTTCTGGAATGATTCATTTAACTTTAAGTTATTGTATTTTATTTATTTTAGGTTCATTGCACTACAATAGAACATATAAAAAAAGTTTCATTCGAAATGATCAGTTGAAAACCTTCCCAAGTCAAGTGAAATATACATATCATCATACACCTATTTCAAAAGTGTTAGCAAGGTAAGTAAAACGTTTATAAAAAGTTATTAAAATGCTTGAATTTTTTTAAGAATAGTAAAACTAATTTTCTAATACAAATTAGATTATTTTGCTTAAAATCTTTATATATCCGAATATTTTCTGTGCAAATTTAATTTATCATAATCCTATTTCTTTGTAAGTTGAGTAAATATGAAAAAGATTTCCTACAAATCAGGCATTAAGACTAAATGCAACAACTGTATACCTTATAATAATTAAATTGATCACGGTAATTTTAACTTTCAGAGTCCTAAAAATCTTCCCCCCCCCCCCTTTTTTTTTTAAGTGATATTGTTTCTTTTAAATACTTAAGTTGCAAATGTTTTATTTAAATGTATTGTTAATTAAAGTGTGTACTTTTCAGTCGTGTTTTACATCGAAGTATCAACAGGGTGCTTACTGCATCCGTTAAGAAAAAGCTGTCAAAGGTCAACACATATTGTATGTTTTATAACAGGTTTGGTCGCTGTAATAAAGGTCTTAAGTGTACCTATGTTCATGATCCTAGAAAAATAGCTGTATGTACAAGGTATGTATTAAAATATTAAGTTTCTTGTCTACATATTTATTTTTCACGATTTAACTAGATAGATATTTCTCGGATCTAATCTCATAAATTTAAATGTAATATTAGTATGTTACCTTCTTATGTTCTTCCAAGCTGATTTTATTTTTGTTATTGATAGCTTGCTTATCCAAGATAGTTACGAATATATATTATGCAAGAGTGCAAATGAAGTTTTCAAGAGGTTGTTGAAACTATAAGTAAAATCTCACAACTAATATAAAGTTGAATTTAAAAATAAATTTCTCCAAAGTAAAGTAAGTAAATTTGGGTTTTCATGTTTGGAATGAAAGGGTGTGTGGTAAAAATACAATTATTTAGAAATTGAGTTTAAAGTGTACAAAACATACGCCCATTGCTAGCAGCACCCTAGAATAACTCTTTGTAAATAAAAAAGTGTTTTTAATGTTTATTCAATCTTGGTATCACCGTAAAGGTAAGGAATTGGGGAATAATATAGAATAAAAAAATATTTTGTAATTTTTTACCAATTTCCGTTTTTTCTAGTGTGTATGAGAAGATAATTTTATAAAAAAGAAACTGCCGGATATCCGGTTTGTAATGTGCGCCAGATTTCCGGCAAAACCACTATCTGGTTCATCCCTATTTATAATACTTCTTTTGTGTTACAGGTTTCTCCGTGGTACTTGTAAAAATAAAAACTGTCTCTTTTCACACGAAATAAGTCCAGGAAAGATGGCAATATGCTCCTTCTTTCTCCTGGGATCGTGTACCAAAACCGATTGTCCATACAGACATGAAACATTATCTCCTGATGCTGAATTGTGCAAAGCATTTGTTCAAGGTTATTGCCCAGGTGGAAAGCAAGTGAGTTATTTTTATGTGTTTGTTCACCCTTAGGCTACTTGCATCATCATTCATGAGACATAGAAACGTGTCTTTCGAAAGTGCAATTTGGGTTTTCTAAAAAGTACATTAATTTAAAATGTCTGAAAAGACCACTTCATCCTAGTTTATTCATAATCATTCTATTGTTGTTATTCTTGGATAATTTTTCCAGTGTACAAAAGCACATGTGTTGGTGTGTCCGCAATACATCCAAGGGTCTTGCGAGAAAGGAGATGCCTGTGCCTTCCCTCACCCTCCACCAAAAGAAAAGAAATTGCTGTATGTAATGGTTTTTACTATTTACTTTTTCATATTTATCTCTAATACCAAGGTCAATTTTCAAATACATATAAACGCTAAAAACAAGGATTTATACAGAAATGCATAATTAGCATTATTTTTGAAGCTGATTCTTATAAACTGTTTAATAAGCTTAAATATAAACTTTTTTTTAATTATAAATTTTACAAAATTAACTTTAAAATCTAATCTGGTCAAAGGTTTACGGTATATTTACAGTTTCTACGAAAAAGTTATTAATTTTATATTTATAGTCCAAAGCCTATACAGAAAAGTGAAGCTCCTATGGAAGCAGAAGATTTTATGGAAAGAGTCTCTCGATACTTTCAGCCAACTAATGAACGAAGAGCAGTAATCTGTGAGACTGCAGTTGTCCCCAAGAGACAAAAACTTCCCGAACAGCCCTCGTTTATAGCCCTGTGATGGCAACTTGTACTTTTATAGGTAGGCAATTGTGTTTTTTCTAAAAAAGCAAATTAAAATATTAAAAGTTTATGTTTTATTTTCTTGTGATATTTTACAGGGTAGGTGGAATGTTGAAAAAATATTTTTTAGGATATGTTCGTGTAGGTAAGATTTGTGACACAATAAGACAATTATACTATTTATTGTACTTATTTATTTTGTACAGCTCATGCATGTATTTTTTTTACAAAATAAAGTTTTTAAAATTATTTACAAGGTTTATTTCTTTAATATACAAACATGGTCAACTCTTCATACTAACTTCACGATCCTAAAACAAAAATACCAATTTATACTTTTATTAAAATAAGAAACTTATTGTTAATTCATAACACAAAAAATGAAACAGTAATATCTCTCTATTTTAAAAAAAAGTAAGCCCTAGGGGGAAAAAGTAAGTACTAGGGGGAATTTTCCGTTCTTTCAATGTTATTCAGATCGTATCTCAAAATGTAAAAGTCCTAAAATTACGAAATTAAGTGAATTTGTTAAGAAATGTTTGATAAATAAGAAGAATATATTTTTGTTTCAATACTGTTATTAGTTTATAAGTTATTTAATATTAAAGTCGTCGTTGATAAAATTTCGCTTACAACTAATTTTGTCCGTCGAGTTTCTGAAACACTATTAAGAGGAGAGATCCAATTTTTTTAGGGAGTGTAGAAATAGGTTTGAACTGGAAATCCAAGTAAGCATTTTTTTAAATTCGAATTAGTTTTGGATTTATAAATTTTTGAAACATTTAAACACGCTCCACTTTTTGAAGTTTTTTCACCCTCATTTTTGAAACGTGATTTCTAAATTGCTATAAGTCATTTAAAATTACATATTCTCTTATTCAAAAAAATATATTAATGTTCGTTAAAACTTCTTCTTTCTGATGTTATAAAGATTATATTTCTATCTTTACAATTAAATTAGATATGGTCAATTAAGTTAGGTATAAAAAATAGCGAAGAAGGATAAAAATGTCGGATTTTTCGAGAAAATTTTAATTTGCGACTTTTTGTCTCATTGTTCCGCTTGCATCTCAAAAAGTAAATGTCCTAAAATTATGAAATTATGCCAGTTTATTAAGAAATGTTTGGGTAATAAGATGAATATTTTCTTTTTTCAATACGATCAGTATATTAGACGTTATTTTATGTTAAAGTCATGATATTAGAAAATTTTGAAAACAATTCATACATTTTTGGATACTTGTCTTTCAATTTTCAACAAAAAAATAAATAAAAAATTAGGGATATAGATTAAACTATTGGCTACAAATGATCCAGAGCGTTTGTGAAATTTCGATTTAGTTTTGTAGTTATAAATGTTTAAATAATTGACGAAATGTCTGAAATAATCGTCAATTATACGGGTAAAATTTTAAGTGATAAATTAAAACTGCTCTAAATAGTTCAAAAGTATACTTTTTTCCCGTTAAAAAAATATAGTTATGTTCGTAAAATCTTTCTTTCTTGAATGGTATCAATACTGAAATTCTATCTTAAAAAATAAATTAGATATAACTATTTATGTGAAGTACTATAAATATTATTAAAAGATACTCCGGAAGGAAATGCCAACATTGGCAAAATGCCAACGTGCATTTGGCTGCCAACGGCGAATTATTATTAGCGCCAATTCTCAATTATCTTACTTTATATATAAGTTGGCGATTAAGCCTATTTATTTTTGGCGCGTTTATGCTGTTGTTGGTTTACACATGTTTCGCTTTTCAATGAGCACAATTGCGTTGAAGCAGTTCTACAGTTGAGTTTTTCCAGTTATGGGGGGGGGGGGATTGGGGGGAAGCATGCCCACCCCCCCCCCCCCCCTCTGTAAACTTGAAACCTTAAAAGTTGGGAATTTCGAGTTCTAAAAATCTCTGAGTTGGGAAAATTTATGCCTCGGGCAAATTAATATTATTAGCAAAGGAAAGCGACGGACTACTAGAAATTGCCCAACTTTTATTAAGATGAAACTTAAATTAGACCTCAAACCGGACCACTGCATTGGAACATGCGTACGACAAATCAATACTTTCGAAAGAACTGTTTAATATTACCTATAAAAAAGCTGAAAATGTCTTATAAGTTGGAACTGGGATTTTTTTAGCACTGTTGTGTTGTGCAATTTCGAATAGGTAGGTGTGGTCTGGTTAAATAACGTCACACTAGAGCTGCACATTGAACTACTGGCGTTGGTTCGAGCAAAGTGCCCTTGATTTGTTATTGGTACGTATTTACTTACTACATCAAGGACGCTTTGGTTCGAGGCCTTTCTCAAAGAAAAGACCCGGGAACGATGCCTCATATTGTTAACAGTGGTCAGATAACGAGGATAACACTTCAGCTGGTACCCGATGTCCTTAGGTTGGGAATTTTGAATCGTTCAAGTTCGGAATTTCGGATCGTTAAGTTGGGAAATTTCTTGTCTCAACATACTAAAAATAAATTTGTGTGACGGCACTGCCAGTAATAATTTATATAACTAAAAAAAGTATTGTTGTTAGGACACATTGTCATTGCCTACATTGTATGAAGCCGGTATTGGTTTGCGAAGCAAACTAAAGAGGATTGCGTAGCAATCCTCCGGGGGTTGGTGGAGCGTTAGCGGAGCAGGGGGCGGAGCCCCCTAGTATAGTAAATAAAGTGATGTATATATTGGAAAATTTCCCTTAACTTTTACAGTGGTCGTTTCGGCGAGAATCCCATGTTAAAATCAAACACTAGCCTTCTAAAGATTATAAGATCAATAACCAAACTTATAGATATGTCTGATGAAATTTTTTTCTAAATACACATCCTTTATTTTTAAATTGCATAACATTAAATTATATTGACTATTTTTATTATACTAAGGTAATAAGTTAACCTTAAAATAGAATAAATAAATTTTAAATAGTGTATTACTTATTGTTCTCAAATAATTATACTTACTGTTCCATATTGATAATAATGAGGTGCCAGTTCATAAAGCCACTCGGGTTCAATTACTGTGATATCCCTCATGTATTCTTTGGTTGTATGTAAAACTTCATTAAATATTACCCTAAAATATAAAACTATCATTAGTATATAAATAACTGTGAAATTTCATTTATATTAGTATCTGAGAAATAAATATTAAGGTGTTCCAAATAAGAAAACATTCCCAACAGAAATTTAAAATTAGACTAAGATCTTAAATTTCTACTTTTTTTTTTTTAAAGGTAAAATGTGAATGTAATGCTTGGCACTTGTAAGATTTGATGTCACAAAACATTGGCATGTAATTAGGGATGAAACGGATATCCGGTAACTATCCGGTATCCGGCCTATCCGGCTGCTTTTTAACTATCCGGTAACTATCCGATATCCGGAAGTAAAGTGCCAGATATCCGATTTTCCATGCCGGATATCCGGATGAATAAAACATCGAAGATTTTTTTTTTGTGGCGATCAATTTTCTTTGTTCTTGCTTTAAATATTTTCCTGAAAATTCTACCAATGTATTCACAGTATGCAGATTCTCCCTTTAACCAATAAAGACTTTAAAAAAACCACTTTTTTTCAAATTTTTAACTTTAAAATTATATTTTTAACGAATCGTTATGGTGGAGGGTCATCACATCTCACAACTAATATAAAGTTGAATAAAAAAATAAATATCTCAAAAGTTTAAGGAAACTTGAGTTTTCATGTTTGGAATGAAAAGGCATATGGTAAAATTACAATTATTCAGAAATTAAGTGCAAAATGTACAAAACATACGACCATTGCTAGCAGCACCGTAGAATAACCCTTTGTAAATAAAAAGTTTTTTGAATGTTTATTCAATTTTGGTATCACTTTAAAGATAAGGAATTGGGAAATATTACAGAATATATTTTTTTTTTTTAATTTTTGACCGATTTCCGTTTTTTCTAGTGTGAATGAGAAGTTATTTTCATAAAAAATAAACTGCCGGATATCCGATCGGATATCCGGCAAAGTCCAGTTCGGATATCCGATATCCGGTTTGTAATGTGCGCCGGATATCCGGTATCCGGCAAATCCACTATCCGGTTCATCCCTACATGTAATACAGTTTGTTGTTTTGTTTCCCAAGTGTAATATATCTATAATAAACTGCTTTTAAGTGGATAAGGCCTGTTGCTCCAGTTTCAAAGCATATGACATTCAAACGCCTTGAAAAAGTTGCTTATAATTGAAAAGATAACCACAGACTAAAAGGATTTAAATATTCATGAGGTTAAAACTAAATCATAAGCAGTTTATCAAGTTTAAAAAAAACTTATTTAAAGATTTTTCATTTAGTTTTGGACAATTCTAGATTCTGTCGTTTGGGATTGCATATGGGCTTGAGAAAGCAATGGAGATTAAACAAGAAAATTTTGCCTAATGCATTTTAATCAAAATAGTGAGAAAATAACACAATCTAATTAAAGAAAATTGAAGCTTACTTTAAGAAGGGTTGTTTCAATTGTTTTGAATATAAATAGTTAACCACCTGACGGATGCAGTAGTACACATAATATAAAAGTTCATTAAAAAAAAGCCATACTTCGAAATATTTTTCAAATATAAAGCATTTGGTGGACTTTCAAAATCCTTCTCTACTGATACTTTTTTTTAAAAAAGTAATACGTTAGAAATATAAATTAAATTTGTTTGCTGTGAAAACAAACCTACAGATTCGATATTTTGCTTATACATCAGTGGGTTAAATGGATTTCAATAGGTATTTTACATTATTATTATTATTTATTTATTTTTTAAATTAACTTCCTTGTCCAATTTTTTTTGTTACAAAAATTGCCATTGTGATCTATACCACAAAGAGGCCATGCAAAAAAATGTAAATTAAACTTTTTAATTTTTTTCCCAAGCAAACCCTCTAACATGTGATACAGTTGAATGAAATCCTTGAATTTCTAATTATTATGTGACTTTAAATTTACCTCATTTGTTCAAATTTTTTCCAATCACATATTAAACGCAACCCTTTTGTAAACATCTGATCACTATGCAAGTACTACATACAAATATAATTTTACTTTTAGAATAAACTTTACCTTTATAATGAAATAATTTTACAAATATGTGTTTCAAACTAAACAACAAAATGGTTCTTGTTACTTGCCTCTAGTTTTTTTTTTATAAATATTAATACTATTTTTTTTATTAATATAACATTGAAAATTTTTATGCACATTTTTTTTCTTGTATGGCAAGTTTAAACTAAAAATATGAGATTTTTTTTAAAAAAGCTGTTTCCAATGCAAATTGAGTATTCTATTACGATAATGATGTGTTTAAAAGTTGATGAACTTGTTCCTTATAATTTAATTTTTTCAAATAATAATTCATTTTTACAAATAATATTTATGAACATTTAAAAATGAATTCCTATATTTAAACATTTTCAGTATGTGATTTTAAATGAAAACTTTTACTAAGAATGCAATCAATTTAAAAAAAAATGTCAGAAACTAAAATAATCAACATATACAATTTTTATGCGTGTTAACTTACCACTTTGGCTGCTTACAGAAAGAAATGACTGATTCAGGATGTATGTGAAGAGTGTGCTCTCCCCTAATAGTTTTGTACACTCCAGTGTAGTGTAGAAAGGCAGCATTAGCAAAAAAGGCAGATACGATGCATTTCCTTAAGGCATCTCGATCATCTGTTTTGTAAAATAGAAATACATAGCCAAATCTTGAACACAATATAAAATCTGCATATAGTACTTACTAGCCATAATGATAACTTTTATTAACCCATCTTTGTCACTAGCTCAACAATGTACATTGAGGATCCGATTTATAGAGAATAATCACTTAATCAAATTAACATAATTGAAAAGTATTATTTCTCCATTGATATTAATACTAATGAGAGACTGTAGTACTTCTACTAAAACAAATAGGCATTTTTGATCTGATATATGTTGTACACAAAAAGAATCTATAACAAAAGCAACCATTTGCACTTTTTAAGATTTGTGATGTTCATGCAACAACCAATATATTAACATAACAAAATAAAAATTATTACACTTTGATAGATTTTAACCAAAAAAAGCCCAATACCATTTCTTGTTATCAATTTAAAAAAATGTGTACGAAAATTGTTTTGATGTCCTTAACAATTGCAACGTAATTGTATACAAAAAAAACCTATGTAATTTAAGTTTTTGTTCAAAACATTTACATCCATTTTATATCTACACTTTTAGAAAGTTTAAGTTTTTACTTGTGCAAATTCACAAAGTTCAAATTATATTTGTTTGATAAATAATAACATTTCTTTTCTTAGTACACAACATTTATTGGAAATTTCAGACAGATATTTCTTTAAAAAAATTATCTATAAAATTTTCTGTCGAATATTACCTTTATTTGCTACATTGGGAACTTTAAACTTCTTTAGGAGCTTTGCTAATTGTAATCTTATTTCCATGGCTCTTTGTAATCCTTTATAATTCAAAAGATTCTGTTCGCACCAATACTTGTTTTTATTCTGAAAGAAAATTTAAAATCGTGTTAAAATATACTTTTAAAAGAAATAATAAGCAATGATGTTTTAAAAGAAACTAAAGTAGACTCCAACTGTGTTGATTAATTCAAGTTTTAAAAATATTAATATAAGGTAAATATAAAAAATTTGTACCTTAAGGAAGGCATTATATATATTCAAAAGTGTAAGGAAATCGCCTTCCTCCACAGCAAACTTCCATTTAGCTCGTTTCTGAAAAAGGAAACAATTTATGAATATAAGTTAATTAAAGCTTTAAAAATATTATTAGTATCCATTAATTTATATTGTTCATAAAAATTCTCACTTTGAAATAAGACTGATTGAACATCTTTCCTTTACCATTTTAAAAAATGAGATTCTTATAGAAAATTATCATGCAAAAAGTCTAAAAAATCAATATAACAAAAAGAAAATATTACAATGAATATACTCTTATTTCTTCCTCTATTAATACAAACTAAAGTATTTTCTATGTTTGTGCTAGGTTCGACAAATACCTATTTACTGAGTTTTGAGAACAACAAAAAAATACAACAGTGTAATGTTTACAATAAAGAACTCGTACAACTTGCATAAATGAATGTTATTTCAGTGCAATTCTAAATACATACCAATTCTAATTTTCTTCCTGGTGAAGCTAAAAACACATTTTGTACTTGAAGCATAGCTGAAATCGTAAGAACTTCTTCCGTACAATTGAATTCACCTAAAAGTAAGCATTTATTCGGTTAGTAATATCAAAGTTTTATATTACATAACTCTTATAGTTGTTAGGATCGAGAAGATGAAGTTAGTTAATAGAACTTTTCTAGTGAGGTATGACATGGGAGAGGGTTATAGCACATACAAATAAATGTTGAAATTTCCAATTAATTAAAAACCTATTTGATTTGATGTTTATTTGGAATAAAATTAGTCATACAACTACAAAAAAAAAATATGTATTGGGTTTGAGTATTTTATCAATAATTCTTTGAATTCCCAAACACATTAATATGCAACAATTAAAACTTCAATATCATACCTGACACCAGTAACAACTTTGAAAACATTGGATGCAATGGAAATTCTGCCATCTGTATACCAAGTGGAGATGTCAAGGCACCTTTTTCATCAAGTGCTACAAAAAAAATCATTTTAATAATAAATTCATGTTTAAACAAACAAGCAAAATCTATAATGTGATTTTAATTCATTTTAACATAACTTCCTTGTTTCTATAGATGTATTATTGCTATTCTCAATCAATTTTCTGCTACACAAAAAATATTAAGCCAATATATTTAGAAAATGTAAACATTATTTTCTTTAAAAAGTTCATTGAGTGTTTTAAGTGCTGTTTAACTATCGCAATTCGAAACTAACAATTAATTCACATATACTATAAGAGTTATCAATTCACACAAAAATATAATTATAATAAGAAAAAAAATTCCACCTTGTTTTTCTACTTTATTTTGCATCAATCAAAAAGGAGTTGAGTTATTACAAATTGCTTCTTTTTCTACCCATTATTCAGCAAAACCTTTTTTAATGTTTTTTTGCACATTAATTTTTACTGTATGCACCTTGATTAATTAATAATGTATTCAATGATAGAGGGTGATCCTAATGTAGTCTCATCCCAGAGATTTTCATAAACATTCTCTATTATTAGTTTTTTTTTTAATAATGGTTATTTATCTTTTATGCTTATTTATTTTTCTATGGTGTTTTGTTTTCAGAAACATCATTTGAAGAATGAGTATATTTGCTAGTAATTTAATAAAATCTCAAAGATTTAGTTTTCGCTAATAAATTAAGTTGATTTTTTTATTAAATTTTATCTACACCCACTGCCTGCTAAAATATACATAACTTAATAGATTTTTGCAACAAAAGAAAAAGTAAGTTGTATCAAAGGTTGCAATTTTTTTTTTTAAAGTTTAATGGTATTGAAATGTGGTTCCAAAATCTTTCTGATAAAAACTATGTTTGATATTGTAAATAAATATGAAAAATTAAACATGAAGTTTATTTATTTTTATCTGAATAAGAATGTTTTCTTACCTCCAAGTGCATACAAAAGTTCAATTGCACTAATAACATGTTTGGAGGGTGGAGCCTGAAAATAAGATTAAAATTGAATTATTTTAATTGAACTAATTTGAATTTGGTATATAGTGTCAACTTTAAAATTAAATACTAAATAAAATTTTAATTAAAAAAACATAAGACAATATTTACAAGACCACCCTAAATATTTAGTTTTTCTCTTTGCAACTATCTTTAGTTGAAAAAAAAATCCCTTAAGAAATTTATAAACTTAAAGAAAATAATTTGAAAACTTAGGTTGAATTAGTAATTACAAAATATACTTACAGAGGGAAAAAAAAACCTCAAAATATTTTCAATTCCTAATGCTTTCAACTGCAAAATGACAGGAGCTAAATTACTTCTTTGCATTTCAGGAGTAGTAAAACCAGGAAGCTTTAAAAAGTCTTCTTCTACAAAATAATTTTATTTATTTCAATATTTTTATTACTTATTCACATAAATATTACTTTAAATAGAATGCACATTTCTTTATTATAAAGAGTAAAACGAAAGAAATTTTTGAGCATTTTTAGGGAATTAACCGATTGCTTTAGTGTAAATATTGGTGTTTACAACTTTATAAACACTTACTATGGCTTTGGAGAATTAAGTCATTTAGTTTTTGAAAATCATTGAAACTTGGGACAAGATTAAAATGAGTCCTAAATTTTTAATTGAGTAATCAATTATTATTTTAATAAATTTTAAAAAATAATTTATTTTTTAGCTATCTAATAATACCCATTTATATCCACATTTAATGTTCTCACATTCTTAACAAACATGCATTCGAAAGCTTCGAAAAGCGGTAGAAAATCGTTATAACGAACTAATAGAAGCTAAAGGTTGTCCGACTTATAACAAATAATTCTAATAGGGTGTAATGCAATAGGGTTTACATCACTCAAACTACAGTACAAAAATTTATTATATATATAATAAAAAACAGCCTTCAACATTATAGGTTGAATTGGAAAAATAAGTTTCAAGTCGATATGACATTTGGAAATGGGTTTAAATTGAGTTACAAAATTTGAGGCCACATCACACCAGACAGTGTGAGTTAAATAAAAGCGTGCCAAAATAGGTGTATCTATGCACTGCATTAATCTTTAGAACAAGAATGTCCTTGTTCATGTTGATTGCTTACATTCATTGGTTTGAAAATATAATTAGTTTTCTGTTGGATCTATTTCCTGCTTATTTATTCAGTTAATAACTAACAGAGGTGCCCTACACATTTTGATTTATCGATTATTCAACACATTGAATAATAAAATGGAAATGGTCTTCAACCATGGTGTCGGATGTCTCTTTAACTTCTATGGTTAAATTCCTTTTAATTGTCCATTATAAAAGACATCTGTTATAATGAGGTTCTACTGCAATTCAAGCAGCATATTTAAAAAGAATTATATATATATATATACAGTCAAACCCCGTTATAACGAACCCTCAACGGACTGGTTCAAAAGTTCGCTATAGCCGAGGGTTCACAGCTGCCTTACCCTTAGCATCAAAAATTGAAGGACCTGAACTAACATCCCCTTCGTATGCAATATCTGTAGATAAACGATAATCACTGTTTTCTATTCTCTTAATAATTTTCACTTTATCCTCAATGGAAAAGGCATTGGCAAACAGGAGCGATTTAAAACTACGCGAAGTCCACAAGTTAAACGATAATCTTCAGCAATAGAATGAAAGGAATAGGCAAAGAATGTATGCTAAACCAGTTGAAGGGGAGGAGCTGAGCAGGGGAGTCTATTGTCACCTTTAAGGAACCTGGCTTCTGTCAAAGGAACAAAGGGTAAGGAATGTGGTCAGGGCGAGTAAAATTTTTGGGAAAAACCTGAAACTAAACTGGAAAAGTGTGAATTTTAGTTCGCTACATCCGCATTCCTTACTTTTGAAGATCGTTATAAGCATTTGAAAATACATTAGTGACATAGGAGTTCGGTTGGGACCAATTGAAAAGTTCGTTACAACCGAGGGATCGTTATATCCTGGGTTCGTTATACCGAGGTTTGACTGAATATATAATATGTAGATACAACCCTTTTATAAATATTTTGATATTGGTAGTATTGAAGTGAATAGATATATAATATTGAATTCGGTTTCAACTCTATATATTCCTATCAGTAAGGAAATTTCAGAACATAAAACATTATGGATCTATGTGGGTAAAGCATTATTACTTAATAATATTTAATCCTTAAAATTTTAAATTATTTAGATATATTTATTATTTAATTCTAGTAAAATACCTGTACAAAGTCGATATGCTTTTCCTGATCTGACTCTGCCTGCCCGTCCAGACCTTTGTTCAGCAGAAGCTTGTGAAACAGGGACTACAACAAGGGAATCAGTGCAAGAGTGTGGGTTGTAGCACCTCAGTTTAACAAAACAGCAATCAATAACTAAAAGAAAGATGTTAATTCATCAAAACCTTATTTAGAGAAAAGATATTTGATCAAAATTAATTAAAAACATGAGTCTACTTACTAAAAACAATACCATTGATTGTTACAGAGGCTTCTGCAATATTTGTGGATACTACAATTTTCCTTACAGAGCGTGCAACTGGTTTGAAGGCTTTTACCTAGAGAAGAAAATTTAAATAGGGTTATTTTTTCAGTGCAAGTTAATTAAATACATTGATAAATTAATTTATAATACATATGCTATTGTCAGTACAATATTGCTTTAAAAAAATTAGAATCAATCTACTTTGCAGTGTTATTATTTGGTCATCTATATCACTAGGAGCTTGAAAGCTATGTTTTGAATGCAAGATGAAAATTGATGTTCAATAAAGAATTCTTAGAACAAAAATAGTAATGATACCTATTCTAGTAAAAATCATAAGTATAATTATTTTAACATTATTATTCAGTTATAAAAGCTTAACTAAATAAATGTAAGGTCTAGAGAAAGCTGAAATAGTTTTTAAAAAATAATTCAATAAATCATACATTTAAAACTAGTTTCAAATATATGTTTGTTATATAATAAATTTCTTTGGTATAATTTTTATATCTTATTTGCACTAATAAAGGAAAATACTATATTTTATTTTATTTCAAAAATTTATCAACTCCTCTTCAATTGAAAACTGAGTTCAAACTTTAAAGTTTACAAACTTAAGTACAATAATAACTAAAATTATTTAATAATATTTTTAAAAAAAGATATTTTTGACTTCCAATTATTTATGACAAAGAATATGATTCATGACTAATACAATTTTCACCTCTTACCTGTTCAGCCATTGGTAAAGATCCATACAAAGGAACGACAAACATTTTCATGGAATCATTCTTTTTCTTCTGTTCCCGAGCATAATCACTAAAATACCAAAGCAAATAATTTATTTTTGTACATGAAAATATAAATTTTATAAAACGGTTATTGAAAATTTAAATTTTAAAAGAGATATATCCAGTTGTTGCACTCACATTAGCATTGACAAAGCCTGCTCCACTTCATCTTGCCCCGTTAGAAATATTAATATGTCCCCAGGCTGATCACTTTGGTGGATCTTGATTGCTGTGTCCACTGAGGCTTTGATATAATCGGGAACTGGCTGTAGGGCATAGTGAATGTCTACAGGGTAATTACGACCCTCCACAGTGATGATGACAGCAGTGTCTTTTGATCTGATAAACAGACATTAACAAAATAAATTAATTAACATTATTATTATTATTATTATTAATGCCTATTAATTAACATTTCAATTATTAATGCAAAACTTTGAAGTCAAGAGTTAAATAGTGAGTACAATAACATATTTGGATAGCATAAACACCAAGAAAAAAATTAAACAAAATGTACCATTGTTATTCTAAAATCACACGCACACACACATATGTTTAAATATATAAGTTTTGTAATACATAAAGAATTGTTATTTGAATTGTATACTTTGGAAGAGAGAAGAATTAGGGGAATTCTATTCAACTGTTAAAATTTACTAAACGAAAGGATGTCAAGGGTTTGGGTTTTAATATGAGCAATATAACAAGAAGTCATGGGTTTAAATTAAACAAATCACATATTAACCAGAAAGGGAAAATCACTATTTGAGGGTAATCGATAGATGGAACAACTTACCAGTGGATATTGTTAGTTCTACAGGAGTAATTGACTTTAAGAATAAGTTAGATATTTATTGGCAAATAGTTAGGGGATACTAGACTAGACCAACCTTGTGGGCCTTGAGCTTTTTGTTGGTCGTTGATATTTGTATTTTAAGTATTTAACTTTCAAAATGAAATAATAAAAATAAGTAATGAAAACCTTAAAAGTTAATAAAGCATATTAAAGTGAAAGTCAATTACCTGTCTTGAGTCTCATTTTTGTTAAAAAACTTGTAAATTGTTTCTGCTTCAAAAGTAGCCGACGAAATAATAAGTTTTAAAGTTGGTCTTTTTTTTATGATCTTTTTGAGTAGTCCTAAAATTATGTCCCCATTTAGTGATCTCTCATGGATCTCATCCAACATTATCACAGAATAAGGTCGCAGTAAGGGATCTGACATCATTTCATTGATCAACATACCCTCAGTCATGTACTGAAATAACAAAGTGAATCTAGTAAACAGTTAGTTATTGAAGTATAAAGTTGACACATATTTACAATAACAGGTTTTAATCTTTAAATTAAATATTTAAAATTATAGTATTTCAACCTAAAATGTCCAAATTATGTGTACATTTCAATAAATTTATATAGCAAGACAAAAGATGACACTAAAAACTTGCTTTTACTATTTTTAAACAAGTGTCAAACATTCTAAAACTTGTCTATTATTGGGTTACTATTTGAAACCATACTATCACAAAATATATAATCCAAATGTATAATGTTAGACATAAAATATTTATAAATCTATTGAATTTCATTTTTTTTTTTATGTTTACCTTCCTTGAGGGCTTTGCTACACAGTTTCGGAACCCCTAAGCTACCCTATTTTATTAGGCAATACTAGCTTTAAAAATTAATAATTTAAATACCATTAAAAAAACTTGTTTTTTTTTGTGCAAAACAGGCCAGTTTCAGAATAGTGTAGATGTGTCTATGTGGAGCACTTTTTCTCTAACAAAATCTCTAATATTGTATTATTCTACAGAATTCCAAAGTCAGATAAAATTGTTTGATGCACAAGAAAAATACAAAAGATTTTAAATTAAATTATACAGTAAACTATCTATTAAGAATTTTAAATATTAATATGTTTATTAGTATACTCTGAAAATGTAACAATAAAGATAAATAAACAATAGTAATCATAATTTTATGATATCATAATTATATCATATCTAAAAACGTTTTTAGAAAACAAATATTGTCTAAAATCTTATGGATTATGGTTATAATGCTAAATATCTCAAAATTCAAATAAATATACCTATTTTAAATCTCAAATAAATATGCCTATTTTTAATCATAGTATCTATTAAATGGTTTAATATAAATTTAAACAAAATAAAATATCTAAATATGAAAATTAGGAAATATGATATCTACTTTTGACATTAAGCAACACAATTGTAAGAAAAATTAATTTTAAACAATAACTGGAAAAAAATTTTAATGTAAAAAAAGATGCAATAAACTGCATCAGTAACAAACATATTTTTTTATATATAAATCGCTATATTTACAACAAATATAAAGAAAATTTAGTTCTTTAAATTATTTCCAAAGATACAACATATCAACAAATAACCAATAAATATTTTTAAAATCTCACTTTAATCTTTGTTTCTTTTGGGCTAAAGCAGTCTTCAAATCGTATACTATAACCCACAAGATGTCCAAGAAGTGTCTCTTTTTCTTCAGCTACTCGTGAAGCTAGCTAAAAGAATAACAATAGAAGAATTATTATTAGAATTCATACACACTTGACTGCAGTGCTCAAATTTTAAAAAATCCTACCGAACACTTGATATAACATTAAAAACTGTCAGATCAAAGAAAATTTTACTGGTAACAAAAAAAAGAATGAGAATGTTACCCCACAAACGAATGAGCAAAATATTAAAACTGTAAGTTTCTTTTCTCTGTGGAAGAGTTTCAATTATATATCTAACAATTTCTTTTTTTTTTAAATAATTATTTTAAAGAAATTATAAAATTTCTTTTTTTAAAGAATTAATACAGAAGTCTTTTAAAAGCTTCCCCAATGCTTTAAATATGAAAGAAAGAAAAATTCTTGTTATGCGTATTTCAGAGAAAATTAAGATACACAAATGGATATATATGTGTGCATCCATCAGGTGGATAAAAACACACACAAATAACTAAATACCATACACTGACCTTATTTGCCAATACATTTTGATTTCTATAATTACGTTGAATGCCAGATGGTATTCAAAAACAATGGGCAGTAAAGTTAGCATGTTGCAGTATATTTTACACACACACACTTAAACAAACATTCTGTTCCTTAAAAAAAATTAAGGTTAAAATTACTTGAAATAAGTTGTAATGTATAATTTTTAGGATAGATAACTTTAATTTATCAGAATTTTTTAAAAAAAAACTTCACTGGTAAAGAACTTGTTTCTCTTAAGATTTTCAAATCAAACTTCTAGCCCATGAAATTGTTCAACACCATTCACATTTAATATTTTATGTATACCTTTTCTAAGAATTAGTAAATTTGTCTAGTTTGTGTACTGAGTGATAGAAATCGAGCAATGTGTAGTGTAAACAGGCATTGTCATTCATAACAATACATAACTTCATGCATTTCAGTGCGGGACATTTCTAATGAACTTGCTACTATCTTATTTCAGTGTAAATTAAGTTTGTTTGTTGCAGTATACAATGTTTAAAACTTTTTTTAATAATAATTTTTTTATTACATTTTCTTTCAATCTGAACAACAGTACCAATAAATCTGGATTAAAGAAATTTTACTTATTTATAAAGTTAAAATTTAATCAACTTCTACTCAGAACAAAATTAAATTTGTAATGTTTCAGAAATTTGATGTATATAATCACTTGTGTATTGCGTAAAAAATATACAGACCATAGATAGAATAAAAATATATTGATTTAATTTAACTTTTAAAACAATATTTTTCAACTTATACATGAAAGACAAACTTTTAATAATTAACTTTACCATAGTAGCAGCAACTCGCCTAGGTTGAGTAATTCCAATCATACCACCATTTTCAAACCAACCAGCTTCCAAGAGATACTAATGTCCAAATTAAAAAAATAACTGATTAAAAGACAAACCTGGCAAGAAGCTTCTTTACAGTTTAAAAAGGTATATACTATTATATCATTTAGATACTTAAGTTTGGACTATTAGAATAAGCTTTCTTATCAGCTATGAAATATAGCTATGACAAAATATTATTAATACAAAAGCTAATTGTAGTTTTAGATTAAAAATTATTAGAAAACTATGATCAATACACATAAATACAGTCAGCGGTAGAACCTTAGTAAAAAAATGTGACAGAAATTAATAATAGTAATATAATGTAAATTTAAACATACATTGTTTCATAATAATAAAAACCTAGAGACACAAATATTTCATTTATTGATGTTATACTTTTATTAGTCAAACACAACAGCAAAAATGAAATTATTAAAATTTTAAACATTCATTATTCAACACTTTGATAACCAGGGATTGTTGGTGAGACTACATTTGTGGACTTATATGTCCGCTATGGTGTCAAAATATTAACATATGACAGCTGAAAAAAATATATATAAATAAAGATTCAAACTAAAATTCAAAACTCGCATGTGAAAACTCTAATTTAGTACTTTCCCAGTAAAATCTAAAAATATAATATGCTTGACACTGCCTTGAAACTTTTTTTTTATGCAATGAAAAATGTAAAAATAAATTTTAACCAATAAATTGGAGGCAGTATGCAGCACTCATTAACACTGCCTACATATACAATAACCGCATCTGATTCATATACAGAGGAGATAATAATGACATATTTTGTACGTACCTGAGGCACTTGAGTACTTTTTCCTGATCCAGTCTCGCCCATCACAATAACTGTTTGGTAGTTTTCCATCAAGAAGAGAATGTGATTTCGGTACTGGAATATTAACACAAAGGAAGGTTTTACTTTAAAAGATTTTGAAACTTAAAACAGCAATAATAATTGTTTAAAAATGAAATTAATTTAGAAAGTTTATTGACTAGAGTAGACTATACAACAAGAAATACATTTAAAAGTTAATAAACTATTAAATGTTAATTACAAGAGTTCATTTGTATTTAATATTGAACAAACTGTTTAAATTACAATTCATAAAAAATTAGTAATACGAATGGAAATTTTCAATTTATTTGTTAATACATTAGGAATAATAATTAAAAAAACAAAGAAATTATGGCATATTTTTACTATGTTCATTGAAATTGTTTTCATATCAAACTAAGGGGAGCCACAAATCACTCCCCAATGTTCGTCCACCCCAGGAGGCATTGCTACACAAGAATACCTCGCCTTTTGGCGTGAAGCATGGTCTAATAAATAAATGTTCATTCATGCTTTGGTTGGTTAATCAACGTCACACTACAGCTGCACAGTGAGCTATTGGCGACGGTTCGGGGCCTATCTCGAAGGTAAGACCCGGGAACGATGCCTCATATTTTTTAACCATGGCCAGATGACGAGGACAACACCTGAGCTGGCACCCAACTCCTTCAATAGACGTCGAGACTTTGGACCCCGATCAGATTTATCGTGCACCAGTCCTGTATACACGCCGATAATTTTTGTGGATGTTCTGGACGACATTCTAGTATTTTGGTAGCGAAGTTGGCAATCCTCCGATCGCAATATCACTACTTTTTTACTATTCTTTAGTCTAGTCCTCGCACAGGTTCGAACCGTTAATCCTTTGATTCCCAGCCGACGCCTTTATCCACTGGGCTATCCTGCCCCCTTTGGTTGTCAGATTTGCTACTAAAATACTAATGTTGTCTAAAATATACAATATATACTGGAACTATTCTACCAAAAATTTGAATCATGGAATGTTTTATTCTATACGTTTTGTTTGACACCATACAAATTATTGCATTTTTAAAGTTTAACATTAATTATTTTCAAACACTCTTCTATTAAAAAAAAAAATTCCATCGTCGTATTCCCCAAATATTTCTAAACAAACTTAGTAAATTAATTATATGATAGTTACTTGCTGAGCTGTGGTACTAACTATGGAAGAGGAAAGAAGGTCACTGTTTGTCAGCGGCGCAGTTACTTTTTTTTTCACAATAAAGGGGATTATTATAGGAATCAGCATAAATGGCAGCAAAGAAAAATTGCATTTTTTTAAAAGATATGCTATTTTTTATGGGATTTAAATGCAATTAAATAAATATTAGCACCAGACTTGATCTGGATTTAGTTGTTCAAATCAAAAACCTAATGTAAGTAACAAACCACAAAAATAAATATAATATGTTTTGTAAAATGAAAAATTTACCGCAAATATTAAAAATATTTTTCGGTTTATGCTTTAATTGTAATATTGCCGTTATTGTAATGTAGAATTTAATAATTTATCGATTGTTATAACTAAGATGACAAAAACTAATATAATGCTATTTTAATTTATCAAACTTTGTTACTTACATGATAATATACCTGCATCTAAAATAACATTTAGTATTTCTTTCCTATCAAAATTTATACATGCTTCTAAACCATTGTTAAAATTTCAAATTCTTTTACCTTGTGTATTGGAAGTCTTTGCCTTTGCTTATCAAAACTTAATAGAGAATCAATATTATAAATTGCTGGTTGATCAGTCTCGTATGAATCTTTCCTTTCTTCAAAGATTTCAGATGAATAATCACCTAAACAAGTTTTCAAACTCTTTATATAAATACATATAAGTAAATATAATTTAATATTCAAAATTTCAGACACATAAAAAAACTGAGTTTTTAAATTACAAATGTTAAATTTAAAAAAATCATAATTATTACTAAAAAGAGCTTTTAAATTACACCTCATATAAGGATTTGATATGCATCAATTAACAGAATGTTTTTCGATATTATAAATACCACATATTTTTATTGTAAGTTGTAAAAACAACTTTCTACAAACAGAATTTGGTTAGTTGATGTCGGAACATCTTTTCTTTTGTTTATAAAAGCTCATGTTTTATAAATCAAAAACTAATGAATTAATATATTATTCTGATAATGCTCTTAATAGTAGTTCCAAAAAGTTGACTAGTTACTGCTATGCAAAGGTTTCTCAGAACACCAATTATAATAACAAAAAATACTGAATAATTTACTAAAAAAATATTAAAAATTAAGACATCTCACAGCTTTTTGAAACAATCCAAAATCACTACCTAAATATTTTCGTATTTTATTTTTTTAATATGTTTTTCTTACGCATTAATACAATTCTTTTAGTAGTTTTTATGCAATAATTATTTTTAGTTACAGAGACCTTTCCTCATAACAACTTACACTGAACTGTATATTAGCCTTAATCAATTAGAAACTATAAATAAACAGTTCACAAGACACCTATGTGGCTAAATATGTGGAGGTAAAACTTTTATTTATGTGTTTTAAGTTCTTAACAAAAATCAAAACTGTAACAACCAAGGCAATTAATTATATTCATCATTACAGTGGCGGCCCGTGGTTAAAAATGTTAGTGCAGCCGAAAACATCATTATAATTATTAAAAGTAACACTCTTCCAATTTATTTTAATTAATAAAATTCTAAGAATTAAAGCAAAAGTTTCAGAATTAAGTTGATTATTTTACCTGGTTTCAGGAATTTAGGCTTGAACTTTATCATGGTGAAATCATGCGTTAAACATTGACTTTTCTTTAAAAAAAACAATTTAAATTTTTTTTTTTTTTTTAGTAAAAACGAAGTATGCAAGTTAAGGTTCTGTAATTTGGAATGAGAAATATTTCCCGGCAATTTTAACTTCGCGTTTGTTTATTTATAAATCAATAATGGGTGATGCCAATTTTTAAAAACTAAGTCATACCCAATGCTTACGAATAGTTTTCCTTTTGAAATCTTTCAAAGCACGAATAAATCAAGACTAACAAATAAAATACTGGAACATTTATAGTAAAAATTCAAATAGCTTTTAAAAATTCAATATAGTATATATCATCAATATTTTCAAAGCCGCGTGAATCAGAAAAAATATTCAATAAAAAAATTTCAGTAACAAAATATTTCTGTAGATGGCGCCGCAAGCATTCTTCAATGAACCAGCTTAGCCTTTTCTGTCTGATGATCATTAATGTGATGGGCGGTCAGTTGATGTTTATGTTTCAAACCATAATAAGAATTATATGACTTGGATTAACTACGAACATTTCTCCGATCGAAATCTAAAAATGTAAGTAACATTTCATTAAAATTGTCCATAATCAGAAGATAATTTGTGTTTTAATATTAAATAACTTGTCATTTTGCTTGACTGATTCAAGCAGAGAGATGCTTTTGAACCCTTTTAGATATGATCGTTTGTATGCATAATCTGTGCTTAGATCATTAGTATTCTCCTGAACCTACTTCATTTATCAGATGTTATGGTGACGGTCTGGTTCACACAGTGTATCGGAAATGTGTAATGCTTTTAGCGGGATATCGAGCGAGTTGGCGTGTTTATACAACTGTGAATCATGAAGATGAAACGCTGGTGATTTTCTCCGTTATAAATAATTTAGTGATGCGACTGAGTTTTTTTTATCTTGTTCTCTACCCTTTAAAATTGACATCTTCTGCTCGTGTGATCAGAGATATATTTTTGTTGCTTGAAGAGTTTGGACACTTTTTCCCATTTTTTTTTCTTCTTTTGGATATTTTGTCATGTCAGTTTAGTGACAGTTCAGTTTTCTTAAAAAAATTCTACCTTAATAATGTATAGTACTAACTTCATTTTTATTTTTCAGAGGATGCTATTGGATTTTATTTTCAAGATAATGCAATTGGATTTCTAAACAGAATGTTAGGTCATTCAAATGTCTGTGTAAGTACTTAAAATTTATATTTCTTCTATAAAGATTTTTAAAAAGTCTAATTGTATAGTAAAAAATATAAAATGATGGTAACAGTCAACATATCAAGTTTATAATTTTTAAAAAATTTGAGTTTAAGAAAAACTTTAATGTTTTATAATGTCTTAGTTTCTTATATTGTCATAATTTAAATATAATAAAAGGAAAAACAAAATCAGAAATCTTCAATGTGGTATGGTTTAGTTCCTTAAAATGTCTTTGCAAATATTACTTTTAACAATCATTTCCAAAAAACACAACAAAAAAACTTCTTTTTTCAATATTAAAACATAAAAAACAATAATTCTATATTAAAAAAGATTTAAGTTTAATAAAAACTTCAATATTTTATAATGTCTTAGTTGCTTATATTGTCTTAATTTAAATATTATAAAAGGAAAAACAAAATCAGGAATCTCCAATATGGTATGGTTAGTTCCTTAAATTGCCTTTGCAAATATTACTTTTGACAATAATTCCCAAAAACCGCAAAAAAAAAATTATTTTTTTAATATTAAAACATAAAAAGTGTTCAATAATTTTATTTTAGTAGTTGAAGTGTACGAAGAGATAAAATATAGTACTGTCTCCACTAGTAGCTATAAGAACTAGTGGAGAGTTGACCCAATAAATAATGAATATAAATGCAAAGCCCTGTGGTCTTTTCTTACAAGACTTCCAGTGTAAAATGGTTCGTTCTGTGTAATGAGGTTGAAAAAAATGATGTTGCTTTTTATCCCCATATAAGGAAAATGCACTTGTTTAAAATTTAATTGGATCACTGTCAACTTGACTACTTTATTGTTTGCTTATTTCCGAAAGGATGATAATTAATAACTGATTAAATGTTTAATTTCCTTAAAAAAATTTCAAACAATTTTAAAAAGTCCAGATTTTTTTTAAAACAAAAAATAATCAAGTACCTACATACACAAGGTTCTAAATATACTAGGATTTAAAACTAACAACTCTAGAAAGAGTAATAGAAGGATATATATAGCAAAAATTAAAATTTGTTTAAGATTTTGTTTATAGTTGGTTTATAGTACCTGTTAATAATTTTGTAGGTATAGAATTAATTCAAATAACATTGAAAAAGTTTGTAAAATGTCTGTTTAATTTTTTTTATATATAAAAATTGTGGTGTCAAAACTATTCTTAAATAAAACTATAGTTTTTTTTTATTTAATTTAACATTTACTAAAAAAAAAATGTGGAAACACCTATAAATCTCACTTTCAGATTTTTTTTTAACGAATGTTATTACTTTTAACTAGATAAAGTTTTCATTTAATTATTACATACTATTGAATTATTAGTTTGATTTATTCTTTAGGTACATGTAGAAAGTGTATAAAATTATCTGGAAAAATATAATATAAATGAATTTCTTATATAAACACTCTCTTAAAATGTAATATTTTTACCAACTAATTATTTTTATTTAAGCGTAAAAATGCATTGTATATTACATCCCAACAATCTATGTATCTTTCTACTCTACTAAATTTACTTCTTAATCCTTTGAAAGCTATCTATTAGTTTATGTTTTCAAAATATAACCTTAAAAATTAAATTACATTTTTATGCAATAAAATATTTGCCATCATTATTGTATAAAATTAATGGCAAGGTTAGCCTTAAATTTAGCAAAGTTCGAAGTAATTCCATTCTACGTGCAGGGAATTTTCAAAACTATTATTCTACAAAAAAGATTATTGTAATAGAATGGTATGTGTGTATCATTAAGATATATTTTCCTGTTCAAATTGAGAGTTTCACCATTTGTCAAATTACTACCCTTGAAACTATACCGCTCTCCACAACTTTACTCCAACTGCCACAACCACGCCTCACACCTTCATTTATATCCATTTCCGTTCCTTTTAAAACATTCCACTTTAATGTAGCAGCAACACAAGAAATGCCGCCATCCCACCCCTATTTAACATCTGACAAGTCTCAACAGAAATTTGTTTTGGTTCAACCGGTTTCCGAGATTTATAAGAACACTGAGAGAGAAAATGGGGAGGGGGGTAAGAGCAGAAATTCAAGGCGGGAGTATGTTGGGGGGATGGTGCTGGGCCCTCCCCATATTTTCCTTTCGGGTGTTCGAGTCTGGGTAATGCAGTCCGCCACTTCTCTTTCAGTGGGTTTATTGAAAGAGTCGGTAATCAAATCACGTGTCGAATTGCCGCCCCGTCGTCGAGTTTGCAGTTCAAGGGTCTCCTTTTTGCCTTTCTTCCCATTGGGGTCTGTGTTCTCTTGGCTTCCAGTTTTCAGCTTTCAGACCGGATTCGGTTGACGGCGTGAAATATGCGCTCCGGATAATCGAAACTCTGTGTCTGGATTCGGGTATCTGGATTTCGTTTTCCGCCGCAGATGCATTCGGAGCTGGAAGAGTGGCGAAAGTGTTTTTTGGATTTGGAATTCATTGAGGCTGAGTGATTGTAGCGTGTGAAATTGGAACTAGTGTATTTTGTGGCTGAATTCGATGCGCTGTAATATCAGATGAAATGGAACTAATTGACTTTCAATGAAGTTAATTTGATGTTCAATCAAACTACGACTTCGTGATTTTTCTCACTCTTAAGTACACTTTCTGATGTTGGAATTGATATTTTCCTAAATCTTAGCAAAAATATAGAGATCGATATTGTCATAAAAACTATAAACTTAGTATCGTAGAAATTATTCAAGGAGCTTTCGTTGACAACTGGAATGTATTGCTTTATTGAGAATTCCATTACACAAGATTGCTTAAACTATTCCTATCAACCTACTCATAATTTTCCTAAATCCTAGCAAAAACAAAGTTATTGTCATAGAAACTGAAGTTTTGCAAGTTTTCACTGCCTCTACTAGATTAAATTAATCTATTGAACATTATATCAGACTGGATTGTTAAACTATTTCGAATATCCTAACTCATCGTTATATACTTTACATTATAAGATCCTGGATAGTGCTGAGGAAACCTCTTAATAAAAAGCTGATCCTGTTTTTGGCTCGCTGCCAAGCATCCGAGTGACTGGCTTATCATTACAAAAAGAATATGAGTTGGCCTTAGTTATTGAAAAAATAATCTGTGTCCTTGGCATAAGGAAGACATGTCATTCTCCTTCACTCTTCCTCGGACCAAAAAACAACAAAAGGTAATTATAGTAACTTTATTTTGTTTTTGCCACGTAATTATATTGCTGCTGTCATTATTAAAGAAGGCGCGGAGTAAAATTGTTTCTGGAATAGAAAAAAATAAGTGCGATAAGAATTTTTATTACTATGATATTATAATCCAAACATGCGTTTTTCGCACTTGGGTAATTGTCTACTCTCTAGTATTACAGCTATTGAAAGTTCGATTCTAAAATCGTTATTTTTGCAGCACCCAGTACAACTTTCGTGAGGTAAATTTTAAAGCAGATTGTTGTTAGTTGAAATTATTACGTTTGCTTTAAATTCGATTGGCACTAAATGAATGAAATAATATTAAATTATCTCCATATTGAAGTTTATTGATTATCTTTATATTTTCCAAGTATTTGTCATTTTTTTTATATAAATAGTTCGTTTTGTTTATTATTCGTACTTTCAAACCAATGTAATTGAAATTCTTGAGCTTAAGAGCTGTTTTTTTAAATCCCAAAGCTATTTAAAAATAATCCTCGTCATATCATTTATAAATATTATAATTTGCGGAATTCTTAACGTAAACAACAATTATTCGAATTATGTATGTAAACTTAAAAGTTAAAGAAAACATCAATATTTTTTATTATTTTATGAAAGTCAAAACACATGAGAAAAAACATCGAAATGTAAACCTAATACTCTAAGAAAAACGTTCCAATAAAGTCGAAAAATTCGAAATTTAAAAAATGTTCTCGAATAAAATCGGAAATATATAATCAGTCATTGAATAGACAGGTCTGAAATTCCATAATTTGTCCTTCCCGTTTTTCTAATATTTTTATTATTATCTTTAATGTCACGGGAAGCATTACTCAACATTGTTTAAGATGTGGCTTCCCTCACGTGCTGCGCTTCATTTGTTCTTCTAATCAGAAAGCGTGACATTGCGCCATCAGACTTCCAATTCGAACGTCCGCAAAAACCGCACATATTTGGTTATACTTCAAGACCGAATGACCTATTAACTTATATCTGGATTGCTAATATTCTCCTTCTGTATTTGTTATATAATAACTGAAAAGAATTTCCTATTATATTGCTGTTGTTTTGTGCAATTTAAGGTGTGTGTTTTTTTTATTTCAATCACATAAATAAATTTATTAAAATGTTTACAAAACATCATTAAATAATCCACCAGTAGTAGGCAGAAATTTTTGGTTCAACAATATAAATTTTGAGCAACTTGTTTATCAGTGAGGGGATATGAATAATGCGTAATCTTGCAATGCAAAGTTCGTGTTTTCCTATTTCTCTCATAAATTCTTTTCCTCCGTATATTTATACTTGACATGCCATAGATAAAAGTCGTCGTTTCTGTGGTGCAGTGCAGTGTGTCGCTTAGTCATGACCAGTGCCCGTTTTCCCTTAATATTTGTATTGTTGTTTCTGTCAATATTAATTATATTTCTGATTTCCTTATTAGTCAGTGTCATGACGTTTTCTTACTGATTCCAATCGTCTCAGTGTATGGTTTGAGATCAGACTTAGTCGTTTATGACTGCCATTTATGACTTAGGGGTGTGTGACTCGTGCCACCGCACAGTGCCCAGTTCAAAATTAAAGTATTTTATAGAAACTAAATTCCTATTTTGTTTTTAAATTTCATTAAAAAAAATTAATTTGTTTATTCATTTATATAAGACGTACATGTTTACTGATTAATTGTAATGTGGAGCTTTTTACCGAAATTTCTGCATAAAAAAATTACACATAGCACTCCGCTAATTCACTATAAAACTGAGGTCAAACAGAAAAAGTTTAATATTTTTTAGGGGGGTATTTAAAAAATATGGATTATTTCAACATTCCAAACTAGGACCTCGCCGCTAGATTCGCATAGGGCCCCGCGACAACTATTGGCCTGACTGTCAATAATATCAGCCATAATTGCAGGCTGCAATGTAAAGTCCCTACAAACTTCTTGTATCCATTTCAGCTGTTAGCTTTTATTAAAATAAAAAGCTGTTATTATATCTATAATCTTACATTTTCTTAAAATGCCATAAAAAGTTAAACTGTTATTGAGATTTCTATATAAATTTTGCATTTGATTAAATAATTGGTTATGAACCTTAAAGCACGTGTAATTTGTATTACACGTGCTTTAACTTCAATAACTTTAAAAAAAAAAGATAAGTTGTTTTGCTACACTTTGTAAGTTTTGAAAGATTTTGTTAGAAATGCATTTTAAATTCCTAAACTTATTTGTAGTAAAGATTGTTTAGCAACCGACCCCCAACAAAATAGAATATTTCAGGCAGGTCTACATTTTTTAAAATAGTAAATCCTGCATTTAGTCTGTGAAACGACATTTTTTAAACTAATGCATCCACGACATTCTTGTCTGTCAACATAAATATAGCATAATTAAGCAGAATGTACATTCGGTACATAAAGCATGTGCATTTGATGCTAATTTTAAAAACATTTATTTATTTACAAATTTTTATAGGCTGTTACCCCATACCATTTACGGAAATTAATGGCTACATTTCGTTCTCCTTGATCCTGGCGAAATAAATCATTCCTGTGTATTATCTTGATTGATATGATAAATTACATAGTCCTGGTCATATTTTCTTTTGTATGGAAAACCAGTATGTGATTATCTCTGCTTCGATGTAACTGAACAACCCGGGGGCTGCAATCAAATGAATGTTCTTTTTCTTGATTTCGTTAAGTTTCGATTTAATTTTTGGCAATCGTTATTATATTTTTTTACCACTACCTTTGTACTGGACCGTTAAGAGATATTCAATCCCCCGGGAAACAAGAAATTCGAACCTGTATGGAAGCTTAGTGATGCCTCCAAGCTACCTGCAGTGTTCGTCATTTTTCACTGGGTTTTTTTTATGACTATTGTTTAGTTCAGTGGCTATCGATAGCCTGGAGAGGCCGTGAATCGTTAATGTGGAATAGTGATTATCCGCTATCAATCAAATGTTTATGAGAGTACGAAAAATAATTTTGGATGGAAAAGGAAACACACACCATTTAATTGTAAATAACCTCTTTGAAAGGATGTATTCTCCCTCGATGGATAAATACGATTTGTAAAATTAATGTTGTCTCTTGAAATGTATTATTAAAAGGCAGGTAAAATGACAGAGAATTTCAGGGAGATTTGAAGTTATGGGGAGGGTGGATAAACTCGAGTCTGATTCGGCCGTATTGGATATCGGCTCACATTTTTTTTCGATTTAAAGTGCGTCATCTCTTTTCATGCTGAATTTCAATTTTTGATTCTTAGAATATCCAAAAATTGTTTTTAAAAAAATAACATGCGATTAGGTACAACTTTATTGCCACGCAAATATCTTTTTATGTGCTTGTAAATCATTTTTTGTCTCTTCCATTCACACCGAGAACATTTCAATTTTTATTGGGGGGGGGGGGGGGGGGGGGGTAATTACAACTTATAGAGAAAAATCGCATTCTTATTTATGTGTTCATTATCTTTTTTTATGTACTATATATTTAAATTTTATATACTATATTTTTATTTTTGAGAAGATATTTTATTTTACTTTGTGGCTAAAAAAATATTACAAGTGATTTTTTTTATCAATTAAGTATGAAAAGATTTTATTTGCAAATTATTAATATTCAATATTTGTGTTAGATTATATTATTTACTTATATAAACAGCATATATTTTGTAAGTTTTCCGGAAATAATGAAATTTTCCTTTTGTGCTTCCGGAAATATAAAGCAATTTTTTCCAATCGAAAATAAAACGGCAATGTCACAAAAAAAAACGTCTACAATTACTACTAAGCTAAACATAAATGACTTTTTGGTCCTGTACCATTCTTTCCAATGCACCACGTATCATCGGCAGACTAGGCGTTTTCAAGCCTAGCATTCGGTCTGGTCTTTAAATGGCTCTGAAGAAGAGGGCTGTGGAAAGAATACTAAAACTCCTTAGGATGAACCTATTTCTTTTTTTCTTAGCTAATGAGAAAGGTCATCCATTATTCAGTTCGCGGTTACTTAAGGCGTTTGAAGAATGTGGAACGCCAGTTCGGCGACAGTCTGCTGTGGGATGGTCGGGGTTTGGTCGCCATTTTTTTTTTCTTCTACTTCCAGCATCTTTGGATTCAGTCACTTTCCCTCCACCCTCGTTTACTTGTTCGAAGGGAATTATGAGATACAGATTAGCAACTGATGGGCTTGATTTTACTTCACCACTCTTCTGTAAAAATAGAAGCGGGCCAACCAGTTTGGTAAAGCGGCGAGCTCGTTATTGGAGGGTTGCCCCAACCAAAACAGCATCATGTAAAGGGGCTTGATGTACACTTGTCACCTGACCAAATTATGGGACAGAGTTTCCGGGTCTTTCTTTTTGATTGCACCGGAACCGTCAGCAATAGCCTATAGTGACTTTTGCCTTTTTTTTTCTAGTGCGATGTTAATTCAACCAAATAATAAAAAAAAGGACTAAATATATTTATTTTTGAAATGCCTCACATCTTCTTGCATTCTTTAGGATGTGAGTCTTCAAAATAAATTTATTGTATTTTGTTCACCACTGGCACTTTAAAGAACCTAACGCATCCTGTCCTGGTTCTTGCCCCCAATTTCCATCTCCACGAGCCGCCACGTTTAAAGGTACAAGCTGCCGTTGAAAAGCATATTTGGATTGGCATAATATATACTTAGGTTTGCGTATATTTCACAGATAAATGTTGTCATTAAACAATATATTTGGGTAAGGGGAGTGCTTCATGTTACTTGGGAGATGTCGAAGGGAGGGCGTGGTCCTTCTTTTCGGTCGTGTACACACCTCTTTTTAGCGAACAATAGTCGCCACGCCATGTGTCACAAAATCAATGCCCCGTCGTGGGCATTATGGGGAAAACCCACTCTTCAAATCTTAGGCGTCCAAATTATGTTTAAAAAATCAATTTCGACTGTCTCGTATGTTTTATATGGATCGCTCTAGTTTATGTGTTGCGTTTCTAACCCTTGATCTGATATGATTACAAAGATAATGTCCTGTTTGTTTCACTTTGTTATTTAGTGTTATTGGACGATTGATAATGTCAATCGAATTTATTATTTTGGCTTCATAATTGCGAATGAACTTGGACGATTTTTGTGTCTCAAATCATCAGTTATAAGTAGAACGGAATTTACATTTTCCACATTTTTTAGCGGTAGCGTAATGTAAATTTACATTTGAGACTAAACTTTCATTTGACTTTTTTTCCCTCTAATTCTCTTTGACAAATCGTCGCTTTAGCCGGTTACTACGCAAGTCGAATGTTAATCCAATTCGACTTGTGTGGTAACACCGCCTTAAGCGACGATATATGAATTTTCCCCTTTTTTTCGCCATTGCACCTTTTAATAAAATTTGAATTCTACAATATCTCTAGTTGTTCAAACGAGGCCATTCACTATCCAATGAAAAAACCATTCACTTTGGCTTCCCCCAATCATAAAACAACGGGACGTTCTCTCTTTGGTGATTACCGGTAACACAATCCTCGAGTCTCCAGTTTCAATTGGGGTGGACAAACCCCAATATCCCTCTGGCCAGACAAACATAATATTCACTTATAACGGAATAAACACTCCATGACGTCACATCCACTTATGGTAATCCATCCATCACCACACCACCCTTCAGTCGTGACTCAGATGGGACCCCGTGCTTCGACTTCCACGTCCATTCCATCAGCCTTCATTAGGGTCCCAAGAGTTGACGGGTCCTTTAGCCTTATTGATTTATACGCGATCATTTCCTTTCCGTCTTCCCTTCCATTTCTGCATTCTGGACATCTTCGTCTCTGCATTTTCGAAATGGACCCAAGGCCTGATTTATCATTAGGCACATTACGCCTAGAGCCTCTCTCTTTAGCCCCCCCCCCCCCCCCCCCCCCCCCCCCCCCCAACTTTTATTTAATTGTCTTTATTGTACCATTGCCTTTACTTGGACAAATATGTTATTATAATTGCAATATTTTTATAACGTCAATTTTTCCGAATCCGTTGTATTTCATTGTTTTTAGATGTATAATGCATTTAATATGTTTTTAATTCTTACATGCTATCTTAATGAGAGAGAGGCCCCACCCAGGAACCGACTTACAAGTTTAGGGGCCCTCGGCGAAAGAGCATTTGGTGTCCCCGGTGTGCTTTAAAATAAAACTACTAGAATGCGATGCGAAACATGACACCGATTTAATTGAATAAAATATTAGAAATTTTTCAAAAAAAATTACGAATTATTCATTAAAAAAATTCATTAGTTTAGTAAATTTATGTTTAACTACTTCAAATTTTTTTAGCCTTACAAGCATTTTTGGGCCCATAAAAATGGGGGCCCTGGGCAAGTGCCCCGAATGCTCTGCCGTAAATCAGTCTCGGACCCCATCATTAACTTTGTTCCTATAAGTCCTGAATATGGACCCATTTGTGTTGAAATTTAAAAGTGTTTTTTTAGTAATATATTAACTCGACATTTCATGTTCTACTATAACTTTTCAAAATACCGAATTCTTGGAAACGAGTATCAGTATGTTTTGTTCTCACCCCCTAAACTATCGACTATTATGTTTTATGAATTTTTTTTTTTACTTAAAACCCCTGTAAAGTCATAATCAATACCTTAAGTCACTGTCAATACCTTTAGTGCACAGATTTTCATTTTTCGTGAATTTGAGATAAGAGCTCATTTAAATAATTGATTGTAATCAATGTAACAGTACATACCCATTTGTGGTACGTATAAACAAATATTTTAATTGACAAAAAAAACCTGACGATTGTTTTCCATTCCTTGTAATATCGCTACAAACTTTCGAATACCTCTCCTGAAAAATTATGTGAATTGTGATTAACCACATCAGTGCACTAACACAAAGGCATCGATAAGCTTTTATTGTATTAAAATTTATTCGCAGATATTTCAGTATTTTTTGTAAAATTTCAGTACTTAAACAACACGATTTTTGAGATCGAGTTATGTTTCCCATTGGCTAATTTTTGTGTTCTAGCTTTTGTCATATAAAAAGGTCATACGAAAACGTGTCACATCATATTCTACGCTTGTATTTTGAGTTTCATTAATTAATCTGGTGAAGACATTTGGCGCTTTGAATGTACAAACATATCCACCAGTAACACAGTTTCGTCACAAATAGTAATGTTTTTTTTTTCTTTCGGATTTAACGATTCCTAGAATTGGCAATAGGTCTTAAAAAGATCCGTTTTGCAACTCAACTGTCGTAATCCTTTCTTTTAACACTGAGATTTAAATCACTAATGACTACCAATTTAAAAATTCTGAAAAGTGGCTCATTTCAATTTCAGTTCACGCTTGAATAAAACTAGCATATCTACTATGATGATGTGAAAAAAATGGGATGGCTGTATGTAAATAAAATAATATTTGAATATTCGATCGTTGGATTTGTCTTCTATTTCTTTTGGAATAAGTTTGTTAGGACTTGTAAACGGTTGAATCGAGTTTTAATTTGTTTCGTCTCCTGGAACAGGTCTTCCTGTCTGTATTATTACACTCGATTTTCTTTCAGATTAACGTGCATGCAAGGTGTGTTATTTTATCAGAGTAATATTGCTAATAGATCGTTTTACTTAGGATAGGGACGGATTCCTCGAATTTTTTTTATAAATAAACATCGCATTATTTTAAAATGAGGGGGTTGGGGGGATTGCATTTGGCGAGATAAATTTTTATTGCCTATTTATATACCAAGCGGATATAAATGTTTTATGGATAAAGAATTTGTGTTTTATGCTTCCGTCCTTTATTGGCCGTGACAAATAAATAAACGTCTTTTATTTTGTTTATCAGGTTTTTTAAAATCTGTTTTTCAGACTTCATATGCCGGAGAATAATTGTACTTTTAAAAATGTGTAATTTCTTTGTGTCTTACTAATAATAACCAGGACCGTGGAATTGTGAATAATAATAACAACCGCCGGAGTAATAACAGCGTTGGTGATGGTAAAGTTTTTCTTAGATTTAAAATATATATCTGCATGAGCTAGAATTAAATATTAAATTAGCGTTTAATAATAATAATAATAACACATTTTGATTTGTGGTTCGTTTTCTTTTCCTATAATACTACATTACTTAAACATAATTTAGTAATACAGCTGAAAGTTCAAGGACAAACATTGTTAGCCTATTAATTTATAAATTATACAACTTTTTTTATTTATTGTTTTTCCCTAACATTTTGTTTTTACTTAGCAATTTTATTGTGCTGTAATTATGCTATTTTACAAGCCCCAACTTCGAGCCTATATTTTTTTAATGCATACATTAAATTATTAGACTGAGTTTTCTTACAGAGAAATATGAAACATTTTTAAACTATAAAATACTAAACCTAAGTTACTGTATTTTCATATTTTTTTAATATGCTTTCTGATAAGTCCGATTTTAAAGCGATGAGCCTGCGTTTAATTAATAAAGTGTGTCTTCTCAAAGGAAGAAAAAAAACTTTTTTCAATATAAAATAACTTTACTAAATTACAAGAATACTAAAATATGTATGTCCCAATCCAAATACAAGCCATTCGGATTGGATTTTTTTTTTATATTTCCCCTCTTGAGCAACCTAAACAAATTCCCCCGAATAATTGTAAAAAATAAAAAATAAATATATTCTCACCGCTTATATATGTGAGGGTTCAGCATTTATGTGAGAAAGCGATAACCTAATCTGTCGTTAGTAAAAACTAAGTAGTAGTGTTCAGGCATAAATTTAATTCGTTCAAAATGTTCTTTTTATTGTCTATCTATTTTAGTTTGTCCCGAGTCCACAGGCCACCTCTCACATTTTTTATCTTTACTTGATCTTCTTCTTTTTATCTTTTAGTTTTTTATAATATTGTTTTGAAAGAAAACAGGTCAGCTTAAGCTCTATGCTTCTGATATTCTTTATTCTATGCTCAATGCAACTTTTGACCTGTCAAAGATAAGCTAACATGCATTTCATACGACCTAGTTTGTTTCTGCATAAAATACTCCCTTTGATTTCTTATATTCTTGCATGAGTTACTTAAAAAAAATGAAAAAGTAGTTATCCCCTTAATGGGGCCCAGATTATATTATAGAAATTGAATTTATTTTTCCCCTCTTGAGCATCTAAAAAACAAATTCCTCCTATAATTGTAAAAAAGAAAAACCGTTCTCTCACCTCTTTCATTTTTAAGGATTCAGCATTTATGTGAGTAGGCAATAAATTAATCTAACGTTATTGTAGTAGCGTTCAAGCGTAAATCTAATTTAGTCCAAAATTCACTTTTTATCGTCTTGAATGCTCCCTTTTCTTAAAGTGTTTTTTCATGCAAATTGATATTTCGTATTTGACCTTCCACGTAGTTTTAAACGGTATTATACATCGAAGGCCTTTTCACTCATCTGCTCCGGAACTACAATTGTGCTCTTGTGTCATGAAATGCGTAGGTTAAAGTCAAGGAATGAAAACTCCCAGTTTCGTAAAAGTTAATCATTCATGAAATAGTGTATTTCTTTGTATTCTTTTGATTGAATCTCACAGCTAGTTTAATTCAATAAGTAATATAATCTTTATGAGTATGTATATAAAATATTTACCGACCACTTTTGTGCCTTGTATCTGATGTTGACTCGATAACCCAATATTACTAATAAGTACTGTAGTTATATTAGTAATGGTGAATTCCGGGAAAATGTTGCCATGGCACTTCAAATTTTAAACTTTATGTTGAGTCATTTGTCATATACCATTTTTTTCAGAAAGATATGAACTTTTTGAATCTTAACATATTTCTTTTAAATTAACACAATAACTTTTATAAAATTAAGGTCAAAGTCACTTCTTTATTATATGTTTTTGCAGTGCGGAATATCTACATTTTGTTTCATACTATAACTTGACTAAAATCCCTTACCAAAATAAAATAAATAGGTTAACTTTTATACTTTATTCATGTAGTTAATCTTTCTATTAGTTTTTTTTGCAAAAAAATATTTTTAACCTTGAAATCAATAACTTATTAAGTCAAACCATAAATGTCCTTCCGTTACCAAAATACTAGATTTCAACCACCTCACTAAGAAACCATTGGGTCTACAACTTAATGAATTTTTGTACAAAGCAGACTTATGACACTTATTAATTAGAAACAGCAACAATTTAATTTTGTTTTTAATTTAGATGTTTTTTAATGGTAACGGAAGGACAAAAAACATGGTAACGGAAGGACATCAATGTGGTAACGGAAGGACATTTTTGTATTAGCTGATTTTGACTAAACTTTCCACAATTAAACAATTTAATTTTCAGTTATTATTGAAATTCAAACACATATAAATATTATATATACTTATTAACTGTATTTTCTATCTTAATACCCTCCCACGCTAATTTAATAAGTATGTCACAAATACATTAAGTTTCAATTAAAACTGGTACTACTTTTCTATTTTTTCACTATATGAGTTCTTTCTACAATAAAGCCATAAAATGGGAAAAGAAGAAAGTTTAAAGGCGATTTCTTGCGATGACGTTAAGTGACGCATACAGAATTTCAGCAAGAAAATATTGATATTAATGTATTATTATAAAAAGTTCGCAAGCTTAGACCCCAGTTTGTTTTGTTACTAAATATATAAATACTAATGAACAAAATTTAGCACATTTAAAATGAGAGTAATGGAATGAAGACAGAAAGCCATAAAAAAAAAGATACAAGAGTTCATTTAAAAAGTGCCGTTATGCTCTTGAAAACAAATCTGCACATTTTTAAAGCATATTTTTATTAAAAGGCATGGGAATCTTGTCTTTTAATAAAAGAATTCAAAGAAGAAGTGAAAATTGTAGTTGTACAAGTTGATTTAACATTCAAAAACCAACTTAACATTTATATTTGATCAGTATAACATCATGGCTACATTGAAGCATTTTTGCCATTAATCAAGGCAAAGGTACTGTAAATGTCCAAAGTGGTTAATGGGAAATTTACCACTATTGCCCCATCAGATAAAATAATTGATTTCTCCATCAGATAAAGTAATTCTCTCAAGAAAGATGGAACAATATCCTCCTCTTCCTGACACACGCAATACTTATTATTTAAAACCAATTTCAAAATATATTATTGAGTATTGTGAGTACTCTAGTTCTACAGAAAGAAAGGTATTCAAAGAAAACATACAATCAAATATAAAAGATGCAGACAAGGCATATGGGTCAAGCAATGCATTAGCAGTTGGTGACTTTTAGTTAGTCGAATGGCAAGGACTAAAAAGTATTATGTTAGGCAAGTGCTTCATTCAATGATGTCGTTGTAGAAGTATTATGTTTAAGAAAATAAAATAATGAATGACTACATTTATATTTCCTAAGAAAGAAGGTAACTGCTGGAATTGACTCAAATAAAATAACCAAAAATTGGATAAGCCAAACATTTTAACAAATGGCTCTGGAAAAAGAATTTGTTGCAGAATTAGATTTAAAAACTGCTGAATAAGCAGAATTTAACACCTATTATTCTTTTTCAAAATATTAATGAGTAAATTGTTGTAAAACAATCCAATTTTACACACTTGGAATTTTTGTCCTTCCGTTACCTTAAAAAAACATTATATTTTTGGGCATAATATAATAATTTCTAAAAACTGTACTGCAATTTATAATAATTGAACTCTCATTTAAGTGTTCTAATTTTTCTAGATTTTTCCTTTTTACGGTTTAGCTGAACTTTTAATAAAAAGGTGTAAGTGTGGTATACCACTTCCAAAAAACGTCCTTCCGTTACCATTACTAAAATTAAAATTTTAAAAAAAGTCATAAAGTGCTAAATTCTAGATTTTGCATTTTTAATAAAATGCAGTAAAGTGTATAAAAGTCTACCTATCAGTTATTTGAAATAAAATATATTTTTTAAATTATGACCATAAGTTGTTGTACAAACTGGCCTTCCGTTACCGCCGGAATTCACCTAATACTAATATTACTACACCTTGATTATAAAAATTGGCTGTATAGTTTAGTAGGAGCGACTGTGACAAAATATCGTCCCGCCTATTAAATATATAGACTATGTAGTTTTTCTATGAAGCGTTTTTTTTAATTAAAAAATACTATATTTTTCAGTAATTTTATTTTTAAAAAATTCTAAGAATTGTGTCTTCTGTAGTGAGTTTTCGGATTACTCGTTCTTTCTCTGTTAACCTTTGAATGCGCGGATCATTTAATTACTGGAGATAATTAAGATGTTCTGCTTTCAAAATATTTTATTTCATTTAAGATTTATAAATTCTATCACAAATCCTTCGACACTTTGTTGGTTTTATTAGATCTTCACGTTGATTTAAATAGTGTTAGACATCCATCAATAATTATATGATAGCGTCTGTGGAAATATGATATTACCCAAAGCTGATGACTACCGTCTCTGCTGTAATTTGAATTCTTGCATCAAATTATTTTTATCATAAACTCAGTTCCTGTTTCACACTCGGTCAGAACCAGTTTGTGATAAGATTTTCTAGCAAATTCAACGCCTTCTCAAAATTGCGATTTCCTAGCAAAACTTCATTCTTTCAATTTTGTAGGAAGTGTCAATCCTGGTAGCCTTATCTGGCTTCAACGGTACTTACACGTATATTGTTTGTACTAAAAAATAATCTGAGTATGCTTGTATGAGGAAGAACTTGCATGAGGAAGATGTAAAATTATTTTCTCTTATTCTCTTGGTTATAAGTATTTAAAATTAAATCTATCTTTGGAAAAGGTGTTATAAAAGCTAACTACTATCTCTTTCTTTTATCTTTCTGTCTCTTCTTTGCTGGCATTTTCTTGTCAGTTTGATAATTGCCATGATAAAAAGAGTAGCCACTATTCCTTTAAAAAAAAAAAAGAAGATAATTGTCATGGTAAAACAAAACATAAAAAGTTTCGTATGTTCGTTCTTAATCATGTCTCCATTTATCGTGCTTTTTCTCGACCAGAATCATATCCTCTTCACTTGAAAAAAAAAAAGGTTATAATCATGAACCTGCCATAAACAAACTTACATATTTAGTTTCGACATGCACTTGCATCGATTTCAAGTGTATCTTCTCCGAAACACAGTTTTTAGCAAGGCAAGGCCACGATTTCTAATCGAGTTGCATAGCATCAGGTTGCGATTATGGTTAATCGCCGCCGCATCTCATTCTAATAATAAATTGAGAAGATGGTAGTAACGAATGGCAGATGCGAATATGATAAGAAGTCATTTTTCTCCTGTTCATGTTTCTTTTACTTTCACTGCCGTGTTCTTGGCAAAGTATTCGAATGGTTTGCGAAGCCCACATCTCAACGTGACTCCGAATTCGTGTCTTACCTGTCTTGCTGTTCGGTTTTCCCGCCCTTTTAAAGTCGTGGAACATTTCGCCCCCAAGCAAAGAGGCAGGTGCGTTCGCTTTGTTTACCACTCTGTGGGGTCGGCGCGATTCCAGCCCATCCTAATGAGGAAGTATAGAATGAATAATTTTCGTAACTTTCCATCGAGTTAAGGTTTTAGAGAAAGAAATAGAATTCGAACGTTCTAAAATTTTTGTGTTGCGTGTTGGCTTTGGGCTGGGTCAGATTTATTCGTTGATTAGTTTTTATTATTAAGTATAATACCCATTGAATATGTGCGAAGATGGGATCGGAAACCATGGGTTGCCTTTCCTTTCCGCTGTGGGTGGTCTTTTCAAATGTGGGGTGAGGCAATTTTTTCTGTTCCGGTTGTCAGTTTGAACTCGTTGGGGAATGTGGGGATTGTTGAAAGGATTAGTATCCATTTTCTATTTGTATCTTTCTTCTGACCTGCTGGTTGCATCTAATTCGGGGAAAAGATGTAAGTTTAGAACGTTCCTGGAATCTGATGCCGTTTTCAGACGATTTCTTTTTTCAAATTAAAAATATTTTTGTTTTTGTTGGGAACGATCCAAAAATAAATGCCAGATTATAATTGTTTCTGATTTTCAATAGGGAAATATAAGTTTAATGCAAATTATTGTTTCCTTATTTAATCTATTAGTTTACAGAATTAGATTTTTATTCAACATTTCACGAAGCAAAACCTGTAATAAAACAAATGAAATGTATACATGGAAAATTCGCTTTGTGGTATTTGTTACAAAATTAGTTTACGTTAGATAATTCCAAGTAACGAACATCAAAAACGAACGTAATGTAAATATGTGCTTTCATTATTCAAATTTTTTATAAGAGCATTTTTTTAAATTTTAAAAATTAAATGAGATCTTTCAAATAAGCTGAAATTCAACCTGAGTATTCCATACATATAGATGTTTTTTTTAAAACTGTATTTATGGAATCCTCAATACATGTTTTTTTCCTCTATTTGTGTTAAAAATAAATTTATTAAAAAAATGTAAGATACACTTTTGCATTTTAAAATAACCCGAATCGTCCTTTTTAAAAATTTCAATTTAAAATAGAACAAAAATGTACAATTTTTTTTATTACAATATGTTTTGCAATAATTTTAGTTAAGGATTAAATCGGGCAAAATATTTTATTTTTCATTATTTTAAAAAAAGCAAGTTTAGACATAAATTTTTTTTTATAAAAAAGATGTTTTAAAATATTAATTTTAAAATCGATAACATTATTTTTTTTAGTACGAACAGAACAAAACTTAATTGAACCAAGGCAATAACATTTAAAATCTATTACACCTTTGTGATGGGACAATCAGTAACTTGATTTTTAGATTCTCGATTCATAACCTGTTTTTCGTGAGTGCAATTATTTTCTTTTAGAGCTACAATACACTTCATTCCCTCGACTATTTTCGAAAAAGATTTTAAATTATGTTGTAAGGCTGTTGACCGCTTAGGTATGAATCAATCTTATTATTCGACTATCAGAAAAATATATATATAACAACGTCTTTTCATTCGAAATATAGAGATATCAAAACATTAAGAAATAAATATAATAGTGGTGAAAAAGCAGTAATTCTTTGGGAAATGGAAAAATATTATTATTTTGGATTTTAAACCGCTTTATATATCGTTCATTTCGTATGTTTTGAATCAAGGTAGAAACGCCATCTTTAAACTGATATATGTTGTCTTGTCTTGATATCAGTACAGAGGTACTCGTGTAGTCGTATATTTTTAATGAGTCTTAGTTCGTGTTTTTGTTGTTGGATAGTTTCTTGCTTACCAATGGCAATGTTAAGACGTGAATGTGTATGTGACCATAACAAAGCTATAAATATTTTCTTTCGCAATAAACATTACTTGTGCCAAATGTATATCTTGTCATAGGTATTCAATAGCATATTTAAAGTTGTAGTTATAGATATTTTTATAAAAATAATAAATATTTAACGGTGATCATTATGACTCATGAAATATTTTTTTTCCCACAAAAAAGTTATTTTACTAGAAAATTCTTCGCCAAACGATTCTGCTTCTCGTTTCTAATTTTAAAATATATAATTATGTCGGATATAAGCGTGTCTTGTGTGTTTGTCAAAATTATTCTTTTTTTTAAAGATTAATCCTAAGTGTTGAAACAAACCTCAATATTTTATTTCACGAAACGTTTATATGCATCGATTTCTCTTTTTGCGATTGGGGTCACTTTAGAACTTTTTTTAATTCATTTTAGTTAAAAAATATTCTATTATTCCTCTTTTTAAATTTATTGTGAAAAAATAACTTAAGAAAAACCTTGTATCTAAAAAAAAGTTGAAAAGCAAAGAATTTTTACCAGACCTCAGAATTCAATTGTTTCTCGAGAGCTGTTGTCGTCTCGGATTTTTTTATGGGTCTACCTAATTATTTGAAACCTCTGTGTAGCGTCGTTTTAACAACCAAATGTTCTTCAATCTTTTGAAAAAAATTCTTTTCAGTTCTTTAACTTTTCTCATACTTCTAACTAAAAAGTTCCACATTTTTTTTTTTTCACTTTTGTACGGTATTTGCATTTTATTTTTTTATTGCATATTTAAATACTCCAAGCGACAAAATGCTTTGATTTTGGAAATGCTTTTAGTATAAACCCAATTATGCTTTGTATTTCCCCAATTTAATTATTTGAAGCTATTAGTTTTTCATTGTATTTTTTACTTTTAATTTTTACCTTTAAAATAAACGTTATTTTTAATAAAAAAAACTCGATATGGTCAAATAAAGTTTTACTATATTCAAATTATATGGTATTATTTTATATCCTGTTTGAGTTAAGGATTAAATCGGACAAAATATTTTATTTTTGATTATTTAAAAGAAATCAACTTTTTGCATTAAAGTTTGTGTCGATTAACAACATTCATGACCTGCCATTACTTTTTTCATGCCATAAACAGTTTAAACAACTTGGACAATACTGATTATGGACATTTAACATTACTCCTAGTTGTCAATTTATTTCCTTGTTATTATTTATTTCTATTTGAAAAGTGTTATGTTTTAGTGGTAATACAAACTTACCGAATGGAATTTTCAATAAACTTAATAGTTTTACGATTATAAACATAAACATACCTAAAAAGAGTTACTTTCTAAATTTGATGTATGTTGAGTATTTATCATTTCACATTTAAAAATTTTTAATTTGAACAAATTAATAGTAATAGTTTATCAAAGTTTTGAAGAATTTGTGTGTAAATATCACAAAAATCAGTTTTGTAACGTCGTAGTTAAAACTTAAAAGTTTTTGGACCCATATATTTAATTATATCAATAAGAAACTTTTGAGTTATATATTCTTTTTAATTCATCAAACATATTTTAAGAGTATACTCTTTTGTATTCATTCCCTTTGATATTACATAATTGGCTTCTCTCACTTTAATGTTTAATATAAGTCGTCTAGGGTCTAAAAAATATTAACTTCCAAGGTTTGTTTTCAATTACCACTAAATGATTTATGTTTCCACGTCCTTTTTAGCCAAATTTTATGATTCTTCTTTGTCGGAGTTCTTATAACGTGAAGTCATAGTGTGTCAAGTTTCTCAGCACTTCCTCTAAAGGCCAGTTATTGTTCTTTCGAGTCATAAAGAAGAGAAATACTTGAGAAATTTAGTTTAGCAATTCGCAATTTTGATTCGATGAAGATACAGATCATATTCAAGATGAAGGTTTGTCGTGACGTTCAGACAAACTGAAACCGTTGTTTCAGACGTGCTCTTTTTGTCTCTTCCGTTGTGTAGAATTATTTAGAAAAGAAATGAGTCGGCATGTTCTATTCGTGTAATAAATCTAAAACTCACGTAATACATGTTCCTTCTACAAAGTGTTCCGAAATTTATGCGAGGCTGTTTCTTTTTTTAATCTGCTCCTTCTAGTAACGATGTAGGTGTTTAGAATTGTATCTTTTCTTGCTTTTTCGCTGTGAAAGACACGATTCTTCGAAAGTCCGATGAGCTCAAATGCGTACGATATAAATCGCCTGCTGTGATAAAATCCCGCTTTGCTGTTTTTATCAGTCTTGCTTGCGTGGTGTACTCTGTCATTTATTTTTCTTTGTCTCGTTCTACTCAACTTGAGAAGGTAAGATTCGGTTATCTGTCCATTTCATCGATATTGGTTTCATTGTGTTCGATGTAAGATTGCATTGAATTCATCTGAAAAAGCATTGAAGATACTCCCTTTTAGAACTATGCATTCATTCCCTTGAAGGTGTGTAACTTTCACCATCCACCTTACGCCGGGAAGAAAATTCTTATGGAATAATGAATGCGTGTATTTTAAAGAAAAACTGAAGCTATGTCAAGAATGGAATGTCGGTGTTTTTGTCATTTCATTCCAAGTTTTCACAAGAATCTGTTTACGGAATTTTCACCTGTATCGGGCTAAAGAATTGGAGCTCAACCCTCGGAAATGTTGGAAGACGTGTTTGAAGAAAGCGACGACTCCGTGGGAGATTCTATAGAGAGTTTATCATATAGTTCCGAGAATGGTGTTTCCCAGCAAGCGGTCTTTAAGGTATTTCCTATTTTTTCTTTTTATTATTATTATTATTTCCTTCGTTCCTTTGGAGGTTTTGTGCGCGAAGGCCAACAAGAATTCATAATTTGGAACACCTGCCGTTTTTATGGTCGATTGGGATGTTTAGTTTCCCCTTATTTCTTGAACTTCTCCCGCCAACTAAAATTGTTCCAGTGCGTCGTAGAGGAAATTGCAGCTCTTACACCCCTGGTGTTTTATGAAGACGTGATTAAGTTGCATTCGTTGATCGCTGAATAACAGCGCAGATTTTCTATTGGCTGCTGAGGCTACGCTGTTAAAATAGATATTCAAAAATTAAATAAAATATACTCATTCTTGATTACATTCGATGCTTATCGTAGCTCCGAATACATAAGTTTCATTTTTGAAAAAGATTAAAAAACGTACTCAAAAATGAATAAAAACAGCAGTTGCTTGCCTACATAAAGGTTGCCATCATAAATCACTTTCAATAAATATCGACACTTACAACCAAGACTTACCGTGAATCGAACCCATATCTGCAGGCACCTCTGTCCAGTCCAGAGTCTTATCCGTTAAGCTACCAGGGCGATGTGAAGAAGTTATAAACAGAAGTAATGTTAAAAAGGTGTGCCAAAAAAATGGGGAGTAAGATAATTGAATTGTAAAAACTCAATTTCCCTTTAAGCAATCGACATCAAATGATGTGGAAAACCGTCTTCTGAACAAATATTTTAAGTTTGTCAGGTCGCTTTGTTAAGATGGCTTAAACAAAAGCTGAGATTCGCAATATTAAATCACACTGCTCATTTGTGCGAAAGTGTGATGACTTAAATTTGAGTACGTCATCGCTCATTTACGATGCAATTGGACTAAAAAACGAGTACGTTCATGTACTCATTTTTAAGTACCTTTTTTTTTACAGTGTAGGTACCATAACTCGCAGTATCTACATTGTTTTAAATTTTATTGTAACGCGACCCATGATTTTCATATCAGTTCTTTCACAAAATGTCTTGAAATTATACTTGTGTGATATTTAAAAAAAAAAAAAATAACGTAGCCCTGCATATCGAACAAATATTGTTATAAAATTGTGCTAAACGTTGCTATCTCAGAAATTTGACTGTCTCTATGTTTTATTTATTTTTGCGGGTGAATTAATTTTATTGTACACGAATCGATATTTAATAAGCTCTAGGATAATTTCACGACAAATTCACGTCTTTCGGAGATTGATTTGAACTTGTTAGGAAAGTATACATACTCAACGTTTCCATTAACAACCCATTGGAAAGTCAAATATTTTTGTAGAAATTCGTAACTAAATTTAGAAAGTGAAACCCTTTTATGATTGTAGAGCTGATAGAGAGAAAGTAATTATTTCGCAATTTTTAACCGTATTTTAATGTTTTAAACGTATGTTTCATCTAAACTGTTGTAAAAAAAAAATTGTGATTGATAGAGAGCCATTGTTATGTATAAATTGAAAGAAGCGAACACGAAATTGCGTAAAAAAAACTGTTTTCAATAACTTGAGTCCAAACAATCTTAAGTTTTCAAGACATTGTGTAATTTTTTAAAAATAATTATTGGGTACTGTTCACGGCTGTTTGTACTCTATTCTTATTATTCATCACCATGGTATATAGTTTGTTATTCACTGAAGCCTTTGAAGTTTTTCTTAGGTTTACTTTTCTCCGAGGCATATGCTACTCGTTTATATATATTTTTTTTATCAAGTAGAGTGAAGACAACAAATAACCCACACAATATCATTTTTGAAAGGTCATTCCCATCAAGTCGTAGATCTACTCTTTTCATGCTGTAGCAATTAATAGAAGCCATTATTTTCACAATTACTACTTCCCCCAAACGTCCATACTCAATCAAAAATTAATTGGCTATGGCGTTTTTGATCGCCATTCAAACTTATAAAGTGCATTATAAAAACATCCCATCCCTCCTTTACGTTTATTTCTTTGCGAGTAAGAAACCAGCCGTGCATATAAACCCTTCTATTTATAACCAGTCCTGTATTTGCTGTTGATATAAAAGAACAATCTCAGTTTGTAAGAACTATCTACAGGTTTATATAGTTTGTTCTTTTCCATTTTTTTTTTTTTTTTTTTCATTCCAAGTTACATCTTGAATGGGAAATGTATTTCCTCTAATAACCTCTATTTACTATTTTCTGTGCATCTAAAAAATAAATTTTGCCTTTTTCAGTCGCTATATTCCAAATTAAAATATCGCGCTGTTTTGGGTGTAACTTTTTAAATATTCGCGTCGGACATGAGCAGGGAATGTTCTATTTATTCATAAGTTGGCGATAGAAATCAACGTGTCATATCTTCGAGTGGGCTCTTTCAATTTTCTTATCTAAGTATCACTTTCGCATTTCATGGACCTCTGCAATGTTTTTTTTTCCCACCTGCTTTCCATTTCTTTATCGGGAGAAAAAAAGGGAAGTTTTCTGATAAATCTTGGATGTTCGCCCCCCTTTTCCTCTTGTTTTCCCTTCGACCAGTAATAAAATTAAAATGCGGAAGGGCGTGTGTGTTCTTGGGCAGATGATTAATGTCCGAAACAAGAGCCCTCTATCTCCCATTCCTTTGATAAATTCATTAAAGTCCAATTATCGTTTCTGTTCTAGCGCACATTAATAAAAAAAGTTGATGAAAATGGGAAATATATTCATGTGCTTTTTGTAAAATTATGAGGAAATTTGCGTTCATTTTCATAATTCTTCATTTTTTTTAAATAGTAGAAGGAATGAATCAAATACCCATTACTGCAAATTAAGTATAGGTAGTTTTTAATCATAGATAGTTTTTTGTTTAACTAGACAAAAGTATCAAACAGGATTGGAAATTCTTGCATATCCTGGATACCCAAGATCCAGGAAACTTGCAAAATACCTTTAAATACATGCCCTTCCATACATGCAAAATAACCTTTTATGAAAATTTCCCTTACAATCCGACCAAAAAGTGCCAAGTTTTATAATTTTCCTAGTTAGAAAATACTTAGACAATTATATCAACAGACAAATTAACTAAACCCATGCTATATATGCTCATAAACTCATTAAAATCAATTACTTTTGATTCACATAACTTTGTCCACAATTTATTTTTGGTTCACATTGGGAAAGCAGATGACTGATCCGTATGCAAGCCCGAATATCACGATGCTTTTCCTTCAAGCGGTACAATTTCAGTTGATGTTAGATATTTAAATCATTATTTTATTTCAATTGAACTAAATCAGATAACAATTAATTTAACTGGCTATTGAAAATGTTTTAAAATCCTTCCAGTAGTTGGGAAAATTCATTTTGAAATTAGAAATTGGTCTTTTATTTATCTCAATTAAAATGGAGAACCCTGCTTCAACAAGAATTATCCTAAATGAAATAATTGACACGCGTTTCAATTGAATGCGTGAGATTTAAAAGGAAAAGATGCCAATTGAATTCCAGTGGAGTCTTTTCCTTTTTAATCTCGCCCATTCAATTGAAATTGTGCTTATTTTAAGTTAGAATAAAAATTAAAGGAAAATACTCAAAAAATTATGAAGAATCAAATGAATTAATTTGGCATTCATCTGGGTTAAAGAAAATGAATATATTATGCGCAATTTAAATTGACAATTTATTTTAGAAACGCCAACTTATTAACGGATCCCATGAAAACGTATTTGCCCTCTTCCAAGATTACTTTATTGAGAGCAAGTTTTTAACAACCCTGAGTGGATTGTAAAGGCTAATTAACTGGCAAAGATTATTAGTTTATCAATAAAAGCATTGTATAGTAAAAAATTAGAATACTAATGTGAATATAATAATTAGTTTAAAAATAACAGCAATTCCAATTACTATTAAAACATATCATCGCTTTATCTAAATAATTACTTATCATTTATTATATCTGGATTATCTATATTCAAATTAGAAACCCAATGCATAAATAGTAATGTCAATAAAAATTTACCTTTGTTCTGGATTCGAACTTTTACGATTTTAACTGACTTTCAGCGATAACTCTTCGCCAGGTTATTAATTTAACTTATTTTTCTTAAATAAAATTGTTTTTTTTATTATTATCCCAATTACAAAAATAAACTACATAATGTATACTTATTATGCTTACTTTTGCTACTAAGTCAAAACTTTAAACAAAATATTTCACCTAATTCTAATGAAATATTAAAAATGTGCTTTTAACTGTAAATTCGCGATCAATTAATTGCACATTTGTGTTGAAATTGTATTAAGTTTACTACAAATTGGCGATATGAATTTGGGTTAACTTAAAAACAAGTCTAGGGTAAATCAATCTGTTAAACTGTATATTAAATATTTAAAAAAAATTTCACAAACATCGCTTGTATAAATAGGGCATAATTACTTTTTCTACTACTTCGTGAGTGTATTTTAAAAAGCTTCGATTTATTTTACTGACATTTGTTGCAAATTGGTTTTTAATTTCGTCATTTTACGACCCAAAATGCCCAAAAAAGTACATTAATTCGAAAACATCAACTTTTCAATGACCTGATTCATACCCACGAAAAACCTCTTTAAAAATTCGGATAAAATGCATTGAAATAAACCGTTCAAGGGAAAATCCTGTTCTTTCACTTTTCAGCCAACGAGTATGTCTCGTTAGTAAACGAATAGCTATGTTATGCTCTACCAACCTCTTACAATTCCCTACCCACATGCAAAATTATAACTTATTGCTTTTCAGCTATGATAACAGGTGCGATTACAATCAGGGTTTATTTTAATTACGTTGGCTGGAGGTAGCTGTAGAAAGCAATCTTAAGGTCTCAAATTGGTTCGCTCTTCGAAGTTTTTAATTATAATTTCAATTTTTTTTTGCTGCTCACTTTCCTCGGATAGAAGAGATAATTATGAAAGTATCGTTAAAGCGCCTGGTTCTAGTATTTTGCTTCATCAAATTTCACTTATGCTTCCATCACATCAAAATGATCCCTTGAAGTTTTTAGTGGATCAGAATGATTCTATGCAGACAACTCATAATTTTCGATTTAAATCTGAACAAAAAAAAATTTCATTAAATGTTTTTCTCTTAATTATCTCTCGTTATGAAAGTGTTTACTAAACGAAGACGTGAGTGCAAGAATAAGACAGCTCCACTTTTTTTTTCGAATTTACCCTTTTTCACTTTTTTCTATAAAGAAAAAAATCCTTTGACGATTACTGCAAGAACCAGACCGTTCTAAACAATGGCTGTAGAGATATAAAGAAAAAGAAGGAGCTATGCTTTTGTCTCATAAGATGCAAGAAACGTTCAGTGTTTGGACAATTTTGAAAACTGGAGCTGTCTGGTTCTTACACCCACGTCTTCAATTGTTTCTTATTAATATAACGGCCTGTAGTTTCATATTGAACATTCTTTTAATTTGTGCAACTAATACTTTGAGCAGGGGCGTACTGGGACATTAAAGCGGCCCGGTGATTATCAGTGTTTGCCAGCCTCAAAATTATTGCAGTTAAGAATTATAAACACTTATATATATTTAATTAACATACAAATTTTACATTAAATACACTACACACATTAGTAAGACAGATTCCTATATGCACTGTTGTTGTGTTGTTGTTTTTTACAAATTTCAAAGCAACATGGTAGCAACTATATGAAGTCTCTGGCTGGACCCGGCCGGGTGTTTCCTCCGGACCATCCCATGGCCAGTCTGTCTCTGCTTTGAAAAGATTATATTCTTAAGAAAATATCATATAGCATAATGAAGATAAACGTAATGTGTGTTACTATTTCCTTGCAGTAGGAAGGGTACTAGATAAATATCAGTTTACGAATGCTTTTGATTATTGGGTAAACAAATCCTTCGTCTGTCTTTTTTCTTGGTCCATTTCCCTAGAATGTACTTACACACACTTAACCCGATTCCAAACCACTAGAATACGTCATTAAACTCCGCAAGATCCAAAATCGACCGTTCTACAAAGCAAAGTCCTGGAACCGCCTTTAATGATAACCAGACAAATTCCACTTCTGGCCATTTCCTTGTTTACGCATAAGATGGAAACATAAAAACCGAAAAAAAGAGAGAGGTCTGTTTCTCTAGCAATTCCCCAAAAGTAACTGTAGTCCAACTATGAGTCCAACTGGCTTGTACAAACATCTGTTACAGTTCAACTCTTCAGTTCCGACACAAGAGTGATGCTACTGCATTTCATTCACGCTCTCCCAACTCCCATCCTAGATTCTAAAAAAGAAGTTTCGAGAAGGAACTCGACCATACCCACTCGGCCGTGATCGTACAATGCTGCTTTGTTGGTCTCTATTTATTTTGAGCCGTGTATCCCGATATTAAAAGCCGGAATCGTGAGTAAGATTTAGGATCTTGGGATGGGGATGCTGCTGTTGCGTTGTGTGCTTTAGGAGAGGATAGTCTCTTGTGTGTGATGTGATATAATGCACAAGGCCTAAAAGCTCTTGAAACGCTTCAATAGTCTTTTGTTATTAATAAGCCGGAATATAATTAACCGGGACGTTTGAAATGTTCATTAGTGAAAATGCGCCATTCGTTAACGTCTTGACTTGTATATTTTGAAACCATTCAAATAATACCAATCGTATGCTATTATCTAAACTTTCCAAACTACTTCCATTGTCTGTTTTAACGACTCAGCATTTGTTGTAACCCAAAAGCAGTCTAGCCATAATAACAACTAGAACTAATATCAGCGAAATTTCATTTCGATTGTTCAAATATCTCGCATCACTCCTATAAATCTTAAAATTAATTTATAATGATATAAATGCATACGTATGCAAAATAATGTTTAGTGTATCAACGTAATTTAAACTTTTTGAATCCAAGTGATTGATAATTATTTTTTTAACTCACACACACACTTGTATCGATGCACACTTCCTACTAAAATATTATAAGTATCTAAAACTTAACTGTATCAGCAATTAAATATTTATTTTGAAAGTGGTTTTATTTCTTAGATTATTTTATTTTATTAATTTCCCCATATTTAGCAAAAATTTTATAAAAGTTTCCATGTATAATCTTTATAAATGACCTTTCTTGATCAACTAAATTTTTCTCTTCAGTCAATCAAAAGCTCGAGGTAGAGGTGAGAAACGTTAAAAGGTGTTGGACAACAAGCTACCTATCTATGCCTTATCAATTGATTTGTATTCGTGATACAATCCCGATAAAGCTCCAGCCTTTTCTGGAGTGTTTGCTTTACATCATTGCACAGCTGCATGTCAATCAAGGCGAAGCACTAAACCAGTTTGTTTTTCTCAAGCTGCTCCAAAAATAAAAAAGAGGAAAGATTATAAAAAACGACATTGAAATGCAGTTAAGTCTATTAAAAATGAATTATGCGACAAAGGATTTTTTCCCCTTTGTAGGCGTTAAAGGATATCCAAAGCAACTGCCATGGGCTATTTGCCCTTTTTTGGATAGGATAACAACAAATAAATAGAATACCTGTTTGAAGGGGATGTCTTCTTTACAGGAATGATATAATCTTTTTTATATATATAAAAAAGGCTGCATCCTGCTGCTAAAGAACGATCGACAGCAAAAACGAAAAACAATATTCCATGAATAAACTGAAAAATGATTCGATGTGACCAGCACATGAAATATTCATTCCAAATTCGAAACGGTAGATTCGAAGTGCTCACTGAGACTCGATTTATCCTTTCACAAAAGGGTTTTTTCGAATGTTCAGTGTGTGGAAAGGGGGTTCTGTCTAAAATACTTTTTCTATGTGTTGCTATTTACGTTTTCAGAGAGCTTTCTTTGCGCTTTAAATTTATATTTTTTATGTAACCGAAATTGAATTTGAAATTCCTTTATTTCATTCCGTTTCAGATTTATTCACCCTACCATTCCTACTCGGAAATGGTGAGAGACATGCTTTTACTTTTTGCGGAGGTTTTCGAAGTCAAATAAATTTTAATGCAAGAAAAGATTAGTGAAAATTGTTGATACTTTTTATGTTTCGAAACCAAACGAATTTCATTGACAATAACACTTTATCGTAAATTACTGAATACATAAAAAAAATATATAAGACATTCATAATTATATTCTTAGTTTACAACATGTGCAACAAGAAGAAAAAAATGCCTTACAATGGGACATACTTATCCATTTGAAATCACCACATGGAATTTCCCTGCTTTTGGTTCCTTTACCTTGATAACATCATTTTCTAAAATAGAACTTATAGACTGTTCGAACACATTTGAAATATTCTTTTTAAATAAACAACGAAATTGAGTTTATTCACATGAATAAATTAGCTTTTTTGGAAGGATTGATCGATTTTCAGAATCACTCATCTTTATTCAAATTATTACGTTTAGGTTTTTAAATAAAAATTGAAATATAGAACTAAATAATAAAAATAAATGTACCTCCGTCCCAAACTTTAGGAAAGGAACATATTAGAATATTCTTTAGCTGGCGCATTTCCAAACAGTAAAGGCCCTTCTGCCTTGCCTAATCGATTATCTCATTCATGTATTGTATTTTTACTTATTTTTTTTTAACCAAACACCCCCTGAGTTCGCATTTCCTGTTGCTGCTTTTTTTAAACTCGTCAATTCGTTTTATTACCTTGAACGAAAGTATTATCGTCGTTCCATATTAGCACCGCCATTACAATTTCTTGTCGGATCTGAATATGCATGTTGCTTAAAAAAAAGAACACGAAGAAAAAAGAATCCATGTATGTTTATGCTTCTACCACCCAACTGGGATTACACGGGCTATTATAAATCTGGTGTAATTAAAATAGCATTTTTTCCCCTTGCGTGCTTTGCGGGAAACGATGCTTGTAGTAGCAAGATTTCTATCGTGTTCTGTACCAATATGGGGACACGGGTCAATTACCAAGATGGCGGAGATAGTGGTCAAAAAGGGCTTGTATTACAAATGCGATATGTCTGTTCTTTTTTTTTTATTTCGATCTTCATAAACGGTCTGGTGCTTCGTCAGAGCCAATTTTAGATCCTGGAAGGAGAGGTCTTTTAACTCTCTGGAGTGTCGTTTTTCAATATAAAAAATAGAAGGATCATCAATCCAAAGCATTACTGAACTGAAAATGGCGATACAATTTTCGTGTGAATTGACACGCCTCACCAATGATGATTAGAATAAAGCGAGATTATCGACACCCATCCTTAGCGATTATAAATCGAACTCGTCTTATTTTTGAATTTAAGGTTCTGATTTCTCCAATAAAAATCAATGGAACGGATATAAAAAAAAAGTCGCTTCATTTACCACTTGCGTGTTATGTAAACGATAAACAGCATTCTCGAATACCTATGTGTATATACGAATTCCTTTATTTAAATTTGTTGTAAATGAAAATTAGAAAGCACATCAATATTTTATTCATGTGCCTTTACCAACATCATATTTAATTTTACAAAATATGAATTAATTTTCAAACCTAAATACTTATATAGTTTGCTATTTTCAAACTTCCAATGGTTAAGTTTTTCTTAAAACTTTAAAAATTAAAATTCATATATCTCATATTTCGTTTTTTAATTATTAAAAATTATGCTACGGTCGACCGTGATAAAATTTAGGATCCGTATTAGAGTTTTCTAGTTGATTTATTCAGCTTCTATTGGAGAACGCGTTTAAAAGAAGCAAAGATGCAATCTTTGATGGTTGAGTTAGGAATGGACTGAGTTAATAAGGATTGCGCAAGAGGTATTGCCATCGACGAGAAAGATTCACACAAATACCCGAGACAATATAAGGATAGGAATTGGGTTGTTGGAAGACCAAGACATAGCTCAGAAGATAGAATGCGATTTGCTTGGAATCGATGCGCAGTTGAAACTGAATAGAAATGTAGAAGATCATTAAGGGAAAAGAGAAGTGATTTAGGAATGGATCAGAAAATAAGAGTAAAGGAAACGTGGGTTATATATTAATTGAGCAAATACAAATAATTTTTAAAAATTACACAAATCGCTGTATGAGAGCAAGGTCATTTTCCTACTTCTACAACCCTCCACCAGTAGCCCCTACGATAACATAACTCTCATACAAAGAGCCCTCAAAACTTCCACGTTAAATGAGAGCACTTTTTGTCAGGTACTTTGCCATTTTCGGATCTTCGAGTGCCCCTCTTCTAGTGCATTTTCACCAAAAAAGATGCCATGCCTGCGATAACGGCTCGATATGGGTGAGTGAAACCGACCGATGTCATCCGATATCCCTGATTCCTGTTCCCGCCAGACATTTCACTGGGCAAAGACTTCTGAAGCAGCTCTTTGTGGATGGAAAGGCACTTCGCACTTCCATCCCTCCCCCCTTCCCTTTGAGTACTTGTTGGAATGGAAAGGGAAGAGGTTCTTGTAGAAGGGGGGAGAGGGACGATCGATTTTATTTCCAATGTTGGAACATGGGATTAAAACCCACGCATAGACACTTGTGTGCTTTGGGGGCTTTTAGATAGTAGATAGAGCAGGCTTTTGGGTTTTTTTTTTATATGTTGTTGGAGAGTGCATGTGCTTCGTCGCTATGGGTAGTGTTGTGGTGCCTATGGAGATTAGAGAATGCTTGGTTGAAAGGTGAATCCTACACCGGCTACTACTAAATCACTTTTGAAACGCACCCTTTTTTCTAAATAAGATAATTGTGATGTCTCCTGAAGTAGTTTATTTTGTTGTGATTTGCTTTTCAACGCAAAATTTTAAAGTTCAATTTATAAATATATAAATTATTTTGGATTTTAATTAAAAAGACGTGTCATAGGGCGGCAAATCAGACAAATTAAATCAAATAGAGAGTTTTGAAATTTTGTTATCATCTTCTTGATTAAGGATTTAAAAAAAAAAATCTATGAATAACTTCTCAAATTAGGAAAAATAGTTTTTAAAAATGTCGTCGTTAGTTTTTAAATGTTAAAAAAAAATTAATTGTAAATTACAACTCATTCAGAGTGGAAAAAATTTCTGAATCCTCAAATGCACAGTGTACTACGTAACACAATCGGTCCACATAACAATCAATAGACACAAAGTCCTTGATCATTTATATAACTTTTGAATTACACTACACAATTGAAGATCCAGTTTGACTCGAAAGCTATAAACAAATTCTTATGTATAACTTCCAATAACCTATTTTAGTAGGCGTCTTTTACATAGTAACTGAAGTCCACCCATTTCCAATTTAAATGAGCTGTAGTTTCATACATTCATCTCCCCATTGTTTTTCAAGGCTGAACTTCGATGTTAGTAATTTTCTTACGCCAAGTCATCAATTCTCGAACAATAGGAATAACATATTCGGTCTCCTTTTGCAGTTTTGCCGCCGGAAGAAAAACTGCCCACTGTTTGTTTCTTGGTCCACCCTTTATTTTATATTTTACTTCTTTGGCGGTGGTTTACAGTGGCAAATATAAGCTCTAACCGCAAAGTGAGGAATGTAATATAATTGTGTGCCGCATAAATTTATTTTATTTCTATTTTATAGTGTTTGGGGATTTATGCTGCCAATTTTATAACCCCCAAAAAATTATGCTATTGTATTTTGGGATTTACATTTAAGGTTTATGTTTACTATATTATGGGAATATTAAAAAAGTATGTGATGTCTCCTGATCTCTCTATCAAATATATATTTAAAAAAGTAGACCTGTGCAATTTTAGATACTAGCATGTCCATGCGATAATTATCGCACAAATAACGTTCAATAATTATGGCATTTTTTTTTTTTTTTAAAACGTCGATATTTATGAGATGAACATACGATTCGTCAATGCTCCTGAAAATTATTTTTATTTCGATACCTCATGTCTTAAGATCCGTTGCGTATTTTAGCCGTAAAAGGGATCTTTACTACATAAATAATACATATGATTCTATTACAAATTAAGACAAACTAAAACTGAGTTATCCTAAGACAGCACATAAACATATAATTTTAAGTGGAAAAGGGTAGAATTATGACAACGCCTTTACCCGGCCCTACTTCTGTTAAGTTCCAAGTTTCAGTGTTTTTCTCTCATCGAATCAAATCTAAAATATGTAGATGACCCCTTTATTCAATGCTTATTATTTCCATCGAATGTTCATCTCTCAATGTCTTCTTTTTTCCATTTCCCCTGGGGGGTGGATTTAGCTAACGAACGTCGGGTTTTTTGGAGTGTGGCCCATCCATCCCTTATTAAACCTAATTTATGTGTCTTTAACCGACGCACTTTGAATCACCCAGTGACATGACAGAATCATTCATTCTCACTTTATTACCATGGAAAATTGTACTTGGATACGTTTATTTTAGCTTATCTTTGAATGACAGAGTTGTTGTTTTACTTGGATATTTAAAAATAAAAAATATATATAAGGTTCGGTTATGGTATTTTTAAGACCATGTAAGGGAGATAAATATAAAAGCGCATTCGCTCCTAATATAATCCAAAGAAAATTAAATATGGAGTATCACGTTTTCAGTACGAAGATTTTTTTTAAAACTATGTATTGAAAACGAATATATAATACCTTATACGCTACTATATTCGGGGACAACCTAAGTTGAACCTGAAGCGGAAGCTATGATATGTATAAATATTCAATTGCTTTAGGCCCAACTTAGGTTGTCCCCGAGTATAACATTGTTTTTGTTATTTTTAATTCTTCCAATATTAAGAATTATATTATTTGGGTATATGTTTCAACAAACTATACATATTTTAAAATTAAGAATCAATATGTCTTTGATTTTTTTTTTTGTCTAATCATAACCCCGATGTCTATATAGTTTCAGATTAGTTGTTTAAAATTATAAAATTCACACTCTCATCCATTAAGACGATTTTTGTCTATGAATGACAGCTAAAATTATATTCACGTGACTATATGACTTTAACATTCACTAACGCTTAAAAAATAAATTGTGAAATTATATATCTTATTTTAAAATATAGTTATCGTGTTTTCTATTATCTCTATATTTAATAGGCAAAACTGAATTTTGCACAGTCACTCCTCCTAAACTATATAACCAAATTTTATGATCAATGTGTGATTTGAAAGAGAGCGAACTGTAGATGTGCCAAAACTATAAAATATTTGACAGTTAATTAGCTTATTACGCTTTGAAAAAAGCTAAAAGTTACCGTGGCACAATCTACATCTCAAAATTTGAACAACAGTAAAATGACTGTCAAACGGGTTGAATTCGACTAAAACGCAGGAAATGCGTGGAACTAATGTGAGAAATGCGGGAATTGAATTACAAAGCAAACCAACAAGAATTGTGTAACAATCCTCTGGGGGGGGGAGTTAGCGAGTATGGGGCGGGAGCACCTAGTTCCAGTTATTCCCGGTTTATCAATGTTTGATGTTTGACGACTTCAAAACATTGGTTCCCTACGCAAACACATTGTATAATAATTATTGTAACCAAAACAATAAAGATTGCTGACATTTGATAACAAATTTCATTAACCCAGAACACTAACTGGCTAATATTCAATGTAAGAGAGAAGTAACACGTTTTGTTCATGGTTAAGGCTCGTGTTTAATGAAGTTGTTTCTCTCCGCAGAACTGTCTCGCAAAGGCTCTCTTCGACAATGTCGCCGAGGCCCCCGACGAGCTGGCCTTTCGCAAGGGTGACATCTTGACCGTTCTGGAGCAGAACACGAACAGCCTGGAAGGATGGTGGCTGTGTTCTTTGCGGGGGAGGCAGGGCATCGTGCCCGGGAATCGCCTGAGACTGCTCCCGGGCATGTACGACCCGACGGGGCTGGGCAACATCGGGGCACTCGGGGCGGCGGACGCCTCGCACGCCCTCAGAAGAAGCTGGGCCTCCAATCCCAACAAGGTAGGTTGGGCCATACACCCCCATTGAGCTTATTTTTTTATAATTCTAAAAATATATAAAATACCGCTGAAGGATCTACTATTTAATTGTTTGGCAAAAAGTGGTTACTCTTGTTCTACTGTTACTAAAAGAGATATACATAATCGGGTGGAATTGTGTCAGAGCACGGCCAGAAGTGTCTTACGTGTAACTTTTTTTCAGAAGATTATAGAAATAGAATATGATAGCCAAAAACACCTCGGAAGAAGAATATGCAAGCTGTTACAACTGACTTTATGTTCTATTCTATTTGTTGAAAAATGCTTTCTTGACATCTGTCTGAATAATTCTGTAGATTTTGTAATTAAAATTTTAAGTAAAAACAATTTATAAAAAGACATCATTATTTTTTTAAAAAAATTAAGTGTTGCATTGATAATATGTTATAGAAGTAGCTGTTTGAATTATTTTTTTGATTAGATCGTACCTCTCTAATCAGTATGTCTTAAATTCTTCAGGCACTTGTTATTCTCAAATCTACTTTAAATGACGCTTTAGATAAGATACTTTAAGTCCAGAGATAAAAAAGAGCTTTTTTAACAAAAAAAAATGACTTTTCAAATACCTGATCATTATAATAACAGAAATATACAAGTTTGTTTTCTTATTCATTTCCGGAAGAGGGAAAAAATATGAATACTTGTATTTAAAGTGACACTTTAAGTTGCACCCATCCTTCCAAGTATCGTGCGTTATCAAAAGAAGACTCAACTTCCGTTGGATTATTAACAATAATGCAATCAACATATTCATCATCTAATCTGAAGAATGCACTGGCAACTGATGTCAACTTCCACCTAGCAATTCTGTATTTCACTTAGACAATTCTTTTGAATATATTGTTGTACACTGTTATGTGTCGAATTATACACAAGTTCGGAAAATTTCTTACTTAGTAAAATTGATTGACATATAAACGGACGTACGAAAGTTCACCATAAATGTCTTTTTTTTGCACGTTGTTTCCTGCATTATTTTAATTTAATAAAAACTGTTATCTTCCTCAAACCAGGTGCCGCGAGAGCTAAAACACGTATTTGTTTTAATAATTTCAAGTCTGTTGAGAATAGTTTCAGATTCAGTTATGAAAGGCGGGATGAACCTTAATTTTTTCTAAGTAAACTGCTATTTGAGAAGCTTGCATGCAAAACCAAACATGTCAAAAAATATTTTTTAATTATATAAGTATTGAATTGTATATATAAAAAAATTATCTCGATCCGTTTTTATATAAAAAAAATTAATAATTTCCTGGATTTGCGAATTTATGACATGTTTGTTTTTGTAGGCTACAAAACTAAGTTGATATAAGGACTAAAGAGAAGGTTGTAGTTTGTCATGTCGTTTTTCTACAATTGACTCCAAACAGTATGCTCACTGTTTCAGTGGAATTTTTGCGCCAACTTTATACTTTGCTATGCGGCTCATAGTCGATCGTTTCTTCTTTTATATCATCACAAGTTATGCTCATGACCGTCCATGACTGGGCTCTTGAAGAGGAACAGGCTGTCCCGTCGCCACATGAAGAAGAAAAAAAGCGAAACTGTAAACATCCAATTTTTCAAGAGTTAAACATCTCGATAGAGGAATGTGACATCGGCGCCAAACGTCGAGTTTTCATCCACACGCACTTGAGAAAAAGAAAAAAAGAACGTTTTTATCCATTCATAAGCGATCCGGGCACGATGAATTTGTAGAACGTTCTGTTCGATGTTACGTTCTATTTTTTTTATTTCTTCGAGAGGGAAAGAAATATCTGTCCGATAATCCTGAATTTATTTATCGTTATTATCGCCCCTTCCGACGTCATCTTCTCGTAATGAGGTCCAGTTATTATTAATGTTGTAGTAATACCTGTCATCTGACTTGTAGAGAAGATAAAAATGGAGACGAGGCAATCCCTGGTGGCCTTTCCCACGTTTTGTTTTGTCTCCGGAATGCACATATCGGAGTTTATTTTTTTATTCCGCGATATTTTCTAGGAAAATTGATATTAAACTTGTTTTTTGAGGATGGAAATTTCGATGTTAATAAGCTGTTGGTAAAGAAATTTGATGGATTGTAGTTTTCTAATCTTGGCTGATCGTTTACAAGATTAACTGGAATTTTACAGCGCCTTTTGAATATGTCTAGCCACTCTTTGTATATTTGAGATTTCATGCATTTTATGATAAGAATAGCCAATGTAATTTAATTTTATGTCATTCTTTGTCATTTTTTTTATACCATCTCTGTCTTTTAATCAAAAATCGAATCATATTTATTCTATTTATATACAATTTTGTATTTAAAGAATTACATTAAAAGCATTTTCCATTTAATGTAAATTAGTGTGGTGTCAAGTAACTTTCAGAAATAGTTATTAATTTATCAATAACTATTACTTTTATTAATATTTAAAAAAAAACTGTTTCAAGGCAATCAAATTAAAGTGGGGGAAGTTGGATTTTTTTTTTTTTTTTTTTTTTTTTTGTAACTCAGAGAGAGATTTATTAATATTAAGAATAAGTTATTTTTTATTCTATCAATTTATATTATTAGATGAGATCAGACCGACTATAAACATATCAATCTCAAAAATCACATTGAATTTTCTCGAATGATACAATTAAATAACCATTTCAGTTAATTTTAACAAGCTCATTCCTATTTTAATTCCTCAAAGATGATAAATTATCTATTACAATAATACAAAGAAGTCTTGACAAGTTTAAACATAAATGCTATTAAATATATATTTTGTGCACCTAAGAACCAGAGTTTTAAAAAAGTTTTGCTTTTTTAAGGTTAAGGGATATTTTTTTGATTAGTAAGATCTATTGTATTAAGCCTAAACCATTTCAAAACTTAGTTCATGAACTTTAATAAATATTTTTAATTGAAATGCCCTCATAATTGAATCTGGGACTGTGTTTTAGGTTGTGACTCCACAGAAGATAGGTGGCGTTTACTTGTATGATGTTCCACCTGGGGCTAAAGTTAATGAGAAGAGTGATGTTGCGAAGTCATCGTCGCCCATACCACGATACATGCTGCAAGGAAATGGACATGGTTCGTAGTTTTTTAATTTTTTTTATTTTATATTCTTTAAAAAATATTTTTACGAACATAAATTTTATTTCCTTGTAAAGTTTTCCCGAGCTTTTTACTAAAGGTAGTTTAAGAAGACTAATACTATTGATGTTCCTCGCAACCTTATAGTTGATTTAGTTTTAATACTAGTTCATTAAAATTTATTCCAGTTTTTTATTTATAATATGTCTGACATTGATTAATAACAAAGATATAAGTTGCTTCAAAAAACATAACAAAGGTATAAGTTGCTTCAAAAAACTTATACTTGATGCTTTTGTGACTTGTAGGCATTTTGATTTGCATCATAATAACAATTTGTAAAATATTTATAAAAATTTAACTATACATTAAAACTTCAAAAAAAAAGCATAAAATGTGTAAAAGAATTTGTACAAAGCAGAGAAAAGAATGGAAACTTAATGTTTATTTTTTTAATGCAAAAATTGTGTTTTGAGAAAACACTGTTTTAGTAAATGTGGTAATTTTACTTGGCTTAGGAAAAATTATTTAAATTCTAAGAAGTGAAAACAACTTTACAATTGCCAAAATCGTGTGAGTTTCAGTGGGTTAAAAAGTTTTTTTCATTTTTTCATCATTTTTTAATTTAATGCTACCTTTTTGATGAGTATAAATTTATTTTTTTAGGTTATTTTGTCATTTGAGTACATTAAAAAATATTTTAAAAAATTGAAATATCAATTTTAGCAGTTACGAATTTAAGATTTTAAAAATTTGCCTTTTTGACCCTTAACTTATTGAATTTGTATTGTAATTAAGGGTAAATATAACTACAATTCAATTACTACTAGGTTGTGTTTTATTGAACATAAATCTTAACCCTTTGCACTCTGATGTCGCCTCTCAGGCGCCAACATAACGACTTGTTCTTTTGGTTCCCTGTTCTTTAAAATAAACGAGAACAGTGTGATCTTGTGTTTAAAAAACATCCGATTTTTTTCAAATTGTTCTCTTGCAGATCTGTTATTGTTCTCTTGCAGCATAAAAAATTGTGGGTAAAAGAACAGAAAAAGGAATAACTGTTCCGTGGAAAGAACACAATATCAAAGATGTTCGTGGAGTGCAAAGGGTTAAATACCAATTCCTTAACATGCATTGTCTGATTCAAATAGACCAGTCACTGTGAATAACCATGTCTATTTATCATCATTTGTGCTTGCAACTAACATTACATTATATTTTCTTACATTTAGGTAGCTACGATACTCCTCCAAGCGCAAAACCTATCACTGGAGAAGCTTATGATGAACCTAGGCCACATGGATGCCGCTCTCCTCTTCCATCATCCTCAGTGTATGACTCTCCGAAATCCAATGCACCAGTGACTGCAAATGACAGCCTACAAGACTATGACATTCCAGGCATGGATCAAATCCCCACTTACGACATACCCCGCTCGGCAGAAAAGGACATGAGCAATAACATCTCCCACATCATTACCATTTCAGATAACTACGATGTGCCTACGTCTGCCTACAAAAGCAGCCCTCCAATTTACGATGGAAGAGCATTCAGCCGCTCTAGCAACGATACATCTGGCAGCTCATCATTCAGGTCACCATCTGGGAGTCACTCAAGCATCGAAACTTTATCCTTGTCGAGCGTTGGAGGGTCGAACCGATCCAGTATGGAACAATACCCAGGGGATGTATACGATGTTCCGCCTGAGCCGCAGCCAGTGACAGATTCTAGATTACCCCACCAGCTTCGTATTGGAGGTGTCAGTGTTCCCTTTCAGGGCAGCTTATCCCAAGAAACGTATGACGTACCAACTAATAATATGCCTACGCAATTTTATGACACTCCTGTAAAACACTTAAAGCCTCAAGTTCCGATGGATGGTGTGTATGATATTCCTCCTCAGGCAGTAAGGGACAGCAGTCCAGTTCCTCGAACAGATGTAGTAGATTCTCTTAATCAGATCACCATTGTCAGCTCTGACCTTCCTGACGAAAAGGGCGACAGCATCTTGCCAGAGTGTTCCGAGTTAAACCTAGATCGGGATTCTGCTGTGGAACTACTGATGAAGTATCAGCAGGAAGTTCAGAGTGCCATATCGAAACTATTCAGTTTTGTCAGCACTACTTGGCGCAAATATGATAATATGGAAAACAAAGTATTTGAGATTGATGGGACCTGTCATAAATTACAGAGTTCGTTAGGAGATTTGTTCAGCTTTGCTCAAGGGGCTTTAGCTAACTCCACTCATGCTGCTGATAAGTCTTTGTCTTTTAAATTAAATAAATTAGTTAAACCCATAAAGGAATCTTGTGCCACTGTGAAGACTTGTGTCCAAGCTTTAGATGACAAAGGATGGATAGCTTCCAGGCTTGCTTATACTGATGAATCGAATGGTCCAGATGAACTGGATATGTTGGTGGCATGTGCAAGAAACCTTGTAGAAGATGTACGCCAAGTCACTTCACTAATTCAAGGAAACTCCACTCTACTTTTCAAAACTCAACCAACTATTACTGACAAACCCAATAAACCACCTGTAGCACCCAAACCAAACCTGAAGACAAAACCCAGTCCAAAACTTCAAGAAAGGCCACTACCCCCTACTCCAGCAGGTTTGATCAAAAGTCAGGTGAGCACAGGAGAGGACTACAACGAATATGATTATGTGAACTTGGAATCAAAAGAGGCTGTTGAAAAAGAAAATGAATCCATTAAAGCATCTCTTCCAAAAGATATGTGCCAGTCCTTCGATGAGTTGGTGAAGCAATCGGAAGTCCCCGTGGTCTGTCACTCCGACAACCCTTCAGAAATGGCAGTTCTGGAGAAGATCACATCTCCTCTGGATCCAAAAGACCTTCAGATCCTGTTGTTCTATGGTGTGCAGATTGAAACACATATCATGCATTTAACTAATGCCATTGATGCCTTCTTGATGACTATTAAAAACAACCAGCCCCCCAAAGTATTTGTGGGACATAGCAAATTCATTGTGATTGGTGCTCATAAACTAGTATACATTGGGGACTCAGTGCATCGCAACCTCAGCAACTCTGAGCTTAAGACTCGGGTGATGCACAATTCTAATAGTCTGTGTGACTCTCTGAAGACATTGGTGGGAAGCACAAAAAAGGCTGCCACCGAGTTTCCTTCGGTGGCGGCTGTGCAAGAGATGGTGGACAGTGTGGTGGATGTGTCTCTCTTGGCAAATAACCTCAAAATGTCAATAGTACAGGCATCTAAATCATAATTCGATTTCAAACTTATAGGAGATTTACTAATTGCATCACATTTATATTTTAGGGGGCCAATACCATTTTCATTGTTTCATAAAAAGGGGAGAATTTCTTTACAGTTTTCTTTGCTGCTCGAGAAATTGTACCCGAATTGAACAATATAGAAATTGAAGAGAGTGAAATGCTCTCAAGCTGTAGTCATGTATTAAAATATCTGTATAATTAATTGTGCTATATAGGTGCTAAGCGATGCCTTTACTAGGTGAGCCGGTTCTCCCTTTCCATCAGTTCAGTCCTTGTAGCTAATGTTTCTGTAAATATTTATTATGATTTTCTTTACTTTGTATTATTTTCCCATTTACTTTTAACACAAAGTATAAGTGTATATTTATTACCTGTAGAAATTAGGCCTTTTGCATAAGCTCACACCTTGTGTTAAAACTCTTTACTTATCCTATACTACTATTCCAATAAGCTACTGAGCTTGCTTTATTGAATGTGCAACAATTAGATGGCATTTCTCAGCTATGCTATACCAATGTATGATAAGAGATTAACTAGGATATTTACAAAGTGCGTTTACATACTCTACAACACTGTTTTCAAGTGTGGTAGTGTAAGAAAAACTGTTATTGGGATTTTATATTTTAGTGGCCATAATTACTTTTTACATATTCGTAAATCAAGGATGATAACTGCTCTTAATCTATACTATATTTTTGTTATTGGTATCAACAATGAAGATTTCAATTTTTTATTAAGATACTACTTTAAACTTTGATTTTTATGTATTTTAAGCATTAAATGCCTACATATTTAATCTAATTAATATTTTAATTAAATGCTTTCGAATGGTTGATTTTATGTTTTGTTCAAAATTAAGCATTTAAACTCGTTCATAATTGGCTATTCTGGAATTAAACTTATCTATGTACATAAGAAATCTGTAAAACATAGATCAGCTTGGTTTAAGACTAACCATATAACAAATTGAAAGTATTCATTGTCAAATCATGCACTTATATTATTTTGTTTGTTTGTATTTAATAACAATAACATTATTCAGAAAGCTCAAAACTTGCATTAAACTTAAGAATATTTTTTTCTTGTTTTTAATTAGGTTTAAACTAAATGATATTTCATTTAGTCAAAACGTTATATTTTTAAAAAAATTTGCAAACTTTTCAAAAATATATATGTACAACTCTGATCAAAACAATATTCCTAGTACTTATTCCGATTCCATTTCACTTTCCAGAGTAAAAAAATTCCATAAACCCCAAACTGAACTTTTTATAGCAGCAATTATCATCCCTGTAAAATTCTACTATGGCAGATTGCATCAAACTTTTTGGCTTCCTTTTCCATTTAAGTAGCCTAGTTAACATATTAGTAGAGTAAACTTCCTTCGAACGACTTTTCAAAGTGTTTCTCTGGTCCAAGTGATGATCATTTATTCAGGAAACCTGCATGTCATATAACGAATTACACCTATAGCCCAACTCAAGTACAAACAGAATTGAAAGTTTATACATCCAATATCTGTTGTAATGGGACTGTCAGAAAGATTATACTATTATTTGCGTGTTAAATTTTGCACACACAAAATCTTACAACAGAGTTCAAAATTATTCGATGCTCCTTGTATTTACTCGGCTTATTATTTATATATATTTGCTTTTTTAATTTGGGAGAGTGGTTTAATGCGAAATTAAAATTAATTAATCTTCATTTTTTGTGAATATTTAATGAGTTAATTTATAAAATTTATTTTATCCCTTGTTTTATAAATCTTTTTAGTAACAAAAACTTGTTTTATAGTATAGCAAAAGAGACATGTTAGTCTTTTTGATATGAAAAGAATTACAATTGTTTGGAATCAATTTTAAAATTATTATATATTTTTTGTTGGAAAGTTCCCAAATTATCAATGAAGTGGATTCAAATTATTGAAGTTTGCAATTTAAAAAGACAAAATAAAAAGTTTAGATAACAAAAATTCTTCTGGACCTTTATATATTTTTTTAAATAAAAATTATACTTCTTAAATTTATAAAATAAAAGCAATTGAATATTCATTCCAATTGAAATTATGTGTACTTTTTTAAAGCTCTTATGTTTTTAATGGAATTTGGTCAATACTATTAGTTTCTAAATTTTCATTTCAAACTATCAAAATGGATCTAATTCAAATAACCATTATTATTCAATTCACATTAAGATTAATATATTTTTAAATATTCTGTATTGTATCTAAACTTTAAATATAATGATCTCGGAACCCTTTGGCAGTCCTATAAGAATGAATGTCTTAATACATGCATTCGATATTCATTTTGTAAGCGATTTTCACGCAGTTCTCACTTTGAAGCAATTTTTTAGTAAAATTGACTGTTTTTATAAGGTAGCATATTTTGTACTTTACTATGAATTTTTAGGATTCTTTACAAAACCTTTTTAGATTGATTGTAATTAGCTTAGTATATTTTTTGTAATATTTTATGCTGTTATAGTTTTATTGTTGTTTGTTGGGCGCTTATGATTTTTAAATACTTTTTAAAAATCATTTTATTTTTGTTATAATTTTTTATTACTTTTGATTTTAAGTAAATATCAATTTTCTTTAAGCAGCTAAAATGCTAAGTTTTTAAATTATGAAGTATCAAATTATATTACATTCATGTTTACTACTCATTGTAATTTATTATTTCATTTTATCTTCTGTTGGTGTTATGTAACATTAATTTTAAACATTTATCATTTCTAAATCCAATCAATTTGCATATTTCACATGCATTCATGGTTATTTGTTCAAAAGAAGTTTTTCAAAATCAAACTGATGCATTTTTTTTATGAATTAGTTCTAATGTGTATCAAATTAAATTGTATTAAAAATTCTGCATATGTAATTTGTGTTGTATCCTGGTTTAGATTTATCTAATCAGGGAATAAAATCATGTAAATACACCTATAAGGTATATAAAATATAACAAAGATTATACTGTCTGTGACCTTTTTTTAGTGATATTACATATAGTATATTCACAAGCTATGCCTACATATCCAGAAGTTTTCAGAAGCAATTTAATATTAGAGTCCCTTATTAGGTAACAATAAAACATCCACAGCAATATGCCATATATTCCAAGTAAGGTTAGCTGTCGCCAATAGCCCACTGTGCAGCTCTAGTGCAACATTAATTAACAAAACCAAACCAAGTAAGGTTAGGTATAGATTTCATCTAATTATGCTCAAGACCAGGACATATTTTTTTGTTGAAAGGTGAAATTCGCTATTCCAAAAACCTTAAAAGTAATTTATAAGGACCTCATTTTCTAATGCAAACAACTTGTTGATATTTGTAACGAAAAGTTAGCTCTAAGGTCCACAAATTAGTTTCTAATTAAAAAAAATTATATAAAATGGGTGCAATTAGCTGAAAGCTATCAGGTATATTTTGCAACTTGGGAAAGTTTCTAAGGACCTTTCAAGCAAAAATAAGGATTTTCCCAGGTACATTTTAAGGTTCCTGGACATGAAAACCAAATAAAGAGTTTTTTAGGAATGTACAAACTCTATTTAAATATAGCATTAAGTTATATAAAGCACCTTTTAATTTGACAATGACGTCTTGAGAAAAAATATATAGAAAACATATTTGCCTATAATTATTTAAATACAATTAAATGGTATTATTTACAATTTTCTAGATTACTGACACAAACTGTTGAAAAGCCTTTTCCATATTAAATATAAATATGACCAACTCAATATCAGGTTGGCATGCTTCCTTCGCAAGGTATAGATTTCATGCAGGTATGCAATTTCAGATTACAATATTTTGACAATGTGTTCAAATGGGGTCAGAATTGTTTAATTTAAAGCAGCAAGCTAATATTTCTATTTCAAATTGTTTTTTTAACAGTGAAACTAGATATAGCATTAAAAAATTCAAACGCAAGATTTGCTTCAAAAACGATATGTATCCAAAATCTTTAAATTTCAAGTTCCAACTCATGGTTATATGCAGTATAGAGATGATAAATCGATCTCATTTAATATTGAACATTTTCATTAGGTTAAAAAATTAAAGTATGTTAATTCGCTTTATATATGCGGAATTATGTGACTAAACAGCGACAGCTTTTGAGTTTGAAAAGTGAGTGAATCCGATTACAAAAGAACTCGAGCATAAGGGTGCAATTCAATAGTCAATATGTATAAACTACGGGGACAAAATTAGAAAACTTTCTTGTCAATATGCAAACATAAAAAGAACCAAGAACTAATCCAAATTTAAACAAATAATTGAAAAGAAAAAAAATTAAACTAAAGGAGGAAAAATAATTATAAACCAAGAATTTAATTGACAATAATGGATAAAAATAGAAGGAAAATATTTTTTAAAGAAATATTTAATTAGTAAAAAATTTATTTAAATAATATTTGTCATTTTCCCCTTTAAACTATGTATAAAAATATTTCGAATGGAGCCAGGGTAAAAAAAATGAGAGCCCTAATGCACTATTTATGCAATTTTTAAAAATAGTATGTTTAAAAGACCAAAACAATTTTTTCCTTGAAATTTATTAGTCGGCCAAGTTTTTAACTTTTAAAAATATACACATTTTGAATTGGATGGAAGATGATTAATTTTAAGGGTCTATATTAACTGTTGAACTACAGTTACGTATTTCAATTTCCATCAGTTCTATAAATAAAGTTTTGCAAAGGTTATATTTTTTATGTACGAGAAATGTGTTTATAAGATAAATTTTCCAATAGGGCGCATAAAAAAACTATACTTGATTTTTTTAGAAAATTCCAACTTTTTACACTAACTAAAGTATTTTAGTTAGTATGTCCGTTTGTGTACATTAATGAAAAGTCAGTAAAATGAAAAATCAGCCCATAAATGGATAATTTATATTTTTAAAGCCAATTTTAAACACATAAGGTTTTTTTCCCTCGTAATTATACAGAAATGTAAAATTGTTTGAAATTGAGATTAAAAATTTAATTTTTAAATTAATTTTGATAAATTTAGTAAAGTTTGCAAATTATCCACACGCATACTTGCATATATCAACAAATCGCTCAATTTTATAGATTTTTATTGTTTGGATAAGATTTGGATTAAAAGCATACATAAGCACATTTTTCCAATTTTGGAAAATTGGTAAACATACAAAAATAGTAATATAAAGAATCTAAGAAAACAAAGAGGAGATAAACATAACAAGATTGCATAAGCATAACAAATGAACAAATACAGTACTCTCTCAATCAACCATGGCACATATATCTAATTAGGAAATATAATTGTTACAAAAATACTCAATTCAGCATGCAATACTAGTCAAAACAACTTTTGTCGATAAATATTGTTATTTGATTTAAAATCGCAGATTTTCATATGTAGATTTTAGAGTTACCGCTTGAAAAAGATTATTTAGTGATTTTACACAAAAGTAAATGCAAACTTGTAGTATTTATGTGCAATATTTAGTTTGAAATTATGCACATTAACAATAAATAAAAACTGCTTAAAGTATATTTAATTTAGAAAAAAAAATTAATAACTATGCAATTAAACTAAGATGCACTATTATATCATTAGAACAGTAAAATATTTTTTTTTACATTAAGTAAATGTAAAAATAGACGTTGATTTTATAAAACATTGATTTGTAATAAAATAATGATCGATTCTTCAAAGATTGATTACGCTATGAAACAATACAGATGTAGAAGACATATTTCAAAATTAAAACCATGCAACTTTTATTTTAACAATTGTTGCATAATTTGTTAAATAAAATAACACAAAACTTTGTGTCAAATAAAAAAAGCATTTTAATTTTCAATGGAAAATTATTCAATTGCTGCATTTATATCCGTATTACTCCCAACTTGCTTTATAAATGCAAATACATGCATTAAATTTTAACAAAAAAAAAGATTAAAAACTGTTCAAGAACACAAAAATGTAATGAAATAAGATAATTTAATAAATAAACTCATACTTTAAGGGTATTGTTATTTTTATGGTACTTGAGACATTTTTGTCACTGTTGTAAAAATAGCATATTTTTGTAAAAAAAAATATAAACATAAAATTTCACAAAATGGTTCAAATCAAGACATTGTATGAAAAATATGCACATGTTGGCAGGTACAAAACATGCAATATGAATCTACACATCTTTTGACTGTTTATATCAGACTGTAACTTAATATTTTAAACATGCATTAAAATGCATACAGAAAATATCACTTGAATAATTTTAGTTATTGCACAAATGCACATTTTTTAGTATTATATGAAGAACAAGAGAAAGTAATACTTACATCATGTATCGAGACTATAAATAAAAAAAAACATATACTGGATAGTATGTATAATGAAGTTATATTAATTAAACAAAAGATGTATGGATAATTAAGACACTATCAGTGCATTGTTTTAAAACTATGCATTTAAAAGTCCATATAATTTATTACTCTGCTTTGAATATGCTGCAATTCTCACTTTCTTCATTCATAACTATGAAAATTAACTTTTACAAACTAAATTCTTGGATATTTTTAATTATGGGCAAATATTAAAATAGATTGTAATTTACATGAATACTTTTTATAAATAGGTATTAATTTACTTTAGTACCACTTAAGTATTAATCTACTTCAAACAAATTTATAATCAAAATCGGTCCTCATATCTTTGTGTATTAGAAATACAAGTTTAAAGATAAATCAAACTGTACTTTAAAACTTTGTACAAATTTGGGATTTTAAATACTTTGTTGAATTAATTCAAATAGCTTCAACTAGCTATATTAATTATGAAAAACATTCCATATTAATATTGATTCATTAAATAAAAATATACTTCCTATATTAAATTAATTAATTATTAAAATAATTTATTTTGTGTCACAGTTAAAAAGTTAAAATCTTTTCTAAAGAGCTGTGAATAAAATTATCTACCTACAACTAAACGACACATTGATTGTAAAAAATATGTTTCAATGAAATAATGAAGATGGAATATGATGAATGATTTTAAAAACAATTACTTAACGCTTGTGCAACATGGATGATTGAGAGTTTCATTAAGAAATAGAAGACATAAGTCACTAAGTTAAAATTTGTAAAATAGTAGCAGGCACAATATGATTTTTTACTCGTACAGAACACATCATGAGCTACTTATATAATAATTCATATATATAACAAAAAGGAAAACAACTGAAAATGAAATATACACATTTTTTTAAATACTACATAAGATAAAACCCCTCATGTGATGCATTGAACACTAAACAGCGTTGACAATGTGACACGGAAACAAAATGGTAGTTTTTTTTTAATAATGTGTAGAATCAGTGAGGAAAATGAGAGGAAGGGTCTATGAAACTAGGAATCGGCCCTGTTGAATTAGAAATTAAAGCTGAAAAATGGGACTAAGTGATGAACACGGTTCATTCTGGGAGTCCATTGTTGTTGCTGTTATTGTTTCCGGCTTGTCTTTCGGTGATGACATCCTGGATCTTTCGCAAAGTAAGGTCCTCGCAGAGACGCTTCGGTGGATTTTCGTTGTCATTGTCATCTTGGAGTAATCTTTTCACAACCTTTTTATCTCCTAGCTTCACAAAGTTGTTAATTGCTCTTAGGTCCTAAAAAATTATTATTTTTGATTAATATTATCTCATCAATAACTTATAACATATCACAGTATTGATTACTAATGCGGCATATATGTATGCTGCAAATACCTATAATGGTGCTGATGCAGAATCAGCACTCAATACCATTGGCCATGTACTATAATGAAATAGTTATAGCATATTTCTAAGTGGTCATTTCATGTAATGCAAGAAAGGTTAGAAAATTATATGAAGACATTTGTTAAAAATACGTCACTTTTTTTAATTAAAACTAGAACACTAATGGAATTTTCTTCCTTAGTGTTCTAGTAAAACTAAATTAGTCACAAAGAAACTCAATAATTAATATATTGCTAAATAATTTAAACCAAGTTGTACAAACTGAATAGGTGGTACATAGTAAAACTACATCTGCCTATTATTGAAATTTTATATATGTAAATTTCTATCTACACTTATTTATATTTTTAAATGAAAAACATTAATAAAAATCAATTGTTTTGTATTTCTAATTAAATTAGATTCAACTGGGAAAATAATTCCAATTATGTTTGTTGTTTAACTTTACTATAGCATACTGCTCATCAAACATTTGCTGGTCATATTTTTTTTAATAGAAAATATCTTGATCCCAATTACTTATGATGAAATTTCTACAAATATACAAAACTACTAAAATATGCATTGAATTCAATCTGGTGGACATAATTAGAGAATAATTCATGAGGAAGACATCTACAGATACCTGTAGATGTTTCTATAGAGGTTTTGCATGGAACAGTAAATAATATTTGCATGAAACTGTAGCGTCTTACCTTTGCAGGGCTCTTGTTAAAGCAACAAGACAGGGGCTTCCCGGGGGATGGCGGGAACTGAGTGTGTAGAAGTGGGGCGATGTAGACGGAGTGCTTGCTGGAGACTCTTCTCCAAGGAGAGGAGGGGTGGGCATTGAGCCTCGGGAGGGGAGACAAGGGAGGTGACTCAAGCTGTAAAAACAAAAAACACATTACTAAAATATTTCATTTAAAAAAAAAACTTAATTCGAAAAATGTAGCACCCAACTCCTTATTGATCAGTTAAAAATCCAAGGGACTGGATTAATTTAGTTTTGGTAATACAGAAACAATTTACCAAATTTGTGAACATTTACATTTAATTTGGTTGTAGTAGAACTCCAATTATCCGAATCACTGAGGGAAAAAAATCAACAAAATCCGCATTTCAAAGTTTTTCAGCGATGGATGATAAAAAAAAAAGTTTACCAGTGTAGCGATATTGGTGATCTTTTCAAGTTCTGTAGTAAAGATTGTTTTTACGCACCTTAAACACAACAAATCCTAACACATGAGGTATCAAAATAATGATAATTTCATGGACGAGTGACACATTGTACTTTTATCTCATAAATATCAATGGTTTTTATAATAATTCCTTTTAACTGAGCTTTTTTAATTAGCCATTGATAATGCTGCCATCTATGAAAATATAATTAAACTTTTTTTATTTTTTGGCCATAAAAGCTTTGCTAATTATCTATCATCCTTAAAACGAATGGGTGTGTGGAGATTGTTCATTCAATAATTATCGTATATGCATGCTAGTGCATTTTATACAGTAAGTTAGTACAAAATGTAAATCAAATTGTTTTCTAGTCATTAAATTACATTACATACTAAAGCAAAATTCATTTTATAAGAGATAACCTTTTTTTCTTAATATCCAATTATCCGAACGGAGTCTGTTCACAATTGATTCGGATAATTGGAGTTCTACTGTATTTGTTTATGAGATGTGTTCACAGAAGAAAAGAAAAAAAAAACTCACAGAATTATTAAAAACCATGAAAGGCAAAAAAACTACCGTATATACTCGCGTATAAGCCGACCCCCTAATTTTAGGACGATTTTTTGTCAAAAATCGGAAACTCGCGTATAAGCCGAGTTGTATTTTCGTACATGAAAAATTCCGATTAAAATCGTCAAATCCTCGACAGAAGAGTGAAATTTTAATTAGAAAAATAAATATTTAAGCCTAGAAATCAAAAGTTTAAAGAAAGTGGCTGGAGAAACGGCCTTCCCCGAAGTTCGTGACAATTCATCGGGCTTAAAAGTATGTACCACTCGCGATGTTCTGGTGTCTTTCAAACCTCCATCGGACTTCTTAAAATAAATCTCCCTTATTATCAAATAAAATATTTTAAACCACAAACTTAAATACCAAAATGTACAATTTCTAATCCTTAACATCGTTTTGTAAAGATTTAAGAACTTAGAAAACATCAACTATTTTCTGTCAACATCGTTGACTACTGTCGCTATTAAATATGGATGGATGAGCATTTTTTTTATCCATCTCGGAAGGAAATACTACTACTTTATGGATGAATATATACTTCTTATTAATATATTTAGCTTTTAATTACGAGATAAATGACTTGAAAGTAGAACTTGAATTCGCCGATTAGCCACCCCGATTTTACCGCTTTAAAGCCAATTCCATCCAAAATACTAATGAAACAACTATTAATATTTGTACATAATATTATCAAGGAATAAAATCTGCATTGGGGAAATAAATTTTGTTTAATTATTGCAATCGAGCCAGAAACACATTGACTTCAAAGTGGTGTCATTCGCTACGCACGATGTCAACTTCTTAGTCTTCTATCCAAAATCTTATTAAAGTAACATATACTAGCTTCATAGATTCTACAAACCAATTAAATATTTATCAAAATATATACTTGATATTTAGTTAAACTGATTATTTATGCGAGTAGTTAAATTTTGCGTCACGTTTACGCCGCTATGCGCAGAACGGTCTTCAGTCAGCACGTGACGCACATTCTCGATCTCGGAAATGTGTCGGGGCGTTTCGGAAGAATTCGCTTAATTTCAACTTATCTCCTTTTCCCATTTTAGGCAAATTATATTAGAAATTTAAATGACCCGCGTATAAGCCGACCCCCCTACTTTTTGATGAAAATTTTGACTTAAATTTCTTGGCTTATACGCGAGTATATACGGTAAATTGCCAAGAAAAGCTTCTTTCATGATTCTTGCCAAAATGGCTTTACAATGAAGCTATAAACAAAGCAATAAAATCTTCTTTACAAAAAGAAACAAAGAATATGTTTATATCAAAGTTGACTAGGTTTCCGGGAACACATTCTAAGTGGTTGTTTTGATAATTCATATTTTAAAGCATCATACATTATAACACAATGAAATAAGAATGATTTCTAATAATTATACTCTGTCTAAATTAACTACTTCATAAATATGAGGTGCAAAATACTTACTCCATTGATGGTATGCGAAAACTTGTATGCAAACCTTTGCACTTTTGGCACATAAACCTATCAGATAAAGAAAAAAAATTCCATCACTTGTAGAAGTTTTGATACATACAACTACACAACTTTAATTCAAGTACAATATCTAATCTTTTAATGAGCTCACATTCAAAATTTTCAACAAAACTCATGGTTCAATCATGTTCTCTGAATGATTTAAAAAATTTCAACCAAAGAATAATGAAAATAATGGATATTGTCGCAAAACTAATATTAGAACATGTTAAACAACAATCATAGTATAAAAATAAAAGATATTTTCATACATTAATATTTAAAAAATATTGTGTTCTACTTAAATATAAATTAACTAAATCACAAAAAAATTCTATGAAAAACTTAAAACTTTTCTTCGACCTAGAATTTTTTCTTTATGCCAAATCATTTTGAAAGAAATATGACATTACTTATCCGACTAAAATTTTGTTTCCAGATATTCCCTACTTTTCAGGCATGTAGCAACCCAATTTAAAATAAATCAAACAAATTTAATGACATTTACATTGTGACACAGTGAAAGATGACCAAAAACAATAGCGCTCAACTGCTGTCTTCTTAGTTTTACGGAAACAAGAGTTTAAAGAACTTATTTAACAATTTCATACCAAGGGTTTTACCTTATTGTAAAATTTAATTAAATCTCCCCTCTCTTCAAACTCAAAGTGAGTTCCAGTCCCAGCCAGTTTAGTGGGGGTGGGAGGCTGGCTGCTGGGATGGGGCACTGGCAGGGTGCTGGACGAACGGATGGTGCTCAATTGTTCAGTTCTTTTTGATTCTGCAACACAAAATGGATTTATAATGACAACAATACTTTATAATTTATTATTTAGTTGGTATAAATGATATTTATAATTAATAATAAATTATATGTTGACAACATTTAATATTCCTTTTAACTTTAATGAATCTCCTTTTTGGTAAAGAACCCAGTCCAGGACAAAAATTAAAAACTCAAAATATCATTCACCATCAATTTTTAAAATGTGGATTTTACTGATTCCTTTCTTCACAAAGTGATCAGGATAATTGGCTATCCGCTTTGTTTGATCCGGATAACTGGAGTTGAAATAATTTAAATTCTACAGTTTTCTTTTTTTAATTTTAATATACAGTAGAATTTCTACTGTATATTAAAATTAAAAATCTGAAAAGTATATATATAACTAAAAAAGTTCATTTGTCGCAAAAAAAATATGTAAAACTCAAAATAGGCATAGCTGGAATTAAACCATCAGGCAATTCTCAATCTAAGAGAGCATTATTGTCAGAATTTTTAATTATTAATTTATTTTTATTATTTATTATTATAATTATTATTTATTATTATAATTATTATTTATTATTATAATTATTATTTATTATTATAATTATTATTTATTATTATAATTATTATTTATTATTATAATTATTATTTATTATTATAATTATTATTTATTATTATAATTATTATTTATTATTATAATTATTATTTATTATTATAATTATTATTTATTATTATAATTATTATTATTTATTATTATAATTATTATTATTAATTATTATAAATTATTATTATAATTATTAATTATGATTATAATTATTATTATAATTATTATTAATTATTATAATTATTTCTTAATTTTTAATTATTTAAATTAATATATGTTAATTTCTGCAAAATAGGCAAGAAATGATCACATATATTAAACAAACTTCTACACTTTGAACACATTTAAACTCTAAAATAACAATTGGAAATATTGTAATAGACATTTAAAAAAAAAGCGATCAATTTATTTATTCTTTGTGCTCTTCAGCTAAGAAGGAAATTATTTGTTCAAAATTAACTAATATATGAATAAAAATAATATACATTTAACTACTAAACTAATATTTAAAGTGTACTAATTTTTTCATTTACCTTTGTCTTCTTTGTCTACATGTTCACTTTTTGAGTTTTCAGAAGGTACTGGTGAATTTGAACCAGATTCATCTTTACTATTTTCACTACTTCCTGAATTTCTTCGCTTCTTATTTCCCTTACTCACCAAAAGAACACTTCTGTACACCTAGAAAGGAGAAAAACATATTATTAATTTACATACACTAATTGAAAGTTTAGAAAAGTAAAAAATAAAACTAATTTTTCCATTATACTGTTAAAACTGAAAATTATAACGTGATTAGTTTTAAAAAACTTTTCAATTTTTGAGAAAAAATTGTGTTGATGCCAGAAAGTTAAGAACTTGGGTGAGCAAAATTTAAAACTTTCAATCGTTACATTAAATTGAATACTTTTTTTAAAAATTTATACTGATTCTTAAGTTACTTTAGATGATTTGAAGATAAAAAATTGTTTCATATGTTCTTCTGAACATAAAAATTGAAACTAAGAAACAGATTCTCAATATATTGTAAATAGAAACTATTTTATAACTTGTATTTTTATACCCGTTTAATCCTGCAATAAAGAATGCAATTGTTTTATATGTAATTTTGTTAATTGTGTGATGTTTAATGATTTGAGAAAAATTGTAAAATATGCTGTGCGCGACTTACTCTTGCAAGTCATGAAGTATTAATAAAACATCTCTGCAGGGTTGGTATATTTATCAAAAAACATTTAGTTTAAATTTGAATTTTAAAATGGAATTGGAAAAAATTCAACTCTACTTACATGACTAGCAGCTTGAGGTTGTAGCCTATAATGCTTCATAATTTCCTGAAAGCTTCTATCTTCTTTGGTAACCTAAAAACATTTCAATATTTAGTACAGTTAAAAGCAAATGGGTTGTAAAGGTAAAATATTTTACTAAATGAGACATCGAATAATTGTATATTTTGTGAAAAACTATTCATTTTTTTTTTAAAAAAAGGCCTAACTACTGCAAGCAAAATATGTAAAGCGATTAGTAACCAAGTCATTTTATTTTATTATGCAGAAAATCAAATTTTATACAAAATTCTTATTATAATTATTAAATATTGAAAAAATAAAATAACAAATTTGGGAAGAAATAACTTACTTTGCAAATGACATAAACAGCACACATAAGTAACTGATCCAAGTGACGATCACACATTAGTTCAGTATGTTGCATAAGAGAATATTCAAAACACGTCCATATTTTACGTCTCAGCTCCTCGTCTAATATCAAAAGTCTGTCACATAACTCTTTTAAGCGGACCCCAGCAAGGTGATAAACCTGAACATTGGAGAAAAAATTAGTTACATATATTTTTCAAAGAAATTATTAGAAAATAATTTATTTCACAATTAAACACAAAGAATAATTAAAACAGCCAAAATAGAAAGAAAAAAAAATTAGTTATTTTTACGACATCCAAAAGTAAACCTTTTGTTAAGTTTCATGCAAAATTTGATCATGGACAGCTAAAAAAAAATTGTAATCCTAAAGATTGAAGAGCCACCAGATAATTTTAATGTCGTTATTCAATATGTTGAATATAATCGACAAATAAAAATATATTTGCATATTATGAAAACTTATTTAACCTTTTTCAGTTATTACTTAAAGAAATGAGCAGCAAATAGACCCAGCAGAAAACAAATTATTTTTTCAAACCAATGAATATAGGAAAATCAACATGTACCAGGACCTTCCTGTTTTAAGTGCAGTGCATACGTACACATCTTTTCAAATTTAACGCATGTTGAAGTGAGTTTCTATATATATAATACACATTTTATAGCTAACTACTGGATTTTCAATAAAGTACACCCAGTTGCATTACACCCTTATAAGAATTAATTGTCATAAAATTAACTTTCATTAAAGGTACTCCCAATTTTTGTGCAGTGCCGTTTTTTAAATACTTCCGAGTTCATTGGTCATTTCAAAACATTCTCAAATATTTAAAAATCCGGTTCTGCCAGGTGCTTGGCGATTCTGGATAACGAACTCAAAATTCTCCTGCCAATAACAAGCCATTTGACCAATAACAAGCTAAGAATCATGTTTTTCCTTTGTGCGTGCACTAGATAACAATATCGTAGTCAGGTTTCAGAAGTAATCCCTCGTTGGCATATCCAATTTCAATTACGTGTTATGTGCTTGGACATTGGAAGCTAATCTTTCTCCAATAAATATGTTATTTTTCTTCTACTTCGTTCTCAGCGTTAAGACATGTTTTGTTTTACATTTGCATTTCTCATTGTGCGTTGGTTAAATATATCTTTAATGTATATTTGCAATGTCGTTTTAATTAAAAGATAAGGGATGCCTAAAAGAAACATGAAAGGTTTTATAATCATCTTATTTGTTCAAAAATAACTTGTTCATTTTATTTTCTGCACCGTGAATTTTTTGTGCACCCAAATAATATTCAGTGCAAAGTTGGACCTGCTTCGAGAAGTTAATTTCGACCCCTGCTTTAGTAGTCAGTTCTACTGTATTTAAGAGCGATTACTTTTTCAGCTAGTGTGTACAAATTTTGTCAACTTGTAAGCAGCATTGACTGAAACTTACTTTTCTAAAAAATAAACCAAGAGATCCAGTTCTCTTGGGCTTAATCATGGTCTCTGAAGGAGTCTTGACTTGTGCGCTTGTGGGGGTGGGGATAGTAATCACGTTATTGGCAGAGACTGATGCTTTGACACAAGTGATTTGTTGATTGCCTCCTTGGGACATAGGAGATCGGGTTAATTGAGCTGGTAGATATGTGATGCTATTGTCGGCTTGCACCTCTGTAAAACATAACGACAGATATAATAAAATATGAATAATATTCAACTAAAGATATCTTGTGCAAGACTACCACCATGCGAAATCAAAATTAATTACATGAACAATTTATGAAAAACTAATGTGAAAAAAATTCTATGTGCATAGAAAACATAAGTAAAACATGACGTGCAATACAAACATAAATTAAAGATTCCATCCATGAAAAATTTTCATGCAAATAGAAAGAAATATCACAGACCAATGTAATATTCTTTACCATAAACAAGGATACATAGCATCTCCACAATATAATACGTAAATAAAAGAAAAAAAAATATTAATGCAAAACTTCTATGGCATCATTGTACATTTTATAAATAAAAAAATTAACCTTTAGAAGGTGGGTGTTTGGTTTTAACATGGGATTCTAGTTGAAATATCAAACATCTTGTAATGGTTAATAATGTCAGTAATGTTAAATGTAACCAAATGCAAGAAATGTTTTTATTATAAAATTTAACTTAATATAAAAATGCTTTGTGTGCCCTTTTTACAGTGTTCTTTGTCTCTTATTTACAAATTGGATATTGCATTATACATCAAGAAACGCCTCTCATTTAAATTCTTTATCAGCAATCGCAAACCAAAATAGTTCGATAATTAGATAGCATTTAAATTATCTGTGGTAATAATTGCGCACAAAAAATCATTAATAACATGAATACCTCTCGCATAACTTTTTAAAAATACAAAAAAAAATATGTCAAATATATTGTGTACTTTAAAAGAATAATAATCATTAACACTTTCCTTAAAAAAACATTTCTATAAAACCATGCTCTACAAATCACACAACTACTTACGCTGCAAAATAATAGTCACGTTTCGCCCAGGACTCATGATTGGACTACTGTTGGCAATGGATGTATCGCCACCAGAGACGTTATTCACGATTGTGGGAGGGGTAGTGCTCAGAGTTACATTCCCGGCGGTAGTCGTGGCAAACAATCTCCTCCGAGCACTCGACATGGCGGCAGGCGCAGGAGACTGGAACCGTTCGCTAAGTCCAACCGGAGATTGGGGATCTTCGAGAAATAAAATCACGAGGAAACCAACGTTACTTACGTTCTAGATATAAGCACTTTTCTTAATCTAGTCACTTTTGGACGTCAGGTAGAAACAGATGGGGCACTCTCTAGGGATAGCTACCTGTGTAAAGTCTGATTAAATTAGTTGCATGGATCCTCCCATGCTTTAATTAAAGATGTCTAAACCCTCAATTGAAATAGAATGTCTAATTTCAAAATAGATGCTAAGTTGAAGCTTGATAAAATTTAATTAGATTTGTAATATAATTTTATGTACTTAACAGAGTTGAATTAGAATCTTGTACAACAGTTTAAAAATTGGCATATGTTGTATTATTACAAATTCAACTCATTATTAAATTTTATGTTGGTATTTTCATTCAAATAACTTTATAAAAAAACGAAAGAAAACTGTAACTTTCTCCTAAATCAACAATATATAGGATAAAAGTAATTCTAACCATTTTTTTTTCAATCGGTAAGACTCAAAGATGTTTCCAACTGATGACCAAAATAACAGTACAAATCGTACAGATTAAGAAAAAAAACTAAATTAAAAGCATTTATAATTTAATTATAACACTTACAGTATAATATACAAGAATTGGTCAAAACAACGGAAATAATTATTTCATAGATATTTTGACAAAATGACACAGAATATTTCAAATGTAAAATTGTAAACCTAAAATACACCTCCCCATTGTACTTAACTAATGCTTATAACTATTATATGCAAATTTCTGAAAATTCTAAAAATCACTGACAACTAGATACTAGAGAAAGAATTCACATATATCTTCAAAAGGGAGAATATTTTTATGACAATAACCAAGTGATAACAGGATTTTTTTCAGATTTTCATATAGGACAATACAACAGGACTTTTTTGAAGATATGTCAATTTAAAGGAATAAAGTTTGCTCAATGTCCATACATACTTTTACGCTCACTGGTAACTCGTCGCACTGCAGGATGAGCCAATGGGGATGAGACTAATTGTGAAGCATGGTAAGCACTTGAATTAGGTGGTCTTGGTAATGAAACCTATAAATTAATTAGACTTGTGTGAACATCAGACATCAATCACATTTTTTAGATAAAAACATGGAAAAACTATTGACACTGAAAACTAATTCTCCTTTCAAATTCATACTTTAAACAGGGTTGCCACTCACAATTAAGATTAAAATTCCCCAACTTTTCCAGGTCTTCCAGAAGATATTAAAAAAAGTTCCAGGGGAAAAATATGAAACATTTCGGATTTTTTTAAAGATAAATGTTAAGAACTGTAAAAAGGAAGTGCTTGCAAAAGAAGTACCTGTCAAAGTATTAAAAACTCGAGAAATTATCATTTTTACAAATTTGTATTTTTGTAACAAAAAGACATTTTCATCGATGGTGAGAAAAGGCATCTTCAGCTAAAAATTTTTGAAAAATTTCCTGACTTTTCCAGAAAATTTGAGAAATTGTTCATTTTCCCTGACAATTCTGTGACGTTTTAGGTCCTTTTCCTTGACAATTCCAGGTTTTCCCTGTTTTCCAGATGTATGGGAACCCTGTTTAAATTCTAAATTGTATTATTTCAACTTTCGTGTTACAAATAAGGGGGTAAAGAAGCCAAAGTGTACAAATAATTTTTTTTTAAAAATAGAGTTTAGTGCGGTTAAGGATAGTTAATAAATATCAAATGTTGGTGACAAAGGGATACAAGTAAATGTCTGTCATATGCTGAGATCTAGTGGTGTAAAAATCAACTATTTCAAGAATCAGCTGTTATTTTTAACTTAAAACTGCGTTTTCAAAAAATGAAGAAATTGTCACGTGTACCCCTTGGTTTCTCACCCACTCAAATATGATTTATGAGTAAGGACTTTTAAAGTATAAACTTCAAGAATACGGTGATGTAATTTATACAAAAAAAATACACTACATGATCTCATTCATTAAAACAACATTTCAATATGGAACCCAAAAAATAATTTATGTAAAATACATGTTTGTTGTTTTTGACAATGCATAAACAATTTAAATTTAGCACATTCATAGAATAAATCATTGTGAAGGTTTCTGAAATCTTTAAAGAAATTAAAATTAAGCATGTGTATGTAAAATAAGCTAAGATTTTAATCTTAAAAAGAAGCTTATTACAATGATTTTATACTCAAATTTGATTGTACATTTGAATATTCTTTTCTCTTTTGGAAACAATAACTTTAAATGAATGCAGAATGACTTATTTATTCACTCACATCTTCACAGGAGGGCACATTCAAGCCTGAAGTCTCGATAGCACTCCAAAGTGGAGATTCCGATTTCCAAGCCATACATTCAAGAATTTGTTCTTCAATCTACAATAAATTATTACGAGACATAAGTATTTCTCTACATAAAAAATTATATATTCTTTATACCAGTTCTGAAGGAAAATTATATTTTTCACCAAATAAATTTTACTTAGAAAATTGCAACACGTTTTTTGAGAATAGTTAAGTTGGTTTTTTACTTCTGTTAAAGTCATTAATTAAAAAACTTTTACATATTGTATAAACACATTTGGAACTTACGTGATTCAAGTGTTTGACAACATCTCGAGATAAGCCATCTTCAGCTCTAATAAGCAATTCTATAACTTTATAAAAATAATATGGCTGCAGGTTGAAAATCTGAAGGACCCAAGGAAAGGATCTGAAAAAAAATTAATGTAATTTAATACAGCAATTTCTAAATTTTGTTTCTTATTATGACATAAAAATATCATGTCTAGCCTACTTGTCATACTAAATTAGTGTATACAAATAGAATGTTTTGTTCTAACTTAAATAACAACTTTCAATAAAATAAGAGTTAGCTATCACATTAAAAAAAAATTATAACTTTTGGTATTTTCTTTCAAATAACTACAATAAACTTTAAAATCATAAATAATAACATTTAGTTCCCATCATAATTCTTTTTCAAAAATTACAAATCATATACAGGGTTTTAAACATTTTACTAAAATAAAAAGAAAGAATTTCAAAGAACTTTTCAAGGACCTTATTTTTTAGTGTAAACAACTTGTATACATTTATAACGAAAAGGTAGCTCTAAAGTCTCAAACAGGTTTCTTAATAAAAAAAAATATTTAAAAAATTAAAATTAATGAATTAGGAAATAGGTACAAGCAGCTAAAAGCTATTGGGTGCAAAGTAGCCATGGGTTTTTTACTCAGATACAAAGTTGTATTTAATTTACATTTAGATCACAAATTTTTAATAGAAGAATAGTAAAAGGATTTAAATGATAGTAGTTTCAATGACTTTTTAAGAGACTACTGTAACTTGAAAATTTTAAGGACCATTTGAACAAAAATAAGGATTTCTAAGTACTTTTTAAGGGTCTTTACGGATATGAAACCAAAATAAGAAGGTCCTAAGGACTTTTAAAGACTGTATACCACCTCATGTAAAATATATTTGTACAGACGAAATTGAAAAGTAGATGACAGTGTTGCATGCAATCTAGAATAAACTTTAAATTTCTTAAATTAGAATCTTGTAATAGACTGTGGTCTTTGGTTTTATTTAAATACACAGTTCTACTAAATGACGAGGGGTGGGGTTCAACCCAAAAAATTATTGACTTCAAAAGTCAAAGAACTTTACTAAAAATAACGACTTGTAATCAAACATTTCACAATCAAAATATCCTTCAAAGTATTCTTATCAGTGAGAATATTTGGAAAATTAATATTGAATTTAAGAATCGGCATAAAAGTGCAAATATTACCTTTGTGAATTGTATGAAAAAATCACAATCTCTAAACAACAGGCAAAGAGGGAGCGGTGAAAAGCATCAAGATCCAACATATTCTGAAAGAAGAACATATTCATAAAAAAATCAGAAAATAAAATATTATTGAACTTTTGCAACTATATTTCACATTAACTTTTATATTACTTACAGAAAAATCAGTTTTAGGAGGTAGCCGTCGTTGTTCCAATAACATTATGTCCTCTAGTGCCTTAAAATACAAATTTTCTCCAAGAGATAATCTCTTTTTGGCAAATTCTACATGCGAGCCTGGGTGGTCTTCAGAAGGCTAAAAGGGGGATAATAAAATATAAAAAACAATTGAAATTTCAAAATAAAGCCTTTTTAGGCAACGTTAGAATTGTAAATGAATATTGTTTGTAAATTACCATTGCATAGCAGGTACAAAATGTTTCACCCATTTCTTTTACCCTTGACACTATTTTTTCTTCGGGGTTTGAGCTGCATTCCCTATATAACAGTTTACAGTATAAGAAAAAGTAAAAAATACAAATCTAATTTTCAAACTTCTAAATTTTTCTATATGTTTGTATTTTATAAATTGTTTTAAATATACAATAATTTAAGTATAAATTAAACATGATTTTTAATAAACTTTTCAGAAATCTTATATATTATTTGTGTAGTAAAGATCCCTTTTATGCCCCTTAGACATAGAAAAACACACATGGTACTAAAAAAAAAATTCATGCACAAGTGATGAATCGTATTTTCATCTCATAAATATAAAAAATAATTTTAAAAAAACTGTGTTTAAAATAATTCATTTTAAAAGGTTTTTTTAAACAAGCCGTTGATAATGGTGCCATCTATGCACAGACAGTTAAACTTTTTTGGGTTTTTTTTTACCATAAAATATTCACTAATATCATTCACCCGAATAGGTGTATGGTGTGTGGGGTTCATGCTATTATTATTGCAAGGGCCATGCTAGTAAAAATAAAATATAAAAGCTAATATTTTTAATAATTAAGACTATTAGTATATTTGAATAGAAAAAACTTTCCTGATAAATGTATGTCCACCAGATATATGACAACTTCAATTTAAGATTTATATTTGCAAAATACAAATGCACACCTTTTTTCATTATTGCAACCAATATTTTATCCACTTTATAAAAAGGCCAACTTAAAGAAAGTCATTTCAGTTATAAAAACAACACTCAGACAAATGATGAATATAAATAAGATTTCCAAATTAATATTCAGCCTGAAATATGTCTACAAATAAAATAAAAAAAATAAATATCCCAAGCTATGTAATCCCAATAAAATATTTTTCTAAGCAATAGCTAAACCTAATTACTTGAATATAGCCTGAAGTATTTCGCTTGGGCTGGCTTTCCTCCCAACAAGAAGGCTTTGTAATCGACTCACACTCTGTGTGGCTGTGCTTACAGGAGTGATGTAGGCTGCTTCTTTATCTTTTAGATATTTTCTACCAGTAAGAGGAGTCGAAGGCAGCAGTGTTTTAGTCTTAAAAGTAAAACATAGCATTACAAAACATAAGTTATAGAATGATATAGCATAAAACTTATAATGTATTAAAGTATAGTTATACTAGAGAGTTATATCATTATATAAAAACAATAGTTTCCAACCAGTTATATACGAGTTTATTAAAAGGTTTGCCAAGATGTATAAAACCATATTACTTTACGGATATATAAAAAAAAAATAGATTTAACTAAAGTGGAATTATTAAGAAGCCATTGGTATTCCTGGTCCAAATTAAATTGATTTTAAGTGAGTAACAATAATTGTTGATTTTAGGCATTCACATATTAAATTTGATTCCTCAAAATAAATTCCTTTTCATCAATATTTTAAAAATAAATATATTAAAAGGCTTAGAAATGGAAAGACCTGAAAATTAAAGGTTATCAGAAATATTATTGATTTTTTTTATACTCACTTCTTGAATGTGCTGCTGCAGATTTCCCTTTTCTCTCATCTTTTCTGCAAGCTCCGATATACCTGGGTGGAGGTAGCCTTTGGCTGGAGTTCCAATTTCTTCACTAGCATTCTCTCCGAGAAATATCCGCTCATCAAAATCTCCAACATTCAGAACATGCTCTTCATATTCTTTATTGATTGCTTTGCTGTTAAAATGTTAACTTTCTATAGATTAAAAATACAACTATATCCATTTAGAAATACATTTCAAAGATTAATCATGTCTTTGAACAAAAAAAAAATAGATCCAACTTGTAATTAAACTGAAAATTTAATGTTTTATTAATTTCAAAAATAAATTCCAAGCTGACACAAATGTACTTATGGATGGATTCTATTGACTGACAATATATAAGCCTACTTTTTAGTTCAACAAAATGAGGTGTTGACATTAAAAATCAAATTAAAGCAAATTCCAATTTTTTTTTTAATTTATCACATAATTTTTAATGCCCACTGAAGAAAATTTAGAACCAGTAAAACCCATAAATTATACGTTATTTGCACCAAGGAAATTTACTATGTTAACAAAGAAATTTAATAAATTAAAAAAGCAGTGTGTCCAGGGGGAAACCAATTTGAAATTTCCTGATATTTTGATAACAAACTCTTTTATTTCGGTTCAATTGTAAAGATACCGATTTCATAAAATTAAATTAAATCTGATAACAAGAAATGCACTAACACTGTATAACATCGAGTAAATAAAAAATAATTGACATTGTATTTGCTGACAGCAATGAATCATTTTCCCAAGTATGACAAAAAATAAAATATTTTGACAATGTTGAAGACAGACATTTCAAATTTCATTAAAAATATACAGCATTTTTAAAACTTTTATACATATTTAATTTTAGTTAAGTGAGCAGGTACTTGTTTTTTTTTCAACAATCAGTGTTGCTATCGTTTTTAAAAACACTTTCATAAACACATTAGAATTTCTATAATATCAAACAGATTTTTTTTACATTTTGTCATCCAAAAGGCTTTTTCCCCTCATATTGATTACATTTAGTGAATGTTTGAATATAAGACGTCAAACAGCAATGTTTCATAGCTAAAAGTCAAATTTTCAATAGAAATTGTTAAATTCCATGATTTTATAGAAATTTTCAAAAAATCTCTGATAATTCCGTGATATTTCCCGAATTACAAATTTCCCTGATAATTCTCTGATTTCCATGCTGATGGACACCCTGGAAAAGTTAACAATGCTCCTATGAAGATCATTTAAATTCAAATAATGAAAATTCTTTACCTATTTAGCTCGAAGTTTTGTGTGTCCAGCACACCAGTAAGCAACTCTAACTTTCCTTTAAGAATCTACAAACATAAGAAAATACAAAAATAGTTACTCAGTATTCGAGATCAACAAATTTTACAATAGAAAGGTTTCAAGTTGAATATTTTTTAATACCTTCTTCTCCATAAGCTTTTTAATGTAAGGTTTCCACCAGTGTTCTTTGATTTGTTTTGCCTCGACTGGAATTCCCTGGTGTTTATTGCACAGCAAATCAATAATGCAAGGTGGTTCAAAAGGAACACTAAAATCTTTGCTGCCGAATGAAGCAGGGAGACCTACGTTAAAAAAGATAGTAAATTATTTACAACATTAACTGTAATAAAACAATGCTTATATGAATAAAATAAACTATAAAAAGTCGCTCATAATGTTGTAAACAATGTCTGTAATTTAGTTGTCATGCTTTTAATAGTTTTGCAGCTTTCTAAAAAGTATCCGATCAATAATATCCGATTTCAAGAGTCCATTATAATTTAGATAATTTCTACAGCTTTCTTTTATTAAAAAAAATTAAAGGCATTTAAAACAAAATAAATTGAAATTTCAACAAGATCTTAAAATTGTTGAAAAATAACAATATTGTTAGTGACACAAGTCAGGGTGGCAACAACATTCTGGAAAAAAAGTTCCCTGATTTTTATAATGGTGACACAAAAATTTCCCTGATTTTACAATTACATTCAGAAATGTTGCAATACATGCTTTGTATAGAAACAAAATATCCACGCTACAATGATCCAATAAATATATTGCATTATAAATGAAAAATTATATGCAATACTTATTGACAGTTAAAAGAATAATTTATGGATACAACACAAATTACGACAGGCATAATAGTAATTAAACATGTTCTCTGGAAGCAAGTAATGCAAAAAAAATAGCAATTTTTTTCAAATTATTTCTTTTGTGGATAATTTTAAATGTTTTGCTTAATATTTCTCATTCCAATATTCAAAAAATCACATATGCATTAGCCCCTCACATGTTGCTTACAATTCAAGGTACAATGCACTTTGCTGTTGGTTCAGTTGGTTGCAGTGGTTCACGTTTTTAGAAAAATAAAATTGAAATATGAAAATGCGCAAAACTATACTTTTTTTAAAATTCTTTTTCAGAGCTAAAAGGAAATATTGACTACTAAATTATCCAGAATAGAGGGCATAATAGACCATAATTGCCGTTTTAATGATCCAATTTTGAAAATTTCTTTGATTTTTTTGCGAAATTTTGAAAGTTTCCCTGATTTTTCCAGAATAAAAAATGTCCATGATAATTCCCTGATTTCCAGGTTACGTTGCCACCCTGCAAGTCTTTTAAATTTCAATATACAACAAGGTTATTACGAACAATGTGTTTTCAAATTATGCATTTAATGCTCTGCACTAAGGTAGCTCAGTGTTAAGTGTATGTGCAGCAATATAATTTCAGCAATGTATGTGCAACAAAATTCACTTTTTTTAGATAAAAAAAATTGCAATGGAATATATAACCAGTTTGTAACTTGATAAAAAAGTACATTTGAAAGTGTGTCTGTTAACTGGGACCCACATACAAATGACAGCAGTAGAAAATTAAGATACAGATTTCACTTACCAAAAAAATTGGGATTTAAAATATCCTTTTTTTCGGCCAGTAAAGCATTACTATACATCAAATCAATACAGCAAAGCAGCAAATGAAAGGAGTTTACCAAATCATCAGATATACCAGGAAATTGTTCTGAAATAATTTAAATATAAAATTTAGTTGAATTATTCGCGAAACAACCGCCATATAATTTTAATACTATTCTAAACTAAAATCAATATTATTGAATAGATGTGAATAAGATTCCTATATTTTTAAATAGAGGAAAAATTATTGGGAATATATAAAAAAATAATCCAAGGATATTTATACTTAGACAAAATTATGGATTAACTAATAAGATTCAGTGTAGCTAATAAATAGCTGTTCAAAACTTATAATTTTTTTTTAATATTATAACTATTAATCAAAAAAAAAATTCAAAATTTAATAATATGCACAATCTTTATTTTTCAATTAAGACTGGTGAGTAAGTTGCTTATTTAAATAATATAATTTTTATTTTCAATACAATTTTTAAATGGTTGAGAATATATTTTAAGGATTAATTACGTTTTTTTTTTCTAAAAGGCAAATACTTACAACTTTTACATTTTGATTAATAAATTGAAGATCATTATTTAAAAAAAAAAACTTTACTGTGGGTAAAAATAGTTATTGAACACATTGACGCCCAAGGGTGAAATATCATGTCCTGGTAAAAATGTCAAGAATCATAAATATTAACTCCATTTTACAATATTTTTTAAATCTAACGGTTTAAGGTGCAACTCAAAAGCTATCTCTTTAACATTTATTCTGATTTTTTTTAAATATATATAAACAAAACAGGAATAGAAAAATTATTGTAACTTTAAAAACAACTTTACATTTGCAAAATAAAAATTGCTTCAGCATTGTAGGGTTAACTACAAGAAAAATAAAAACTTACCCTTGACTCTAATAAACAAAGTCCAACAGAATGAAAAGACTTCTGAAGAAGTGCATGGAAGTCTCCTGAAAGAATATTTAAAAATATATATATTCAATTTTTTTTTTACTTATACAGCACTTGTGTATATTTCTGCAAATATAAAAAAAAAGTATAGGTCACACTCGTATTCTAAAATGCTTTCAACTTTCTTACCTCTGTTTTCTGCTCCTGGCAGGTCGAGGTGGATCTTTAAAAGGGTCTTTGAAGATATCACAGAAAATCGGCTCAAACTTTTTAAAGATAACCGTAGAAACATTGAAACTTCTTTCCAGTCTGTCCACCTTGTCTCGGATTTCTTTCGGTAGGTTGGCCATATCAGCCCATTTTTTCATTTTACTAAAAAACTGTACAAGGCTGAAAAACAAATCATTGTTACAAAATAATTCCCCTTACACAAGTATACCATTCTAAAAAGACTTATAGAGTTAAAGCATTTCAAATTTTGTTTAGAAAATTTTGCCTATGGCATTTATTAAAAAAAATATTCTGTACAATTTCTATTTATATAAGATGTGATTTCAATTGCATTAAACAATTATTAACAATCAACTGAATACTTTACAAATGCATGCAAAACATTAGATGATTGTTTACTACCTCGCATTTACCAGGAAGCAGAAATGCCGAAGTGCATCGCAGATTTTTTGAAATGTCTGCAGACAAATGCTGGTAAAAATCCAACACATGATTTTTATTTTTTGTGTCTGCACTACTTTAGAACATTTTCTGCAGATTCTTTCTCCCATTTAAGAAAGTCAGGGGGTGGGGAGATAAGTCCCAACAATAGAATGTCGCGATCGCCATAATCGATAAGTTACATGTGTTTGAACTAATGTCCACAGAAGTTTCTTTGTTGTCGATCCTGTTTTGTCAATTATGTGGTACATTTAAGTACCTGTTCTTTAAAAAATAATTAACCGAACCTTCATTGAGAAGGGAATTTGCGAATAACAAAGTAAAAATATTGCTGAGATTTTTTCTTCAATCGTTGCTGTTACATTGCTCGTGAAAGGTATACCGATAGTTATATAATAAATTAAGCTGCAGACAAATCTTACTCACTAAAATTTTGTTGTATACTGTAAAGAAAATGTCTGCTACTAGGCACATTTTCAAATTACACCTGGAAACTTGCTCTAAGCAACATTAGAGAAGTTATTTTTCAAGATGCATATTTTCAATTTTGTTAGCATTTTTGTTGAGATGGACTGGCACTTTCCACATTACTCAACTTACTTAGTACTTTTGAGAATATATTTCTGAATTAAACAAGCTCAGTTTGTGTTAGATTTAAAGTATAATTTTATGCTTTATGTTAACTTCATATTAATACAACAGATACTAATATGTTGATGTTTTATGGTCAGGGAGGACGAATGGCCAAACACCTACTTGATTATGCTAACATAAATTTTTCACTGCTTTTTCCCAGACTTTTATAATTGAACTATTTCGAAGCGAGGATATTTTTTAGACATTATTGCTAAGTTTTAGGGAGAGAAAAAATTAAAAGAAAAAGAAACACTCCACCAAAAGCAAGTGAAATGTCTTTTAAGGGATTTAAATGACAATAAAATTTAAATTCAATAAAAAGTTTAGAACATTACAATAAAATTATCTTTTGCCTTTATAAAAACAACTAAGAACAATTATATAAAAAAAATACTGCTCATGCACCTTATAAATTTTGCTGTAAACATAACATAATATAGTACATTTTTAAAATGGTATATAAAACAAAATAGGCAAGAGTGCAACAAACCTAAATTTACAGGATCTCAGTAGTCGTGTCAAAGAAACACAGTTGCCTTCGACGAAATTCCCCTTGATAACTGTAGGAACAGCACAAGTTCTGCATGCTACATATAAGGCACAAGCTAACCAATGCAAAGGATCACCCTGGAAATATACATGCAAAAAATGGTACAACAACTAATTACCCATAGCAGGTCATGATATAAGAAAGAGGATTTTTAAAAATTATTTAGCATAAATTAATATGCCTAAAAATAGTTTAGCTTTGTCTTTTTGTTTCTTTTGATGCTTACTAAAGAATAAACAAATGTATTAACTTCAAGATATATTCTTATTTTGTTTCCAAATCCAAAATTATTGCCTTTACTTCGGTTTAAAAATGCAATTAAAGTTTAATAAAAATATATTTGAACTTTATTTCTTTTTCAGTGATGGTTAATGTAGGCTGCACAATTAAAATTCTTTGTGCTATTTTAAGATGGAATCTTAAATAAGGAAAGAAAATTATTATTAAATCTTATAATAATAATAAATATTAAATCAAAGGATAAATTCAATTTTAACTTAAAATACACAAAACCTTTTTTTGTAAAAATCTTTAAATATAAAAAAAATTCAATATCAAATTGGCCATTCTTTTCTAATATAAATATTAACATATAAATATTTTTAATATTAATATAAGATATTGAAGAATTTAATAATAAGATAATTCAGCTAGAATTTGTTAATCACTAGCAAATAATATTTCATATCTGATTATTTTTTCTTTCTTCTTCCAAATTCTGTTTTTTCACCCTGTTGCAATAACAGCTATTTGGCTGATGATTGGCCGAATATCAAAAGTATTTGGCCTAACCAAATATTCGGCATATGGGCCAAATACCAACCAAACATGTGTATCCTTGTAAAATATTTAACTATATACTACCTTCTGTCTCAACAGCTTTTTAAGCCCAGTTGGACCTGTCTTGGGTATTAAAAAAAAAAACTATACCCCATGTAAAACCGAAAAATCTAATAAAGAATCATTTGAGATAACAAAAAATTGAGTGTCAGTTGACTGAATACTATGCATGTTATTCTATAAGAAAAGGGAAAAGATAAACCTTATACTTAATATTTAATTTAATTTTTTTAATAAATTAATACCTGGAGGTAGTTTCAAGCATCAAGTTCTATATATTAGGGAAGAACTCTGATCAACAAGTTATTTACATTTTAGAAATATGTCTAAAATTCAATATTTCCTTATCTTAATTAAGATTTAAAATTAAAAAGTGAAATTACCAACTTTCATTACAAAATACCTTAAAGTTCAGTCTCTTGTAAGAAACATGGCAAATGTTTGTACATAGCAGGATCTAATTTTCCATCTATCAAGGACATCATTAGTGTAATCTAAGGGCATTGCCCTTCTCCCATTACAATTTCTGTTGACAATAGTACTGCCTAGGTTCTTTGCAATTAGGTAGTCCATATACATATATATATTAATATTCTAGTGAAATGGATTATTAGATTTGCAGTTTCTACGTAGCTCCATAAATCATCATATCCTTGATTTACACTATTAGTACAATTTGTGCATATTTTTAAATTGATCCTGTTAAAATGCATAGGAATTAATGCTTTTTAAGTAAACGCCAACATTTAAAAAAAATTACAATTTGAATACATTTTATTGAGTGCATCTACATCAGAGACATATTGGGACTTGTAGCCCTGGATTATGTAAATAAAGCTGTGTATCAAGTGTCAGATTAAGATTTTTTTAACTATGATACAAGTTATTTCAACACAAGACATAAAGCCTAGTTAAATTAAAAGTAAAAAAATATTAACAAAATCTCATACGAAGGCCGAATTTTGCAAGCTAACTATGAATCGTATTCTGATATACCTACTATAGAAACGCATCTTCCATTCGTGTATCGCCAAAACTCATAAAACTACTTTAAAATGAAATACTTTTCTAATCTAAAACATTGGGAGACTTTGGAATGCCAATTTTATTTAAATTGTTAATTTTACTTCTTATTAAAGGCACAAAGTTGGAAAATTAGTACTCTCTTGCTGAGAAAACAACTTTACAACTTCAATATTTCGGTCGCTAACAGAGGGTTAAAAATTCAATCAAAAGAGTAAAACTTTACAATAAAAAGTAAATCGATAAAAGTATAGATATTGAAATCAAAGCTCAGCTACAGTAATAAATAACTAATACTCTTAATACTTAATAACGCAAGTAGATTGATAAGTCTAGAGAAATTATGCCTATCAATTCAGATGACCTAAAACATTTTAATAATACAGAAGATATTATTGTACGTTATATTTAAGTATACGATAACCGATTAAATATTTAAAAGGTCTGCGATCGGTTGGTAAAACTACAATCTAAAGAAAAAATAAATTAAAGTTGTAAAAACATAAAAAAGACCCATCCTAATGTTGATTCCACATAAATAAGAAGCAAAATGATTTCAAATAGAAAATGTCAAAATAAAATTAAAACTAATCAATGGAATGGGAATAGTAATTAGTCAAAAGTCTGCATGTTTACCTCTAATGTGTATGTGTTGCTTATCCTCAAGAATGATTGCCACGCTTCGTCAGTGGCGTTTCCATCCATGTTTAGATCGGCACATAGTTCAAGGAATTTGTCGCGTATTTCTTGCTCGCTGGGAGTAGCCACACTCATTTTCGTCTTGTCAAAAATAAAACTTAACTAAACACTTATTAAAAAAGTCTCAGCTTACATCGGTCAGGAGACGCAATCTTGGCGGGAAATTTTATTTATCAGCTGAGATTACTGTATACATGTATCACTGCGCGCTAAAGTTTGAGAGTTTTGACATTTTCAATAATATGTATAAGTATTTTTTATTTCATTTTTACCGCAGTTTATAATATATTTCAAATTAATTATATGCTTTACTACGATTTTAATCTTTTGATTTTATGTTTGAAAGATATCTATGTTGTACTATTTACATTTCAGATTGAGCACTTCACTCTTTCCGCGAAAGAGCGGGAACTTTCTTTCTAAAATAAACTGTTGCCAATTTCAAATGTAGAAAATTATGACAACGAAACAAAAACTTTTTGAGGGCAGTTGGTAGCATGGTTAGTAGAGTTTAGTTTGGTTTGGTTTATTAATATCGCACTAGAGCTGCACAGTAGACTGAATTGACGACGATTCGGAGACTATCTTGAAGGTAAGATCCGGGAAAGATGCCTCGTATTTTTGAACCACGAACAGATGACAAGGACAACACCTCAGCTAGCACCCGACGTAACCTCAATAGACGTCAAAACATTGGACCCTAATAAATAAGAACTTGTACCCTGGTGGGTACAAGTTCTTATTTTTAATATGAGTGATATAACGAGAGGTCATGGGTTTAAGTTAAACAAATCCCATTTTAATCGGGAAGGGAGAAAACACTATTTCTATAATAGGGTAATAGACAAATGGAACAACTTGCCAGTGAATATTGTTAATTGTAAAGGAGTAACGGAATTTAAGAAGAAGTTAGATATGCATTGGGGGATAGTTAAGAGGTACTAGATGGACCAACCTTGTTGGGCCTTGAGCCTGTTGTTGGTCGTCAATATTTGTATTTGTATTTGTATTTGTAAATTTAACGAGCACTACTTTAGTGCTCGTCAACGCTACAAAATACTAGAAAATTCGTCCAGAACATCCACAAAAATTATCGGTGTATATACGGGACGATAAATCTGATCGGGGTCCCCAGTCCCGACGTCTATTGAAGGCGTTTGGTGCCAGTTCAGGTATTGCCCTCGTCATCTGGCCATGGTTAAAAAATACCAGGCATCTTTCCCGGGTCTTTCCCTCGAAATAGGCCCTGAACCGTCGCCAATAGCCCACTGCTCAGCACTATTGCGACGTTAATTAATCAAACCAAACCTAGTGCTCGGACATGTGCAAAGACCTGTGCACATGTTCCAATGCAGTGTTCGTTCTGAGGTCTAATTGAAATGTAATCTTACAAGTTGGGCAATTTCTAATCTTCTCTAGCTTTCAAATGCTAATAATATTAATTTTTTTCAGGCATGAATTTTTAAAACTTGAAATTCCCAACTTATAGGGTTTACCGATTATTAGGGGGGAGAGGGGGGGGGGCTCAAACTCCTCCGGTGCGACAATGCTCCATTACTTCTTGATTTTAGCACATAATAATAACAATAACACCTAAACCTGAAAAATTAGGTGTTTTATTCTTATTCAATCAAAGCACTACTATTCATCCTCGTAATACTATTAAAAAACATTAAATATTATACACATTTATTTTCAAACATTTGTCATTAACAAATTTGCAATATAGATTAATACTTGTTTTTTGAAGTCAAACGTCTTTAAAATCAACTACTTGCCGTATCTGGACAGAAACACCATGTAACGCTTTTAGAGTGATCCTTTCCGACATTTTTACTGCGAGACAAATATTACTATTTACTTAAATTGGTCCTCGTCAGATTGGAAATTAGGAGCCGATGCGTGTAAAATTTAGTAAAAGCAAAATACACATAGGGCCGTGAATGCAGCACGCTGCATCAGACGGAATAATTTGTTTTCCTGTTGCTTGAGAGGTTTCTGTTGGCGATCATTTCCTATTTCTCTATAATCTGCTAAAATGATGTTTCACCAATAATAATTCCGGACGTGTGCCGATACAGCCACATCTGGTTATGTTACGATAAAATAATTTTATAAGCACAATTTACGTAACGGATATTAGCCCCTCTGTCGGGGAAGGCTAGCCCCCCCCCCCCCCCCCGCCCCTGGCGCTACAACTGTAACCAGTCCACATTGTTTTTAAACTGACTTAGTTCACAGATTACAAAATTATTCTTTTTTTGTATAAAGAAAAAGCGACACTTAAATTGAAAAATCCGTGTTTGAAGTAATTCAAATATTCTTATATAATGCAAAGAATACAAATGAGGCATTTCAGCATGTTAATAAAAACTAGGGGGCGGCTCTGCCCCCTACGCGCCAACGCTCGTCATTGAAAAGATTAGGGACCGTCACTTATTACTCCTTAGAGGCTCGGAAGAACTAACAAATGTTCAAACCTCTGGTCATCCTTTCCTCTCTATATAAGCAAGGATTTCGCTCATAGGAAGAAAAGGGTGACCGAAGGTTTGAGTGGTTGTTGTTTATTAATGCTACTGTACCGTTCGGGAACGTAAGAAATGACTTGTTTTACCTCGAGGGAAAAGATTTATGAAAATTTGACAATAGCTTTCGGTTGTACGATATGTAACTATATTTATGTATTAAGATGATCGTTTCGTATTATAATCTAGTCGAATGTGTGCTGGTCCTTGACAGAATTTAATCAAAAAATCCAAAAGCGGATCAAATCGTGATGCGTGGAGTAATAAGCAGGACCTGATTTAAAATTACGGGTAGTCGACCTTAGGATCCAACTTTCATTTAATTACACATAAATTTAAGAATCGTTGCAAAACTTAACGATTTAACGATAAAAAAATATAAAAATATTCTTTCTAAACTCGCTTATATTATATTAAATATACTAAATTTTTAATAAAAAAAATTACTTGACTTAGAAAAGAAAGCGTTGGGTGCTCAAATAAACGAATAAAGAATTTCTTAGTGTGAGGGCCTCAAATCAACCAAATCTTACCGTGATCTAATTCTTAAATTATTACAATTAATTTCATTAAAAATATTACAATTAATTTCATTAAAAATATTACAATTAATTTCATTAAAAATATTACAATTAATTTCATTAAAAATATTACAATTAATTTCATTAAAAATATTACAATTAATTTCATTAAAAATATTACAATTAATTTCATTAAAAATATTACAATTAATTTCATTAAAAATATTACAATTAATTTCATTAAAAATATTACAATTAATTTCATTAAAAATATTACAATTAATTTCATTAAAAATATTACAATTAATTTCTTTAAAAATATTACAATTAATTTCATTAAAAATATTACAATTAATTTCATTAAAAATATTACAATTAATTTCATTAAAAATATTACAATTAATTTTATTAAAAATATTACAATTAATTTTATTAAAAATATTACAATTAATTTCATTAAAAATATTACAACTAAGAAATTTAAAATATTACAGTTAATTTCTATGTATTATTAATAGATATGAAGTTGCATTATAAAAATAAGCGTGTAATAAAAAAAACGTGTTCTCTCCACTCTCCAATAAATCTTTTGGAAATGTATTTAAGAAACAACATTCGATAAAATTACTTAAAAATTCTAAATATTGAAAAACTACACAAAAATGTCATTGTTTATATAACTATTTTGCGTTAAGCAAATCAAAGGCTTTTATTGAATTGATTTGTTATATTATATTCGCTACAACTATTACTGAATTTTTTTTTTTTTAAATCCGTAAAATAATATTATTAAGCTTTAATTATTTCGAAATTTAAAAACATTTTAATTTAAAAGCATTACTTAATCCCCCCCCCCCCCCCCCAAATGTTATATTTTTAAAACAAATATGCAACCACCCCTAAATGGTGAGTATTCTTTCATAATTCAGCGCTATATAACGAATATGAACTTTATTAAAATTTAATTTTGTAAATCATAATAAGTCAGTCCCTATTTTACGCCCCAAAGCCCTGCTTGAGCGTATGGAACTGTTGGCTCGCATTAAAGCCAAGGGAGGAACTTTATCCGAATGAGTGCAACATATTAAAGTGCAGGTTAATGGGGCCGGAGTGGGAATTGTTAGTCATGAATATCTGGAAATTCCGGTTCAATGTTTGACAAGTTGGAAGGTGACCGTCGCTTCTTCGTCTGTCACCTGTCGCAAGCATTCGAAATTTATCCATAGGACTACCGCTAACAGCATTACTCGCATAGACAGGAACTAATATAATAATCTTTTACATTGAATAAGTATAATATACTTGCTAGTGTGTTATTTTAAATTTAATAAATAATAATAGAATAAAGGAATAATATTTTCCCATATAGTTTAACGTATGAATTTAAAACTACGATTGCGACTTATACAATGTAAAAAAAAGGAACTTAAAAATGAGTACTTGAGCCTACTCGTTGTTCTTTGAGTACAATTGCATCGTAAATGAGCGATGGCGTATTCAAATTTAAGTCATCGTACTTTCTCAAAAATGATCAGCATGATTTAATATTGCTAATCTCAGCTTCTGTTCAAGCCATCTTAACAAAGCGACCTGCCAAACTTAAAATAGTTGTTCAGAAGATGGTTTTCTATAGCATTTGATGTCGATTGCTCAAATGGAAAATGAGTTATTACAACTCAATTATCTTACTTCCCATTCATTTAGCACTCTTTTTTAACATTTCTTCATTTTATAACTTATTTACGTCGCCCTGGTAGTACAACGAATAAGGCATTGTGCTGCGGTGCCTGAGGATCTGGGTTCAATTCCCGGTAAGTCTTGGTTGTAATTGTCGATATTTATTGAAAATGATTAATGAAGACAGCCTATGTAGACAAGAAACTGCTCTTTTTATTCATTTTTACTCATTTTTTAGAACATATCTTTTTGAAAAAGGAAACTTATGTATTCGGAGCTATGATAAGCATCGGATGTACTCAAAAATTAGTATATTTTACTTATTTTTGAGTACCCATTTCTAACAGTGTACAAGAAACTAATCCGCTCATCAGGTGAACAGTATATAAATTTAGCGTTTCCTTCCTATCTAAACTTCCGATATTTCGTAATAGTAGTTTGACGCTTTTGGTTGTAATTACAAACAACACAAGCACGCCCATTATTACTATAAATAACCCTACTCTACTTAAATAAAATAAATACTGTGTTAACAAGTACCACATATTTCAAGACTTCCGTTTTTTTTTTTTTTAAATAAAAAACTGATTTTGCATAGTAGAAAAACAAAATAAACATTTGTAATAGCGTAGAATACAATCGTACCTTTAATAAAAATAATATATAAATCATGTATCTGTTACAATGCCCCATTTTGTTATTCAAGGAAGCTCTAAAAAAGTTTTCAAGGGGAGCGAATAATGTTGTAATGTACTAACATGTATTGTATAAATACTATATCAATCCAGCTATTAAAATATTGTAATTAAAAAAAATTGAAGGCTGTTCTAAAAAGTTAATTAAAATTATTGATATGGTTTAATTGAAACAAAGGTCATTGAAAACCCTGGACTTCACACCTTAATTCGCATGCCTCTCCCCCCCCCTAATTTGGGGAAAATATTTATGTGGGGAAATTAATATGGGGAAAATATTTTAAGCATACTAAATATTTTATTATTGATACACAGGGAGTTTAAGAATTATCTTTGCAACTTTAACACGCCAGGAAAACTAAAAGAAAAATGATAGCTAAAATATGTTGCTTGTAACAAACAGCAATACGAAGTTTTATTTGTACCCGAGTATTACAAAAGAAACACCTTAATTTTTTTAAAAAAATTAATTAAAATTAGAAAAAACATTACTTATAAATAAAACTTTATGTGTATCTGTTACATGTATAGAAGTGGTTAGAAATGGCGTTCAACCTCTAGGATTTCAATTTTTACAATTTTTTTTAACTGTCCGTTATAAGCGATATCCATAATAATAGGGCCGTTATAATGAGGTTCTACTATTTTTGTAATATAGTTTAATAATGTCGGAAGAATAATGAGATATTCAGAAAATAAGGAAAAGTAAAGTTTTCAGGATATTTCACAATATTTTTTTAAGCTGCTGTATTTTCGAATCTAACTACATAATATTAATATATGTTTTTTAATAATTCAATTCAATTTAGTAGAATTAAAAATGAAACAGTTTAATTAAATTTCAAAATATTGTATTTTAAAATTGATTTTAACTCACTATACCCGGCTCTCCCACTGAGGTACGACTAATTTGTCTCGTTGGAGATACTATATTTTAATTTTGTCTAAAAACTATTGGAAATCAGAAATATATCATTATATATATTGTGTTCAAAGGGATATGTATGAAAGATATGTCCCCCCCCCCTTTTCAACCCTTTTTTAATTCACCACCTTCTTTTATAACCAAAGAATACAGCCCTCAATTAAAGCTGTTGGTTGCGGCTCCAAATACGAAATAGTTTAAAACACATATATTAATCATTTAGTTTTAGTTGCAGAAACTTTATTTTTTAAATTAAAAATTCAACCAACAGGAATCGATTTGCTTTATTTTTATTTTAGAGCCACAACCACAATTTTCCGTTAAAACTAGGCGCTGACTTTTCATGAACCAATATATCATACGATGCAGAAACAATGTTACAATTTCCATTTTGAACCTTTTTTTAAATTGTTATTCAATGAATGAATATTTAACAATTTTCATTTTTGTGCTGCCATCTGTGTGATTCGGGTTGAACATTTTAATATGAACCTTTCTTAAAAAGCAATGCCATAATCAGGATTTAATTTCGGTGGGGACTCCAAATAAGTTTTTGTCAATGGTAAAATAATTTTTAATTTCCTAAAAACTTTCTTGAATAATTTGAATTGCCTATTAAGTAAAGGCGATTATATAGAATCTAAATAATTTGAATTAATCAAAATCATTAATAAATTATTCGTGATATTTTAAAACTGAAAACAGTTTTAATGGATACACAGGAGTATTTTTATTTTACAAAGATAGTTTTGTCTCGAAGATAGTGACTGAGAATAACATTTTTTTAGCAACACTTATTTATAAGTATATGTATTTTTTGGTTTGCTCATCAGGGAAAGATGGAGATAGTACATGCAGATGCTGGGAAGGTTCAAAGAATTTTTGTGACAAAAGCAAACTTGAATTTGGTACTTCAATTTGCATAAATCAACATTTTTCATAAACAATTCGTCCAAGTCCTATTTAAAAAAAAAAAATTTAAAAAAATGTCTTCTAAAACAAAAGTAATTGCGTAAAGGTATCAAACTCCCAAATTTTGGTGTAATAACTAGTCTAAAGTGTCAAGAAGACTTTTTTAAGGCAAATATATCCTAGAAATAAATTCGATGACTTTTGACAACTTTTTTATGTCCACATTGCATAAAATATCCATATAACAAACATTAACCAAAAAATCTTCAAAAAAAAATATTATTAAAATATTTTTTTAAAACTTATTTTTTTTAAATAGAAAGCCAATAAAAAACACATCAATAAACGCTGTAAACTCTTATAACATGAAATACATAAGAACTTGTAAATGCGGCATGCAATGTTGATCGCAAATAGCATGCATTGTCATATTTGGCAGCATTCATGTCTAAGGCATGCCTTTTGCCTCTTTCACTAATGCATGCGCCTTATCTTTCGTTTTACGCAAGCAAAAGCGCATAAGAATGGAGAGATAAATTACTTTGTACCTTGCCAAATGTTTACGACATATAGCTACGGTAGTTTGCCTACAAATAGAATTAATTAAATTTTCAATGACATATAGGTTTTTCAATTTATGCAAAATTAAAATCCTCCCGAAAAACTTTTCTGCTTGTTTTGAAATCTAAAGGTTTCGCTTTTCCCTATACTTTTAGTTTTTAACCTCTAAAAAAGCTTTACAACTTTTAAAGGTATTTATAGCTTTACAACTTAAATAGCTTTATATTACACTTTTAAAGGTATAATTATAATTTTTCTGGTAAATTTCGCTATGATGTGTCCTCATGTGTAGTTTTGCAAAACCAAGTTTAAGTAAACCAAACATTTTTATATCATTAAGAGCCTTAACATTTATTTAATCGTTTTCTGCAATTAAAGCATCGCCTTAACGGAACTTATTCTTGTTAATAAACTGTTTTTGGTTGTGAATAAATATGTATTGAGGTTATTAGCAGTGTTAGCCGGTTTCACGTGTGGTCAGTTTGTTTTCCTATGTTAATATTTGTTTGTTTTTCTTTATTAATTTCACCGGCTACATATCAATGATAGTTTACTCAAAATAGAGGAATTGTTTTATGTTTTTTTCATATCAAATAAGTGTTAATTTATCAGTAATAAAATTTAAAGACGTGTGTTACAATTTCATTGTGCTGTCCACTCTCCCATTATTTCAACATTTGTAACAACTTTTCAGTACATTAAAACTTTCTTTCATTTTTGATACGCATTTATATATTTGCAATGTTACAATCATAGATATTTTTCACTTTTAATAAAATAAACATATTGCAGACATATAAAACGACAATTTATACATGAAACCTTTGATTTTGACAATTAAAGACAGGGCATTAAACCTGCTCCGAATGAAAACATTGACAGAAATTTGACCAATCAGATACATCGTTTTATTCGGTCATGGTTTTCATTCACGGTTTCCATGTTAGCCATTGCATCTAGAAATTTTTTCAAAAAACGTGTTTGGGTGGAAAATTCGATTTATTGTTGTACGGAGGTAAGTGTAAAAATGAGAATTTGTTTGTCTGATATTTTGAATACCTGACCAAGTATTAAAATGATCCCTTTCAATCGGTGAGATTTGAGATGAGACCGACGCTGATCATCTGGCAAAACGCCAGCAGCGATCGCAGAATAAGGATGTTAAGATGCCTTGAAAATGGCGTACCGTGTTTGTGTGATCATTGTTAGGTAGTGCGGTCCCCTCTTGATGAGCTCGCATATGACCACTCATATGGTAAGATTAGAATCATTATGCAAATTAAAGATTGAAATGCTATTTCGATTTTTATTTAATTAGCGGCATCCTATTAGAAATCGCAGCCGATTTCTTAAGATTTAACTAATCACTCATTTCGAACTAATTGTTCTAATATTGGCATCAATTAATAAACAAAGTAGCCTTAGTGACTTCCGACAAGTAGGTTAGTATTTTCGGGAAATAATATTGGGTTGTAAGTGCTTTTGCCCATTGTATTGAGAAATTTAGATTTGTAAAGTTTTGTGACAGTCCGGTTTGTTTACTAATTAATATATAGGCCTGTACATTTAATATGCCAATTAACACCAATATCGGGGTGCTTGCTATTAATTGATTGAAATTATTCGGAATAAAATTTTTTTCTGTATGTTTGTTGCAATAAATCTTCCGTGACCCTTTGTTTGAATAATTTTATTTGTTTGGATCATTTTAATGTCTCTTGGGTGCTATGTTATGCTTCATTGATTCGCTATTATAACACGGAGGGTAGTTGTAAGATGCGATATATTTTTTGTATATGGAAGGTTATTGTGACATTGAATAATCGTTAAAAGTCACTGCGAAAAGTAAGTTTTGTTGATCGAATATCAAATGAGATACATTGTGATGTTTGTTTAATGCTTAGCGTATCCGATTTGTTATGAATAGTTAAGCCTATTGGCAAGGCTCGCAGCCGATTGTTGAATTAAATAACTTGTATGTCATTTATGTACATTTATATAACTAAATGAAGCTGTTTTTATCGTGTTGTCGATATTTATATATGTCTGTAAATAATAACTGATGCAGTAATTGTTACCCAAGGGGTGCCTTTCATGGTTATTCATTATTCATTGTAGGGTCAGATCAAACAATTCAATAATGTTTTATGAGGGGAAAAGTGTCATTTTTAAAAAAATTTAATAGTTATATTTTGATACTACATTATAAAAATTTCATTTAGCATGAAAATTGAGGGATGTTATTGACTTTTCAGGAATGTTTGTAAATATTGTAGTATGGCAAAATGGCAGTCAATTTAAACTTGTTAATTTATAATAACTGGTTTTCCATTTAGAAAATATTTTTGAGTGTTGTTTAACAGATTCATTCTCAAGTTTACTTTTATTTAATCTCAATTGTTTGATTTGAGGTCATCAAATGTAAAAGAGGTTGAAATGTGACATGAAGATAAGGATAAAATATCTAGATCTTTATATCAATGTAGCAGTTGTCTGATTTATAGGATTGATTTTTCCTGCAAACTTCAAAATTGTAGCCAATAAAGAACTGTAGGAAATGAATTTAAAACATTTTCTTAAAATTTGTTGTAAAAAAAATTTAAGCTGAAACAAATATTTTTTAGAAAATCTTCTGTTAATTTGTGTATGAAATGCTAGCATTAATTTTTATATATTCTTTGTTTTGTTAGTTACTCATTGTAGATTTCATTATGCAGTAATTTAAGTTAAATTTGATTTGCATCCTACATATTGGATAATAATATAATTAAATACACCTGGTTTATACATTTGAAGTGTACAGCAGGGGATAAAAGTGCAATGTCAAGTTTTTGTTAAAAATAAGATTCTCGTACCATCTAGTAGCATCCGTAGGAAACTATTGTACTGTATTTCATTTTGGCAAGAAAGATGTAATGTCAAGTGATGGGAAAAGCTAAGCTATACTGAAGATAGAGGCGCATTGTTAAAAATAAAAACACCTTTTCCGAAAGAATCATTTTAGTTGACACTGCTGCTTAATCACCTGTAACCTTCATTTATATTTACTAATTCTATGTATAGCATTACATTTTCAATTTTAACATGCTAATTTTTTTAAAAAGTGTTTAGGAGTTTTATACTAGTAAATCATTTCATAAATTAAAATGTTATTTTTTTAAATGCTTATTTCGAAGAAAACTTATAGTACTATCCATGGCAATGAAAATTTAATGCTGTACATATAATTATATAAATTTTGGGTTTTCTTTTATACGGCCCCAAATGCCCAACGAGCGAAAATCCACCAAGGTTGTTTACCTTGGATTACCGATCATAAATCATATTTATGGCTTTTGAAATTTTATTTTGGAGGTGGCAACATGTGAAATGGTAGACAGTCAATACGGAGACAAAATTTCCCTTGGCTACTATTTGAGGCCATTAAGTAGAACAGTATCAAAGTTTATTATCTTTCTTAAGATGTTTTACTACTAACACAGCAAATTTTTTTTTTTTTTTCAACTTTGTAGATCATAAATAACATGTCAGAGATACAATACGTTTTGGATACTTAACCAATTATTTTTTGCTTTTATATTACTATACTTTATTATGTACAGACCTTCTATATCAATCTGAAACTTTGAAAATGCTAAGCCCATTAGAAATTAAATATTTAAAATAATAACCTTATTTACGAAATGCTACAGACATATAACCAATAATGACATTTTACATCCATGTTTTAACCGCGATTCGAACCCAAACCCATTCTGTGGCAGCACAATTTGGTATTAATTTTTTAATTGTTATTGTATTTTAAATTTAATTAAAAAAATATTTATTTTAATTAACTTGCATGTAGCTAATAAAAATAGTTTGTGGATCGAATTTAAAACATTTTCATACTAGTAAGTTACAAAAGAAACCTTTACTATTTCTTTTTGAAGACTGAAATTTATAGGATTTTGGTCCCGCATTGTTGGGGGGCCAATTAAGTCCTATGCACTATTATATTTTAAAGTACTATGCTACCCACTAAGCTACAATAGGCAAGTTCTAGATATCAGAAATATTTGCTTAAAGATGTTTCTTTATACAGTATATATAAAAATGTTAAACTTAAAAAAACTTAAAGAATTTTACAAATTCGAACCTTAGGTGCACATCTTGAAGGTCAAAAGTATTTGTACATAAATTTTCAGCCTTTTAAAGCAGAGGCAGTTTTTTTTTTTGCAATCCACTAACAGACACTTTTATTATTACATATGTCTATTTTCTTTTTACTATTGCTTTAAACTTTAAAATGGAAAGTGTAAGTTAAATAACTATTTGTTAATTGTTTTGTACAATGAATTTGAACTTCGTTGTATAATCTGACCATGAATAGAAGTCTCAGTTCTTGCGAATACCAGCTCTTCATTTCATAGTCAAACTATAACTTTTACTTGTAAAAATCAAGTAATGCAAAAATGTTCTTAAAAAAATTATATTGCAATTTCAAAAATGCAATGGCTTTTTTGCATTTAATTTATTACCTTTAATTTAATATTTTGAGATGCCCCTCTCTAATATATCGTTTGCATGGCAAAGATATTAAATAATGTAAAATTGACATTTTCTACTTAAAATTGACATTTTCTACTTAAAATTGACATTTTCTACTTAAAATTGACATTTTCTACTTAAAATTGACATTTTCTACTTAAAATTGACATTTTCTACTTAAAATTGACATTTTCTAACTAAAAAGGTAATTAATTACAAAGTGTTTAGTATTTCAATATTCCTCATTATTATTAATAATTAATAATAAAAGCTTGAAAAGATTTCTTTGCTCTAGATATATTTTATAATGTGGGACCTGTTACTCAATTATGGGACAAATGTTAATAAATTGTTAAAGCAATAATTTATTATAGAAGAGAAATAAAATATTTTAATTAGTAATTCAAGATGAGATAAAAGAAACAAGCTGTCATGAATGTTCAATTAACCGAACCATAAGTTCAGTTAACAGAACCATGAATGTTTCAAATTAAATGGTGTCTTTGAAATGGTGAACTTATTCTAAATCTCTATTTCAAACAACTGGTTCACTATGTAACATAAAAAAAACTATTATACTTCCTAGTTATTAAGGCCAATTTAAATGTATATATTTAGTTTGTTGTCATAAGAAAATTCTCTGGGTAGTAAATTGTTCATTACTCAAGTTCATATGTAGTTTTTCCTCTCTTACAAATAGTATTTTTTCTGTTACAGGACACTTTAGAGAGTATATATTAGTTTTATTGATTGTAGTTATGCCATTATTTTTAATGTTTTGTATTTCTTTGAATAACATAATTTACGATATAATTTCTTTTAGGTATGTGAGAAGTTGCAAGATGGATATTCTTTGTGAAATTTTTCACATTGGTGGACCCATGCATCATTGGATTGATAAGAATATGGTAGATTAAAGTCATTTTCAAAGGAAATGGCTGACTACCATATGTTAAACGATGGAGTGTTTGGTGTGGGAGGTAATGATATTTTGGATGAGACTGCAAATTTAGTAAATGCTGTGAGCTATAGCCATTCTCCTTCTATAAATACAGGAGGACAAGGAATAATGGCTCAAAGTATGCCCAGTACTCCAGGGCAAAATCCAAATGTCATGATGCCAGGCATGGTGTCAATGCAGCAAGCACAGGGTGGATCACAGTTATCTGCTGGGGGCATGAATTTATATCATCAAGGAACTATGCATGGTTATCCGCAAAGTGAAGTGCCTCAAAAACTTCATCAGTATTCAGTTTATGGTAATCAAATGCAAACAGGTAATATGGCAGGGCAGTATGTTTCGGGTGGTCCCAGACTGCATCATCTCGGTGATCCTATGTCAGCTATACCTGATCAACCTCAGCAATCCGCACCAAGAACAGGTGTGCCTGGCCAAATGTATCAAAATCGAAATATGCCAGGTGGCCACTACAACCAACAGATTCCTCGCAATGCAGCCGCATCCCAGATGGCTCAAGGGTCAACTCAGTATCCGGGTCATTATGGCAATGTGCAACACCATGCCATGCAGCAGCATGCTGTGCAGCAAGTAAATCAGAATGCGGATATGTGGCAGAACTCCATGCCCCATTCCCAAATGACACGTCCAAGCATGCATCCATCTCAGAGCTATGCTCAGCATCAAATGGTGCCTGGACAACATGCTGCCGCTCCATTAAATCATAGTTCTATGGCAATGCAAGGGCAAAGACCAACAACCCCGAATCAAAGCCAGTATATGAGTAATCAGGATTATACTGCGTCCCATACTTCAAACCAACAATCCTCAATGCAAAGACCTCCTGTTTATAATATGAATTCTACGCCTGTTAACCAGAATGGATCTATGGTTGGACAAATGAACAATGCTCCTCAGTCTGCTATGCCACAAACGCTAAATTCTTTATCACAAGCAGATCAAGCAATGGCTTATCCTCAGGGACATTATGTAGGATCACAAGCATCAACAAATAGACCTCATTATAATGCATCGGCTGCTGTAGGTAATACAGTGAGCCATGCACCTCAGCAGCACGTAGTGGGACAACAAATGATGAATGTTCGACCACAAGTTCATCAAATGGGATATTCCCCTGTACCTTCTCGAGTTAACTCAGGTCAACAACACGCTGGCAGTGTTCCTCCAGGCAGTCCAGCCAGACTGCAACAATACCACAATCCACCTTTTTCACCTAACCAGACCTTTTCTCCTTCTCAACCTTCCCCTAGGCCTACAAACCCAGAAGCTGCCACTCCTCCTCACTTGCACTACTCAAACTCCCAGCCTCATGCCCAAGCCCCGATGAGCCCCCAGTACAGAAGTCCGTTTCCCTCACAGGTGACCCACTCTCCCCAACACTTGACACCTACCCCTCCTATAGAGGTGCCTGTTCCACCTCCACTCACACCAGAAAGGGGTATGCAGTCATCTACACCTCAGTCTCAGGGAAGCTATCACAGCCCTAGTACCACTCACCTGACGAGTCCAGGCCAGGGCCATTCCCCAGGGAACACCAATGCTCCGTCCAGTTTGCAGCATTTGGAACAAATGGTCTTGCCTCGAGCAACCAGCACCGGACCTTCGACTACACCAACGGCTTCCAGTGCGAGTCCCAGTGGACAAGCACCTGCTATGAGCCATGGTTCTGGCGGGAATTATTATGGTCATCTCCCAAGCACTCAGCAACACCAGCTGCATCTTCCTCCGGTGGGCGAGACCCGTCCTCAACCTCAAAGCCCTGCCTTTTCTCAAATGTCCCAGCCACTTACTCATCACACCTATCTCAACCAACCTCACCCTGCGGGTCACTTGTCTACCCCCACTGTTGGTAGTGTGCCAAATTCACAGCCTTTGCAACCCAATGTCTCCACTTTATCAAATTCCAGCCTGCTCTCTGAAGAAAGCATGCCTGTGGAGACTAGCCAACACAGCGTTGTGTCGTTTGGCTCGGATAATAGCTCCAGTATTCCTAGTGTGAGTGCTCCCGAACCGGAATTGCCTCGAAGTGGCAGTATTCCTGCAGTCGTAGGTCCGCCATCTACCTCTGATCAAATGAATCAAATGTCTTGTGCTCCAAATACTGCACCTGAGCAAGTATTGCCACCATCACGACAGTTTAATATGATGGGCAAACCTCCTTACCAGGAAAGTCCTCCTTCGGTTTCTTATGAATTGCAGCAAGTTCAACAAGAGCTTCAGCAACTATATGGAATGCATCAAACACCAGAAATTCACGAAAAGGTATTTAAAAAAAAAATCTTATTTTGAACTTTTTAAATATTTTAGGTTTTATTTCAAAGTTACAATTACAATTTAACTTATTGAGTAGTATATTAGTAAAATTTAGATTAAAATGCATAGTTCCCTTCGGTGACTTTTCTAAAAAAAAATGATATTCTCAACGCTAATTTGATTTTGGTGACAAAATCTATTTTGTTGCCAATTGGAGAACTCCATTTTTCCCTGGTTACCGAAAATGGTAACTAGATTTGCAGAAAAATCGGGTGGGCCATAGAGTTCGTTTTGACCAATTTTTCTTATATCAATACTTGAAACACTTTTAAATTTATGTTAAAGTAATCCCTTTTCTAATCTGTTAAATTTTTATTTCAAGGGTTAGATTGATTAAAAGTATATTATTTAAAAAGTATTCCTAGATTGATAAAAAGTATTCTCCCATTAATTAGACTTGCTGTATATTAAAATTTTTATGAAATAATTAGAGGAAACACTAATGTATCTGATCTAATTTTGTAATAAAAAAAATAATTTTTTATCCAAATGATGTTTTTCAAGGCTAAAGTTTTACAAGAAAGAATACGATATCTTCAAAGCCAGCAGAGCACTGCCGTTAACTCGACTGCAGCACCACTAACATCAAATGTCACACCCATGTCTCCACACTACCAGAGGCCGATGATGTATAATGCAGCAAACACTGCTCCTTACGTTCATCAGCCAATGATTCCTCAGCAGCAAGCAGTTCATTACAACCCTCAGGCTCCACTACCTGATCCACCTCAGGATGTTGCTGTTCCACCGTCACAGCCTGTCATGAGTGCTGGCGGCGTAAGTGCTGGTGGCGTAAGTGCACCACCTTCAGAAGATATACCTATGCAGGATCAGGTGAATAAATCGTTTTACAAAAATTCTTTTGCGGCCAAATCAAAGTAACGGACGTACCTTTTGCAAGAATAATAAAAACATTAAAAAATTTTTACTCCTCGGTTATTAATTGTAGGTAAAAAAATTTAGTATGTTTAAAAAGAGCACAAAATTACCTTTCACAGTGATAAAAATTTCCATTCTCATGTGAAAATGAACTTGAGAAATATACATTTTTGAGCATGGTAACGAACATACTAATTTTGGACACGAGTTACATAAGCATGCTAATTGAATTCCATGCTCAATTCCTCTGAATTGATAAATCTCTTTGACAAATGTGTATTTTTTTCCATGATTTGAATGTACTAAATTAGAAAAATAATCACAATTTCGATTTTTTTTTTTTTTGATGATAGAAAAAATTATTTTGTATTGGTAACGGACGCACCAGCAATGGTAACGAACGTACCTTTTCCTAATTTTTAATTAAAATTCATTTTCTTTTCATCATTTTGTAAAGAATATTAATAATACACAAAAGTTAATTTTAGGGAAAACTTTTTTGCATATTAGAAGAATTAATTTAACAAGATAATTACATTAATGGCTTAATAGTAACATTAGTACACATAAAATAGGTTTTTCATTGATGAATTGGTGTGCATTCACAAAAATTTGGGAATAACCTTGTTAAGGCACTAGAAATGAAGATTCAACGAATCTCCAAATAATAAGGTTGATTTACCATATTTAGGGAGGAGGCAAAGGTCGGCAATTTTTAAAAAACTCAAATGCTACTTACTATCTACAAGGTCCTGAAATTAATGCTAGTGATAAAAAATATATTGATTTGTTAGAACGGGTTCAACATTGGGCTATGAAATTGGTTCAGTATACTTCAGGAATTAAAAATATAGACCGATTTGATTTTTAAACATGTATACACTCTAGGAGAGGAGACCTTATTCAACTATCTAAATTTATTAAATCGGGTGATGTTGAGGGTATAATATTTAATACAGCCAATGGGACTAGATGTTACGAGTAAAAGTTATACAAAATAGGGACATTAGAAAGCATTATTCTTACAATAACATAAATGGAATAGTTTGCCTAAAGCTGGTTAATTGGTCAGGAGTAGCTAGTTTTAAAAGACAACCAGATGGACATTGGGAAATGTTAGGATACGATAGTCTGTAGTTCTTCGGCATTATTTGTATACACTCGCATACAAATCATCTTGATATTTTTTAAAGTAATTCAAACCATAATTTATTATACAATATTCAAATATGATTAAAAACTTTTTGATATTTTCAACACATAGCATGTTTTAAAAGGTGACTCTAGCCGATTGATTGAAGTAAATGAGAAAAATTATTTTCTGAAAACAGCATCAATAAGCAATGATAATGTGTTTTTTAATATAATGTGGTATGGTAATGTGTTTTTTAAAGATAAACTATTAAAAAAAAATATAACTAAAATTATACTCTTTCCACAGTTTTATTAAACAGATATGATAAAATTGTGACATAGTTTTTTTAGTAGAATTCTTACACATAGTTGTGTATTATTTGCCAGTGATAAAGTTTTTCAAAAATACAATTTTTAAAAATAATTAATAGTTTTATATTTTGTAATAGAATATGTGATGTACTTATAAATATATAAGTTTATTTCAATTAGAAGATAATACAAGCACTTTTAAACTGGTTTTTTGGGAAAAAAAATTGACTTTATGAAAATGAATGGTTTTTGGTAATGGACATCACTTTTATCATCATAAAATTATTTTTCTTAAAATGTTGTGACTGTTTTTCGAACTTAGTACATTCAAATCACTGGAAAAGATACACACATTTATCAAAGCGATTTATCAATTCAGAGGAATTGAGCATCAATTAGCATGCTTGTGTAACTCATGTCCAAAATTAGAATGCCGTTACCATGCTCAACAATATATATTCCTCAAGTTAGTTTTCACATGAAAATAGAAATTTTTATCATTGTGAAAGGTAATTGTGTGCTCTTTTTAAACATACCAAAATGTTTGCCTACAATTAATAAAAAAGGAGTAATTTTTTTTGTTATTATTATTCTTGCAAAAAGTATGTCTATTATTTTGATTTTTGATCTTTAAAAATATTTAGTTTTATATTTTGTAATAGAATATGTGATGAACTGATAAAAATATAAGTTTATTTCAATCAGAAGATAATAAAAATACCTTTAAATGAGTTTTATCGAGAAAAATTGACTTTATGAAAATGCATGGTTTTTGGTAGCGGACATACTGGTATGTCCGTTACCAATGGTATACCCAATTATTTTCTTTTATATTTAAGTCAAACAAAAAGTAAACCTAAAGTTTAAATTTTTTCAGTTCAAAAATAAAGTTGCAGCATCAATATAAGCCAAAAATAGTAACGGACGTCAGACCTACCAATAAAAGCTAGAAAAAATCCTAATATCAAAATTAGAACCCCTAACTATTATGCAAACAAACCATGCTAAAAGAAGAAAATAGTTTGATATTATCCCTTCCACTTTTATAGTCCAATTGGTATCGGATATGCACTGCATGCTTCTAAGTGTGTGACAAGATTCTAAACGTGAACCTATGAACCAAAAACTATGTATTATATAAACATAGCACACTTTTAATATCTGCAAATTGTCACCTTTAAAATGAGGCATCATTTATATATCTACTGTAATTTTGAGAAATAGTTTACTTTGATGTGATTTTGCCCTATATTAATGTATTTTCTTGAGTGTATATAAGCTTTTAAGAACTAATTTTATGTTTCTGTAGGGTGATTAATTTTCAAAGTATTATATATTTTTTTGTCTTAAGTGTCTAAAAATTATGATTTCCGAATCCATAGTTACTAAAATAGCATTGTAAATCTTGTTAAACTTTTTTATAGAGAATTTTAAGCTTCATGGGATGAATGAAATATCAAAGTTGTAAAATTGTTTTTATTAGGACAGAATTTAATTTGCTTTTTTAACACAGTTTAAAAATAAATAAATATTGGAAATGGTCTTTGTTCTAATCTATAAAGTGAAAGTTAAAAATAAAGTGGATAAAAAAATAACTTTTTTTTTCTTTCAACATTTTTCTCCATATTGAGAAAACCTGTTTTGACTTAATTCAACTGGAAATATGCATATGCATTTTCAGAATTCAAATGAAGATAAAAATAGGTTTATACTTTTAGTTTATTTTATAAAGAGTTATTTTTTATGCTTTTTTGATTACAACATATCTAAAATTAGAATTCAGAATAAAAACTAGTTATAAATAAATGAAACTAGTTATAATACCCTTTTCGTGCAAAATCATCATAACTTTATTAATAATAAATTTTATTTTCTATAAAATAATTATAATAGGATTAAAAATATAAAGTTTAGATTTCTTATAAAAAATATTCATTAGTGTAGGCATTTCTTTCTGATGTGTAATAGAAATGGACAATCATTTTTGGCGTAGAATTCCACACACAATTTCATTTGTCTCCAGTTTCTTTTGCATTGAATTCTCAGATTAATTTTATTTTCCCACAGTATTATACTTTAGTTCATTCATTTAAACCTAACTTGAGAATTTTATGTAATTTCAAATTATCAATTTGTGTATATAGCCCAAAGGTGGCAGATTTACAAATCCGTCTCTGCATACAATATCCTTTTGAATTCAAGATAGCTGTCATTGTTAAAACAATTATTTTTGATAAATGAAGACTTTAAATAATAACTAAAGAGTAAAATTAATTTCTCAAGGAGAAATGCAAAAATTAATTTTTAAGTTTAACACGCTTTTAATAGTATGTTTTATTATGAGTTGTAAAATTGTAGTAAACTAATTTTTTTGTGTCTTCAAAAAAAATGTGTCTTAATTTTTTTTTTTGTGGCTAATAATAAGAGTTTTTTTCTTCTAAAGTGAGATTTAATAGAAGCATAATATCTAAGAAAGATATTAAATGCAATATGCTTGAAAATATGTTTTCATAGTCTGGTTAATAATTTTACTTTATTATTGTAAAAAAAAAATTCTTTGCATTTATTAGAATTTTATAAATGGAACGTTACTGTATAAACAAATAGACCAGATAATATTCAAAAAGTTTTTGTCACAAAATTACAGAAATTTCTGTATCATATTTTGTTGCAAGCATTTTTTAAATTTCTAAGAAGAAAAGGGACTTGCCAAAATTTCTAGTAACTCTAGGAAGGTTATTTTTTAAAAAGTTATGTAAAGTAGTTATTTTTTTAACATGATGTTATATATCTCTAACTAGGCAAAATAATCAATCTCCATTTTGAAAGATTTGAACATTATGTTTTCGAAATAATAAAAGTTATGAACTCAGAAAAGCATTTATTGTTTTGGATTATGAGCTCCTACATTCTTAGTTGAAAATCAGTGACATAACTAATATTACCAAAATAATTGTATGGAAACATTAATACTCCCACTTGATTATGTGAAATCCATGCTGATATTTAAAGAGGGTTTATCTAACCTTTCTTAAAAACTTAATAATAAAATTTTACATTTTATAATATTTTAAATTAAAAGAACAGTTCTATAGGTTATTACTGTTATCCAAATCTGACCTACTATTCAAACTGTTATCACTATGAGAAAGTTATCCCCCCCCCCCCCTTGGGATAATCTGTACTCTTGAATTGTTTAGTAATATTATTTGTACTTAAGTCTTGAGGCATCTATTAAGCATTATATTATTTTTTTTACATATTCACATAATTTCTCTCTAATGTTTAGACCTCAATGGATTCTGAAAGTATGGGGGCCAACCATTATCCTGCACCAGGGCCTGAAATGATGCCGACACTCCCAATGCAGGAACCCCAAGACATGCCTGCAGATCCCTATGAGATGAATTTCAATGACGAGCCTCCTCCTAAAATGAAACGTCGCCCACCAAAGGAACCCAAACCCAAGAAGCCTAAGTCGCCAAAAATTCCCAAGTCCCCCAAAGCTAAGAAGCCAAAGAAGGGGAAGAAATCATTGGAAGAAGCAGCTCCTGAAGTGGATCCTTTTCAGGTGTTGCCTGATGGCTCTATGGTAAAGTTATTTATCTAAATCTAGGGGGTTTTAAAAGTAGAGATTTGATGAAGTGTTTTTGCAGAATATTTGGTTGAATTTTGTAGTCGAATACCGAATATTTGGATGCCGAACAAATTCCTTTAAAATTCATTATACAGGTAAACAACCCAAGTATCTGAGGTAAAGATTTAGAATGTAATATTATCATATATGGAATATTTGGATTTAAGTTGGTTGAATGCAAAAGCAGATGGCCTGGAAAAAAGGTTTAATGAAGGGTATACAAATGAAGTGAGTTATTTAAAGAGATGGTTTAAAAGGGAATTGAAATTAAGGAAGTCAAAAGGGGCGACGTTTAGAAAAGGAGGGGGTAAGTTAAGGTAGAATTCTCTTGCATATATGGAGTATATTATTTGTATTTACTATAGAATAGTAATACTATTAAATCTAACAATAATAAATATTAAATTTATAGTCAATTCAATTTTACCTTAAAATAAACAAAACCTTTTTTTCTGTAAAAAAAAATATATTTATATAAACTTTTTTAAGAATATTTATCTATATATATAAATGCGAAAAACCCACTCATCACTCATCACTAATTCTCCAACTTCCCGTATACCTATGAAGATGAAATTTGGCAAATTTGTTCCTTATACCTTAAATAGGAAAAGTAAGCTATTTTTGTTCCGATCGAACGGATTTAAGGGGTTGTAAAACCCCTTTTTCGAAACTTCTCCATAGGATTAACATGGAGAACATGTAACAATGCAAAATATAAAATTTAAACAATGGAAATTTTTAATATTATGTAACGTACGAGGAGCATTCTGATTGGCTGATGACTAAATATCGCCAAAATGTCGCCAAATAACTAAAAACTGTCGCCAAATAACTAAAAACTGTCGCCAAATAACTAAAAACTGTCGCCAAATTAATAAACTTCGCCAAATAAATTAAAATTTCACCGAATGAATAAAACATTTCGCCAAATTAATAAAATATCGCCAAATGAACTAAAATATGATCATATATGAAAAAATAATATAAAAACCGGCCCGTCGCACCGGGGGGGATTTAACTGTGAAAAAGAAAACAAAACGAAAAATGCTACGACCAAAAGTGCAAGCCATACGAAAAATATATTATCAAACTGAAGAAAAGTATACAGTATGAATAATATAATGGTTCAAGACAGGAAGCCCATTGCTAAATAAAAGTTTGTAATTTAGCCCCCGTGCACTCAGTTAGTTTTGTGTTATCCATTATTTATTAGTTTACCTGCCGAGAGGCCAGTTATGTTACCACTCTACCTGTGAGTGAAGTTCTGTAATAAAGTTAATAAAGGCAAAGTAGCAAATCTTTCATTTGAGTTCAAATTTTAAAACACGTTGTTGCCCTTGGATGTTAGTTCGCACCACGGGTCGCTCGGCTTCATGGGCCCGGTGATCGCCGGCGTCCTCTCTGTTGGGCTGGGTTGCCTTCACGGCTGTCGAAGCTTCAGTTTCTGTGAAACATCTCGCTGTATGCCTTCGGGCGGGCCAGTCGTACAAAGTGGACATAGAAAGGGTAAGCTATCGGGCAGTGGACAATAGGTACAAGCCACACTGTACCGTAATAATTGGTTCATAAATACTTTGAACCCCACGTGGTAGGAATGTCAGTGGGAGAGTGTATAAATGGTCAATCTGGTTGACGCGGCCCACCTTTCTCTACTCAATGTTATGTTATTTATCCACGAAGGCTGATTTCCCGTAGAATTATTGGGGTTCCCTTAATGTGGTATAAAGATCAGAGGGAAAAATGGTTTAACAAACGACCTGATCGACGTGATTCACTTTCCTATACGACGGTAGATCATTTATCGCCAATAGCACGATTTCCCGGGGAGTAACGAGAACAAAATCGTCTGCAGTTAAGGGCGACATTCCCGTTGCGGGGTACAAAGGTTAGAGGGAGGAATGGGTTAATAATTGCCTTGGTCGATGGGGCCTACATTTCTTTATATGATGGTATACGATGAGTTATGTGGGCGGAATCGAAAACTGCTGTTGTGGACTCCTCCTCCACGTGGTGCAAGGTCAGAGGGTGAATCAATTTGCGTCCATTGTCTTAGGGGATAGGGTTTCGATTTTTTTTTTAAACAAAATTTAGTTTAGCAATGCAATAAAAATTTGATTCTGAATATTTTTTATTTTAAAAAGTTCAATATTAAAAAAGTGCGGGGGCAAAATCCGAAAAAAAGTGCTGTGGCTCCCCCACCTTATTTCCTTCCCGTGCGTAGAACGGGTATTTCAGCTAGTTTAATATAAAGCTGAGAGAAAGTTTCTTTAAAGTTTTTGTCATCCTATCATTTTCAACACCTGTTTTGTCATGATAAAAAAATACTGTTTAGATTTAGTAAACTTTATAATTTTTTTAAAATATTTAAAATTTGAATTTAAATTATTGATTAAAAATTTATATTTTTTTATAAAAGGTGTTAGATATTTTTTTAAGTGATTAAAAAATAGTACATTTCACAAAAACTTATTTTATTACCTATATGTTTTTGCTATTTACTTTTGGGGCAGTTTTACGTTTCGCTTATGCCCTATTCGGTTTATGATTGGCCAAATATCGAAAGTACTGGACCCAACCAAATATTTTGCATACAGACCAAATATTTTTCCCAACCATAAGTTATTTGAGAATATATTGTTAAATTAAGTTAGTTTTTTTTAAAGCACTGTATCAATGTCTGGAAAATGAATACTTTCATTATTGAGACATTTCATGTCATTTTTGTAATTTCTCAAATGTAGTATTTCTCATATCTTTGGCATATAATTTACTTTAATTTTTTTTTTTGACAATCACAAATATGATTACCTCGTTTGAAATAAAAGTTTCCTGCATTTTATTATAAAATTATGTGTTTAAAATATGTAAAAGTTAGAATTAAGTATTGGTGCAATTGATTCCTTAATGTAAAATAAAATTTACACTTGTATATAAAATGAACCTGTAAAATTTAGCTGTCTATTAAGTTTATTGCTTAATTTTTCTATTAGGTTTACTAGTAGTTATGTTATAATACAATTTTATTTTCTAAATTTTTTTAAAAAGCTAAAGTTATTGTGTTTTGCTAAACATTCAATTTAGTAAAATTTAGTATTTAATTGCAAAAAATATAGAATTCATTGTTTTTTTAAAAAAAATTAGTTAGAGTAATTTCTGACAATTTTTTTCTCCAAACTTAATATTCCTTGGTGTAGATGGAATCTATGTATTTAACTTTTTAAAATTATAACAGTTTAATATTGTGATAGTGGGATGTAAAATCATAGAGGGCCATAGAACAGAACAATTTTATTGTGAACTGGGCCAGAGGTTCTCAGTGTGGCAAAGCACCCCATGTAGAGATGGTTAGGGTAAGCAGGGCTGCCACAGGCGACTAAATAGGCGACTAAAGCGACTTTTTTTAAGATTTGGCGACTGGCGACTATTTTTGTTAAAATAGTGACAAAAGCGACTATTTTCATCAAAACCCTCTACTTTTTTTAGCTTTTGGCGACTATTTTTTGATAACTTTTTTAACACTGATTTTCAAGTAATATTTCACAGATCACACACCGTTTAACTCAATTTGAAGTATCACGTAATCTGATTGGCTATTGCATACAGCGCCAATGTACTGCTATTTGGCGATTCTAAAAGACAAACAGTCGATGAATCAACACCATTAAACGCTGCAGGATGTGTTTACAAGTAAATAATACTTGCCAAGCATGTTTATCACCAATAGACATTGCTTTCTTTACCTTTTAGAGAGCAATTTGCGTTTAGGTTGCGTGTGTTACCTCCAGAATTCACTGCGCGAAGCAAAGAACATTTAGATACACCTCAGGAATGAAAATCTTCCGATGTTCCGCCGTTTTCCTTTTTTTTTTGTTACTATCAATTTAATAAATGTATCAGTTTTTTTTTAATTTTCTAAAAAGTTACTAAATATACACGCGTATATTCCGAACAATTTTAGTTAAAATTATCAGTTAAATGTGTAGCCTATATGCATGTTAGTTAAAATAATTGCATAAAATAGCTGGGTAGGAGTGGATTTTCGAGCTGTATCGCAGCGATTACGTTTCCCGGTGCCTGTGTATCGCAATTTTAAATAAAAAATATCGTTATTAGCAAAATCTTTGTAATCAAAATTGCTGTAAAAAATATCAAGGATGGGAATCCTGAGCCAAAATTGGTATCCTGCGCCAAATTGCTACAAAACCACATTTATGTCGAAATTTGATGGTTCAATATCTTTCGTTGCATATGGCGTTGTTTTAAGAATTTTTTCGCTCATGAAAACTCTGGAATTGTAGGTATTCAGTATACGCGGCCTGCTTCAGTTCGTTTATTGTTTTTTCGAAAAATCGATGTTCAATCTAAAAAAATTCAGATGATTTCACAAAAATTTTGCATCTTTCAAATCTAGAAATATTTGCGATATTCGTCAAACGGGAAAGATATCTCTCGGAAGTTGAGATGATTATAATTATAATTTCAGCGCATGTATCGAATGCAACTTTCAATTAACGCTATTTTGATATGTTTTTTTAATGCATGGAAACCTTGAAATTGCGGAAATTCGCTAAACGCGATCTGCTGAGATCTCCGTTTCAAGACTTTCAATCCTTTTGCATCAGATATATTAATTCATATATTTCATTACTTCCTGTTTTATCATGATTTGTTTTACACTACTTAACAAAATTGCATTATATTTTTCGAAATTATAGTTTAATTCACGAATTTGAAATTTAGGACTTTTTTTCTATTTTTTCTTCTTGATTTGTTTTTCTAAAGAAACTCGTTTTTTCTCTCGTTTGGTTGGTATTTAAATTCCAATTGAATTATATTTTGTTTAAACGTTTATATATTTTTATTATATTAATTATTTTTATTTGAAATTTTTCTTTCTCACAACCATTCTACTTAAAAAAAACATGGCTTTTATTTACCTTTTTGGAAATTTTCAAATTTCTTATTAAACTAACTTTTTAGTGTGTAATTTTTAATGATTTTTATTAACATGCTTAAAATAACTAGCAAGGTTAGGTCAGTGTTTTGAAAAAAGCTTTTTTTTTTGTGACTTGCAATTCGTTTTAGCATTAATTTTTATATATTTTATACATTATTTTTCTTTTGTTTGAATGCAACATGCTTAAAATAAGTAGTAGCGTTGGTTTTCCATTAAATTGTCATTCTTCAATAAATGTAAAGTTTGTGTGGAAAAAGTAAAGTAGCATCCTTCTTAATTGATTTCATGCACAACATATGCAAAATTGCAACATTGATTTGGTTAGTGTACAAACCACAATTCACTGGGAAAAAAAATGCACATATTTTTGTTAAGTATGTATTGAAAATATATATACTATATATAAATTCAATAATTCTTAATTAAGAACTCATTTTCGTTAAATATTTTCAACTGCCTTTAAATAGTCTCATTTAAAGCATTTATGCCTTTTAAGTTTATTTAGTCAGCTAATAACGTTATTCACAGCAAATCAATTCTTAATTAGGTTGAAAATCGACATTTTAGCGTCTTAATTTCTTTGATTTTCAAAAATGAAAATTTGAAATTTCTAGGGATTTTGCATAAGTTAGCTGGTAAAATTAGTTAAACCTTCAAAAAACTTTATATCTGATTATCAGAATCTAATATCCTATACAAGCTTGGCAAAATAATGGGCATTTTAGAGTTGGAATATTCTTTGCTTTTCAGAATGTTAGGTCCCTGTTTTAAATTGACACCTCAGCATTTCGTCTGTTTGTAAATTTGCTTGTTACTCATTTATGACCAAATGTGTTTGATTTTCTTCAATTTGCATGAATGTTGCTTGAAGTCATTAAGCTCTATATATATGTGTTATGTTGTTGTGGGGCCTATGTATTAAAGTTAGCATAGAAATCGAATCATGCATTTGTTCAACAAAAATTTTCATAATTAGAAGTATTTGATGCAACCCTCAATTGTTCCCAGAACTACTTGTGTAAACTTTGATGGAATTAAGTAGATATCTTTATAAAACTTAATAAATTATTCAGAGTTTAAGGAAAGATTTGTGATTACGTAGACAAAAGATTTGGGTGTATTTTTTTTGGTTGAGAATTTTACTCCTATTTTTAATATGAATGCAAGTAGCAAGTTTCAGGATATAAACAACTTATCATTACTACTAAATTTGGTTAAAAGACTGCAATTATAAAAGTAATTTGTTTCAATTTTGAAGATTTTTTTCCTTTTCAAAATTTTTGAATATTGTCTTTATTTTCCGCTTTTTATTAAACTATTGTTTGGTTTAGGAAGCTATTTGTTATAAACTGATACTTATTAATAACAAGCTCAGCAAAAAAAATCTGGCAATATGCTGACAATTTTTGTGAATGCAGTATTTTTATAACCATTGCCTTCAGTCATATTCTATTATGTTTCTTTAAAAGTTGGCATATGTTCTTCGGGTATTTTTTATATACGTTAATTTTTTTAAAAAGCAAATATTGGTGCAAAAATACACTTTTACAAAACAGTACTATTGTTGTACGGTTTAAAAATGGAATTTGTTCATATCTAGTGAATATATACATTTTTAATTTATGCATTATTTAAGAAAATTAGTATAAAGTACATATTTAGAATTGTCTAACAATAATAAAAATATTATCAATTTGTAATATTACTTGCATTTAATGAAATGCCTTTGTCGAAATTTTTTTAACGTTTGTCGCAATTTACTGCTTTTAGTCATCTTTGCTAAATATATGCATAATTGAGGAGACTATTTAGGCTACTATTTTTTTTCTCTGAGGAGACTATTTAGGCTACTATTTTTTATCTCTGAGGAGACTATTTAGGCTACTATTTTTTATGTCTCAGGAGACTAAAGCTACTATTTTCGAAGGTACAACTCAGTGGCAGCCCTGGGTAAGTAAATCTACAGTGACATAAATGTCCATGTTGGTCCTAGTATGGAGGCTCGCGTCTTCTCAATATTATGTTTTAGTATTTATGAGGCAGTATTGCATAGTCCTGTATAAATAGCAAATAATCACCAGCAATCCATTATGTAGGTTCACTAATTTGTTAATTCACCAATCATAATTGTAATATCTATTGGTGTGTCCATCTATACTAGAAAATAATTATTTAGCAGATTATTAAGTTTTAAATATTCAATATTGGTTACAGCCTGTAAGGTAAAATTTCGTTTTTTACTCAACATAACATTTCATTATCAAATGATCATAATATAATTAAATTTCATAGAAATTAATAAAAATATTTTTATTTTTACAATTTATATTATTTAAAAAATGTGATAGAATGTTAAAAGGTTTTCATAATAAACATTTACTAAAAAGAATTCAAGCTAGTTAATTACAATATGAATTTAATTTCTCTTTAGCCTATGCCGGAACCAATAGAAGGAATAGCTCCGTTACCAGATGGTGAAGCTGCAGTAGCAGCAGTCGTTTTAAGTGCAACAGAGACAACTCCTACGAAACCCAAAAAGGGTGCAAGAAAAAGAAAAGCAAAGGAAACAGACGGTGAGCCTAAAGAACCTAAACCTAAGAAGCCAAGGAAGAGACCCGAAAAGAAAGCCAAGCAGCCCAAGGCAGCGGAAGCAACTCCTGCCGAAATTGTACCAAATGATGGTAACAATAATAGTCTGGAACAAGCCGAAGAGGAAACTCCAAATGAATCCACTTCAGCTGCTGAGGGGGCTGCTGTGGATGATGAAGAAGCAAAAGAAAATGCTGAAGTTGACAAGGATGCAAAAGAGAAGAAAGCTAGCAAGTCCAAATCGCCTAAAACTCCTAAAGATGGCACACCTAAAGAACCTAAAAAGTCTTCTCCAAAGAAGAAACTTCCAAAGTGAGTGGTAGATCATGATTATCTTAAAACAAGTTTTATTTGATTGTTACTTTGTAAAAAAAAAAAGATGAAAGTAGGGAAAGAATTACTAAAAGAATTTAACTGTTTATATGTAACTTAATTTTTTATTGTTATTTGCACTTACAATTATATATTTTTTAGTCTATTTTATGAGATAATAAAAGTATATAAAAAACTAATTTAAAATTGATATTCTAAAGTTATAATAGTATCTTTAAAGATTGATTATTTTTGCATGATTGTGCTTGCTTATGTAAATTAATTTTATTTTTTATAGGCTCACTGATATTGATTAATGTTTAAGCCATAAATTTATAAAAAAATTACTTCTAAGAATTATGTAAATATGTTATACTTTTTACAAAGTGCAGGTTACTGTGTACTTAGTTATATAATTAGACTTTGATGTAATTTTAATGCATTTGCTTTAATTGTTAAATTTTTAGTTGTATTTGCATATAGAGTTGCAATATTCAGTAGATTTGTTATAGAATCATATTTCAATTTACAAGTAATATAGATTTTCAGCTGATTATTTTTAATAAAATGCATAACTTATTTTTTATATTTTACATAGGATTGCTCTAAGGTTTACAAGTAAGAAAAAGAAAAAAAAGCCACTCCAACTTTCTGACAATTCAGACATGGAGCGCACACCGCCTCCATCTCCAAAAGACGATAGTGCTAATGTAAGTATCTGTTTCGAAGAGAATATGTTAGTGAAGTATAAATTCTTTTTGAAAATTTAAGATTTTGACATTCAAAAAAGGTAATGTAAACTGAGTTTTGAATTTCAAAAGAAAACTTTTTATTTTATAAGGTTACAATAAAAATGTTTTCTTCAAGAATTTACTATTTATTTTTAAGAGATTATTTAGATGTTAAAAAAAGCATAATACAATTCATTAGTAACACCTCAAAAGACCCATTAAATCAAACAATTTATCTATTTTAAGTTACAATATTCTTAGTTCTGATTTATCCTTTTTTGTATTTTAGTTAATAGTTTTCAAAGATAAAATGAAACTTGTTGTTTACCTTGTGGCATGTACGAAAAATAATGCTGCTTTAATGAATACTTCCTTTTATGTAAAGATAATTTATACTATTATAGTCTTAAAGACATGTAAATATAATTTATATTGTTAGTAGTCTTAAAGACTAATAAATTTGACCATATAATAAATCCTCGATAATTAATTTTTTTAAAAATTTCATTTTCTATTTAAGTAAATTATGTATGTGTACTTTTCTATTGTATATTTTAAAAGGTTAATATGTTTAGTGTTCATTTGGAATCACTAAATTTTAAAATCCCAGAAGTGCTGTTCTCTTTTCAATCTATTACTTTCTTAAAATTGAAGATAAAAATAAGAATACATTTTTTAAAATTTTATGTTTCAGAAGCGCCGATCTGCTAGAAATACGGAAAGGAAAAAGTACACAGATGACATCGAACTGCATTTAACTGATGATGAAACAATTGAAATGGATTTTGGTCAGACAAGAAATGATGGAAAGCTTGTTCAAATTGTCGTGGTATGGAATTTTAGCTTCTATTTTATATTGCAATTTGATACAAAGTATCTGCAAGGCTATGCATAATAAGACTATGCTCATCTTTAAACCAGTGTTTTCAAAATTAAGTTTTACCTCATAGATGCAATGTTAATTCTACCTGTTACTGAAGCTTACTTTTTTTGCTTAAATACTGTTAAAAAACAATGTGGAGCATTTTTTAACCATTTCCTTTATCATCATTCAAATGGCTAATATGTTATAAGATCCTCTCTAATGCTACCATGGACCCTTATACTCATTTTTTTAATTGCCTATTTTGTTAAAATGGACATTTTACCTGAATAAACAACAATAAATCATAAAATGTTCAAGCATTTTCAATAAAAATGTATGAAATTTATTTTAAACTTTGATTATTTATTTCAGTTGTTTGAAACATAATTTAATATTTGTTTGTTTGTCATTTAGGATAACCACAATGAAGACTATATGGTTGTAGAAAAAATATTAGCTGTCCGAAATGTGAAGAAAGAGGTATATTCTTTAATTAGTTCATAAATTTGGATTTCCTAATTATATTATTAAAAAGTGTTTAGATTTTTTTACATAAATGAATTTCTATCTTAAAAGAAACAGAAGATTTTCTACAAAATTTTGTGTACAATGTACATTCTTTATTTTTACTTTATGAAATTTCAGGGTGGTAACTTATCAGGGAATTATGGAAATTTTTAATTCTGGAAATATCAGGGAAAATCGAAATTTTTCAAAATTTCACAAAAAATCAGGGAATTTTTCAAATTTGGATCATTAAAACGGTAATTATCTTCTGTTATGCCCTCCATTCTGGATAATTTAGTTGTCAATATTTCCTTTTAGTACTGAATAAGAATTTAAAAAAAAAGCTTGCTTATGCGCATTTTCATATTTTCAGTTTTATTTTTGTAAAAACGTGAACTACTACTGAAGGGAGAAGCAAAATGCATTGGACCTTGAATTGTAAGCAACATGTGAGGTACTAATGAATTTGGGATTTATTGAAGATTGGAAGAGGAAATATGAAACATTTAAAATTATCTACAAAAGAAATCATTTGAATTTTTTTCGCATTATCTACTTTAAGAGAACATGTTTAATTACAATTATTCCTGTTACAATTGCATAATTTGTGTTGTATCCATAAATTATTATTTTAACTGTCGATTAGTATTGCTTATAATTTTTCATTTATAATGCAATATATTTATAGTATTATTGTAGCGTGGATACTTTGTTTCTATATAAAGCATGTATTGCAAAATTTCTGAATGTAATTGTAAAATCAGGGAAATTTTTGCGATACCATCAGGGAAATATCAGGGAACTTTTTTTCCAGAATGTTATTGCCACCCTGAATTAAAAAAAAATTTCTATGTGCAAATATATTTTATTAAATCAGTTGCAAGATCCATAAAATAAAATGATTAATAAAAAGTATACTGATACTTAATATGTATCAAAAATTATTTATTAAAGCAGTGAAAGCTATAAATTTTTATGTTTTTAGACTGAAAATAATGCTGGAAGCGATGCTGAAAATAGCACACCGCCAGATTCTGAAGAAATTGAAGAATATTATGTGAAATATAAAAATCTGTAAGCAATCTTTTGTAATCTACTACACCAATTCAACACTTAAATGCAATAACTATTATATTTCTTTTAAGACATAATTTGGTATGTTGATTAATTTATTTGTACTGTTTCGTGTTCGCTACTAAATTGTATAGTTGTAAATGAAATTCAATGTTCTTAGAAATAGTCTAGAAGTAAAAAAATATGGCAGGTAACATTAATATTTAAAAAATAAATTAACGGAACTCCCGCACCTTGCAACCCAGCTCAATCCTAAATACTTAGCTGATTACTAAAAAAAAAAATCTTAAAATATTCATGGACTTTGCTTAGCCAAAATCAGTACAACTATTTCTCCAAATTCAAATGCTTGGATGAAATATAATTTTTTTCTCCTTTTTTGAAAATGGGTTGAGCTTGTTTTTGTACTAAGCACCTTGTATATTACAGCCTACATTCGACAAGCAATGGGTGCTAAAAAGTCTAGCGTTGCTCATGAATATTAATGTTTTAAGCTTTACAGGGCTTCGACCAGAATCCTATGTTAAAATCAAACATCCGCCTTCTAAAAGTTAAATGGGATTCACACACATCTAGAAAACCTGGAATTGTCTTTGAAAATGAAAAATTGCCTAAAAAATCAGGAAATTGTTAGGAAAACACAAATTTTCTGGATAAGTCGGTAAATTTTCTAAAAAGATATAAGTACTGGTTATAATATTTTTATTGTCATTGATGCAAAATCATAAAAATAAAAATGCCAATTTTTTTTATTTTGTATACTTAACTAGGTATGATTTACAAGCACTTTATTTTTGCCAGCATCGATATTAATACATGAAAAAATAATTGAATAGTACATTTGTAAATCTTGTTCTAGAATTTTTGAAAAATCTTCTGGAAAAAGTTGGAAATTTGATCTAAATATTATGTGGGAACCCTGTTTAAAAATTTTATATAATATTATTGATAAAATGTGAGTTTTTGTTTGATCTAATTTATTGATTGTTTATTTTTTTCCTCCTTATAGGTCGTATATTCACTGTGACTGGAGAACGTTAGAAGAATTAGAAAAGGGGGATAGGCGGTTCATCCAGAAAGTTAAAAGATTCAAACAGAAAAAAGAAACTTTTAACTTTTTTGATTTTGTAAGTAATTTATTGAATTCTTTCATTGTCACAAACATTAAATTTTTTTTTACATTCTTGACATTTTTATATTTAAATGTTTTTTGGATAGTCTTTACATTTTTATTTAGCGGTTATTGAAATACAATTCGCTTTATATTAAATTAATTAAATAATGTAATTTAAGATAAAATTCTATTTTTATAGTGAATAGTTTAAAGTTTTTTTAAATATTAATTTTGAAACAGTATAAATCTTAACTTTTATATTTTAGCTGGAAGAGGATCCTTTCAACCCTGACTACACTGAAGTTGATAGAGTTCTTGATGTAAATGAGATCAAAGATATCTTACCCTCAGAAGATGCTGCAAAGGTAGAAGAAAAACTGGCTACAGAGCAAGAAACTGATCCTGATGCTCCCAAGGAAGAAAAAATTGAGGAAAATGCAGATGAGAACACTGAGGAAACGGGTAAGGAACTTAAAGAAGAAAAGCCCGATCAAGAACTCGAGAATGAGGAACCCAACAAAGAACTTACGGATGAAGAACCTGCCAAAGAGCTTGAAAACGAAGAGAGCAAAGTGGATTCCCCCGAACTCCCTAAATCAGAAGATGCCGTTTCGGAAGACACTCCTGCAGAAGCCAAGGATCCAGTTGTGGAATCCGAGGATCCGGTTGTAGAACCCGAGGATCCGGTTGTGGAAGCCGAAGATTCGGTTGCGAAAGCCGAGGAAGTCCCGTCTTCTGAAGAAACTGTGATAGAATCTGAATCAAAAGAAGTTACGACCGATGAAGACAAAGAAGCATCGCCTGAGAGTGATCCCGACAAGGTATCCGAAGAGAAGAAAGAAGAAACAGAAGAGGATGGTGATGAAGTGAAAGCTGTGATAGAAAAGAAAGATGAGAATTGCCGAGTGACTCGGCATTACTTGGTGAAATGGAGGGCGCTGACTTACGAGGAAAGTACATGGGAGTTGGAGGAGGATGTGGATAGAGACAAGATCGATTTATTTATGCGTTTCAAAGATCCACCTCCAAAGGAAAAGTGGAAGGTTAGTGTGTTTGTGTTTCCCTAATTTAGTACAAAATGTTATAATGTTTTAAAAGTGTTTAAATGGAAAAGGCCCAAATATATATATGTATATATATATATATATAAAATATTTCTTCGACTTGCATATTTTGCCTTTCAATTAGTTGTATGCAGTAAGCTTTTTGATTGTTTACGAATTGTCAATTCATAACATTATCAATCAACTTATGGTACATATAAATAGTTTAATATTGTGACTTGTCCTTATTAAAGCAATTTGATTTTAATTTAAATCCAATTAAAATTGTACCCTTTAATATTTGCGTATGGAACGAATAAAGTTTTAAATTTTCAAATGGGAGGGCTGTTTGCTAAGTAGTATAAGTCACAAAAATCCGAAAATGAAATTATTAGTCATCTAGATGTATTATTCGGCCAAGTGGTAAGGGTCCTAGTTCAAATTCTTGCCCAATAATGAGTTGTATGTCATTCCACTTAACATTTTAGCTAATGCTAGTTGCAAACTTCAATGATTTTATCTTTGATCTCTATTTTTGAAATTGTACCACTTGACAACCTTTTTGATTAAATGATTCTTTGCCAGAAGTGCTATAATACATCTTCATTGTCCTTTAACATAATTTTTAAATAGACTTGATTGTGAATACTTATATTCTTTTTTTACTTCTAATTGCTATTTTTTTTAAACAGACTTCTGGACTAAAATACCTTATAAATATTAAAAAAAATTTAGCTAAATAAAATAACTTTTTGTAATGAGATTATTTATCATATATTTTAAACTTCTCTAGTTGAAAGCTCGTGGTAGCAAATTAGCAGATTGAGCATGTGTTGTGTAAAATAATTCAATCATACTATTTGAACATTTCTATTTTTATTTTATCACCTCATAAATACTTACTTTACATTTGTATAATAGCTCTGTCGTGATTTAAATGATAAATAAGTTAAATCTTTCACTTACATTTTCTGGAAAATAGTCTCAAGTGCCCATGGCGAAAATGAACTTTTAAGCTCATTATTACACACTAATATCTTGAAATTTGCTGACATTTATTCTACAATGGATATGTAGTTTGGCAATCTTTGGTGTCCAAAAAAGCTGTTTACTATTAGTATGACAAATTTTGAGGCTTTTCAGTTCTGTGTTTTTATTTTAAGTTCTAAATTTTTATTCTTCTTCGATTTTCTAATGTCAGGTCCTTCAAATATCTCCTCCTTCAGCTTTGCTTCGGTTAAACCTATAAACTGTTCACTAACATATTTGAAATATTCTCCTTCTTTTGGTAATGCCTCAAAGGTTTTACTTCTGCTTTATATGAAGCTGTGGAAGTAACAAGTCCTTTTATGGATTAATCACATTTTCTTTTCGAATATTTTTGACTCCAGGTTCTAATATGTCTTCCTTTTTGGCCATTCTTTCTTTATATAATGTTTTTTTCTGTCACACTGTCCCATTCGCAAAGAGAAACAAGAATTTCGTCTAACCACTCTGTTGACCAAGCAACATTGATGTCACAGCAAACTGCTCATTTGTGTTCTGTATACCAAACTTTTAAGTATGAATTCAAGATTTTCATAAGCATTCTTTTATATGAACTGAATTCCCAACAGCTACAGAAATCATTGATATATCAAACCGAAAAGATTATTTTTTTTTACTTTGGAAACCATTGTCTTAATTCTTTTATACAAACGGAACAAACTTTTTGGTGGCCCAGTGCTTGTATTGACACCCCAATTTAATTCCAAAAAAAGCAAAGTACACCTTTTTAAATGTTTCTTTGTTATTTTTTCAGTAATTTGCTAATTAGATCAAATTATTAGTTAAAACCTATAACATTATTTTGCTCAAAATTCGTACACATTAGACTTGTGATTTGTGATAAAACTGTGCGAGATGGAATTTAAAATTTTTCAGCACCCAAAAAACTATAAAAAAAAAATTGTGATTATTTTGAAAAAAATAATTTTTATCGCAGACTTGTGTAATTTAAACATGAACATTCATTTTTGTTAAAGGGAAATCATTTAATAAAATAGTATATATAATGTTTATAGACAAAGAAGCGACCTAAGCCATCAGAATGGGAACAACTTCCAGAGACTGAAGTCTACAAAGGAGGAAATACTCTCCGAGAATATCAATTGGAAGGTGTCAATTGGTTAACTTTTTGTTGGTATAATAGGTAATACAAATTTTATATGATTTAATATTTTTGTATCGAAACGTTTAATTTTGTCCTATTAGACATATTTGACATATTGTTTTATTTTTCAGCCAAAATTGTATATTGGCCGATGAGATGGGTTTGGGAAAAACTATCCAGTCCATAACATTTCTTAATGAAATAGACAAGTATGGCATTCCTGGCCCTTTCCTTGTGATTGCTCCCTTGTCGACCATTGGTAACTGGCAAAGAGAATTTGAAACATGGACGGACTTAAATGCAATAACTTATCATGGCAGGTTAGAAGTGATTTTAGTTATTTAATTTTATTACTATATTTTAGCTGGATTCAAAAGTGAAAAGAATTGCATTTTTTAAATGTTTTTATCTTCATTGAACTTTTGTGCATGGAAGTTGTATGCATCTTTATGTTTTCATTTCTATGAAGCAATTATATTTGAAATATTTGTTTTATATTTTTACTTTATAAAAGAAAGTTTAGCAAATTAAATCTTTAACAATAGGGGGGGGGGGGGGGGGGGGTTGCACCACAGATTTCTCAAATTTAGGCATAAGTATTGATCTAATTAGTCACATGTAACAACAATCCTACTTAATTTTTGCGATATAAAATCTATGCAAAAAATGTCAAATGTTTTATATGCCAGACAAATTACATTTAATGTCATCGATTTAAAAATATATTTGTTATTTAATCAAATAAATTTTTGAAAGGGTAAAAAGAGATTTGATCTAGAGACCAAAAAGGTCAATATTCAAAAATGTTCCTGACAAGTTTATTTCAACACTAAATTACACATTTTAATAAATAATACTTTACATTTGAATTGAATAGAAAATTAACCATTAATCAAGCTTATAAAATAAACAATTTAAATTTTGAAATTGAATAAAAAAAAGCAATAAATATTTTACTCCCTCTATTTCTTTCTATAACAGTGATCATTCTAAAAATTAAAAGGAGCTGGGGAGCTTTGAAAAATAAAAAATAAACTTTTTTTTTCCCTCGAAGACTACTTTAACAATAATGCAAAAATCAATGTTCTCTAAAATCGGCAATATTAAACTTTGGAAAAACTATCAGAAAAATATAAAAAAAAATCTTCAAATTTCCACTTTTAAAATTAGAAAAGCCGATTTCTATAAAAATGGTTGATTTTTGATAAAAGGGGCCACTTATGTTAGTTAATGTTAACCAAATATTTAATAAACACAAAACTGACAAAAAAAAGCATGTAACATTACAAAAATGGCTTTAAATCTGCAAAAAAATGTTCCATTATCCAAGTTGGAGCAATCATGGCGTTAAATTGCTGATTTTTAAAAAAACTTTTGTCATCTATTATTTAATTGGTTGCATAAGCTGATGCTCCCTACTTTTATGAAATTTTCTATTTAAATTAATCTGGTTATACACAAGTATATACAATTTCCAAAGTTTTGAATAAGGTTCGGTATCTCAATCCGTAGTAACTATAGACAATCCCGAGCATTTTTATTTCTAGTAACATCTTATTTAAATATTTTAACAGTTTATTGTTCAAGAAAGAAAATTGTTTATTGCCATTTATTTGAGTAATAAAGTTAAAAAAAATTATATTTTAATGCAGCTACTTTGTATTTTTAAAATATTTTAATGTTTAACCATTGAAAATTTAATTTTTTTTTTATCTTTTTCAGTTCTCCTAGCCGCAATATGATTTTGGAATATGAAATGTATTGGAAAAATGAAAAGGTAAATTATTTTTTTATGTGTTATTGTATTGTAACATAAAATAAACCTTCAAGTCTAATTTAACTTATTTTATTTTCATAGGGAGAGCGCATAAATGATGTTTATAAGTTTCAAATCATGATAACAACTTTTGAAATTATTCTAACTGACTGTATGGAATTGAAGGCAATACCATGGAGATGCGTAATCATTGATGAAGCTCATCGTTTAAAAAATAGAAACTGTAAACTTTTGGAAGGATTAAGGATGTTGAACACTGTAAGCAAATATTAATATTTTATAAGTATTATAGTGTAAATTCTAGTATTTACTTGAGGATAAGCGCTATCTTGATTTAAGAATTACAAATATTGAAAATTAGCTTTAGTTTCAATATTTAAAATTATATGTTATATAAGTAAACTATAAAAAAATTACCACATAATTAATTTTTTTGTGGGAATATTCCTACTCTTTTAATTGCCAAAAAGACTATGATATTTTGTTTAATTTATATATTCTGCATCAAATTAATTTAAGTTTTAAATTTTCTAATGTTAACATTTAAAAAATTATAATTATAATTGTTATGATGTATGACCAGTTTAAAAAACATTGCATTTTAGCTAAAATTGTATGTACATTAATTTTGCTTGCCATGTAATATGTATTAAGTTTAATTTTAATATTAAAAAATATATTTTATTAAATTATTATTTAAGTGAGTAGATTTCCATAAAAATCTCATTGTTAAATTTATTTTTTAGGAGCACAGGGTATTGCTCACGGGTACTCCCCTTCAAAATAACGTGGAAGAACTTTTCAGTTTGTTGAATTTTCTTGAACCCAGTAGGTTTGCTTCAACAGAAGCTTTTCTTGAGGAATTTGGCAACCTTAAAACTGAATCTCAAGTGGATAAACTGAAAGCTGTAAGTTTCTATTAAGAGTTACAACTATGTGTTCCTCTTTATACATATGCATTAATTTTATTTTGGCAACTAGTCTATGTAAAAAATATGATACTATAGTACATTATAAATAAAAAAAAAATGGGAATTTAAAAGTATTTTTGCTAAGTTTGACCATTGTACAAAATGTTAAAATCTTTAAATTAATTCATAGTTATAAAGCTAATTGTTTTTCTCAGCTATTGAAACCTATGATGCTAAGACGATTGAAAGAAGATGTGGAAAAATCATTAGCTCCTAAAGAAGAAACAGTAGTTGAGGTAACAAAATTTGCTTCCAAAGACAATGTATACTATTAGTAGTTGATATTGTGTATGCCTCTTTGTTGGTATATTTTACCAGTTTATTTTCATAAATAATCCTAATTTTGTTTTTAAATTACATGTAATTTTGTTGTTGTTGTAGAAAACTAGTTTTTTTTGTATAATTTGAAATGCTGAATCTGACTTTATTTTTTTGACTGTTAAAATAACCATTTTCAGCTTACTAAGATACTGTTTTAGTGATTATTCTCCCTAAGTACTCCAGTACTTCTACACATTTTATCACTTTAATTTGTTTTTGCAGGTTGAGTTGACCAACATTCAGAAGAAGTACTACCGGGCTATATTGGAACGTAATTTCACATTTTTGACGAAAGGAAACTGCTATTCTAATGTTCCAAACTTAATGAACACAATGATGGAACTTAGGAAATGTTGTATACATCCCTTTTTAATTAATGGTAATTGTTGTTAATTTGTACTAAATGCATGTTATTTTTATGGGGCATGAGCCATATTTTAAATTTAAAATAAAACTCGAAACGGCACTTCTTTGTATATACTTACATTAAGCTTACCTCTTAATTTGAAAAAAAAATTCTGCTCCAAATTGAAAAAAATTAAATAATTATAAATTAAGTTGTATTTTCGTGTATGTAAAAAATTCTTTTTGAATTTATTTATCGCAAAAATAAATAAAAATATATAATTCTATAAAAAAAAAAATTCACACGTGAGGCACATTCAGATAAAAAAAATTTATTGGTGAATTTCATAATTGACTCGTGTTTCTTGATTTATTGATTCATGTTTAATTCTCTATTCTTTTATATGAACATTTTAACTTATTTTTATGCATTTCCATAGGTGCTGAAGAACAGATTATCCATGATTATAAAATGCAACATGATGGTATTTTAGAACATTTAAATGCAATGATTCAGTCATCTGGTAAACTTGTTTTGATGGATAAGTTATTACCCAGACTACGCACAGATGGTCATAGAGTTTTGGTGTTTTCTCAAATGGTACGATGTCTAGATATTTTAGAGGACTACTTAGTGCAAAAAAGGTAAAGTTTTTCATTTTGTAAAAATATATTTACGTTCAATTTAATATAATATTGTGAATACTTTTTTTTTAATGAATATTGTTTTGAGTTGTTATTTCAGTAGCATTTTTTTAGTAGTATGTATATAAACTAATTCATACATAACTATTTCTATTCAGATTAATTAATTTTATAAAGTTTATATTAGTATTTTATTTCTAGTAATTTTTTTAACCTTATGGTTCTATATTTTTAAGATTGCTTTACTCTTATACGTTTTTGTTAAATTTTGTTTTAGATATCCATATGAAAGAATTGATGGACGAGTGAGAGGAAATCTGCGGCAAGCTGCAATTGACCGTTTTTGTAAACCAGGCAAGTTGAAGTTTTATTTTGAAATTAATATTCTTATCAATTAAAGTAAACTATTTAAAAATTTGTTTTTTAAGAACAAAAAAATATAATGCATTAAAAGTAAAAGTCTGTTTTATCATCAGTAATTATGACATCTAAAAATAAATAAAAAAAATTCCTGCACATTTGAACACTTGAATGAATTTGCTAGGATGTATTCAATAAAACTGGTTAAATGTTAAACTTTGATTTTTTTTAATTTGTCTTATGATAAATAATTTCTTTTTCAGATTCTGATAGATTTGTGTTCTTGCTGTGCACTCGCGCAGGAGGTTTGGGCATCAATCTCACAGCTGCTGACACAGTAATCATATTTGATTCTGACTGGAATCCCCAGAATGATTTACAAGTATGAAATTGATTTGTTAAATCATCTCAATGTTATTTCATAGTTAAACAACAAAAAAGCTAATTAGATACCTTATTTCAGGCTCAAGCTCGATGTCACAGAATTGGTCAGTCTAAAGCAGTGAAGGTCTACCGGCTGATTTGTCGCAACACATATGAAAGAGAAATGTTTGACAAGGCCAGTCTTAAGCTAGGCCTTGATAAAGCTGTCTTGCAGTCGATGTCGGTATCAAAAGATAATGTAGGAGGAGCGGTGAGTATACCAATGAAATAACATTGATGAGCGTTTTTGCTATGTAAATTTGAGAATCGAGTGAAATATATAAATGCAAAATTTAATAATTTGTACAGATACAAGATTAAAATTGATGCTAGATTAATTTTCTTATATAATACTTTATTAATTTATGATAATTTGCCCTTATTACACACATATCCATTTAATAATTTAGTGTTTTTAATTTACATAGATAAAACTAATCAAGTATTTTTAATTTACATAGACAACTAATGAAATGTTTTTTATTTACATAGACAAATCTAATCGAGTGTTTTATTGTAAAATACCTATATTCGGATATAAGTTTTGATTAAAATTACAATTCTTAAATGATTGGAATGTCTATATATAAAAAAAGGTTAATTTTTATATATTTATTTTTTGAAAGTAATTTTAAATTCATCTTGTTGCTGTACAATATAATTATATGTTTTTATTTAATATTGCTGTGTTTCTAATACCTTAAAAATAACCCATGAAGATTTGTAAAATACATTATTTTCTATCATTCATTTCAGAATCAGCCAATGTCTAAAAAAGAGATTGAAGATTTGCTTCGCAAAGGTGCTTATGGAGCTCTTATGGAAGACGATAATGCGGGTGATAAGTTTTGTGAAGAAGACATCGATCAAATTCTTCAGAGAAGAACACAAGTCATCACACTTGAAAGTGGAACTAAAGGATCCACTTTTTCCAAAGCTACTTTTGCATCTGCCAGCACACGATCTGATATTGAAATCGATGATCCAAACTTTTGGGAAAAATGGGCAAAGAAGGCAAATTTGGACGTTGATGAACTTAAAAATAGGGTAAACTATAGTTTTTTTTGTGGTTATTTTATTTGTACATTCAGGGTGTATGCTATCAAATTTAACACTTCTTGATTGAAGTATGGTAAACTTTTAATATTTTAGGAGCTTAAATATTAAAACTATTCCTTCATTATTTGATTTCTAGCACAATCATATTTTTTTCCATACCCAAAATCTTGTAGCCTACTGAAGGCTCTACCATATTTATTTTGTATAATTTGCTAATTAGTAGTTTGTTTAAGAAAATAAGATTTCTATTTATATTAGTAGAAATTGATAAATTGTAATTTAATTGTTACAATAATTATCACAGAAGTAAACTTCACCATACAATTATGAGCTACTGCAGTGACTTGTTTTTCATTTAAAAGGTAAATATATTTTTTTATCCTAATAAATTCTGTACTGTTTTACAGAATGAGCTTATAATCCAAGAACCTCGCCGTCGTACACAGACTAGGCGATTCGGCACAGATGACATAATTGACCTCTCTGAACTCGAAAGCAGTGACGAAGATGACGAGAACGTCTCTTCTCGCACGAGGGGTTCCAGAAAAGGATCCAAGAAAGGTTCGAAAGGCAGAGGTCGGGATGATGAAGACTTTATGGAAGATCTTCCTCCTGGTAACTGGACACGGGCTGAGTGCTACAAAATGGAAAAGGGATTGTTGACATTTGGGTAAGTGGTTGGCTTAAAGTTGCATTATTAAAGTTAAAAAATTGTACATATAATAAATTGAAAATGTTGGTGTAGTTCTATTATTGAAAAAGATAAATTGAGTTTTTAGTGGTCTAAGACTTGTGGCTATTAATTTGTTAAATAAAGAATTTTTTGCTTTGTAATACTTTGATAGTTTTTTAATTATGTATTGCAGATTAAAGCTTTTCATAGATTTATATTCTAATAATTTTCTGTGGCGACAGATAAAATTCTATTGCTGTCTACATGATAATGATATGTTTTTAAAACATTTATTACTTTCACTTTAGATAAAGAAGCTTGATCTAAATGTTACCAATATTTTCTTAGGTGTGTATAAATGTAAAATTTTTATTTAATGCTTCGTAACATTCTGTTTTAGCTGGGGTCGTTGGGATGAATGTATGGCTTTAGGGCAGTTCCGACGAAGGATGACACATAAAGATTGTGAAGAGATTTCCAGGACGATTGTAAGTAATTTATAAACAACAGCTAAATTTATGCGTATAATACTTTTAATTAACTGAACTATTTGAAAGAATATATGTAACTGCAGATTTAATTTTTTTATTTCTTTGCAGCTATTGTATTGCTTACTGCATTACAAAGGGGATGAAAAGATTAAAAGCTTTATTTGGGATTTAATCTGTCCAAACTATGAAGGTGAACAAAGAATCTGCAAGAATCATTCTGGTGAGCATTTTTCACTTATGTATGAAATGTATATAAGATTGTTTAAAACTATTTGCCTCAATTACAGAGATTTGAAAAAGTTTAATATATGCTCTTATAATTTTTATTTTATTTTTTGGTGGTATTTTTTTATGGGGATTACAGGTACTAAAGTACTTATTAATTTTAATATAAGTTTATTGTAGGTATGTTTAATGGTAATCATGGAATGTGAAACATAATTAACAACAGATCTCTTAGCAAGACAAGGCAAAGAATAACATTCATAAATTGTTTAGGATTAAAAAAACAAACCATTTTATATTGTGTGCCTTGAAATGTGCAAGGGAAAGTGACATTAATGTTTTTGAAATACCATTTTTTCATGCAACCAGAGTCTGAAACAACTGTTGAACAGGATTCACTTTTTGAAGGATTTTCTGCTGATGATAAGGGTAAGATAAACACTCCGGAGGAAAGAGAGCAGAGCATATGAGGCTACTTAATTGAGGCTTTGGCAATAGCCCTTCCCACGGTTAATTATAGCTTTAGTGCATCTGTTTGCTTTTGCTAGAACTGTTTAGCATTCTCTTTTGTGCTTGCTGCTCCAATGTTTCACATTCTTATTGTGTCTTGGCTTTCTGTTCTTATCTTCTTTCTTAAATGCATGATTCCCAGTTTGAATACGTCTTGTTTTGTGGTGTTTAAAGGGACAGATGTTCAACGTTGTGTATTGTATGTGTATATGTGTGCATATGTTCACTACAGTGTCTCGTATATCGATTGGTTTTGCTTCTTTCTTGATGTGATTTCTCTTTTAATGGTATTATGATCTTGTTACTTGTGTGCATTGTGTGTGGATGGTAAGTGGGGCTATTGGTTTTTAATGATGTGCATTAGGTCTGCTAGCAAATTGGCAGCTGCTTTACTTTCTGTTTTTGGCATATAAAGTGTGTGCATCATGTGTGTTTAATTGGCTTGGAAGTATTATTATGCTTTATTACAATGTTATTTCATATTAAATTTCGATTTTCAAATTGTATATTTTGTCTATATATTAACTTTAATTTGTGAACTTTTAATTTTTTTAATAATATAGAGTTATAATTCAATTTTAGTGGATATTCTGTTTTGTATTAACATTGTACAACTAATTTTTTTAAAAATAAAATAACTTGTATTTATGTTTAAAGGATATTTCAATTAGTCTTAAATTTATACACTAAATTAAAATTGTAGTGTACCATTTTATTTACTTAAGTTATTTTTAATATTTTTGTTTTAAGTTTAATAAGGACTTGCTTTTTATTTTATAATTTTTTTCTTGTAAAAATATTTTTTTTTTAATGTGAACAACAGTGTTCTGAAAAACATTACTTTTTAGGGTTGTCTGCACCTGTACCACGGGGCCGTAAAGGCAAAAAAATTAAAAAAGAAACCAAAACAATAGACCAAATTATTGAAGAATGTGATTGGACGAAAGAGGAAGTTAGTAATCCTGAATCTCTTTTAAATGATGAAATATATAAAAGACATCTAAATAGGCATTCAAACAAGTAAGATTTGTTTTGTATTTCATGAATTTACTTTTTTTTTGTGGGCCAGGAAGTTAACACATTGGTTTCTTTTTTTAGAGTTCTACTTCGAGTGAGATTGTTGTATTATTTGAGACATGAAATTATAGGAGATTTGCATGATCAAGTATTCTCTGGAAAGAGTGCAAAGTATGTTAAATATTCTTTTATAAGTAGCATTTTCTTGTTATAAATATAATTATTTGTTTTGTTGCAGTTGTCTTATTGTAATTGTATTTGTAATTTGAAAAAGAAATTTTAAGCATAAAAAAATGTGTATAGGTTATAATGGAAAATTGAGCTGTTATTCGTTTTAAAACAGGAATGAAGGGTTGACTAGTATGCAAATCTTTCAAGTGAAATTACTCACTGTGGCCCATAATTTACATAAAAGTTCTTTACTAGTCTTTATTTCCTTTTCCATCCCATCTTAAAATGAACACAAGGACTCTTTTCTACCTGTAGCACTTCAACAGCAGCCCTCTTCTGCCCATTTATCCATTAAGTTTGACATCTTACTGACACATAGAACAGCTTTTCCCACACTGTTCCAAATGCAACATAAAATATTTTTAAATTAAAAAAAAAGTAATTATAATTTTTTTACTTAGCTTTATAAGGCGTATTGACTAAATAACTATTCAAGGATAGAACATAAACATCTTTAATCACATATGCCTAACATTACAATAATCTCGGGGAGGAACGAAACCTTATACGCATCACCGTAAGAGGCAGTTACATGACTGAAGCTTTCCTGCGCAGCGGGAAAGACATAACATATGTAGAGGGCGTTACAATCGTAATAACGGGAACAATATATAGACACGTAACGGGAACATGAAAATATATACAGGTGACGGGGACATGATAATAGGACAAACATATAAGATAATAACATAAATGAATAACGCTGGTTACATCCTCCCCCTCTGGCTCCGACGTAGTCCCGACGAGGGGCCAGCACCAGTTCTTTTGGGTAAGTTTGGTGGCCGTCCTCGCTTTCGCAACGGATTGCAAGGACGTTCGATGGGGTCCTGGGTGTAGGCCTTCAGGGCAGAAGTGTGGTACACGCCCAGGGGCACTTGGGGATTGTCCAGGCTGGCAATTTCGATTGTGGATGGTGATCTTTGTGTACGGATGACATATGGTCCATTTCGTCTGGGCATAAACTTTTGGGATTGTCCAGTGGCAGCCTTGCTGACGGGATGCAGGGTCACATACACTTTATCACCTGGAGCATATGGTGGAGTAGCATAGGGCGACTCACATTCTTCGATTTTTTCTTTTTGCAAGAGGTCATCCAGTTCTTTCTTCAATATTTCCTTCTTCGCAGGAGAAACTCTGTATGGTGGATAAGCGACTGGAGCATGCGTTCCCGTATTAATGCCATGCTCTATGAAGGAAGTGCTCTCTCCCCCTGGTTTGAAGCTTTCCTCGATATCCTGAAGCAAATTATTGACCTGGAGCCTTTGCTCGATGTTCAAGCTCTCGCCTTCTTCTTCACGGAGATTACAGCTGTTGATGGGAAGAGTTTCGACAGGTTGCTGAGACGTCGATGTGATGTCATTCTCAAAATAAACCTTTCGGCGAGGGTTATCACAAAAGTTCCACCTTTTGTTTCTTATGTCGAGAACAATTTCCGACTTTTCTAGGAAGTCTGTTCCTAAGAGAGTTCGATTTCCTTTTGCAATGATCTGGGCAATATCATATGGCAGCAACCCAATCAGATGAGAGGCCCAGAAAGTCCTTGGAATCTCAGCTCTGTGAGCTTGTCGCTCGAAGAGAACGAGGTATAAGCTGATGTCATTCGTCACTGGATCGAATCTCTGGATCAGCGTCTGCAAGTCCAATCTTGGTTTGGCTGCTTGAAAACCAACGTTCTGGGTAAGAGGAACTTGGGCTCGAGTTGCCTCATTCTGGAGTTTCAGCTTCTGAAGTTGGAATTCGTAATCGTCTTTTCTTTTCCGCTCTTCATACTCCAGTTCCAATCTTCTTTTTCTTTCTTCAGCTTCAAGGTCTTCCTTCCTTTTCTTATCTTTAATTTCAAGGTCTTCCTTCCTTTTCTTATCTTTAATTTCAAGGTCTTCCTTCCTTTTCTTATCTTTAATTTCACGGTCTCCCTCTTTTATTCTTTCAGCGATTATCGCTTCAAACCTTGCTTGGACAAACTCTAAATCGTCCTTATATGCTTCACTCTCTTGTATTCTCGTCTTCAGTTGAATAACTTTCAGACTATCAATACCATCCAAGTCCAGTTCAATTGCCAACCGGACCAGGTCAATCTTCTTTCCTCGTGCGAGAAAAGCCATCGTGGGATTTCAGTCTAGTTCTTTGTGAGTTCAGAATATGGCAGTAGATAACAGGCACACAAAATAATTACCTCAAAGTCCTAGAGCTATTTCACAGTTCAATGCACTTAAACTCACTACAATTACCCTACCATGAAATATTAGCACTCAAATAGTCTATAATTATTTTTCAGAAAACCAATTAATATCAGTTAAAATAATATTAAATCATTTAAACTATTATAAATTTATTGTAAACCATTATAAAATCATTCCAACTATTCATTTATTCAAGCAAATAACACTATGCAGTATTAAATCTTTTCAAGTGTAGATGACACTGTATAACACCCGATCTCTAGTTAAAATGCACTATTTCTATGGTACCATTTCAATATTAGATTACCAGAATACCAAAATATATTTTAACATGATTGAACAAATTTATAAGAAGAATCACTTTTGTTTAAATTATTTAGAAATCTATGAAGTACTTAAATATAAAATCAAAACAATAGCATTAACAATTTCCATTTAATGAGGAATCAATGCAAGTGTTCTTTCAAAATAAATTTTAAAAACAACATTAAAATAACTAATAATTAGTTAATGCCACTAATTAAATTAAATAAGCACTATCACAAATAAAACTTCCTGCCAATAAAAAATCTACTACTCTGAATCACACTAAGAACATTTATTTCTTATGTTTGCATGTCAAACCACATTCTTTTATTTTTCCCGAAAGAGAACAAAATAAAATAAATAAAACCCACAATCAGAATTTTCAAGGCCAGTAATAATTTCAAATAAAAGAGAACAGAAATAAAACACTCTCAGTTACGTGGAGAGGAGGGGGGGAAAATTGCTTTTCTCCGAGCGTACGAATTTGAATTCGCAATGCGAATACGATTATCAGAATCAGTGTTTACAAAACCAAGGTGGTTTTTTTTTAATTTCAAATTCAGTGAAAAACACAGCAAACCATTGCGGTTTAATTTTAAAATACTAGTTAAATTTAAATCAATAGAGATAACACTCCAAACGAGACACAGCATACGTGTTATGCAAAATTGTCTCCTCACAGTAAACAGGATGTATACTGAAAAACGAAACTTTGCGTTTCGAAACTGAAACTTTGCGTTTCAAAACTTTAACCTAGCCTACAAATTAAAAAACTTGTAACACTGAACAGAAAACAAAATAACACTTATCTTAAACATCCGATGACATTCCTTCTTGCCTGAAGAACAGAAATATAGTTCGTTTAGAAACGAACTTCAAAATGGCGGCCCTCGCCATTTTCATCAATCGGAACGAAAACCTAAAAAGCGAGCCATGCAATTGCTGTTCTTACAGTGTTGCCCCACGTTGGGGAGCCATTTATAAGGCGTATTGACTAAATAACTATTCAAGGATAGAACATAAACATCTTTAATCACATATGCCTAACATTACAATAATCTCGGGGAGGAACGAAACCTTATACGCATCACCGTAAGAGGCAGTTACATGACTGAAGCTTTCCTGCGCAGCGGGAAAGACATAACATATGTAGAGGGCGTTACAATCGTAATAACGGGAACAATATATAGACACGTAACGGGAACATGAAAATATATACAGGTGACGGGGACATGATAATAGGACAAACATATAAGATAATAACATAAATGAATAACGCTGGTTACAGCTTGATATTAAAAAAAAAAACTTTTTAATATTAGCTTGATACTATTAGGTTTTAAATAATTTTTTTTAGGTCTTTAATAACTGTTTTTTGTTTTGTGTCACTTCAAATTTTAAAAAATATTTAAAAGAAAATACATTAAAATAAATTTTGTTTGGATTGTTAACATTGGAACACTGTTACATACTAATAAAAATTAATGACATATTTTATAATTTTTCTATACTTGAATAACTTAAATTTCATGTTATTTTAATAAATATTTGTGAAATTTTTTTCCACAAAAGGATTCTAATAATAACATATAAAATGTGCTATTTTTATAGAAAATACATTCAAAGTGCTCATTCTTTACATGAGTTTAATTAAAATTAAAAATTTAATCTTGGCACATCAGTAAGATATTTATTTAATGAAAAATAGAGATTATGGACCATTACTTATAGCTTATGTAGCAGTAATTATAAACTTATGTAGTAATAATTATAAAGTGCAAAGCAAAAGTAATTTTTATTTAAAACAAATGTCTTTTTTTAAATAAATATTTTAAGAGAAAATTGAGCCCAGAAACTTTAAAAAAAAACATAAATCTTTAAATTGCAAGATTATTTATTTTATGCTGCACCCAGCATAAAATAAAATATTACAATGTGCGAGAAAGTTTTGATTAAATTTACACACAGTGAAGCAATGTTATTTTAAGTATTCTTTTGATACACTATTTTGAATAATTTTTCTGAAATACAGACAATTACACAATTCAAAATGATAAAATATATAATTTGATTATTTGAACTTGCATATTCAATGATTAGTCATTGATCCCTTTGATATGAATGGTAATTTATTTCAGAAATAGGTTTTGTATAATTATATATTTTTTAAAAAAAAATCCTCTGCTTACCACCTTGAAAGTAAATTATGACTCGTAGACAATATTTAACTACTTCCCTGATTCACAGGTTTATATACTTAATAAGATGGCAATCTTTTTTTTTCTATAAAAAATTATATTTTTGTATTATTTACTTTTTTACAAAATCTTTTATTTTTCCCAAGTTTTTAATTTTGTTTGTCTTTTTACAGTGAAATTCCTCTATTTGTTCCTCTTGCTGATGGAGAACCACCTACACCATGGTGGGATCAAGAACTCGACAAGAGTCTTTTGCTTGGAATATACAAGCACGGTTAGTTTCTTTTTGTATGAATTTATACTAAATGCTAAAGCTATACTTCAAATTTCACATGGAGGTCGGAAATTATGTTATTTATTCATTAAAAATTTAAAGAAAATATTTTAAAATATTTTTTAATGGTATATATATGTACATTACATTTCACATATTCAAAAAACTAAGAAAATATGCCATGCCAACTTCTGCAGCATACAGTCTCACAGAAGGATCACTATTACTTGACATTTAAGTTTAATGCATTTATTTATACTAACTTTTGCACTAACTTAGCTTACAAAAAAGGAAGTTATCAATTTCATGTGTATTTTTTTCCTTTTTAATTTCATTGAAGTTTTTATTATTATTTTTTAATTAAAAATAATTTCGCCAAATTCAATTTTTTTTAATCGATTATATATTTATAAATAAATTGTAATTATTTCCAATATGGACAGACACATTATAATTATTATGTACATGAAATTATTTCAGGCTTTGAGAGATACAACATCATGAGACAAGATCCTTTGTTGTGTTTCCTGTCTAAATGTGGTCCGCCTGACGGAGCTGCTTTGTTAGCAGAATTGAATGTGTATGTATCCATTTCATTATTTCTGTTTTATATAAGATGTAAAGCTGCGACTGCAATTTATAAAAATAGGATAAGATATTAGTTTATGAGTAATGATATTAAATAAAAATATTATTTCCTTGTAGTTATGACAGTTTTATATTATAATAAGTTTCTAGAAACTAAGAGTAGAATGTGCTTAAACAATTCACATTTAAATCCCAGTTTTCAGTGCTTTAGGTCTGAATTTCAGATAGGTGTTAACATAAAAAAAATTAATTACATTAATAAAATGTATTGAAAAAAATTAGTTGTAGTTGGTAATTTGTTTAAGCACACAGTTAAAATTTTTTCATTAGGAGACCTCTTTCACCTGTTGTATTTATTTTATTGCCATGTTTTTATAAATTTATTTGAACTCGGTGAAATAAAAATTGCAATATAAATACACTTTGTACATATTTTAATGATATTTCTTTTGTAAAACGACTTTACTTCAAATTGCCTTTTCATCTTTCATTTTTTTTTGTGTGCAAACTTTGTTAAAAGCATTAGATATTCAATAGAATCACTTTGTCTTAACATTTTCCTTCATGTGTCAGAATTCAGAATGTGCTAGGAATTTTTAATGTGTAATTTTTTTTAGTGATACATTCATTAATATTACTGTATTTAATGTTTTTGATCAGCAATAGCAATGAAGATGATATGGAAGATTCCAGTATACACAAGGACAAGGATGATGAAATGGAGGCAATGTCGCCTGGTGGTAGTGAAAATGAGCCTCCCAAAGGCATACCAAATAATTATTTGCAACATGGTTAGTATTCAGATTTTCTCTTGGTTGATTTATTTGAAGGTTTTTAAAATATGACATTTCAATATTAATAAGTCTTTTACTCATTTATCTGCCTCTCCTGTTTTTCAGTCATATTTGTTTGTTTTGTAGCTTGAAATACTCAAGTTACATAGTATGATGTATTTTGAGTATTTTAAAAATCGTATTTTTCCATATTAATCAGAAAATAAGATTCTTCCGCTTTATTTTGCTTTTTCCAAAATGTTATGTATTTTTGTGTTTTTCATTTTTTTTTTTTTTAATATTTTACAAAAACAATTTTTTGTTGTTGTAAGTTTGAAATGAAGAAATCTAATATATTTTTATTTAAGTGTACTAATAGTCTTTTACTTAGAAGGCCTTCACTTCACAGAAACTATTTGATACTATTTTCAACAATATTGCACTATGCCAAATGAACCTTATTTTATGAAGATGTTACTTAATATCTCCCTTATACTTCTACATTGTTGAATATGTTGCAAAATCCCAGTATAAATACACAGATTGTTTTTTCCCCCTAATTTTGTGAGAGCTTCTTCATGTACTTGCATGCTAAACCGGTTGGTTAAGTAATTTCCATATAAGTAATATAGTAAAACTAATTTCCATATTTAAACTAAATATATAAATTAAATTATCATTTTCAAGACAATATTTTTGCAAGGTAAGTCTTTTGTGTATAATTCCCTCCGAATTTTGTTTTCAACTTTTTGGCCAACCTCATTCCTGAATTTATATATATATATATATATATATATATTTAATTTGTTATTAAATATAAATTAAAAGCATGATAATTATTAATTCTTTAATGATTTCTATAACTTTTGTTTAAAAAAGTTAGTATTATTTAAAAGCACTCTTTTTTTTTTAATTACTGGCTTTTTTGAAATTGACTTGCAATGTGGTTTTCTTTATGAATAGCTTTTGAAATGGGTGTCATCCATTTTCCTTCTGTGACGGATGTCAATACTAGAGTAAGAAGATTAGTGACAGCCTTCCAAAGAAACAATAAGAAGGTAGAAATCAGAAATCAACAAAAGGCCCGTGTATGTTTTTTTTATTTAAAACTTTTATTTGCTGTTAAGTAATGTCACAACTTTTGTTTGCTTTTTTATAGCCTGAAAGTAAATTTATTCAGTTTGAGTAGAATCCAGTGTAATAAGGTTTAAGCCTTGTAGTTATTAATGTAATTATTCTGTTGTATGTAGCTTTTTGTTAATTTATTGCTATCCTTAAATTTTCTTTGTAGTTGTTATTAGAGCATTAATTTGTTTTTTATGTATCTATATGAAATATTTGCATATTCATTTTTTTACCTTTTTTTTAAATCTACAAATTAAAATCATAACTGAATTATAGCTGAATAAATTAATATTTTTATTTAATTTAAAATAGAGTAATAGAACATAATATGTAGTCAGAGTTCGAAATTAGTGCTCGTTACTCGTATTTTGCACCTAAAATTTACCGTTTGACAACAGTAATTTTTCACCGAGCCATAATTTTTGACGCCTAAAACTTTGAAAAAATAATTATTTACCATCTGTTTACACACAACTGTTATGTTTTACATACTTCCGAATTGTGTAGAAAGTATCTGAAAAAGACTGCTAGAAGTTATTATATTTCGTTAATAAATTTACCCCTGTAAATGACAAAATGCCTTAAATAAGTCTTTAGAGTATCACTAATCATACGCTAAGTAAAGCTGCCAACCTATCAAAAGTTTTTTAAAAAAAAATTGATTTTTAATAATTTCTCTCGGTAGTTTTCAGTAATTTTCTCTGTAAGACAGGAATATTTTTTGAGTACAAATAAACAAATAAAAACATGCTTCTAATTTTATGCAAAAAAGCTTTCAGATTACAAAAATATCATACATTAAGCAATTTGAATTATTTTAAAATTTCGCCTAACCAGAATATTTTGGCAACTAAGAAAATATTATTGGTGATGCCTAATTTTTATCTCTTAATTTTGAACCATGCATGCAGTTAATATTTACTGTGGTGTAATTTTTAGTTGGAAGCATTTATCTTATGAAGTAATATAAATATTTCCACCAATAGTATTGATTATGTTATTTCTTTAGAAGATTGAGAGACGCGAGAAATTTGAAGCTGCAATACGAGAACGCGAATTAAAGAAAAGAGAGTTGCAACAACGGTAAGCAATAAACTGTGCGTCTAATGAGTTCTTTTAGTTTTAATTCTCGTGGTTTTCTTTGTCTAAAAGACCGTTCTGTGTTCCAGTAAATGGTCTCGCAGGGAAGAGGCTGACTTTTACCGCACCATCTCTTCGTTTGGTGTGGAGTACAACGAAGAAAAGAAAGAGTACAATTGGGCCAGATTTCGAGGTATTGCACGTTTAGAAAGAAAATATGATGAAACTCTTGCTGAGTATTACAAATGTTTTTATGCCATGTGCAAAAGGGTGTGTGGAAGAGAGCTGACTGAAGAAGAAGGTAGGTGACTGATATTGGTTGAATTGAATAGCTTTTGGTATTGATTCATGAAGAGTATGTATTCGCTCATTTTGCAAACAGTTGCATACTCAAAAAATTTAATAAATATGTATACAGGGTTTTCATAGTTAGAGGGCAGTCATGATTTTTCAGGGGGTCAGCCGTTAAAATTACCTAGGTCCGATAAGTTAGGTTAAAAATATTTATTCTTTCGGAATACCGCACGTAATAGGGTCATGGTTACATTAAGAACGAGAGAAAAGTGCTACTCGTAGAGAGTTATATTTAAAGACAAAAAAAAATTAGGAATAGAATGATTTGTGGGAAATCGTCTATATGATCCTTAATGGTTTCAAATAGGCATTTTTCATGTGGAGGTACTTAAAAAAAAGAAAGTGGTCTTTTGAGGGAATTACATCAAGTATTTGCATAAACCGTTGTTACAAGGTGTCCATAAAACAGTGAAAACTGGGAAATCAGCGAAATATCAGGAAACTTGGTTGTTCTTGAAAAACAAGGATTTGGGAATTTTTAAAAAAAATCATGGAAATTAAATAACAAATATTTTTTAAAGTTTATTTTAATTTTAAAATGTTTTTTCAAAATGCAATCAAATAAAGAAAAAAAAAAGCTTGTTGGACTATAGAATGTGTACTCAAAATGAAAATTTTTTCTTCCAAGATTGTAGAATTATCATGGAAATGCCGATGTTTCTAGAACTTGTGCAGAACAATTGGCTGTTTATAACTTGAATAGTTGTTAAATTCTAGTGAAATTAAAATTGTTCTTGATTATTGCTACAAAGGATTTTTATTATTAAACTTGGCAAAACTTATTAACTTATGTTAGCAACTGCTCTAGACTTTTATTCTTTAGAAATATTGCATAAAGTAAAATATTTAAATCATCTTAAAATGTGCTTTTGTAGCTTAGTCGATAGTGCATGGGACTTCTGAATTGGCCGCGGGCTCTCAAGATGAGGTCCACTCAATTTTTATAATGTACTATATGCCTTAACGGCCTTATTAAAAAATAAATGTAACATTTGATAATCTGAAGGAAGCAATTTAAAGAAAAAATCTTAACATTTCCAAATTAATGAAACATTTATAACTTTTTAAAGAATTATGAATGGTTTATTTTGGAAACTTGCAAAATAATATATAGACAATTTTCCTGTTATAATTTGTGTGAATTGGTATTGTTTTTATCACACTGTAAAAACTAGATGATGGAAAATCAATAGGAAATATCTCGGAATTACAAATTACTTTCCCTCTGGACACCCTTTGTTATGAATAACTAGAGACTGAGATTAGTAGTCGTCAGCTAAAAAACACTCTTGTATTAAAGAAAGAAATATGAATCGGATAGAAAAGTTATGTGGGATGGTAAAGAGTTTTTTAATCAGTAGGAAAGATTATAACGACACAATTAAATTATATGGGTTAAAAGTGGTGCTAGATCAAGGAACTTTGAAATATTGGTAATTTAAGGAAAATATATTAAATGTAGGAGTTGTATGAGTTAAGTTGCATGGATTACTATAGCAATTGAAATAAGCTTTTCACCAACTGTTAAATGTATTTTTTAAATTCTTATTTTTTTTAAAATTAACTTAATTTCACTGAAGAATACTGTTTAACCCTCTGAGGTATAGTGACAAATATGTCCATTCCTTTATCGCCAATTTTCACAGCAATAAACATATTTAAATTATAAAAGTACTCTATATTGAAACACTTTAAAATCTATAGCATTGGGGTAGGGTAAGATTTAATAAAGAAAATAATTTTTGTAGGAAAATGTGATGCAAGTATGAAATATACAAAACAAATTAACAATTTTGTTATTTTGCTTGAATAACTAGTAATTTTGAGCATTCACATTTTCTTATATAACAATTTCTCATTTACCTATCTCGGTTCCAAAAGAAAAGTAATTTTATGTTTACTTGCTGAGTGTGTTATAATTCGACAACTTATTCGCTTTAAGAGCCAGCAATAAACTGCGACGGTTATTGAAAATTTTAGAGATTACCATTGTTTAAACGTAAATCTTCTCTATCTAAAATACAATTACATTTTCCCTTGGTTTATGCCCTTTCTACATAGATTTTCATAGTGTTTGCAAACAACTTTTAAAATGTATTAAAGAGCTAAATTTCAGGACTAAAAATTATTTTTTTAAAAGCTAAAATAACATTCTTCAATTTGTAACTTTAAGAAAAAATTAAAAATTTCTAAATATTTATATGCTGTTTGCTAAAGATGTTATTTTTGCAGAACAACTAGCTATGAATGTGGAACCAATATCTGAGGAGCGTGCTAGTCGATGTTTGCAGAGAGTTGAATTATTGAATAAAATACGAGAAGAGATCTTGGGGCATCCGGATCTTGATGAAAGATTGAAATTATGTCAATCTTCGATGGATCTTCCTGATTGGTGGGTTTGTGGGAAGCATGATAAAGACTTGCTAATTGGAGCTGCAAAGTAAGTATTTTATACCTGACTCTACTGGCAATAATGTTAATATTTTTTCTAGTGTGTTGTCATTGCTTATCTTTTATGAACTTTTAAATCCATTTTCTTCTTCTAATATATATAGCTGCGAACATTTCGTAACTATTTTTTAAAACTGTGTAACAATTGTAAACTTGATTCTCCCCTCTCTTTCACACCAAATATAAATTTTCAGCAAATTTTGTTCTTTCAAATGCAGTGAATTAACACATTTTTTTCTGTTATTGGTCTAATGAATTTTATCTTAATTTTAGCAGGAAAAATTTATATTAAATTCTTTTTATTTTATTTATTTAGCATTTCTCATTAAAATTTATATTTTTATTTATTAACCTCTAGGAGTAGGAATTTGGTTTTAGCATGGGATCACTTGCATACATTTTTAATAATCTAAATTAAAGCTTACGTCCATTACATTTGAGAACATTTATTGATATGTGGATATTTCTTAAATTTCATATTAAAATGCCTATTTAAAATTTCAACTTTTTCTTAAATTTTTCTGTGTAAATTATTTTCACTTTGTATTATGAATTTTGTAATAATTGATTTTTAAATAAAATTATTTAGGTAACCAATGAAATATGTTTTAATTGTCAAGTATTTATTTTAATAATGTACAAGCTTATATTTTCTACTTTTCTTTTAGGCATGGATTGAGTCGAATGGATTATCATTTATTACATGATCCCAACCTATGTTTCAAAGATGTCCTAAAAAATTATCCAAATGCTAAAACTATACAAATAGGCAATATGTTATCAACACCTATTGGTAAGTTGGATTTTATTTAATGTTATGTATTATTGCATGAATGTAATTAAAAATGGCTGTTTTTTTTTTGTAAAATTTCTAAACGGTTGGTGGTCAATAAACTTTTTAAAGACTTAATTTATTATATGTATATTATCAAGACTTAGTGGACATATAAGTTAGATTAGAATTTTTATAGATTGTGTGTAATTATTTATTGCATAATGGGCTTTAACGTAGTTATAGAAGTATCTGAATTTTAATATATTAAAATATACTTTTTTTAATAAAATATACTTTGAATATATACGTTTTAAAATATACTTTGCCTATAAAAAAATAGTTATTTGTTTATATCTTGTTTGTGTATGATTTAGAAACTCCAAAGTTTAATTAATTTTTTGTATTAGTTTTATGCATGGATTTTTCAAAATAATTTTTTGTAAAACTATGAGTTAGGTATTTAAATATTGGGTTTTAGATGTTCTTTTACAAATATATATAAATTTTAGTTTAATGAACCTTATAGTTCAAATTATTTTCTTTCAGGTTGTTCTAGTCCATTAAACATATATCAGACAGATGATAATGTTTTATTGAAAGAGGAAAGTATTAAGAAACTCAAAGAGGAATTGCCAACATCGGCCGATGAATCAGTCATAAAGGAAGAGTCAACGTCACAAAAAACATCCGATGTTGTATCGGAAACGGAAAAGGATACCATTGCTGATGAAGACAAATGCAAAGAGGCTGAAAATTTGACTGAAAATAAAGACACAGCTGATGCGTCGGAGGATGCAGAGACCGATAAAATCAAAAGTGAAGAGGATGTGAAAGACGATGTTGCAAAGGACGAAGAAAGTCCTGCAAAAACAGATGAAGCAGCTCCATCTTCTAAGGAAGTAAAAGAGGAACCAGAAACAGCTGAAGAGACAACACCCGCCGAGACAAACACCACAGAAGAAATTATAGCTGTGGAGCCTGTGCCTGAGAAAGTGGTCGACATGGAGGTTCCAGATAAAGAGGAGGGGGTCCCTGATAAGGAGCCCTTGCCTCTCAACGAAGAACCCATGGACGTGGATTCCATTGCCGATACCAGTGGGGAACTGAAGATCGACGAAGACGCCAAGGCTGAAGATGAAGAGACCGACATCGAAATGGATGTACGTAAAGAAGACGAGGAACCTTCTACCGAAAAGAGTGAAGCAGCCGAAGAAAAGGAAGAAGTTTTGAAGCCAGTTAGTCCAGCGTTACCACCGGCAGCTGTTGCCGAGGAAAATGAGAAGGAAGACCTGAAGTACGATTGTGATACTGATACTGAATCCAAGTGCAACTTGGAGCCTGTGCTGCCTCTTGAGAGCGAAGAATCTCCGCTGGTCAAGATGGAGAGGGTCATCAAATCAGAGATGGTCGAGGGCGGCATCTCCGAGAAGATGTTCTTGAAGGTGAAGCAAGAGGAGGGGACGTTCGAGGATGGATTGCGAGAGAAATACAATATAAGGAAAATGTTTCCCAAAGACGAACTTCTGCATTCTCATGTTGAGGATTCCCAGGTAGGTTTTTAATTTTTTTAAAAATTATTTTGTAGTTTTTAGAAGTGCATGCAATTGGGTAGAAGGGACTATAGTGGCTCTATCTAATTTTTTCTTTCTTTTTCATTTAAGTACTTTTTAATACTGTTTGATTATATTAAATTAGGTATTTAATACATATTTTAAAAAATTGATATTACTTTTATGATATAACTGATAATGTTCCCTTTAAAGTGTCTTCATAAATATTTATTGACTCCTGGATGACTTAATGGATCTAAATTTTTATAGGATGTAAACAACATATTTACTTTTTCCAATTGTTGGTGAAGTTGCTTTTAATATTGATATCTTTTCGCTATTTCCTACAATTTCTGTATGATAATATATAGGTTATAAAAATACTGAGTAATCAAGCTATCAATAGCAAAAATGCTGCAAACCTGTTCATTGATCTCTACTTTATATTTTTCTGCATCCAGATATTAAAATGCATATTTTAGTAGAGAAGGAACATTTAAAGAAAACTGTTGAACTTCATTAAAATATTTCTATGAAACACTATTTACTTATAATCAACTTTAGGATTAATTTAATTTAAATATTTGTAATTCGAGAAATGCATGTGTATCTTTTTATTTTACTCCGTTTTGTTATAAAATTTTATTGCAAGTGCAATATTAAGCATAATGTCTTTCAAAGAATTTAAATTTGTGTCAAGGCCAATTTTTAATGAAGTAACTCCTTTCTTTTTTTTAAGATGCTTGCACTTTTGCAGGGATGCATGTCACAAAATGATGATGTAATGAGCCAGGCCAGCTTCAATCTGGAAACTGAAATGGGAGAGCCTACTGTTGCACAACTGCTTGCTTTCACAAATGGAAATGCTGTAAGGTGGCCAAAGGTGAATCAAATTTGCATTTTTCTTGATTGATTGCCACTTAACACAAACAAACAAAATATTTTTAATGTACTATCCAGTTGAAAAGTTACTGTTGGTGAAGTTACTGTAATTTGTAATTATTTTAATGGCTATCTACATATTTAATCAATTTAAGAATTTATCTGCAGAGAATTATTTGAACGTTTAGTTTTAATTTCAGGACAAACTCTCAATTAATTTTTTAAATTTTAATCATTGCAATTTAAACTTAAAATTTTGTTTCATTTTACTTAAATATTAATTTATATTTAAAATGATATTGTGTTTCAAAATTACTCTAATTAGCAATTATTTTCTTTAATTTCTATTCCATTAACCACACATTTCAATATCTTTTTGCCATTTCAGGACAAGGTGTTGCAAATACGTTTGGAGCACATTGTCCATGCTGTGGAAAAGAACGAGTGGCCCATCATCAGACACACCTTTTTGCCCACCTTCCCAGCAGTTCCATCTTCGAGCACCCCCCTCCCCCATCCACCTGTGATCGCCAGCCCTGTCTCTCACAGGGCCTCCCCGGTGCCCAGCATCTCCAGTCAGGGGCACAGTGGGGAGGTGACCCCCCAGGCTACTCCAGAGCACACGCCCCATAGGGAGGTCATCCTGCCCGAAATTTCGACTCCAACGCCACCGGAATTCAACATCATGCGCAAAAGTCCCATCCAGCATATTCCTCCGCCACCGGTGAGTAGCTTCGCTTGATTGACATTTCAGTATCGTCAGGCAGCGTTTGATTTTCATGTTGCGTGAGGCATATGCAAACTCAACCCAAATGTTTTTTTGTCTTTTGTTTCAGCCTGTCACAGACACGGCCAAACATCGCAGAAGACGGAGGCGTAGGAGGTTTGAAATTGAAGCAGAACGAGGTATGTTAGTGATAATGGAAGATAAAATCTTTGTTTTTTTATAGTTTTGATGGATATCATACTAAAAAAATTAAAGTAATTTAAATGTTTCTTAATACAAGTTGAATTTCCAGATATAGGTTGTTCATATTTTTTTCACTCTAAATGATCAGAAAAAGCAATTTTATTTGTCAATATAAGTAGAGTTTTAATTGAAGTTTTTATGTAAATTAATTTTAATGAAAAGTTAGTGTCTGGATCAGTTTATTTGTGAAATCTTTTAATATTACAACATTTTTATTGGTTGCCTTTGGAAAATTCATTTAAAAATTACAAAGGAATAAAAATATTTAAAATTCACAAGTATTAAAATTGTAGTTTATATTTTGAAATGGAATATTTAATAATTTCCCACTTATAAACCTGATGTAAATAAATCAAAATGTCTTTTTTGTGTGTGAACTTTCGTCGTTAGCAATAACAATTGTTTAAAAATATGTGCAGCATTTTGTACTAATTATTGTAATTTTTTTCCTTAGCCAAACTACGGCAGCTCTTATCCCATAACATGCAACAGCAGCAACAACACCACCAACAGCAGTTGCAGCATGTGCAGCAATTCTTGGCCTCGTCCTCCCTACGAAACAAAATCTGGGACGAACACATTGAAGACAAAGTCCCTCATCCTAACGTCCCCTCACCCGCACCTCCTGTCCCCACTGCATCACCCACTATCCCACCTCCTGCCCACCAGAACTCCTCCCCTCGCCTCTCCACCAATCTAGGATCTCTGGACCTTAGTGTAAAGTCTGCTATATCTCCCCCTGCCCCTTTCACCCCGCTTCCCCCACCACAAAAGGCCAAACCTACCATGTCAGAATCCCCGGCACACACTGGTGGTTCTCCGTCGTCCCCCATCGACCTAAGCGCTTCGTCTGGCGGTGGGGCGCCTTCCCACGCTCCCGCCAGCCAGCCCAAGGCCCACTCCAAGCCGAGGGAGAAGCGGGGTAGGGGCGGAAGCCGCATTGATGCCCTGGCTCTGAACCTGCAGGCGCGCAAGCAGCAGCAAATGGCACAGGAACAGCACCATCCCCTGGCAGACATGGGGTCCATGCTGGAGAGGGCAGCGGTGGAGAAGGGGGGCAAGGATCATGGCGACATGCAGGAGCTGCCGCCACCCTCCTTGCCCCGACACCATGCCCACCACCACATGGATAGGAGGATGGAGGAGGAAGAGACCAAGTTGAGGAAGAAAAGGGTTAGTTTGCACTTTGGCAGATTTATAAGAAGTTGTCATTTTTTTTAAGTGCTGTATTTTTGTTGGAAATATGGCATAATCAATGAAAACCCCAATGTTTCAATATGCCCCAATGCTTCTTTAAACTGCAAGCTAAATTTAACGTATTCAAAATTATTTTTATTAGAGAAATACTTTTTTAAATTAAATCATATTCACAGTGTCTTAAAATGTTATGATATGAAGAAAACTAGTTATCTTCAGGACTGGTTTCACATAATCAAAATAACAAGATTCACACTATAATAAAATATTGAACATCTGTTTGTTTTTACAAAGTGTTGTATAACTTTCAAGTTCCAATTAACCGTTTATACTACTAACACACCATTGTGAAAATGAGCTTCAGTAGTACTTAATATTACAAACAAAAGTTATTGGTATGTTTAGACTTATAATTTAAGACTTTTAATTGGGTAAAATTAAGTTTAGGTAAATGTTCCATTCCCCTTGGTGTATTGATGTGTTTGTGTATATATTTTGCCTAATGCCTGCATCTATGCTCAAAGACGTCAATCTATTATGTTATGAGTTCAATCATTTTTAGGGAAATAAATTAATAATTTTCCCTAACATTGCAAAAACAATTGCTTTTTGTCATATACGAATAATAATAAGGTATTAAACTAAATGTTTTTTTATAGTTGCAGTATAGTGAAGAATCTGTGAGGAAAGCAAGCCGAGGCTTTGATATGACACCTGCTCCAGCACATTCTTCATTTCTCAATCCAAATATGGCTTCCGGGTCAAACAGACATAATATGGGTAAAAACTTTAATATAATTGGTTGTCTGTATTTCAGAAGATTTTATACTAACAGTGTTGTTTTGGAAAAGTAAGCTAAGAAAATGAAATTGATATTGTAGGTTCGAGCAAATCCGATGATCATCCTTCCGTAAATAACCCAATGCTAGACCCATCTTCCCTAATGCACCATGATTTCAAAAAATGGATAGATGACCATCCTGAATTAGTAGCTGCTAATCCTAACTTAGTTGCTGCTGCTGCTGCAGCCATGGCTTTCAGTCCTGTCTCATCTTTTCCTTCTCATGTAAGAAACACTTCTTTATTTTAACATGTGAAATGAGCATTGACATCTCCTCGGTCCTTACAGTCTTGAGAGAACCACAGAAAAAAGTTGGTTTAATTAACTCTTAATGTTTGTTACGTTAATTGGCATTTGTTTTAGAATCTGTTAATGGATAATAACATTTTGTAAAAAAGTTTCTACTTAATTTTACTTTTTCTAGGTTAACAAAAATCTAACTAGGTTGTGTTATTCAAATTTTCTTTTACACTGAGGAGGTTAAGTGCTTATTTTGTAAAATAGTTACTAGAATTCAATATTTTCCATGAATGTTTAATTTAATTCCATCTTAATACTCAATATTTAGACCGAATTGTTGGAATTACCAGAGGGTAGGAGAAGGGGAAGAAGGCCGCGATTGGACCCCACAAAAATCGACTATGATAAGGTTACAGGCGAAGAAAATGTATCTGTAATTAACAGGCTCACAGGAAAAAAGGTTTGGCTTTTATTATTCTTTTTGTTTAAGTTGCAAAATGCTTGTTTTTTTAGGTTTTACTGGAAGAAACAAGGAAGTAGCCAGCAGTAAAAGATTAGGCGACTTTGATAAGGATTAATATTTGCACTTTTGTTTGTAAATACCCTAAACCCCTGGTTTTTGGTTCTAATTATTTATTAATGCTTATTTAATGTCTTAACTTGGCTTAATTTATTTTTACCCCTGCTTATTTTCTTAACACGCTTTTTTTTTTATGGATAAGGTGCATTGGTTACTTTCTTGCACAATAATATTCTGGTGGTTTGATTTTTTTCTTCTTTTGCTTATAAAAATCATGCTGACATTTTTCACCTTTTGCTAATTTTTTCCCCAACATCTGATGCAGATAACTGGAAGCAAAGCTCCTCCCTTGAAGTACCTTGCAGAATGGTTGGACAAAAATCCTATGTTCGACGTTGATCCGAAATGGGGACCATTAGTCCGCGAAAAGGTGCTTTTTTGCTTTGCATGCCACTTTTATCCCTTATCATTTACTGAGTACTTTGTTTGCGGTTCACTGCTTCACTCATTGTGTGTGTGTGTGTGTGTAGAGTAGTGTTAATTTCAAGTACAGAATTAGTTCCCAGTTTGAAGTAAAATGCTCAAAAATGGTTTGATATTTCTTTAATGCCGATTTAAAAGTAGTGACAGGCACTACCAGTGATATGTGCTTTTATCAGTGGCATGTGATTTGACACCATATTATTTGTATGATTCATGTATGTTTCTCTAAATATAAAGTAAGTCTAGAAATCTCTTAATATTGAACATGCTTTATTCAAATTATTAAAAAAAACCACAAAATAGTATTGATAAATAGGAATTTAAACAATATTTTGCAATATGTATTTTAAAGTGTAAAATTTCTTTTTCAACTTGTAGCTTAATTTATTATGGTTTCGATAAAATATGTTTGCCTATTTACTATCCCCCCCCCCTGAATTAAAGGGCACAGATTTTAAGAATCATTTAATTGCAACCTTTAAATAAGAATTATATGTGTACAAAACTTTGTGGGCTCTGTGTTTGCACGGCTATGCATCGTAGAATTATGAATGTGATGTACCTTTAGTTGTCCTAGTAATTTTAGAATTTTTAAGCCCTTGTCATTCTTCACAAGACATAACTGAGAAAAGAGATATCTGCAAAATATTTGTCTTGATATTAAGTTTGATATTTCTATCTTATATTAAAATTAAGGCATACAGCATTTTGTGTCAGTAAGTAATGCTATTCATTAGGGAACTTAAACAGAAATGAAAAGTGGCAGGGCACTATTTTTTTTAAAAAGAAGGGAATCTTTTTCTTGGGGGTACTTTAGGAATGTCAATAGTTACCAGATTTTTATAAAATCCTTTCAGTTGTTGAAATTACAAAACAATGTACCCTTTTTTTTAAAACAAAATTAGCATATCTGATAAATGAAATGACTAACTGAAATAAAAATAAAGGATGGTCATTTGGAATAAGATATTTTGCATTAAATTTACTAATACAACTTACAGTTTTTTAATTTTAAAATTCAAAAACCTATTATTTAGATTGTTAATTAAATATACTTAGCAAATCTGATTGGCTGATGAAAATGAAAAATACTCGATACTTAAAACACATTTAAAGCATTATTATTGTATTTATTATTATTATTATTATTTTTGCAATGTAAAGAAACTCTGCTAAAAATGTCACTTTACTTTAGGTACAGATTTTCACTTACAAAACTTGTAATCCTAACTCGATAATAAGTAGAACCACTGAGCCTAAAATTAACGCTGGAGGGAAGATTAAACGTGAGCGACCACCTTTTGAGCACACCTTTTTGAATTAAAAAAAAATATAGTCCTTTCACATTGTGTTTGGGCATAGGATCAAGTGCATAAATCCTAGTTTTACAACCTCATTTCTGGCTTTTAAAAATACAGTAAATGTTACACATTTAAAGTTTTGCCATTCTTGTTTTCTTCCTTACAAGAAAAATAAAAAAAAAATACGCAAGACCAAAATAACATGGCTAATGGTGCAAAAGCCAAGGTTGAATGTTTTCTCAACCTTGTCTTTTGAATAGTATTCATCCGTCCGCCACAAAGTAAATGGAACCAAAAAGGAGTCATTACTCCAGTGTTTATTTGAGCTCAGTTGGCAACTTACAATATTATAAGCTTTTTTAAATAAATTTATTTCTTTAGAATTGCAAATGAAAATAAAAAGACAGCTTTACTTTAAGCACTAAACTAAATCATTTATATCAAGCCTTGATTAAAGTGCATACAAGGATTTCTGTGTTAGTAGAAGAGTACTAGAGCATTATAAATGTAGCAATGGTACTTTTTTTTTGTAAAGCTGTGCCAGAAGCCAAACAGTGAAGTGCACCATGGTAATAAGCTTATCACTGCAATCTGCACCAAATATAATGGTGGTTAGCAGGTAGTGTTACTATTAAAACAACGTGAATTGCCATTTTTTTAAAATCCAGTAACTAATTGAAATAATTTTGACGACTAAGAACTTTAGGAGAAATGAGGTCCTTTTGGGGAATTTATTCTTAGTTATTTATATTCTTCTTTATCGTTTGTTTCCATTGTTAATTTTATTCTTTGGCGATTTTGGTTTACTTTAGTTAACACCGTTGTTAATATTTTTATTTATTAATTTAAATTGGTTTAATAACTAATTGAGAGAATATTGCATCTGTTTGAAAGCAACATTAATTTGACTTGTTTGCATAAATACTTTGCACAATAGGCTTCGGAAGTTTGAAGGTATTAAGGTTATTGATGAGGGTAAAAAAATTATTTATTATTTGACGACTAAGAACTTTAGGAGAAATGAGGTCCTTTTGGGGAATTTATTCTTAGTTATTTATATTCTTCTTTATCGTTTGTTTCCATTGTTAATTTTATTCTTTGGCGATTTTGGTTTACTTTAGTTAACACCGTTGTTAATATTTTTATTTATTAATTTAAATTGGTTTAATAACTAATTGAGAGAATATTGCATCTGTTTGAAAGCAACATTAATTTGACTTGTTTGCATAAATACTTTGCACAATAGGCTTCGGAAGTTTGAAGGTATTAAGGTTATTGATGAGGGTAAAAAAATTATTTATTATTTGCAGGTTTTGATTTTGTTTAATTTAGCACATGCCACCCCATAAAATTCAAGTTAACATATTTTGACATGAAACTATTTGAGTACAAGGTGCCGTAATTGACTACTTAAAGAAGATGAGATGTCCCAAATGACTGCAACTTGCTGGCAAGACATGTTCATGAGTAGAGTTTCCGAGGGCAACTAAACACCATAAGCCTGGAGTGCTGATGATGACAAGAACCTACATTGAAACATGACTTAGTTTAAATGTTTATTGTGCTACTCTAGTGCAGAATTAAAATCAAATAAAAAAATGTCATTTGGAACTTTAGAGGGTAACTATCTAAAGGGTAGATCATGGTTCATAATTTAAAAAATTTCATGAGTTTTTCTTTGCAGTGGTAATATTTCAAATATAGATATTCAATTTAATGCTAACATTCATTACCAACGACTCTTTAGTGCGGTGAAAATCTTCCACTGTTTTTGCTATCGTAAGAAATTCTATTTTTCTGGAAAAAAAAATTCTGGTATTTCCAAAAGTACAGCAAAGCATAATGTCTTAAATCAAAAAAGATCTAAGACATTCTGCTTTTTTTTTTTCAATTTCCATGATCATGTTTATAAAGTTAAAAAAATTCATCAAATGAGGAGTGGTGGCCAAAGCGTGTCCTTTAAAACTTAAGAGACTAACTGATAACATTTAGCTAGAAGAAATTATTAAAAATTTAAGAGTATCAACCAGGGTGATAATTTTCCAGGTCCAGGTTTCGGAAACTAGAATTTTGGATTTTTTTTTACCTTTTTAGAAGCCAGAATTTCAGATACTATTTTGGAAAGTTACCCAGGAATTTCAATTTCAAGCATGTTTTCTAAAGTTTAAACATTGTAAAAAATAATTTGCAATATTAAATTAAATAGCATGTGTGTGGTACAACTTCCGCTATATGCGATGTAAACATGGAATACGGCCAAGGAGAGAGAAGTGTGAAAAGTAGGTATTTCATCACTTCCTTTGCAGCTCAGCTAATAAGAATATTTTGATCGCCAGGGAAAAGTACATATTTTATTATCCTCTGAAACATAACTTCAATTTAATAACTGATTCCCACAGAAAAAAGAACGTTTGACAATTGTTCAATTTTTTTTTACATTTGAGGAAATTTCATTATCATTGGAAAAGTTGCCTTTTGCAGAATTAATGTTTAATCTAGAATTTTTTTTATCTTGGTCATACCGAGATATTACTCTAAATTTAAGATGGCAATAACTCTAACAAGGCGCTACATTTTTTAAGATTGCAGATTAGTCATAGTTTTCGGATTAATATAATTTCGAAATAATTTTCTAAAATGTTAGCCAGTTTGACATTTAAACTTTTGTTTAATTTTAAGATTACTAAATACCCTAATTGTCACGTGTTCAGCCTATCTACACTTTTTTACATCTGGTGAAGGAAAACTTAACAAATGGCATTCTTTTGATAATTTTTTTCATTCAAGAATACTTCCTAATTGTAGAAATTACCTAAATGAAATATGCTGCGACTTCCTGGAAATACTTTCAATCCTTTTGCGTCCGATATAATTGCTTATTTTTCACTATTTTCTAGTTCACCATGATTGCCAATGTATTAATAAACAAAATCGCTTTTAATTTTTTCGATTTTAAATCTTTATTTTTTTGCCAAGTTTGGGAACTTGTCTTTTTGTATAATGACAATGGTTATTGAAAGACATTTGTATTTGTATACATTTTTTTTTATGCCGGCTAGTAATTTTATGTTTTCAGTTACTTTTATATCATATTGAATTTGTCTTAATCTTATGCACATTATATTTTTATACATATTTTTTTATTAGTGTGATACATGCACCCCCCCCCTATTCTTAATGGACTTCGTGAGGTTTTATCGGTTTACAGTTGTCTAAAATCACCTTCGGAAAAAAATTCTGCCTGGCCACTGTACCTCTACCCAAATATATTCTAATTCGACTATTTTTATATTTCAAAATAACATGAGTTTGAATTTTCCTCTTTTTTTTTTACATTTTGATTGTTTTCATCCCTGATAAAAATCACTAATAATTCACAATGTTAAAAAATTTCAAGAGTAGATGTAGAAGTGTAATTGAATAGGCGAGTGGGAAAAATTACAAATTTTTATGTATAGGAATTGCATTTGAATCTTTTTGCCACACTGCTTAAATTATTTCAAATTTGAAAAAAATTATGGGCGTTCTTCTATGATTCTGAAATTAATCACTTATAAAAATAAATTAGACATGACACAAAACATACCGTAACTGTCCTTACAAAAGAGAGAAAAAACTTGTAGAGTGGTCAGCAAGCAGATAGATAATTATGGGTACCTAAATGCTTAATAGTAGATACAACTCTGGAAAGCTGTATAACTAAATTAAACAGTCAACTACTATGATTAGGAGATTTTAATAACATTGTAACCAATGCAAAAATGCTTTCTTAGTGAATTATGCTGCTTACTTCCCAACCCTGATCAAATTATTAGCTATCACACAGATGTATTTAATAAAATGATAAGAAATATGTAAGACCATGTTTGTGAAGAGAGGATATGTAAAAAAATAAGCAGTTTTCTGATTTTGAGTCATTTAATTGTACAGCTTTTCTGATTAGAAAAAAAAAACTTGTTTTAAAAAAAATAGGCCATTGTAACTTGAAGGATTTTCTCTTGGGGATAGAAAAGGCAAACATTTATTATTTAATTTTTAGAAATCCTAAGATGAATGAATATTAGTGTAATAATTGATTCTTGACTGAAGCTAAAAAAAATTCCAGCACTATTTTATAAACAGCTTTTTGTTAAAATGTTACTTTAAGTATTTAAGGCATTGCCCATTAAAATAATATAAAAAGGCAGTACCATCTTTATATTTTTTTGAATAAATATATAAATAATATGGTAGAAAGCAACTGCTCTAATGAATATGGTTTTCATAATAATGTATTATTCATAAGAGAAGTTCAAATTAATGTGTTTCAAAACACTATTATTATTTTTCTTTTTACAACTATTTTGAGCAATTTATTTCTAAGGATCGCGATAGATTAAAAGTTGTCTTGTCAAATAAAAGTAGATTTTAGCTATGATCTTAAAAAAATATAAACAAGTTTTGTGCATGGCAAAAGCAATTACAAAATTGTTCTTTTATATAAAAACTTCAATATTTCTAACTTTTTTTTTATGTATTGCAGGGTAATCTTCCTAACAACATGTCCAAACGCATAGTTACACCTTCAGAGAAAAGAGGTCGCCGAACAGCCGCTTCCTTGTTGGCAAGTGCACATCAGAATTTAGTTCCACCTGTCACAACTATGTCATTCCCGTCAACAGCTGGTCTGAATCCTCTGAGTTTCGCGAACACGGGAATGTTGAGTGGCTTTCCAAATATGAAGTTCTTCATGGATCCTCCAAAGTCTAGCACAGCATCCACAACTACAAGTTCTGCCTCATCCACCACATCCACAAATCCTCCTATATTTCTACCTTTTGGTGGCTTAGCTGGTATGGGGTTGACCAATCCTTTGTTCGGTTTCCCTGGATTCAATTTTCCGGGACTTCAGGGTTCTTCTCCAATGGGAAACCCCAACATGCCTTCCTCAAAAGAGCACAAAGAACGTGACAAAGGGCGAGGCGACAAAGAATCCGGTGGCTCTTCTCGCAAGGACACACCTGCATCTTCTTGCGCTACCTCTGCCAGCATGAGTTCCACCACCAGCTTACCTTCATCTTCTCTACCGTTCTTGTATCCTCCTGGACTCCTCTACAACCCACTGAGCCTCGGGGGCTTCACGCTTCCTCCTAACCTTCCAGCGTCGTTCGGTTCCTTCAGCCAGAGTGGGCTCGTCAACGGACTCGGTCTGAGCAACCCGCTCTTCACCACGAGCTCGCTGAGCTCTTCTCTAAGCTCTGCAATGACCTCGGCGACCATGACATCCCCATCGACCCACCACAGTATTTTGTCCACCACCCCCTCAGCTACCCACAAGTCTCTGGCCCACACTTCTCCGAGCAAACTGCTCTCTGCCCAGAGTCACTTCATCGATGGGGGGCAGGAGACCGATGACGAGAGCTTGAAGTCCCTGATGGGGAATCACGAAGATGACGACGACGACTTGGATGACGGCAAGATGGAGATCTACGACAATCCTGACAGTGATAAGGAGGGATTCAGGGACGTTTCCGGACGAAAGAGTCCAGCCTCATCCAATAGTACTGCTGTTCAGATGCCCGCTAAGAATTCACAGAGTAACAGTGAGAGTGCGTCTTTAGCAAAATCGAACAGTGAAAACGCTAGCTTAGAGTTAACGAATAAATCTAGAGGAATGCACGATGATCCTACCTCAGATAGTACAGACACTGAAAGTAAACATTCTTAGTGAAATGAAGTGTAAAACTTTGGACACTGTGATGCAGCTGTATATTATTTAATTTTTTTAAACATTTCCTTCCATTGTGATTATGATTGTGGCTAGGAATGAATGATAAATCGGATTTGTGTGAGTTATTGCATTAGTAATTTTACATTGCAGCTTGTGTAAAGAAGGTAAAGTTTTTATTTATTGAAATCATTTCTCTTTTAATTGTGGAAGATGAAATTGATCACTCTTAATTGCGTGTTTGTGTATTATCTTTGTGTCTTGTTGAGTTCAGGGTTTTTCCCAATGCTGTTTTTATCCTAACGGTTTTCATATCCACTTACAAAATGTAAATTTTAGGCAAAAGGTTTATCTGTAAAATCTCATTTTAGGAGCATAAATTACATTAAAAAAACAAATTCTTCCCTGATTTCATTTGTTGCTGCTTTCAGTAGAACCAACATTCCTACATGACATATGGTGTTCATCTGTACTTAAAACTATAGAAGTCATTAGCATGTAATATTTATGGCTGGTAATTTAGTAAAAATTAAAAGCAGTAATGTTACTGTTAGTAATGCAAGCCTTGTGTACATACTAACTATTTTCAGACGGGCAGCTTATTTATTTTAATACAGGGAGGATGTAGACCAAGAATTACATCATTATCATCTCCATTCTTTCGGAAAGGATAAAATCAACTCAGGCAATTTTTTTCCGGCCGTGAAGTCAAAGTCTGTAGATATTAGGTTGAGATTATGGATTCATCTGTTCATTGTAGCATTTAATATGATACCGGCGATGCTGAATGTGTTGCCCTCCCTTTTAGTGCAGTTGTTGTCGTCAAAGATGACACCTGAAAGTTTATTAAATCGAAATAATCAAATTGTTTTAGCATCAATGCAAAATTTTCCGCCTCTAGCCAGGTGCATGTGTTTGTCATGTCTGTATCTAGAATGTGATGTCACATTAACAGAAGCTGATTTTTGTGATGTGTTGTTTAGTGTCATCCCAATGTTTTTATGTCTTACCTGTATAAAAAAAAAAGTGTCATGGAGAATTGGACAAAATTTTATTCTGCTACAAATTATGATAAATTATCCTTGTTGTTTACTTTACTGTAATATAAATATGCCAATTAATTTTTGATCAAGATGAATTTGAAAAGAAATATGTATTGATGATCTGTTTGTTTAAAATCAAAACAAGTAATTTAATCTTTAATATGCAATTCATAATGTTTGCAAACCTCTTCTAATAAAATGCTTTAAATCCCAGCTGGGGAGATTTTTCATGATTTATAGACTCGTCGCAGACGGGGGACTGATGATGGTGTAATATCGTAAAATTACCTCTGGGGCACAACCACACTCCTCAAACCGTTAGTATGAAATGTAAAGTTCTTCCAGTAGTTCTGATCAGTCACACTCAACAGCAGAAACAAAAATGTAGGATCTTCCTCCTCAGCAGTGCCTTGAACACATCTATAGGTGGCAGGAAAGAGTCTCGGTAACTCACTCGACGGAGTTGTGTGAACCATCGAATGGGACAAACCTTGCCGCATCGCATTTTTGGTAGGTCTGTTTTTTCCCCCTACCAAAATGCGCAACTTAAACAAAATTTGATACCACAGGTAGGCAGACAAGAAATGTGTAAATGAAACTATAACGGAAGGTAGCTGTACATTTGGAAGTGGGTAATGGGTTACGATGTCAATCACCTTCTGTTGACCTGTGCAAGATTTCATGGTCATATTCCTAGCATTGGACTGAATCTTATGTAAGAGATCCTGTAGCAATACCTACTTGATAAAAGTAGAGCAGTATATAAAGGGAATCGGCCTGTGTCATTGCATCACTTAAACATTGTTTATAAGCATGTATTAAATACTTAATTTGAAAAGTGTGTTGTTTCTTTCATCATTGATGTTTTATAGCGTTCGTCTTTGGGTTTTTTAAGTTATTTCTTTCTTAGTTTGCTACAAGATTTTAATCCATCTCATTTTTTATGTATTATAAAACTGTATGTTTAAATTGTGTTTTCTTTCTGCCGTGATTCTGTAAAAATATAAGCATAATAAATTATTGCAGTAAATGTTGTCTCGAATACCACAATTATTCGAGTCTGAAAAGAATAATTATGTTTTCAGTAATACATTTTAAATATTAAAATAAATTAAGGTATATAAAGGTAATAGTTTTCTTGAAGCAAAAGGCTTGAGGTTTCATTTCTTTAAACCTATTTTACATTTCTTAAGCACTTAATTATATTCCGAATCACCCCCACCTATTTTAATTTATGCTATAACCAAACATATATTTTCCCTCAAAGTTTGAAATGAATCTTTTGTTACTATGTTTGTTCTATAAATTATTTACATTGATATGATTTTGTTAAAATTAAATCGTATAGTATACATAACAAATTCCAGAAATTTTTGGCCATTTTATGGTCTATGCGTTTTGCTTGACACAAATTCTTGCATTTTTCAACTCAAATTTAACATAAAATAACTTCTAATATAAATATTCCATTAAATAAAAATACCATTATCGTAATCCCTAAACATTTTTAAACGAACTCTGTAAATTTCATAATTATCTAACAGTTACTTTTGAGTGGCAACTCAAATTGGAAGCTAGCAGTTATTTTTTTGCAATAACTTGAAAACTAATAAATATATTAAAAAAAGACAAATGTTAGGCATTAGATCAGATATATGGTTATTATTCTACAAATAAAATTTAGAATTATGAAATATTTGCTTCAAAACGTTTTGCTTGACACAAATTCGAATTTTTAAAAAGTTTTATAACGATTATAATTTAAAAACTAATACTATTTTCAAAAACGAAAAACGGTAAGCATTAAATCAGATATATGGCTAGTATTCTACAAAAAAAAAAAAATAGAATTATGAATATTTTTTCTATACGTTTTGCTTGACACAACTGCAAAGTCTTGCATTTTTCAACTTCAACAAAATATAACTTCTAACATAAGTGTTGTAATTGCAACAAAAATATTTCTATCTTATTCCGCAAACATTTCTAAACAAACTTAGTAAATTTCGTAATTATCCGATATTTACTTTTTGAGAAATACTCGAAATATGGAAAAAGAAAGGGTTACTAAATGTCAGCGGCAGCTACTTGTTTTACAATAGAGAGATTGAAACATTATTGCCAATGACAAATAGAAGTTCGTAATCAAGAAGAAGCACTTTAATGTGTAATTGTTCTTAAAAACATATAAAGGGCGTTAAAACCTGTAACCATGTAATCCAGCTTGAGAAATTTTGACCTCCAAATACTTTCATTATCCTATCCATCTAGGAATACGATGACGGCGCTTTTATTGTAACAGAACACTACTTAAGTTATTTTATGTGTTAAAGTTGAGAATTTTAAGAATTTTCGCTATGTCAAGCAAATCATATAAAAGCTAACGCCCCATAATTCTATTTTTTTGCGGAATAGTAGCCATATCTGATCTATACACATCACGGAAATGATATATTAGTTTTTAACGTTTTATTAAACTTTTAAAACTACCATTGTTTCGAATGGAATCCAAGCTTTCGAATGATATAAAATAAATTGTAAAAGTTAAGTAATAAAGGATATCAATTACAAAAGGTTTAATTTTATGCAAAATTTTGTTGAATATCTTTGGTAAAAGATTAGTACCGTATTTACGAAAAATGATTTTTTATTGTCACTTTTATAGGAAGTTATTATTTTTATTGTCTTACAAATACAATTCGCTTTAAAAATTAAAAAAAATAAAATAAAAGCAATTTAAGATATTTTTAATTTTGCATGTTTTGGTGTAAGAAATTGGCGAGCCTTTAATTTTAATCAAATTTCGTTTGTGTGCTTGAGATTTTTCATTTGAGCCATAATTTAAGTAATTGTGTGTAAAGATTAATTTGTTTTCAATTTAATTAATTTAAGGATTTTATTTTTAAATAGTCTAGTCATAAACTTTTTGTTTGTAATGTTATTCTGGCTTTTGAATTGCTATATGTTTTAAAAATAAATTTTATTACGAATTATCCTCGATAATAAGTTGTTCTAAAACTAGATAACGTAATAATCATCGCCATTTCTTATTCAAACAACTCGATTCAAAACTCAATGCCATGGAAGCCACTCCAATGCAATAGCAAATGATGATTCACCATTTTTTTTTGGCAAATGTGTTGTAGATGAAGAATTAGTGCAGCATTTTCGCTATTCGGAGTAGAAGAATCGGCAAAGTTGTTAAGAAGGAAAGAGGCAAGCAACTTATTAAAAATGCTTAGAGTTTTAACGAACCTCGTCGAATATTTGCAATGCATTACGAGAAAGTTAAAACCCAATGAACATTTATTTTCAAAATGGGTATAGACCAGGGGTCGGCAACCTGCGGCTCTTTTGATGTATAGTTGCGGCTCTCCAGTTCCATACGAAAAAATTAATAATTTATTATCAAAACCCTTAAAAAATAAGAAAATATATTTTTAAGTACCGAATTTCTCAATAGCTTCTATTTTCATAATCGTTAATTACAAATCGCCTAAATTAATTTCATTGTGAACATTCATTTAGTTTCAATCACAATGAAACTAAATCTAAAACTACAAGGAAAGGGCAACCTAGCCTACGCCTTGCTTGAAGAAGTTTGTTTCGAAAAAAAATTACTTCTTTTTGTTGAAGACATGGAGAGCTGTAAATTACTTCATTTTAAAAATCTAAAGCAATACCGCGATGAGACCCCAATGCAACTATTGACACAAATTACTTCAGCATAGCTTTAAAAAAACGTGAAGGATGGATTCGCTGAGAGATTCGAGCAATTCAAAACGAACAAAAGTATTCTCGCGTTCATAGTAAATCCTCTCAATACAAATGAGATCAATATTGAGCCCTGTGGAATTGATACTGGATCGCTCCAAATGCAATTGTTAGATTTGGAAACCAAAGGCTTGTGGAGTGGTAAGTTCACAGAACTCAAGAGCAAGTTGGAAGAGTTGGAGGTCCAGAAATGCATGAACATCGCGCAGCACAAGTGGACAGCTCTAAAAGAAATTCCGCGAGTTGAGGCCCTCATATTCGGCGCATGGAATAGTCTTCCACAATGCTACAGTGAGGTGAAGAAGTTGGCATATGGAGTGCTGACGATCTTCAGGTCAACATATTCGTGCGAGCAAGCGTTCTCTTGTATGAATATAATAAAAAGTAAAGTTAGAAGTCAACTAACAAATAAATATATAGAGTCGTGCTTGAAACTTAAAACAACAAGTTATAAGCCAGATTTAATCAAACTTTCAAAAGGCAGCAAAGCCAATGCTCCCATTGATGTAGCTATCTATATTTGTGTTTTTATATGAATAAATATTTTTCCGCATTTTAAAGCCGTCAAAAATCAAATATATATAAGCAAATACTATAATATTGAAACGAAAATTTTTAGGGGCTCTTTAAAAATTGGGAAATTTTGTAAATTGTAACTTTTGGCTCTTCCGCTTCAATAGGTTGCCGATCTCTGGTATAGACCACGCTCCTCGTCGAAAGACGAAGTGTTCTTGCGCAGCAAAGCCCCGGGGGTGGGTGAACATCAACGCGTAGGGGGCGGAGCCCCACAGTTCTATAAAAAATTGTAAGCATGTATTGTTTGAAAACATATAGATATAATATTTAAAGATAAGCAATTTTTTGATTGTATATTTTCGTAATTTAACAACCTCCTCATAAGAAGGCACGAGAACGACGATTCCACATTTTTACAATAGGTTAAAATATTTTTATGTAAATGAGTAATAAAAAACCCAGTTGAAAATCGTTCTCACATTTTAAATTTTGGAACTACACCACTGATTGCAAATCAAATAAAATTGATTTAAATCGCATAAAATTAACAAACTTATCGAATTAGCACAAACATGCTCTGTAGCTAACGCGATGAAAGAAACGTAACACATTGATGATGGAAATAAAAATACAAATTATATCCTTTTTGCGCTGTTTGAATCTAAGGTGTTTGCTACAATGTCAGGAGCCGGATGTTTCTTCATAAAATTAAATCACTTATCAGGCAGGAGACAGTGCACCTGAGTTTTGAGATAAGGTTGCTTTCTTGAAGAAATCTCGCTACCGCTTCGCATGAGATAAAACTAGTACATAAAAAAATCGTTTCAAAGGAAATCTTAACTGATTTGATAAAAGTAAATAAATGAAAAATGATTGAGAAGTTTCTTATAAAACAGTTTGTGAATTTCTGATAGAGACCATCTGAACTGTTTGAAATCATCATCTGGTCTTGCTTCAAAGTTAAGAAGCAGTGTTTCCGAGTCCTTCTCTCGGGATAAATCCTGAACTGTCACCACCAGCCAATTGTGTAGCTCTACTGCAACGCTATTTCCACAAACTCCTTGATCAGTGTTGAACATGGTTAAATTGATTATCTATATAAAATTCTAAATGATTTTGCGATTTTTTTAATTAAATATTTGTATTTGTTAAATACAAATAAAACCTAAACATAAAATTTACAACAAAATATATTGGAATTGTTTTTTGGTTTCGAAGGGCATGTGATGCACACAGGCACGTAAGTATAGATTTTTCATGGAGGTGGTTCAGTGACTGAGTAGCTTATTTTCCTCCCCGCCCCAATTAAACAATCCCTCCCCCCATTTTTTGAAAACTTATATTAATTTGTAATCAAGTAAACGGGAATACGTTGGCATATAAGTATCAAAACAGCAACGGTTATCATTCATTTTTCATGAAATCGTTACAAATATAAGTCATTGACTATTTTTAAAAATTAGTAAATATTACTTCCTAATTATGAAATAAATTTAGAGAACATATTTTAAATTTTAAGATTCCTTGTTTAAAATAATATATAGATCCCGTTTGACGATCTTTTCCCTTTGTAGCAGAAATTCAAATGCTATATAAGGCAACACGATAACGTCATGTTACGCTTAGTTTGAGATAAATAAAAATGACATTAAAACATGTTTTTGAAGCATTTTGAAAACTATTTTCCTGGGTAAGACACACGGAAAATACCAGGTTTTCCCTCATGCAAGTCAACAAGAAGTATTATACTAGAAATTGAAAATGTTCTAGTTTTTAAAAATATTTTTATGATTTTTACATTAATTTGATTTTTTTTTACTTTCAATGGCCTTGACTTGAGGGGTTTGAACCCCCTAAACCACCCCTTTACCTACATGCCTGGATGCCTAAAAGGCAATCGTTTGGGGCTTCACATCTCCTTCCAGGCACATCAACAGAAAATTAAGGGTACTTGCCTCCAAAATTGTAATAAAATTGCGCACAATATTCAATAAATAAACAGTAATATTAAAATAATAGCTCATACAATACGGAAATTAAACAATCTTCTAAAATTCTAAAATATTATTCGATTAAATAATACTTAATTAAGCAACCAGGTACCAATATCCAAACGTTCTAAATAAAATTATATTTTAATTGCGTTGTTAGTTATCGTAGCCATCAAATATGTTGCTAAAATTATAAGACAAACTGAATCTTTCACGAAATTGTACAACTAATGAAAGTTCGTTAAACACTTGCACACTCTAACCAATCAACAACACTAAAGCAATTGATCCGCGACATTGAACCCCCCGTGAAAGCACACGCGAGGGTTCATTAGATGCGCAAGCAACCGTTAACGTAGAAAGATAAACAAAGCTTTAGAATGACACATTTAGAAGTTAAACGTCTTGCATTGTTTTAAAACAAGATATAGGTATAATATTTAAAGATAAGCAATTTTTTTATTGTATATTTTCGTAATTTAACAACCTCCTCATAAGAAGGCACAAGAACGACGAATCCACATTTTTACTATAAGTTAAAATATTTTCAAAATCCGCCCTAAACCCGACATTTCTGCTCCCTAGTGCCGTGCTAGTGCTCATATACCCTCTGCAGCACGCACAAGAAGCTTCATGTACCCCAATGCGGCTATCCCCCTAATATTTAGGCATTTCTGTGTCAAAACTGCTTATGTTCAATTTTGTTTTTAATTTCCATGGGCATAAAAAAGTAATTGACAATACTAAAATGTGTATTTAATGTTTAGGTAACGAATAACTATTTAATAGTTGGGTTAAAATTAAATTATGAAAACTTTTTTGATTTAAATCGCAAAACTGTACAAATGTACATATGCAGTTCGGCCATTAAAGTATTTAATTGTATAATTAACCTCAAGATATGCGCAAATGCAAGATTCATGCGAGTCGTTAGATAAGGGGCGTTTACTATATTGTGATACTGCGTAGGGGAATGCGACAAATAGTTGCTTGGATTGCGATGTAAATGCGTCTTTCTTGAAAGAAAATCTGCTTCGCGTCAATGAAAAACACGTCACTGTGTGTGTAATAAACATCTAAAAACGCAAGGAGCTCAATGAGGAGGCCAAAAGGCTCCGGAAATAGGAAGTAAGATTGTCGGAAATTTCCTGGAAGTCTTAATAGCATCTTGAATATAAAGAGATGCTTAACAATAGTTTCAAAATGTCAACGCTCCTGAGCCTGCATCAAGGTTGTCTTCTCGTCTGTCTAAATTATACTTGCTACTATTAAAACTAAAGGTAAGAATTTTGAATTATTTACTGCAAGGTAGTGTTGAGATTATAAGTATATAACATAGCAATCAAACCTTTATTCTATTGCAATTGTAATAATCAGTACTTAACCAAATGTTTTAAAAATTTAATACCATAATATAATTGTGCGAAGATTTTTAGTTGTATTTAAAAAAAAAAGTAAATCTTAGAGACAAATCTGTGAATAAACATTAGAAATTGTAAATTCACACAACTATTTATTTGAACACGCTATTAGTTGATTTCCCTTATTACACGGTTGTAAAAAATTATATGGTTATACGGGCTGAAGGTCAGCTAATTAATAATTTTTCCCTTTTATTTGGATGCAGGTAAAATGCCATGTTGGTCTTTTTCGTTCACTATATTTATAGGGTATTTTATATTTCCCCCCTTCATTCACAGGTGATGATGCTTTCTCTCCATCTGCTGGGAATCTTTTCTGTTCTTGTTTATATGACAGCGTGAGTTTTAATTTATTTTATATACAATTGATGACCTAAGTTAATGAAAGTGTTATGAATCATGTGTTCCTAGAAAGACGTAATCACAGTTTTAATTTTCCTCAGCGCCTTAACAAATAAATTTAGATTTCAGACAATTTTTGTTTAATAGTAGTTTATATGAACTACTACTAAATGAAAGAGTGCTAAAAACCATATTTCGAGAAAGATGTAATCACAGTTTTAATTTTTCGCAGCACCTTAATTTAGATAAAAAAAATAAAATTTATATTTCACAAATTTTCGTCTAGTAGTAGTTTATATAAAAGGTAAGATTAGCTTATTTTATACACACATTCTATGTTTATTTTAAATGTCACATAATTTTTTTTTATTTACCTCTTTAATTGTATAATTAAATGAACAATAGAAAATAAATAATAGCAATTTAAGATGTAAAGGGGTGACATATTTCGTTTAAGAAATAATTTAAATATTGAAGATATTAACAAGTTTTTCAAATAAAAAAGGACATTCTAAAATTTCTACCAAAGTTTTAAAAAAAAATGGTAAACTGTTTTTTTGTTTACTAAATATATACTTCACGTTACCGCCAAATTATAATATCGAATAATAAAATCGACTATAACAGTATTGGAATATTTCGAAAATTTAAAGTTCATAGGAACGGCATTTTATGTATCAGCATATTTGTATAGAATTAGTAAACCTTCCGGGGTTCGGAAGCAGCCTATGTTATCTATCACACATGTGCAAACATTGCTTTGTATAACATAAAATTTATTATTTTCATTTTCGTAATTAAAAAAAAATATGTATGAATATTGTATGTATTACTCACATTAAATTTCCTAAAGAACAATAATAACATTCTATTATCAGGAATGACTTGTTGTTGCACATACTTATTGTATATTGAATACTCGAAATAAGATAATTTTTTAGGTCATTTGAATGATTCCAAATCAACAAGTCTGGACGCGATAAAATTATCTACAGAATGCAATTTTTCGTTTATATAGATCATGTTGTGAAACATTTAAACGAGTGTTGTTTAAGGTTTTGTAAATATAACGTTTAATAAATTTGAAATGTTATTTACATGTATTAAAAATAATTATTGTCCATATATGAATGCTATTTTTTTTTAAATTTCTTCTATTTTTTGGGTTTAATACCTTAAATAAATGAAAATCTGGAATGTTCATGATAATAATTTTATATTTGACTTTTTATTTTGTACTCTTAATCAATTGAAAATAGCACTGATTACTATTAGATAATTTATTTGAAAATTAAAAAAAAAATTGTGAAATTATAAAATATGTAGTAAATAATTTCTAACATGAAAAAGAAATTATATATTTTTTTCAGTTTACAGAACTAAAGTGAAAAAAATTGATATTCAATGTTTTAAATGAAATAAAAAATCGCTTGATGACCAAATTAAAAATAACTTAAATACAGCATAAAAATCAAAATGAAGGAAACTTTCAAACTTCAACTTTATAACTTGTTATTAGGAAGACTGTTACAATAACAGTCCCTTAATAATCAAATATACTGAGGTTTTAAGAGTTGGTGGTTATTTATTCTATTTTATTCAAGTTACTAATTTAAATATTTTTTTTTTTTAATAATGCCCTTTACGCGAAAAATTCCATGATGTACACTGACTACTCATTTTATCCCCACCTGCGGTTAAAAAAGGATTAAAATAACTAAAAATGTAACAATTTAAAATTAAAATATAAATTTATGAAGCATATTCGAAGATTAATTAAGAAACCCACTGCACATGAATACACCAAATACCACTCACGCTCAGAGCAAAGCTTGGAGATACTTAAAAGCCCCAAAAGTCATTTTGTCATTTTTTTTTATGCCCTTCTTAAACCTGACGATTAAATTGTCGTTCTGTATCCTTCCTTTATTAGGGCTTTTGAAGATGATCGGGAGGCCCTGTGCAGCGACATCCTCTGCGACGATTACGAGTGTCCGGTTACAGACGAGTGCGAATACGGGAAGGTGCCGGACGTTTGTGAATGTTGCTACACGTGTGCGAAAGTAAGTGAAGGATCTCGTGATTTTCCAAACAAACTTACAATAAGAAACTAGATACAAGTAAGGAAATGACACTTGTTCTACAAGCCCTCATATGTTTGTTTTAAATTCTAATGATTATTTTTCTATGGGATTATCCTTTTCGGGTTAATCGGCAACCATTAGTGGGTGCGAAAATACTTTTTTTTCAACACGATCTTAAATGATAATAATAATAAAAATAATATTTATGCGATTTTTGTAAAAGTTTATTAAACTTTTTATTAATATTTCTTTTGTCCTGAAGTGTATATTCTTTATCACATTAATTAAAAAATATTAGGTTTGAAAACAGGAATCTTCTTATACCTGATAATGCCTGACCTATTTGATAAAAAAATCGTTTGATCTACTTTTCTAGAACACTTAAATACTAGTACAAACCCTGCGCGGAATTTAATCTATATTACATAAATTTATAAAAAAAAATTATGTAGATATAGCAAATTTTTTATTTACATTATACTTTTATGTAGTTCACTTGTTTATAATATCGTCACATAATGTAATTTAATTTTCATGCTCTTCAAATGTCACATTGACATGAAATTCCCTATTGTTACATATCCCCGCCCCAAATATTTTGTTCCCATCGAATGCGTGCCATTTGCGCTCGCGTCATTTGCGCCTATGATAAAAGTAGTGCCATTTGCGCCCAAGCTTTGAGGGGTGATTAGTTAAGAGAAAAGCATGAAAGAATACCTGTCATCTTTATTATACGTCAGTGGTTTTCCAGATTGACTTTTTATTGGCCATTTTGGCTAGACTGGATATGTAGATACAAATCTTTTGAAAGGTTATTGAAAATATTTAAATATTATTGAAATGATTGAAGATTATTGAAACTCATAAAAGGTTGCTGACTTGATTAAGTCTTATGCATGAAAATTTGTTGATTTTAATCTTATGAATTATTTACCTATTAGTTTGCTGCTAAATAAAATTTGAAAAATAAAATGTATAAGTGGTTCTGAAATTACAGGTGACATGTGTTGATTTGACGAAATATTTCAGTAATATAAAGAAATGATTTAAATGATATTTTATAAATTATAATTTCCACTCGGAAGAAGGTTTTAACATTTACTCTTGTTCCCATATTTTATTTAGATGATGAGTTATGACAGTACATAAAAATATATTAATGTATTTTTTTAAACAATTCAAGTAAAATTCAAATTTTGTAAACGCTGATCTCGGTTACTGTTGTGTTGATCTTAAGTTAACTTAGATGGCTTAAAATAGTAGTTCAGAAGGTTTTTCCCACTTTATGTTATGCGGATATTTTACAGAGAAACTCGGTTATTACAATTTATAGAATACAGTCAAAAGTTCTTAAAAATTTAAATTGAGATACTTCCAGGCTGCAACCCTGTAAACGAGTGTTGGTGAAGGAAAGGAAAACATGTGTTGGAACTAATGGCACGAATTTGGCATGATGGCAAATGGTACGGGTGCAAATGTGGTACGACACCGTTCAAATCTTACTTACACATGTCGATTGATCCAGTGACGATTATACTTTAATTTTAATATAGCTCAATCACGTACTTCTCAGTAATTAAGATATACAGAAAGATAAGTTGAATACTAGGTTTTGCTACGCCAAATAATTTTCATATATTTAGAATTGGTTTGAGGTTTAGTATAACATGATATCAGTGTTAACGTTTCAGAAATTTAGCTATATTTTTTATTTTTGTTAAAATTTTGTTTGTAGAGTGTTAATTTAAATATTTATAAATACGGCGAAAAATATGAATTTTCTTGTGATTTATGAAGGGTTATCAAACCTATAGCCAATACTAATTAGCTTAAAATTTTGATATTGAAAATCTAGCATTATTTCACAGCTTTAAATATTATATTTATACATTTGTGTATAATATACGAATGAATACACATATTCTTTCTGGACAAAAAAATCGTTATAAATGTCTTTTTTCAAGCAACAATAGTTATCCTTTATAATATTATACTTATTAAATTCATGTTACTACTATTCAAATGGATTTTTTGCAAATATTGTTAAATTAAGATAATTTGAATTGAAACGGTTAGTGCTTAAATTATACGTTACATAAAAACGTGTATATTAATAAATATATACATACTTAATTTTAAATTTTTTTAATAATTTCGTTGACGTAATTGGAGAAGTAAAACATCCCCTTTTCTTTTCTAGGGCCTTGGTGAAAATTGTGGTGGAATGTTCAATTTAGCTGGTACTTGTGCTTGGGGCTATTCCTGTCAACCTCATCCCAAGTACCCTCAGATGCCTGGGATATGTGTGACGTATTGAACCACAGAATGTATTTCCTCACAGTGCCAGAGAACAACTAATTCATTATTTGCATATGGTTGTAGCTATTCATTTGTACTAACATTTTATCTTTCCAATAAAATACATATTCATGCAGTTGTGGATATAATTTTAAATAACCCTAATTCACTTATTCCCTTGTACAATAACAATATTTAATTTCAGAAGTTACTAAGAGTTTACAGCTCAGTATGCTTTTGAAGGTTTTAAAAACGAAGAAGTAAAAGACCGACTATATTATAGAATAAGATAAAAACTCGTCTTATAGAACATTGCGTTAAGAATATTAAAATACAAATGCAACGTTAAAATACGCAATAAAAGTCCGTAATAATCCGGACATGTTTCGGGAGATACATCACCCTTCATCAGCGGAAAGTGTAAAGTCTGTGTGCAATGAAATATAAATAAACCCAAGCAATCTAAAATGTTACCAAAGACCAAAAAACTAACTAAAAACTATTACAAACGGTTGGAGTAACTATTGTGTGCCAACAAGCGGGAAACGTTGGGACCGCAAACGTTTCATTGACAACCGAATCAATATTACTAAAAATATGAAACGCCTCCAGGAAGTCAAGTTAAAATGGAGATTTATGTTTGCAAATTAAATGTGAGTTAGAAAAATTAAATATATGACCATGTTCCCAAGAGTGCTTGGCAATGGAGGACTTCTTTATTTCTTGTTTAACAGTATGTGCTTGGTGCTCCTTGATACGAAATCTTAATGCTCTCCTTGTTTGACCAATATATGACATGCCACATTGACATGAAATATCTCGGAAGGTTCGACATACGTTCCATATTTTCACCTATCAATAAGATCACGTTCACACAACTTAAAGACCCTATTAATAACTGGGGCATATACAGTATTTCATGTCAATGTGGCATGTCATATATTGGTCAAACAAGGAGAGCATTAAGATTTCGTATCAAGGAGCACCAAGCACATACTGTTAAACAAGAAATAAAGAAGTCCTCCATTGCCAAGCACTCTTGGGAACATGGTCATATATTTAATTTTTCTAACTCACATTTAATTTGCAAACATAAATCTCCATTTTAACTTGACTTCCTGGAGGCGTTTCATATTTTTAGTAATATTGATTCGGTTGTCAATGAAACGTTTGCGGTCCCAATGTTTCCCGCTTGTTGGCACACAATAGTTAACTCCAACCGTTTGTAATAGTTTTTAGTTAGATTTTTGGTCTTTGGTAACATTTTAGATTGCTTGGGTTTATTTATATTTCATTACACACAGACTTTACATTTTCCGCTGATGAAGGGTGATGTATCTCCCGAAACATGTCCGGATTATTACTGACTTTTATTGCGTATTTTAACGTTGCATTTGTATTTTAATATATTATAGAATACTGAAAAACGAGATATTTCGAAAATATGTGCTTTTTATTTATGGAGAAAATGGGGGGAAAAATCAGGTCTTAAAACTTGCACGCAAGGAGGTATTTGGGGTTAAAAGTAATTTTAATAAAAATATTGGTTAATTTTTTATTTATAAACTTAAATTATTAAATGGAAATATTTAATTTTGATCAAAACGATTTGGAGGACATGAAAAATCCAATTTCTGTGTCAAGAACAATAAAATTTGTAATACTGTGTAGACATAAAATTTTGAACTTGTCCAATTTTTCTAAAATGAAATTCTATTTTAAAACACCTATTTAATTCCATTTTATCAACAACCGTAGCTTAAGAATGTGTCTAACAGCGAAAGGTTTGTATAAAAGATAAATTTGTTTTTGTTTTTCATTGATATTTACCTTGTTAATATTTACTTTTTGTATGTGCGGTTGGAATGGTAAATATAGCAGCAAAATGTTTAAATAATTAAGAAAACAAGAACATGTTAGAAACTACAGGATTTTTAAATCGAAACTTTTCCAAAAAATTATTAACGAATATTTATTTAAGAAGGTTTATGTAGATGTTTTTACTAAAACGAACTATTTTTTTTTACACTAAATTTTTTAAGAAAATCAGCCTTGTTAATCCGAAATTTATTTAATTGATATTTTTATTTAATGTTTTATAAATAATTCAATCTTATTAAGCAATGTATTTAACATACAATCTTTATTTGATAGCTTTTCTTTCAATTTTAATGAGACGTCTTTTCTTCAAATACAATATAGAATAATATTAAATTTTGTTTTTGAATAAAAATTTCCATATAAAATTTTAATTAAATATTCAAGTTTCCAAATATAACATCGAAGTTGGTTATTTAACTAGTAATAAGTGGACGTAACCAGATTTTTTTTGACTAATTTTAGTATGCACTAAATTATTACTATTACACGATTTTATTTAATCCACTCTGTCTGTAGTCGTCGTTTCTGTATAATCAATTTTTAGTAATCTTATATGAGGTCCGGGCTCTCTCTTCCCAACTACCAAGGGTATATGCTTATTTCCAGGAATAGTTTTGTAAGTGAAGAATAGCTATATATTTGCATAGAATTTCGAAATTTAATTTAGCCTATTTTTAATAAGTTTCAACTTAGAAAATGACGTTTTACCACTATCACTTGAAACCATCATTGAAAAATATATTCGAAGTGCCACTTCCACAATAGGAAAACAGTCCTTGACGTTCTTTCTTAAAAAAGAGTTTGTACATCCACCACCAATGGTTGTTTTTTTCAACTTCTTCATTGAATTCATTGCAAAAAAAAAAAAAAAACTTGAACTGAATTAGTTCATTTCACAGGTTGTTATCTGAATCATTGTCATATGTTTCTACTAAAATTGAGTTTCCTTCATAATCTCTTCATTGTTAGTGATGGTTTTTAATTCAATTCGTACAATAACAATTTTGTTCTAAGTTCTAACATATAATAATTTCTACTGTTCTCTGATACACGAACCAAATAAATTCACCGCAATTTAACTTTTTTTTCCTGGCGTGTGGTACGGGTCCCTAGGTTGCAGCCTATGCCTAAATATTATTTCTACGTCTTAATTATATTCTTACGAAACACGTATACCTACGATATTACGATGTACTGTCTCGTAATTAGTTATTAACAGTCATTTTTGATTAAGAACGCATATAATCTTATATTTGAAAAGTAGATATAAGAATCAAACGAATATGATCAGTCCGGCTAAAAGTAATATCACAGGAAGCTCAAACAGACGGAATCTGGAGTTCAGAGTTTGAGAGACACACGCTTTTAATTTTACACAATTAGCAAGAATAATTTATTTGTACTTTTTAGTGCATTTAATAAAACCCTGGTTTTTAAAAGGTAATGAAAATTTTTATAAGATACAAATCAGTAAAATTTCCGAGGAGGTAGCCACATAACAAGCTATAATTCTGACTCTCTATTAAATCTCCTACAGAAGGTTTTTATAAATTTGATTATTTTTAGAGTAAACTACCTTTGACAAATTTATAGTAATAACGCCATATTTATAACATTGGATCCCATAAAATATATTAAATAAGATCGAAAAAGAAGGAGAAATTATTCTGGGTCAATTGAAAAATTGAGTAAGATGATTTCTTGATGAATTTTTGAAATTATATATAGAATAAATTTATAGAAAGTTTTTAAACTAAGAAACATTTTATGCTAAAACTATTTAGCTATAGAAAAAGTTTATACAAGTCGTTGTTCAATAACTTAAATTGATATAGTTTTGTCAATTCAAAACCAAAACTTGGGATGGGTCTACAATAAAAAAAAATTTAATCGACATTTATTTTCTTGCTTTCTTACTAATCTGTAATTAAAATAATTAAGACTATATAAAGTCAGCTGCGGGACATGTAATACTTTCAAAACTCGGCTTAGATATCAAGAATAATAAATTGCAAATTTTGTTTCAAAACAAAGCTTTTTAAAAACAAATTTTGAATATCTTCCGATTTAAGGTCACATCAAACAACGTCCACAACTTCTTCTCCCACTTACCTTTAAGGAAGTCAGAGTTGGGTGTGCATAAAACGCGTCCGGGACTCCTTTATAAAACTAATCGCCGGACCATATCGTCTTCAATTCCCCCATAAACCGCAGGAAGAAAAAAAAAACATCCAGGATCGTAATCATCTCCTTATCTGGGTTGTGCCATTCTCCCCACAATCAAACAATCCAGCTGGTGGCGCCTCCTTTTTCTCCAGCAGCCCGATATCGCGACGCAACCGATCCGGAATCGACAATACCACTGAGGAATCGCGAGGCCGACGGACTCGAACTTTCAACCTTCTCGTCGGTGAAATTTGAACCCACAACAATTGAGAGAGAGAGATATTTTGGTTTCGCTTTTCCACGGAGCCTAGCTGATTGATGAGAAGCGCGACTGCACCATCATGAACCATGAGCAGCAGCAACATCAGCAGCTCGCTTCTTCTGGGGTGCTGGTAGGGCCGTCTGTGGTCAACGGTCAGCACCTGGGCAACAGTGTGATTGTGCAGGCGGCATCGTTGGCCGCCCTCAACTCCATTGTTGGAGGGGGAGGTGAGATTTTGATTCGCTTTTGTGCGTGACTTAATGAGGAGATAAGTTGGGTCGTCAGATAAATAGAGATGGGATGAGCCACGCCCCCTTTGTAAGGTGGGTTAAAGGGGCAATGGAGGTTCAGGTGGCCAGAATCTAGTTTAAGCTTAGATACCAACCTTGTTGGGCTTGGAGTCTGTTGTTGGTCGTCAATATTTGTATTTATATTTATTAGGTATAACAATGTAAACTTGACCAAATACAATTTCTTGTATGATCATACAGACTTATAACAAATATACAGTGACGGCCCTAGAACATTTTCTAGATGGTGCAAGATCTAGTTGCGCTCCCAACCGTAAATTTCAGAGCACTTTCTATGATTGATTGATTGATTAAGTGACAGATAGTCTGCATTTTGTATATTAATAAAAATTATGACAATCGTTTAGGTTAAAAAAGAACAGCTTTTATTCAATAAGTAGGTTTTTATTAAACAGCAGATCCCAATGACGTAAAAGAAATTCAATGTACTATATAGGCACCTTTCTCGATTTAGAACTGGCAAATTTTTGTATTAGGTCGGAATAATTTATATTTTGTGCGATATCGTTTTCAACGGATATAATTGCAAGATTCGAAAACCTTTTCTAACACATCGTAGGCGACACCGGGTGTTAAAAAAGTAAAATAAATCATATCTTCACCTAAGTAGTTTAGGAATGTTACTACTACCCATGCATTGACGTTTAGTAAAAAATACACCAACTGAATGCACAAACATCTATAGTTTTCCCCGTGTAGTATTTGATTTTGCCCCCCCCCCCCCCAAAGGCAGTGCGACCGCACCGCTCGCACCACCCTAGGACCACAGCTGTAAGTACACAATTGTTGAGCAATAATCATAAGATGATTCAGATTAAGTATGTGAACTTTAACACATGATGTATACAAGGTATCTGGAAGTAACTGTGATACGTTTTTGAACATACCATATATATATTTTTAATTGAAGACTTTTCGATTTTTTAATAATACTATAGTACGTATATTAATATTCTTATGGAGTAGTGTTTGTAAGTGGGAGATTAAATAAAGAACTTATTAAAAATTTAGGTATTATTTACGTGGCTCGTTATCAACGACCTTTTTAGAGTCAGCAATGATTAAGTGTTAAATGTGAAAATAGCCTGTAATTTGTTTGTATAATTAGTTTAAATATACATGAACGCTTAAACTACGTCTTTAAAAATAATATACCGCTGTACATGGTGTAGAAGGTCAAATATTATATTACAATTATTCTAAATCCTCACAATAAGTTTTATATACACAGTTATAACTTTATAATAAGCAACATTAACTAAAGTTGTTAATGTTTCTTATAGTTTATCCATAATATTTCGATGAATTTTAGATTTTATTTCACAATATAAAAGTATTATGGAGACGGTTCTTGCTAATTATTTTTCTAACAACATTTAAAATTTTATTATTTGAAACTCTTGTATTTTAAAAAGAGTGACTTTAATGTCACCCATTTAGAAAAAAAAGGTAATGTGTTTATTTTAATATTTTAAAGAAGAATCATTTTTAAAAAAATTATGTGCAATAAATTTTATGACATATAAATTCTTAATGTCCCCTGTCCCGTTCAAAGTTAGTATCAAATAAGGAGATTTACATTAAGGAGAGAAAATTGAAAGTTGGTGAGAGATAAAAGCTGGATATTCTTAGACTAAGAAAGTTAAATAAACGACCTAAAATATACTCTTTATATATACATTTTATTGTTTATATTTGTAGTCAATTATTTAATTTCCTTGTTTAGGGATCAGAGTGCAGTTTAAGCCTTATCACACTAAAGTTCTTAAGAGATAAATTAAAAATCTATTATTAGAACAAAGTAAAGTCAGTAGAATTTTTATTTAGAAGTCGAAAGTTTTTATCGCGACTTAAAAATTTGAAAGAATATATACAAATTGTGTTGATTTATTCATAATATTTGCTTGATCATGATTAGTTGTTTAAATAACAACGACGTAACAAATTTTTATATGTATATATATTTCCGAAATCTAAAACATAAAAGTTGCAAAAAACATAACGAACAAGAGTTTAAAAATATTTCTTTTTAAGGAATTACCACGGAGTTATTCGGTTATAGTGTCAAAATGGATTACCATAAAAGCGTAATATAGTGTTTTTAAATTGGTACCACAATTGATTTGATTTATTATATATATATTTTGATTTTCTCGGTATTTTGTATTCTAGAAGAATGTACCTGAATGTACCTGAATCCGTACAGTAACGCATAAAGTTACTGAGAAGCATTAACCCTTTGAGGATCAGCGACGTATATATCCGTCTATGTATCGTTATAGTTTTCCAAATAATACATATAATTTTTTTTAATTTAATGAACATCATGAATATGTTGAATTTTTTTTTTCGAATATGATATTCGTAAACATTTTGAAATACATCTCCTCTAGAAACAAATTTACAACTTCGATATTTTGCTCGTCCCTTTTGTGTTTTAAGAATATTTTTGTGCATTTAAGAATATTTATGAATTTTCTCTAGCTATATTCGAGATTGTGTATGGCACCCCTGATGATTTTACATATTTGAGATACGTTATTATTTAAAAATCTTATAAATTAATAAAAAATTCAATGACTGGGGAAATCAATAGAAATATAAGTATATAGGGAAGGATGAATTTTTAAAGTTATTGTAAATTTTAATTAAAAAAAGAATTAAGAAGAAGCAGCTATATTTACTATATTATTATATAGCTATATATTCGGCAGCTCATATTTATAATAGAAAATATAAGTTAAAAAAAAATTAATGAAATTTTTGTAAACATTGGTAATTTTTTCATAATTTTTTTATATAAAATTATATACCGAGTGTTAGAATATTTCTTAGATGTCGAAAATATAAGAAAAAAAGTTAAATTTTTACGTTCCATTTTTTTATTGGTACCATGAAAACTCATATTACTCCAAACTTTTTACTGTCAATAATTCCCGCAAAGTGCATAAAAAGTAAAACAAGTATTCTTCAGATTATAGAAGTGGGGGCTAACAGTATTCATATATGTATCAAGTAAGAAACTTTAAACAAAAACTTAACTCATCTATGTCTTCTTTGACGAACTAATATATATATTTATTAAACGTGAATAGGACACTATATGTAGCAAAAGATGTTCTACTACAGCTCTTTAATTATTAAATGTATTTTGCGTATTCGGTTGGTTTGTCTGACTACAATCGTGAGAAGCTTTAAATAGACAGGACTAATTTTTTAAGCAGCGTCGTCCAATCAATTTTTAAGAAAGAGAGCTTTAAAATAGTGTTTGTGGCCACCAAGCATATAACTTAATATTACAAAAAAAATTACGCAATATTGTACAACTTTTTGTTACTCTTGTATAAACAGATGCTCAAAAATGTATTTTTTCGTAATTTAAATAAAGCAGCAAATATTTTTATCTACTAAATGTGAAAATATATGTCTAAAATGCTTTCTACTACACACACACAAAAAAAAAAAAAAAAAAAAAAAAAAATTTTGAAACCGACACTTATTTTTTTTATAGATATTTTTACTAGCAAACAATACTTTTACCGTATATTGCATATTTGAAGTTGGTATTAAAAATGTATTGTCTTGATCTCTCAAATTACTACTAGATCCTATTGGTAAAAGACTAGAATTAGTAAATTTATATGTCTGATAAATTACACTCATAGAAATTTTTATTTGGTTGTTAAATGTATGAAAATGGTTGTCTTGACCCGTTCTGTTGAGGTTGTTCAATGAACTAGCGCAGTCATGGCAATTCGAATTACTCTGAGATTTTACACAGATTTATGACTGACGCGTGACATTATTATCTAATTCTGTCTAAGATATTTTAGGCGAAAATTTTCTAGAGTAATTTTGCAACGAGCATTCGTAACTATACGGCCTTGGCTGGCTTTATCTCAGCAAATAAACGCGTAAGTCTTATCTCCCCAATAAATGATAAACTCTCTGCATATACAGTTTCAGCCTTTATCAGTAACGCAGATATAAGAGATTTTGTAATTTTAAATATCTTTTTTGTTTTATTACATATTTTTCGTAGTTTAAAATTGTAGTACGTACCTACTATGCAATGCAAATAATTTTTTTTAACGCTACACCATCACTATCTCCAGACATAAAAGTTGGTATGAAATAGTATCAGGAAATAGTTTAATGAAAAAATATAATTACTGTTGTATATTACACGGACACTAGTAACTGAAGTATTCCAAATTTACTTATCGTAGCATTATCAGCTATTAAAATATTGTCTTCACATATATTTTGTTAGAAAACTATTTTAAAATAACCTTTTCTGGAAAAAGTTAAACTAAAAGGTTAAGGATTTTTTTTTAAATTTTAACCTTAAACGCTCTAATTAATACAATTTTAGGAGTAGTTGGAAGTACTTAATTTCTCAATTTCTAGGCATTTAAAAATTAAAATTAAATTAAATTTATTAAAATATGTGCTTAAAAAGAAATGCATACGTAATACATTCAAATGACCTGACGGGTAAATACATAAAATAATTTACCTTTTGTATTTTCAATGCTTTTCTTCCCTCCTAGACCAAGAGGATGGATATCTTGTTTCTTTATTATTACACCTAAAACATAATAACGTTACAATCTTATGTTATCAAACCATTTGAGCTGTGGTCGCGTTTTTCGCAAAATGCGAAAATAAGTTATATTTAGCGAAAATTTCAACATGTACTTTCGTTAAAATATGAAAGTCAACACCTTCTCTCTCCCAAAAAAAGCAATTAAAAAATATATTATCTAAGTAACATGATTTGTTTTGTACTCCTTCTCGCAAAGCATATTGCACACCCTTCCTCCCCTCAAAATCGTAAAATGTTGAAGTTGCACAGGATGTTCAAAATGTTGTTTTCCCCTGAGGAATCATAGAAGTTTTCATGAAGTAATTGCAACTTGTATTCTCAATCAATTTAAACATTTTTTGCATAAGATAGAATAAAACATTATCTATCAGTAAATATTTTTATAATGCTGAAAAACATATATTTAGTTTCTTAAAGTATTATATTGAAAAGTACATAATATTATTTTATTTTCAAAAAATGTATTAACTTGCGCGTACGATAATTAAGAATATTTGTACAAGTTTAATTGCAAAAGATTTATAAGACTTTGAGCTATACAGTCAATCTTAAAAAAATATTAAATGCTTTTAATTATATTTTTTTCAAATAACTTTTTAACAAAATGGATAATTTGAAGTTTTTCAAATACTAATACATTAATAAAAGAAATTAAAATACTTTTAATTTTAAAAGTGAAATGTTTGCATTGAGGATAAGCTTCTTGGGGTTGTATTGCGAATATTTAATGAAAAAATATTAAACGGTTTCTGAAATATACTGCGCGCAGTAACAAAAATTTAGGTTTAGTGGTATCACACTTTAAAGAAGCAATTACAAATACGAAAATATGAATATTAATCCATAGAAATTTTATAAAAAAGTTAAAATTGTCTATTAGCCGTGTTTTTTGCTATAAATAGTGCAGTAGACTTTCAAAAACAGACAAAAATTACCAAACATATATAATTCTTATTTTTAGCTAATAAACAATTTACGAATTGTTATATGATTCATGAACATTATATGTTTATTGTTTATATCTGTTGTTCAGTAACTTTATATACTGTTGTTTTTTAAATTTCATTCAGATACACATTTTCCTTCAAAGAAAAATACTTCTAAATTTATTAAATTAAAATGTTTTCAAAGTCTTGTTATAATATTTACAATGCATAAAATTGGTAAAAAAAATACAATTTTTATAATAAATACAAACTGTTATGTTGCAAAAAAAATTCAAAAAGTTCAAATGCTAAGATGCTAATAACCTCAAAAGAAATCAAAAATAAGTTGTCATAGTACACTCACTATACCCTTAATATTAAAGTAACACAATAGTTAGGTTTGAAAAGAAAAATATTAGATATAGATACAAAAAATTCCTAAAACAACCGCTTTAAAGTAACTTGTGTGTTGTTGAAAAACAGCTATTCTTTACAAATGAGCAAGTGTGAAAGGCTGGATGGTCAAGCATATATTAACTGTTCAACTATTTTTGGTGATTATTTTTTTAAAAGCTAAAATTATTTTGGGGATTTTTGCTAAAATGTTTTCTAAAATGCTAACCTATTAAAGCAAAAATGACTTCTTACTAAAACCGACAGATGGCGCCACGGGGAAGAAATCGGCAAACACTCTGCGTAAAGCCCGGGCAACGCCGATGCTTCAGATAGTTAAATATATAGTTATATTTTTTACCATATTATCAGAATAAATTTTGGATCCCTTGTATATACGAATAATGACATAATATATTTCCTAAATACACACACTTGTAAAAGTATGGATACTAAAAAGTATCCAGAAACTGTATTGTATTTAGAAAATATGTTATGTCATTATTCATATATATTTTTTACCTTATAAGTTCCAATTTAATTTAAATTCCATAACTCCTATATTGTTATTAAAAAAAAAACAAGTTATGTTAAACTATGCGAGGTCCATAATTAGAATTATTTTATTTTTACAAATTTTCTCAGATGTTTTTTTTATCCTTAAATGTTAATTATAATATACTAATAATTTCGGGTATTTAGTAAGTTAAAGAGTGTATAAGAATGAAATAAAAAAGATTTTCCCTTTATATGCTAAAGACATATCGAGAAGGTTCTTTTCGCCTTGACAACAAGGAAAAACTACATTTTTAGTGCTCGCATGGCATAATACTCGTTATCACCTTATCTTTCTATTTTTTACTTCAGAAAAAAAAGACTGTTGATTTTATAAAAGGGGATTTATATAGAATGTTCCCTTTTACTATCCTACAAAATCAACGAAACTGCTACTTTCAATCTGCTGGAGATCGTAATCAAAAGCTTGTTACACTCTTCAACACTTGTTTAGTACAGTTGCATCACAATCTGGTACCTTTTTAATGCAGGGTATTATACTGATATTCATAACTATACACAGAAAGTAGGGGAAAAAATACAAGTATATATGAGTAGGTGAGGGCAAGAATGGCCCAACCCATAAATATACTTTACAATGAAAACGGAGCTTGAATATTTTTCAAAATTTGATTATTTCTTTTTACTTTAAATAATTTTAACTGAGTTACTATGTGGAGAACGTATATAATCCGTTATTGTTATTATCCATTAAAACCGGCAGTAATGTGGGATTACTGGATTTATATATATATATGTATTGCCGGTATTGCTTCAGTAAATTCGTATTCTGTAAGAAAGTTTAGTATCATAAAATGAGTTTTTAAAAAAATGTAGGTTAGGCCATTTTGGCTCTCACCTACTCATATAAAGTTATGTTGATTGTATTCGAGCCCTGATTCTCCATAAATTTTATACAGTGATTTTATCAATATTAAAAAAAACATAATGAGTGAACTGTAGAAATTATTTGAAACATTTAGAATATATCGAATATTTGGTTTATATTACAAATACAAATATGGATGACCACCACCAGGTTCAAGGCCCAACAATGTTGGTCCAGCCGGTAACTCCTAAGGGAATATTTAACTTATTAAAATCCTTTACTCTTGTACAATTAACAATATTCATTGGACAGTTGTTCCATTTCTATATTACTCTATTACAGAAATAGCGTTTTCTCCATTTCCGATTAAAATGGGATTTGTTTAATTTAAACCCATGACCTCTCGTTCTATCACACATATTAAAATCTAAACCCTCCACATTAGTACAATTCCAGATTTTACTCGAATGTACTTTTAATAAATCGCAGCAATTAAGAAAAAAGCATATATGAGTCGTCTATTTTCAAAATCAGATAGATCCACATTTTTCTCAAAATCTTTTTAGATATTTTTTACAAGTTCTCAATGTACTACATCACCTTTCAAAGCGGTATTTAATCCAAACTGTCAGATAATTCAGTTTAAAAATCTATCAGTCTTGGATTTAGATCTAAAAGTACGTGTCTGTCAATTGTTTTCAATCTCCTGCATAATTTATGTGATTTATCTGGTTTTGAAATATACGCAACCTGTGCCATAATTGCATCCTAATTAATGGTTTTTCATTTGGTATATTTAATTTAGAAATACAAAAAAATAAAAACATGTAACGATGCAATGTGAGCAAAGTGTGGAATGTTGGGAACAAAATTAATCTGATTTGAAATGCAGGTTGCTAAACATTATAAATAGAAAAAGGCTTTAGATAATATAATTAAAATAAACGTAGACGTAATATAGAAGAGAGACCATTTTCAAAAACCCCAAATCTTCACAGTAAATTTAATTAATCCCAAGTTTCAAGAGTTCCCTTTTCTATTAAAAATGTACAAAATAGCTTTCGCATTTCAAAATCCATTGCAATAAAACTGTGAGTGTCTCAAAAACAGAACGGACGGACAGTAAAATTATTCATAAAGTGTTTAGTTTTTTAAATAAATTATTAATTAGCAGAAAGTTTATTTTCATTTTCTTAAACATATTGCTGAATGAAATACAAAACGTAGAAACATATTCTTAATAAAACTGACCTATGTAGAAAAAGATAAATTTGTGGTATCACTTAATGAGGCATGCTTATATTTAAAAGACTGTAATAATAAAATAGTAATTTTCTATCGGTCAGTGGAAGAAAAAAAAACGTATGAAATGGCTTATGTATTTAAATAAAACTTTGCTAATACAAGCAATTTTCTAATTGCAAGGTTATGTTACAACGGTGAATTAAAAATCAAAGGATGAAATAAGCCAAAATAAATTCATCCTATTATTACCAAAATATATCATAAATAACTTTTGAAAGAGAAATTTGGGTGTTTAGAAAAAGACAACAATAAAGTTGGGCTTCATATGAACAAGTCACCCGGTCAAAGTCAACTGCCGCATATCAAGTGGTTTAAAATCACAGAACAGTCGGTTGTACAATTTTGCAATCAATCAAAACATAATTTTAACTAATTGGATTATTCTTGTTAATATTAGATTTTTTTTTTTAAATAAAATCTTTTATTGAAAATCTCCTACGCAATGCAATATTTTAAAGAACAAAAAAGCATTAGCATGCCCGTGCGATAAGTATTGTATGAACAACTCAAACCCCCACCCCTCTCCCACACATACCACATACCCATCCGTCGAATCTTTTATGGCCAACAAATCAAAAAAAGTTTAACAGTCTCTTCATAGCCGCATTATCAGCGGCTTGTTAAAAAAAATCGATAAAATTAATTATTTTAAACACATTAAAAAAACCGTTAATATACATAAGACAAAAGTAAGTTTCCTCACTACTTCGGTATTTTTTTTATACCTCACACGTTAATACGTTGTGTGTGAGACACGCAAAAGGGATTTTTACTACTGAAATCTATATATATAAATGCGAAAAACCCACTCATCACTCATCACTAATTCTCCAACTTCCCGTATACCTATGAAGATGAAATTTGGCAAATTTGTTCCTTATACCTTAAATAGGAAAAGTAAGCTATTTTTGTTCCGATCGAACGGATTTAAGGGGTTGTAAAACCCCTTTTTCGAAACTTCTCCATAGGATTAACATGGAGAACATGTAACAATGCAAAATATAAAATTTAAACAATGGAAATTTTTAATATTATGTAACGTACGAGGAGCATTCTGATTGGCTGATGACTAAATATCGCCAAAATGTCGCCAAATAACTAAAAACTGTCGCCAAATAACTAAAAACTGTCGCCAAATTAATAAACTTCGCCAAATAAATTAAAATTTCACCGAATGAATAAAACATTTCGCCAAATTAATAAAATATCGCCAAATGAACTAAAATATGATCATATATGTAAAGGAGCATTCTGATTGGCTGATGACTAAATATCGCCAAATAAATAAGACCTACGGCAAGTTATTAAAAACATCGCCAAATAAATTAAAATTTCACCGAATGAATAAAAATTTTCGCCAAATGAATCAAATATTGCCAAATGAACTAAAATATGATCATATTTGTAAAAATAACATATAAATGGCGAAATTAGTGTCAAAAAATTATAAAATATATGTCAAAATGGTGAAAATATGAATGGATAACGGGATATTCCGTACTACAACAACTATGAAAATTAAATTTGGCATGGAGCATCGCATTTTAAGCCAAAATTGCTCACTAAGAAAGGATGTTCATTTTCAAAATTTCAAACTCTAACTGCCAAAAGTAAATCTTGCCACTTATCCACTGACTCATCACTAATTTTCTAACTTTCTGTATAACCAGGAAGATGAATTTTGACAGAGTTGTTACTTATATCTTACATAGAAAAATAATCTATCTGGTAGGTAGAAGCCACTCGGTACCGTAATAATTGGTTAATGAATACTTTGGACCCCACGTGGTAGGAAGGTCAGAGGGAGAGTGTATAAATGGTCAATCTGATTGACGCGGCCTACCTTCCTCTACTCCATGTTATGTCATTTATCCACGAAGGCTGATTTTCCATAGAATTATTGGAGTGAAAGTGTATACTGCCTGTCATCAAGGGTGACATTTTCCTTTGCGGTATAAAGATCAGAGGGTAAAATGGGTTAACAAACGACCTGATCGACGCGACTCTCTTTCCTATACCATGGTAGGTCATTTATAGCCCATAACACGGTTCCCCTGGGAGTAATATAGTGAACGAAATAGCCTGCAGTTAAGGGCGACATTCCCTTCACGGTCAGCGGCGGAATGGGTTAATAATCGGCTTGATCTATGCGGCCTACCTTTCTTTATATGAAGGTATGCCTATACGAGTAGTTATGTGGCGGAATCGAAAACTGTTGTTATAGACTCTCCCCCCACGTGGTACAAGTGTCAGAGGGGGATTGGGTTTGCGTAAATCTTCTGTAGTAGTGGGTAGGGGGATTGATTCGATTTTTTTTAAAAAATTGATTTAAAGTTCAATGAAGTAAAAAATAAGATTTATTTTTTATTTAAAAAAGTTAAATATTTAAAAAGTTCGGGGACAAAATCTAAAAAAAGTGCTGGGGAACCATCTCTTCTCGCTTATTGATAAGGTTTACCGTACAAAAGAAAAAATATGAAAATCTTGAATTTGGCAAATAAACCTTTTAAAATTCTTTTTCGTTTTTTTTTTCTGCTTATATTTTCACCAATTTGTGAAACTTAACGACAAATGTTGACATAGGTGTCTAATAAAACTTTTTCAGATAATTTTTATTAACATTTATAAGAGTTCTTCCCGTTTAAATCTTTGGAATGTTACTAAAAGTTAAAATATGGATGGTGATCAACGGGAGTAATGCATACATATTCACGTTATTGTGTAGACAACTTCATATTAGCAATCTTTCCAGTTCTTGCAGGACCTTGCCAATAAAATTTCGTTTCAAATTAGTACTTTTAATACTGTGGTTCCCCCTCATGGGTGACAAATGAAGAATATTGTTTATTTCGCTATAAATATTGTATTTGTATCAATTTTGTAATTTATTTCCTTCCCGTGCGTAGAACGGGTATTTCAGCTAGTATTATATATGATCAATTCCAAAACTTTCAGAAGCTCTTTGCAGTCTTTCCAGCTAGCTTCATTCTACCAACTTGGTTGATACGTTTATAAACCCATATAAATTTTTATGTTTTAATACTTCATAACCGTACAAATTACTATTTCACATTTGTTTACACAAAAAATTTCAACAGGATTTATATTTACAATGCCGAGCTGATATGCGATTTTGAAATTCACTCTTTCCCCCTACATTTCCCAATACGGTGAATTGGGAAATCAAAAGCAAGTTAAAAGCGAAGCAAATACTTTTTATGAATAGAGTTAGTATGTATCAGTAAGACACAATGACGAAGGGAACTTCAGATAGCGATACAAAATTGCTGACTGTTAACTGCTTATAAAAAGCAACTGTTTGTAAAAAGTGACTTAATTTCTATGCAATATTAAATTTATTCATGTTAAAAACTTACTGAAACACGATCTTCCAAAATTTATAGTAACAGGCAATAGTTAAGAGTCTGCATATTCGCTGCTGTTTTTACAGTATCGAGGACTTAGAACTTACGATTTTTAATTTTCACAAATTTAAGGATATAAAAAAATCTAATTTCTGGCTCTACAAAACACTTTGTCAAATACTACATTCATGTTATAAATTTTTAATGTTTTCACGTTATAAATATTTAATTTTTAAGAATGTGAAAAAAAGAAAAGGAAAACGGTTTTTGGTGCATTTGCAAACATTATTCTATAAGTTTTATTTCCTGTTGATATAAAATATCTGTATTAAGAAGATGAAAAGGCTGTGTTAGATTCCAAAATTTATCTTCGGAATTTTTTTCCCTATATAGTGATGGTTCATTTAATTAAAGACACACTAGAAATACACAATGTGATATTGGCGATGGTTCAGAATATATTACAAAGAAAAGAAATTGCGAACACTGCCTTGTAAATTTGAACCATTGGTCAGATGACAAATAGACACTTAATATGTCACCCTATTTTCGAATGTCCACATCACGGCTTAGTTGAGGACATTTGAACACGACAGATTTAACGTGTATCAGTCCCCTTCACATGCGAATGTTTGGGCGGACACGAAGGCCAAAACTCAAAACCCTACGATTACAAACTTGCTGCTTATCTTAAGATGAAGATCTAATTCCTAATCCTCCGATAACGAGCCCGGCACTCTTTCGACCGAACCATCATGGATCCCATTTCTTTCCGGAATAAGCAATGATAGTTGTACGAAGTTTGAGAATCTTCTGCGATAGCTAGATTCAAAATGGTTGTTAGTGAACGTTTTTAGTAAAATATTAATTAAAGAAGAAAATACTAGTATGTTCCTTAGATTTTCAAAAATTTCTTGAAGTAGTTATCACACACAAACATTGATTTTATCATTTCTTTTGAATGCAACAATTGGATTGTGGACATATTCTTAAAACCAAGTCAGGAAGTGCAAGATTTGTAAGACGAAGAATCAAACGACTCTAGTGAGTGAGCATCGCCATTGTCGCTGCTGGAATCTAGTTGATCTTATATATTACCACTTCTTATAGCAAAAGGCTGGTCTACGTAAACAGTGAACTTCGGTCGTGACCTACGACCTAAGATAAGTTTCTTATCAAAATTCACGAATGAGCTCATTATAAAAATTTCAGTTTAGTATTTAAGTATCTTGATGCGATATTTATCAGGGTGGGAAACCTGAAATTGGGAAGATGCCCTACGCAAGCGAAAATTTAAAAAAAAATCTTTTTTAAAAAAGGAAAACCAACTTCAAGAAAAAAAAAGCAAACAATAATTTAAAATTTTAGGAACGAGTGTACAAATTTAAATATTTAATATTTATTTCATACTTATTGCCACTTTTTGAAATAGGTGTCAAAATTTAGGAATGGTTTTTGAAAATTGGCACCAACTTCAAAAACTTGTAATAAGCGTACAATTAATATATTAAATATTTAAATTTTTTGACTTTTCTCCTAAAATTAAACATTATTTTTGCCTTTTGCAGTTGGTTTTTATTTAAAAAATTAAATGTTGTATTTGTCCTTTTTTAGTTAACCCCCTGCTAAATTAAAAAGCCGGATAACAGGGGTCTTCGCCTCTTCTATTGTTCACCAGGAAACTCAAGTTGTTGCTCACTTATTTCCACCATGATAGTATATTTTGAGATTATTAGATTTAATAAATGTTAGGTAAACAAAATTTCATTGTTGAACACTTTCTATCTAAGAATGAAAATATTTTGAAATCAAAGAACATGAAAAAAACTCGGTTAATCAATATTTTCGAAGAAATAAAAGCCGAATAAGCATTTTTTAAAAAACTTTTGGTCAAAAGGGATTTTTATCTATCAGAAAAAGGATTTTCGAACACAATCAGACAATATTTTTTTAAACGGTCTGGTTAATTGAAAATTCAGGACAGTTAAATGCCGGATATTTTTGAAAAGGTGTTAAAATGAGACATCCCCTGTCCAACAAAAAAATATTATCCAACTGTCTTAATTAGAACAGAAATCTTACGCGAACATACATTGAAAAAATACATAACAGTCGAATTGATAACTTCTTCCTTGGAGCTCCTTCTGGCATTGATCTGCTTAAGTTGGTTAAAAATGAAAGTTTGTCGTTAGTTCCGGCAAAAAACTCAAAAACAGGAAAACAGGTCACGTAAAAGTTGGCACAAGCGAAGAACACCGCTTGGAGAAGATTTTTAGGCTGATTTTTAGAACGATGCAAAAAGTTGAAAAAATAGTTTTTTATTAAGTTTTGCGAGTAAAAACGTGGAAGGGCAACAAATTAAATTTGTTAAAATACATCTTTTAGCAAAAAAATTAACGTTGTCATGGAAACGATTAAGCCTTCCGAAAATATAAAAAGTAATATTTAGTAAAAAGTAATATTGATATAAAACGTTTCTTATAAAAAGTTTCACGTCATTAAGAAATTAAAATCAATATGACATTTAAAGTTTATTTGCAACTTTTTTTTACTTTTCCTGTTGCCTCCAGCAACCAGAAATTACATTAAACGGAAACTTAACCGTGAAATATTTCAATATGCATGTAATTTTAATTAAAAAAATTCAAACAATAATTAATAAAATAAGTGACATTGTAATTTTTTTAATAGTTTAAAATCAAGTTTTCCAATAGTAATAAAAAATGTTGTAGCTTTTTTGTGGTGTTTTATTTTGTGCCAACTCAGCGATGAATGAAATCTTTGTTAAATTTAGTGCAAGAGAAACAATCATTTTATTCTCTTAGTGAAAAGGGTGCATTTTTTTTTATTTATTGACGTTACCAGTTTTTTTTACATTTATATATTTATATGTTTTAAATGGAAAGCTATCATTCGGTGATGTATATGGAAGCTAGAAATATATTACTTAGGTAAATAAGAATTTTTGATTTCATTGAGCAATCTACTGTGAAGCTATATTGTCTAGAAGTTTTAGTACAAATTTCAATTAGAATTAAGGAGACTAGAACTAAAAAAGCAAAACACACCCACATTTTAAGAAACAATGTGTTGCATATGAAAATACATAATATTTAAGTAACATTGATTATTTACTTCTTTGTTTAATGATGTATTTTTTTGAATGATAGTTCGAAATTGTTCATTTAATATAGGTAAGTTATTTTTAATCTATTTTGAATAAATGAGGAGAACGAACCAATAGCGGTGCATTTTCTTAAAACGCGTGTAAATCCGCTGGTAACAGCTATAGTAATACTAAAAAAAATTATACCGAATATACAAAATTGGAACCTATTATATTTTGTAGTCATACAAATCCAGAACTGTGATTAAAAAATGTATCATTAAACTTTCAGCAATACATTCATGAACAACTACAGAAATCCATAACTTTTGAGAGAAAGAAATAGCCAATTTTTAAATTCTTTTTATGGAAAGCGAAATATCTTTGAGTTTTGTCCATTAGAAAGGAAAATATATATTTCTGACCAATAAAGGGAGGATATTTTTAAATCATGAAGGAACTCTCTGTATAAAGATATTGTTGCGTCAAATTATTGATGGCATAAATCTGCGCTCTTGTGGTTTGTTCTTTAACGAAATCACTGACTAAACCCTGAAGTACCCTGAAGAAAAAAACTATTGGGTCACTGAAAGGGTCATACTAGTTTTTAATCGCCAATTAGACTAAACATAGCTTTCACTCATATGTTGAATAAATAATATAATGCAGTGATTCCCAACCTTTAGATGGCCACGAACCACTGATTTGAAAATTTGCAAAGTCGCGGATCACCTCCTTCTAATAATATTAAAAAAATATTTTGGTACTAAATATAATTTAGGTATTTAATATATCTGGTTCCCGTTTATTATGTAAATAAATTTATTAATTAAAGAAGTCCGTACAATATCGAACTAATATCTGATTAATTGTTATAATATTTAAAGCAAGCACACGAAAGAGTTTAAAAGATGATACAATTTTGTTTCTTTTATGGCAGAGCATAACTTTTGATTTTTTTAATTAAGATATTTTTAGTTTTAAAAGGAATACATATTAGGCAATATTTGTTAACGATGGGAAATATATATGAAATTGAAAAGTGGCTCTACGGACCACTTAGAACCCTTTTTGGGACCACCAGTGGTATTCGGACCACCGGTTGTGAACCACTCATATAAAGGATACACTCATACTTTCGGATACTACGTCAATAGAAATATGTTTTGAATATGGAATAAATGTCTTTCTTAGGATCAAAGCTGATAATTGAAAATTCTTTTTATATAATCGTAGTATAGAATGCCTCTTAGAGACTGTTTACCCGACCTTTTTTTGTTTGAAAAGTTTTTAATTATTTTAAAATTAATTTTGCTTTCTTCTTGATAATGGGCAGAAATTTCCGATTGAAATTCAGTAGTTCTGTTGGCCTGTCATTAATAAATTACTCTTTCAAGTAAAGGAAAATAAATAAAAAAGTAGCCTGCACAACTCGTTGTCAACAATTTCACAAATCTGTCTGCCCGAAATGATTTGGAATCTATTTATCACCTGGCTTTCACTTTCTTTCTACATCTAGATAGTTAGAATCTGATAAACTGCACAACTATTAATATTTAGATTTTTCGAGGTAAATTCTGTAATTCCAAACTTTTATCTGAAGAGCTTTTGTTTTAATTTTTTAAAACTTGACATTCCATATTTTTTGAAAATTGTGTTTTGGAGTGTCTGTCGCCTATCATATATAATGGGAGACGCAACACTTGTCGCATTTGAATTATAGTGCGTTGTAGGAAATGACGCTGATTTTAAAGGCACAATCTTGTTTAAAGTACTTGACATAATTCAAAGGAACAGTAGATGTAAAATCTCTCAGCGTCCCTGTATCTGAAAATATTTCTTTCAGTCCCGAGATCGTCGTAATCAGCCAATGACAGCAGACTTAGCTTTCGTTCAAGCGTTCTATCGTCACAGATAACAAACTTCGAGATAAGGGAGTGTAAACGAGGCGCAATTCTTGTGGAAAAGTAATCTAAATTTAAATTTTACCGCCTGTGTTTCTATGCCCGAAGAAATATTTCATTAAATTGTCACGAAAGAGTAGATAATTTTTAAAAAATGCAATTTTTTTTTAATTGAAACGTAAAATGTATCATAACGCAAAACATCTCAAAATTACTGATTGTAGATTAAATTGTTTAAGGACATGAAAGCAACATAATATATGACGTACAGTTCAATGTTAAATAGACTTTGCGTATATACGAAAACTATAAAATGTAAAGGATTATATTCACTATAATAAAAATACTTATAAAATAAATAACATGATATGAAAAAAAATAGTAATAAATGTTTTATTAAAAAAATATGTTTATTGAAGTATAGTACTACAGAAATTATATTATTCTAAGAACGTAGTAATTATAATGAAAATAAAATACATAGTTTCTACAAATTTATTTCTGAATAACTTTTAAATATTGATGGCCAATAATATAGGGACTTTTCACTTATGGGGTCGATGTCTTTTATGTAATATTCGTATAAAAGTAAAAGCTCTTTATTAAAGTAAAACAACTTCAAAGGGAGAACATTTGATTCTAGATATAATAACACGCGGATATCGTATCTACTTTCCCTCACTACTTTGCGTTATTATATTACTCGGGGTCAACTTTTGTTTAAAAGTTATTCAATAGATGGCAGCAGCACACAACTTGTTAGCGCAGTGGTTCCCAACCTGTGATCAGCGGACCACTGGTCTGCGAGGGAGTCTGAAGTGGTCAGTGTCGTAGAACTCTTATTCAATCAAGATATTGATGTGTTGCTTTTAAAATTAATCAGGTAATGTTTGAAAATGAGTTTTTATGTCAAAAAAATGTAATTGTAAAGTCTAAAATTTTTGCTATAAATAAATATAACTTTATGCATTGGAGCACCAGTATTACACTTTCGTATTTTTGTATTATTCGTGTTTACAGAAATTGTGAATAAACGTGCCCATATATTACGAATTAAACGTGAGATTTTCAAATAAAAAAAAGGAAGTGAAATCCTTTTACTTGCAGTTTTGATATAATGTTTAATACATGAATTGTATTTAGTATAACTACGTTTATATTTGTTACTTGATTATTTTATTATCAACAGATAATGGTCATCCACGCAACAAACCTTACGAAAATTAATTTGAAGATAAAATTTGGTACACTTGCCATATTTGATGTTCTGAGCAACATTCTAAAAGACCCCACTTTCCGCAGTCCACGTCATAGTTTTCTGGACCCTTGACCAAATGGAGCTATGCAATTTTTTTTTCTAATTTTATTTCATAATTAGGGAGTGATTTATTAATTTTAAAAATAGTTAATGACATTGATAACTGTTGCTGTTTTGATATTTTACCAACGTAATGTACTCCTGTTTATTTGAATGAAAATTAATTTGATAGAAAAAACTAAAGGTGTAGGTGGGAGGTTTTTTTTTTTGAGGAGGGGATTCCTTCCCTAGGTCAGGAGGGAAATAAAGCACATAAAGAAATCCGTTGCTCAGTCAATAACTCCCCCCCCCCATAAAAAATTTATACCTACATGCCTGCCTGGACCGCTGTAGTATTCAAGGTAGCGCTGTACGACTCATTGTAACATACTAACGAATCCACAAACTTCCTATTATGGTCTCAAATGAAAGGTTATTAATTGGGTTTTATGTTTTAGTTTACTTTCTGTTAATATTTTATTATTATATGTCATAAAAAACAGATAAATTTTAATTTTTTTTTCACTGGGCACTTTATTTTGTATATTCTTAAATTGTATTCTCTATATTACTTTTTAGCAAGATTTAGTGACTTTATTTTGATACCTTTTATTTTCGGTTTTCTTTTGACGCATTCATTTTCGGATTTCCAATAAGTATACAAATTTTCTCATTGAGAAACTATATATATATTTTTTATTATTAATTCCTTTTTTGTTTTTTAACTACCAGGTAAAACAAATCAGTGATTAAAGTAAAAAATCAATACTTAATGACCATTAGAATTTTAGTTTTAATGACAGTTAAGCCTTTTATAAAGTTAGGTAGGCTTGTAAAAAAATTAAGAGCTATACATAAACTTATATTTGGAACAAAAAAAAATTATGTTGCAGTATAAGAAGAAATCGGGTATAGTGGGGTAAGTGCAGCCACGGGGAAAGTGTGGCAACGGCTGGTATTTTTTTTAAAAACATTAATATTACTGTAAAAAAACACTGGGCATACAATTTTAGAATTTTACTTTTTGATGTTTACCAAAATGTCTGTCAATTTTTATCTTAATAGTTGTTTTTCATTATTTAAAAAAGTATTTAGATTTTGGCATTTAATGAAAGTTCGGTAATGAAAGTTTGTCACTTTTTAAAAAATATTTTGTCCTACTACCTAGAATATCAAAACTCTGTCTTCTTGACAAGTTTAATGTGTAGTTTTCGACCATATACGTTATTTAGAAATCGAACGAATGGTTTAGCACTGATAGCCGTGGTAACACTTACCCCGCCATTTTTTGCACGTAGAGAAAGTGCAACCACGGCAGTTGGGGAAAGTGCAACTATGACTCTAACAACACTGGTTCAACTTTTACTTGGCCTGGAAACATGGATATTAGTTTTTTGCGGAGTTTGTAGTACAAACAAAAATTTCTCAAAGTTCATTTTATAATCCTAGCTTTTTTTTATCAGAAAATTTGTATAAACTATACTTGTATCGTAGTAGAAAAATGGTTAATACCAAAAATTAATTTTGTTTTTATTAGCTAAATATAACTTATAATAAAAAAATTGATAACATTTTAACTGTTGTTGCACAAAAATATTTAAAAATCTATCTGAGAAACATGGAGTTTATTGAATTGGACCGTTATGTAACATATCAGTCTACTTAGAAAATCGTAATTTTCAACTTTATTTTTTTTCTATCAAAGAAAAATTTATAAAATCATAATAAATCAATTTAATTTATACTACATGTATTATCTTAATGGACATTGGTCCTAGATAAAAGTAAGAAGTACAGTGTTTTGTAAAACCCTGTTCTAAGCTAAAATAAGAACTTAATCTTTAAGGTCTCTGATTAAGTTTACATGATCTGTTGATAATAAGCTATTTTTGCCATAATCAGGGAAATCATGATATACAGAAACATCTCAACCAATGTCAACTTTTTTGGAGGACAAAAAAAGAAAGAATGATTGAAATTTAAGCATGCTTTTTATTTTAAGTATGGTGTACTTTAAAATAGCTTAACTTACCTATTAAACTATTTAAATCTAAATATATTTAAATTATGTAACGCAATTATTGCTTTTTTTTTAAAGAATTAGTAATAATTTTATTTAAGGCAAATTTAAGCAGTTTCCCACATACTCGCTTTTTACTGGAGAAAAATTTTCGCTCGTTTAAAAATTTATGCATGTCGAGATTTGTTGTATGGATTTTATTGAACGAAAAATAAATTTATAACATATTATCGTCAGGATCTCTAGGTTTGATTAATACAAGCCATTTCATTGTTATTATTATCTTTTTCTTAATACGTTAAGTTTTTACTACAAATTGAACTAGAATATACACATAATTCCCCAAAATTTCCAACTTTTGATCTTGCTTTATAATATGCGGGAGATTTTATGTTTTATACGGGTGAGCGGGAGAAGATGTTCGAATGCTAGAGAGTTTGTAGGTCTGTTAGGCAAGTACGGTAATGGCTGAAGTACGCGCCAAAGAGATGTTCAAACTTAAAAATGTCTCATTTCAAATTGCATCTGCTGTACACTTCAAGATTTTAGAACCATTATCGGTAAAGTAACAGAAAGGAAATATTCAACAATGTATTATGGCAGTTTTACTGCTAATTTTCATAAATATTTTGACTTTCCTCACTTAGCATCAGCACTCTTATACACCGTTTCCATTTAGCAAACAAAAAACACTAGGTCATTTTACTAATGTAATACAATATGCAAGCAGATTTTACCTGGACGGCACCAAGTTATTTTTCTATAACTCTTCCAATCTAATAAATAATTAAATTCATATTTTTTTTTTAAATAATATGAAAATCAATCGCAAAAAATATTATATATGAAATTACACATAAATTCGAATATTATATAAAAAAATTAAACCAATTATCAAATTAAAAAAAAAGTATTGCAAATATTCTGCTGGCTCTGCACAAAATAAATCAACCCTTAAATCCTTTGAATCTTCCGCAAAATGATAAATTATTTCTGATGCGAATAAAATATAAAAACAGTTCATTGCACTTTTTAACTCAATATTTATTATACATACTCATATTTTTTGTTCCTTTTCTACGAAGCTAAAATGTAACACATGCGAGTATCCATCAATCAGCATCGCGGTGAGAAATTTTCACACTGAACACGGCTCGAATAACTCGAATTTTTAATGCAGCTGCTTGGCGAGAAACTCGAATACCAGTGTCGTGTTTTTTAATGTTATGTCTGCATTTGACTCTGGTGCTCTGTGTTATGAAAACTTTTCGTGCACAGCGCTATTTGAATTTGAAAGCGTGGGAAATGTCATGAAGTTTAGAATGTCTCTGTGGTATTTTGCTGAGTTTGATGTTACAGGCAAATCTAGATGCATTTCCGTAGAATTAGACATTTTATTTATACGATTATGGGTTTAATTTCGTATGTTAGCGACATTAATTATTATTTAGAATTGGAAATATTTCAAATAAATGCGAAATAATTAATAAATAAAATGTCTTCTGATTTCGTAAAAAATGACCACTTTAAGAAATCATGCATACTTTTAAAGTATGATAAATTAAAAATATATATTATAGTTCTTAACTACTTGAATAGCTTTTATCCTAACTTTTTTTTATATGTCTGTGCATTGGAAATAGAAATTACTTGTGAAGATAACATTTGCAATTAAAAAAAAACTGTTAATATTAAATTCTAAAAAAAAATATTCTAAGAACCCTTTATTATTTTTAAATAGCCTAGGCCTAATTTTTGGCGTAATTTGATTTTCCCTGGATACTATGCGGTAGACCGTTGTGTCTACCTGTAGATCAGTGGTTCTCAATATGTTTCTCTCGCGTACCCCTTGATTAAACTTTTCGTTTATGAGTAACCCTTCTCTCATACCCCTTCTCACCTATGCTTTTATGCAAAAAAGTTTGTTTTTGTTAAGCAGTAATGTTTTTAGGTTATCTGCCAAATTAATCAAAAGACTCAAATTGATGACTTATATAGGCTTTTATTTTAGTATTTACCTATTATATATATTTTTGTAAGTTGTTTTCTGTCATTACTATTATTATTTTCGCGTACCCCCAACCGGAACAGCAAAGGGGTACGTGTACCAGAGGTTAAGAACCGCTGCTGTAGATGAATACTGAAATTGGTTTTCGGTACGATTAGAATGAAAAATTCGATTATTACAACTCACAATTCAGTTTATTTTTGTAAGCCTTTAATGGCAAAACAACAACAAAAAAACTTCAAGTGGTAGATCACGGGTGTTCGTATGCGCTTATTGTTGGCGTTTGTATACAAGTCTGAGACTGTGGGAGATCGGCGGGTGACGTGGTTGCGGTAAATATTGACTCAGGTTTCGCTGTCGAGACAGAAATAAAACTTTTGTGGGCGGGACACAATGCGACAAAGGCGATAAAACACCCTCCTTCGTATTGACCAAGAGGCGAGTAAACTTTCGGGGGAGAATTTTAACAATTCTTGATAAGGTGTATCCGATAAGCTGGGGAGAACGACTTAGCACGAACTCATCAGCGCATTGTTTAACAGGTTCTCACAGTTGGTGAGACAGCGCTTTGACAGAACGATGTTCACAGTGTTAAACTAGTTTCAAGAAACTGTTGCTTGTAATTGATGGTTAGTCACATTTAAATGTACAGTTTTGTTATATACAGTGGGCATGATAGGGGCTTTTATAATTGCTCTCTTAGTTTAAATTAAATTTAAGTCAAAATTTGGGATACAAATAATATGTTTTGTTGTTGAAATTTTGTTAACTCAGTGTATTTATATTTCATGTGAATTGAATTAATTTTATTTTGTACTCTTATTGTAAGTACATGTCGTGGAAAGATGTTTAATGCGTTTGTTATACATGTTTAGAGATTTATTGAATATGTTGTTGTGTTTATGGCAAATATTGTTTTCTGAAGAATACTATAGGACTTATCTTTCGAAATAAGTTGTCAAAGCTTCTCACGAAACGAATATGTTTTCAACACACCCAATTAAAAATGTGAAGCTTCCTTCCTGTGTGTCAAATAAAACGCGAACCAAAATATTTTAATTCAATATTATCAAGAATAAATTGCGAGCATATGTGATATAAAAGTCTCCCCTTCCCGATTTATAATGTATAATGTAACGCAATACCACACTTTTTTATTTAACATTAACTCTATTAATTAAAATATATAGTTTAATTTTACAGGGGGCCACAAATTGTTGGGCAATGGTCATTGTTTGGCTGCCGTAATAAAACATTATTTTTACTATACTTTAAATACTTTGTTTGTTGCCACTAAAGCTAAGCGACTTGTTTAAAGTATAAGCGAAGTAGTTGGGCAAAATATATATTTTTTATGCCAATACAACTAAATGGGATGCAGTCAAACAATAACCATCGCCCAACTATTTGTGACCATACCGTTGATTGTTCGAAAACTTAGATTACAGTCCATACAAATTACTATAGTAGTTATTCAAATGAAGAAATACATTTTTAAGCATTTTTTGCGTTCGAGAAAAAATCGGCGAAAATTTGATAACATATTTAAAATTTTAATAAATTAATTAATTTTAATTTTTTGTAATAATTATATAATTAATTATTTTTTTAGAAAATAAAAAGTGATCTATACAAATTCAAGTATATGGCTACTATTCTGCCAAATATTCTTTTTATAGAATATTTGTATGCGTTTTGCTACATCGATGCTAATTTTTGGAATTTTCAACTTTAATATAAAGTAGGCTCTAACACAAGTGACCTGTTACAACAAAATAATAGTATTTTCAAACATTTTTAACAAAATGAGAAAATTTCATAATTATCAGATTGTTACTTTGTGTGATGCGAGTTACAAATTGGAAGAAAAAAGAAAGTATAATTTTGCAACAGCGGCAGTTATTTTTATTTACAATGAAGTGAAAGAGAGAGAAAAAAAAAACATGTTGTTGTACAAATAAGACAGTTATATAAAGTAAAAAGTTTTCATGGTTTGATCAATTCATAAATACTCAAAATAAATATATTCATCCAATTTTAAATAACAAAATAAATTCTCGTAAAATTTGAATAATATTTATATGAATGTATCACCATTTCGTCAACGCCACAAATTATATGTTTTTAGCTATTCTACTAATTATATTCAATTGCTTACGTGCACGCAAATTAAAAACTATTTAATTGTGTAAATTCTTAATGGTCTTTATAGTTGCTTTTAAGTATTTTTACTAACAAATTAATACTTTAATAGTTTTTTTGTCTGTAAAGATATTAAAAAATGGCAGTTAATTTTAACTATGAATTAATCACTTAATATTTATACCACATAAAATGAAAATATTATTTATGTATACAAAGTAATTAAAAATTCTTAGCACTTTGAAAATTCTAGAAGTATCTTTGATATTACGCATTTAATTTCCTACAAATCGCGTTTTGAAGTGACAAAAACTATACGAATTGTTAAAAAAATTATTTATATTACGGCAAATGTCCCACATCACAAACATAATCGCAACTGAGCCGTTTCTGGAGTGTAGTTTTATTTAAAGTGAATATTTTTAAATCATCTTTTAAAAATCCCTGCAGAAGAGTACGTAGAAACGATATTCAAAGACTTAGAGCCATATTAAATAAAATAAACTTAAAAAAAAAACTGTTGAGAGAAATTTCATAAAAAGTAAAATTAATATATCAATAATTTTGAACAAGCTTAAAAAGTAAATATTTATATTACATATCTGTTTAAAATTGGCACTAAAAGGTATGCTTCTTTAATTGCCACTAACGTCAAATAGTGTTAATAGGAGTAAATTAGTATGTACTGCTCATTCGTAATGCTAGGAACTAGAAATGGTCCAATGTAGACATTCCTCCACAAGGGATTTTTATGGCTAACCCTCTTTACCCCAAAAAATATTTGAAGAAATCATTTTCCCCCTAAATATTTAAACCGAAATCAAATGAGAGGATAAATATTTGTTAGCAAAGAACATAGTATAAAATATTAAAAATAAATTCTTATATTCCATCAAAAGACATAATTCAAAGAATTCATCACAATTTCGTTTCAGTTTTCACTTTATAACTTTGTGTAGTTTTCTCTAAAAGTTACGCGTCGATTCTTTAGAAAATATATGCTTAGATGTTTATTATATTATATGGGGAAATGTGTATATATAGGGTTACCATATGTCCGGATCTCGCCCGGACAGTCCTTATTTTAAGCTCACGTCCGCGTTAGCGGACGTGAGCTTAAAATCCGGAGTTAAAGAGTCCGGAGTTTCAAAATGTCCGGATATACACCCGTGAATGTGGGCTAGAGAGAAATTTGATTGCAATAGGGAATAGTTGACGTCATTCCACCAATGAAAGAAACTCAATTGTTTTCACACTTCGTACAACCTCTCTTCTATCAACCTTGGGCACCCACTAGTTGTTATTGATGCTATTTTATTTTTACGGCTATCCAGGGCCCATCTCAAACTGAAAATTACAAGTTTTGCAGTTTTGTTTTATTCTATTTTTTAATATAATTTTGATTTATCAAACATTAATAAAAACGATATGTGCCTTGCATTTCTGACGTCCTAATTTTTTTTTCATTCTCTCAAACACTGTGCTTGTGCGGGTGAGTGATTGGTAGGCAGCTATTAGAATTTTATACTATAATTTGACCCCACCCCCCTCTTCTTGCGTGTCGTCCGGATTTCACTAAAGAAATAAATGATAACCCTAAACATATAGCACATTTGTAAGGATCTGGAAAGAAAGTTGAATTTTTGTAACTTTAACCTCTCTGACTTTAACCCTTTTGCACACTTTCTACCTAATATTTTTGTAAGTTTATCAGTGGCGGCCGGTGGTCAAAAATGTTAGTGCTGTCGAAATCATGTGAAACCCACCTATTTTCCACAACCATACATGAATGGAAATACATTAATATTTATTACTAAAATCAAAGTTTCGTTTCAATTTATTACGAAATGATAACATTGCAAAAAAAATAGAAAACTTATTTTTTGAAAATTAAATCCATTCTCCTTTCTTTTAAACTTGCGAATCTGTCAATTTTAATATTAATTTAAGTAACGAAACAACATTACACATTTAAACTTATCGGGAAAAACTATTTCTGTTTGGAGAGATTCTTGGAAATTCTCGGTTTACCCCAGCCCACCACGCCGATTCACGTACGAGCCAATCAATTCAACGCAGTCCCAAGTACAGCAGATTTAAAAAATCCTTTTGGGCTGCATTTGTTTAGTCACAATCTCCATTTTAGCGTGTAGGGGAAGTCATGTTACGTAAGGTCACTTCAGCCGATTTCGAACTTCGCTTTTTGCCTGCAATTTTGATTGAATGAAGTTTTTTCCTCTCCTGAATTGTGTATTACGGCAACAGGTTTGTTATTTATCGGAGATTTTTTTTTACTTACCGTAGAAATTTCGTTTTCATTTCCAATTCTAATCTTCATTTAAGAAAATTAGTAAAATATATAATTTTAGTTTTAAAACACACTAATAAAATTAGGTGCAGCCCGGCTGTACTTGCTGTACCCCACGAGCCGCCACTGAAGTTTATATAACTATACAATATAGGCAGATATTCTATAGAAGATTTTAAAAATTCGAGACTGAGATGTAAAATTCATGCATGCTTGAATGCTGAAATAATTGCCTTAATTTTTTTTTTCGAATTTTTTCTCAAAAAACACATAGGTATATTCAAACACAACTTGCACATAATTATCGCCCCATTATCTAATTCAAATATTGACAACATTGTCAATCTAAGAAATCGCAGCAACTGATCCATTGAACAGGACTGGAGGTAAGGATTAGTCCGAAATTGCAGCCAATAGCGAGAAGTGTTAGGAGAGGGTGAGCGTGGGTGGGAGGAGAGGGGGGATGGAGCAAAAGAAAACCAAACACACATATTCCTTTCCTTTATCAACCCGTCGCTCTTAAATGACTCTGTTGACAGCGCACGGACCTCTGTCATCCGAAACCGCAGAATTTATTGCTAAGCACTACTAATTCGCAGATATTTCATTTTTCCTAACTTTACAAGAGAAAGGTTAAGCAGATTATCTTTTGCTGAATTACTATTATTCCAATTTCAAAATTCCGGTGACTAAAAAAACAAGACTATTTCTTCAGTTTGTGTTGGATATGAATGGTTCAACATACGCGATCGCATCCCTCAGCTGCGATATTTTGTTTTCTGGTGCTGCTGCTAATATGAATGTTCAGGAGCATAAGGTTGATGAACGTTTTGACGTTTCTCAGTTTGAATCATGGAGCCATAAATTACCAACTTGTGATTACTTGTATACAGAATGTATGAAATCACCATTATTGACGAAGCAAAAGCTGTCGTACAATTCTTCATATGAGGGTAAGTTTTTTAATTTATAAGTTATTCAGATTTAATTAATATATTCGGATAGGAGACAAAATACAATTGCTTTTACAGTTTTTAGTCATTGTTATTTACTAAATTACTTCAATATTGATTTTCTAAAGAATTGCACAAGCGATGAATAATTCTTTCCTGAATATGTGTAATTTTAATTAATTTTATTTAATTTCAAACACTTTTTGAGTTTCATGATTAGTGACATATTGCAGTTAAAGAAAATAAATATTTCTATAAAAAGTCCTCAAAAACATTTCAAAATTTGTGTTTGAGTATCTAATGTAAAAATATATAATTATTAATTTTGAAGAAATATTGAAAACTTTTATTACTGCTAAAAGTGAACATAGTCTAATATTTAACTTAATTTTCGTTGGTTTCATATGAATGAAAATTCGGTTATAAGTAAAAATTCCTTTTCGCATTATGTATATATTTCGTTTGCATGATTGGTTTAAGTTAAATGTCAAACAACATAAAACGCATTATTTCTTTGTTCATAAACTTTTTGCTGATCAAACATGAATCTGTTGCCTTGGTTAAACGAATTTGTGTACATCAATGTTTTGATTAGGATAGGTTTTAGGGTTGTGCGTCGCGTGCCACCGCTCAGGGACTTCTCGCTTAAGGAGGGAGACCCGTGCTCATAAGAGAAAAATACGCAAAATAAGAATCAATGGGGTATTAAGATAAAATGCCAAGTTACGTTTTTGAGTGATCTTTTCAGACATTATGACACAATGTCAAAGCACGACTAATATAAACTTTTCTCGTTCGATAAGAAATTATTCTTTTAAAAAATATTTTTTAATAAAAAGATCAAAGTAATGCAGACTCTTTACGTAACAAAGTTATCTGATAAATATTCTATGCAAATGAAACGTAGCAACATCAAGCATTTGTAACTATATTTGTAGTTGATAAAAAGAAATCGCGATTCACTTTTCAAAAATCTGAAACTTATTCATAAGTTTTTCATTCATTCTTATTCATAAGCTTTTGTGGAGATAAAAGTTCCTCATTTCTAGATTCGTACCTGGGTCCCGCGGCTAGTAAGGGCGGCCCTGATTTCGATAAATGCAGTGTTTCTTTACCAAAGCGATTTTGTATTTTAAAATAAATTGAAAAGTATTATCAAATAAATATCATGAATTTCTTTAGGATACCAAATTATTTTTCCTGATGATACATAATTCTAATGACTCATATTATAGTGGGGGAAATGCAGTAACTGTTTTTTAAATAACGTCGCAATATTATATATTTTATGTATAATATCGTAACGAGTATAATGTATTAAGGCGAGTTCGTTTTTTACTGTACAGTTTAGCATTATTTTATTATTTTACTGTAAGTAAACTAAGCCTTATATTTAGCCTTGACATCATTGCAGTTATTTTTGTGTACGAACTGTGGCATAACGGTTATGTCTTGGGCCCTACTGTATAAAAATATTGTTGCCTAAAAATATTGTATTATGTAATTTTTTTTCATGAACTCGACCAGCTCCGCATTGCGGTTTCTAAGTGCCCGTCAGTTACGCTATTGTTTACGAATAAACACCTAAATATGTAGTCGTGGTACTTGCATATATTTTAAAGATAAAAAAAATATCTGATTTACCAGGACATTCTGGGTATCAAAACCAAATCTTTTGTTAAAATGAGTTTTCCACAATGTCTTGATTTGCGTATAAAAACTATTTGTTAATTAAAAATGCATTTGCTTTACTATTTAGAATATAAATTTATATTTTTCATATTACATTTAAAACTTTCTTATTTTAAACATATACAAATGATTATAGCATCGAAATTTTGTATTATACTTAATTTTTTCCATTTAATTTTTCTAAGTGCAGTTTAAAAAATTGTATGTATGTTTTTAAAATAAAAATAAACTTCTTGTTATAATAGTTTTTAACTCAATCAATATAATAATAATTATATGTACTCAAGGATCTTAACAATGATTAAAAACACAAAAAGCTTGTATGACATATAATATGACTGCTTAAATTGAACGTGTAAAGGGAGGGAGCGATTTTTTATAATCTCTGGAAACGTTCAAATCGGATTTTTGACATGTGGAAAGGCTGTTTATATGGAAGCATATTAAAATATTTATTTTATATCAATGAAAATTGTATTGTAATCATTGCTGTTCGAAAACATCTGTTACCTCCTTGGAGCAGTCGTTTGGAAACCACCCTTTAGAGCAGTAAATTTTGTCAACGGGAAATATAACATTGCTTTTCAAAAACAGCTGTTACCCCGTTCGAGCAGTCGTTTGGGGTACTCGACCTTTTCGAGCAATTGGTTTTGTCTTCTTAACCCCCTTCGGTAGTTGTTTTGAGAATATCACTTCATAATAATTTTTTTCACCTGAATTAAATCTAAATTAAGTTTTGCGAATAATTAAAAAAAGCATGTTTAAACTCAATAATAAAAAAAATCCTATTTTATAAGTTTATATATAATTTTACATAGTATTTGCACCACTACAATTTGAAAGATGCCTACTTTGCATAGTAATATATTTGGCTACAACATATCGGCTCAAAAAACAAATTTACCTATCGCATTCGAAAAACAACAACAACAACAACAAAGTTTGCGCGGAATTAACATATCCCGGATAAGACGATGGGGATTTCGATTTCTAAAAATATTTGATAAAAAACATTCATTTGAAAGACAGTGAAGCTACTTTCATTAGATATTATTGCTGGACGCTAGAGTGTGTTAGGGCGTATGCAATAGAAATATCACTTTGTAAAACACAGGAAGAGAAGAGCGATTGAGCCCTTTATAACTGCCCAAGAAATTTATCAGTACAGGTCTCATAGAGATAACAGGTTGAGTGCATTTGTTTGCAGAAGGTACGTTTGAATTCAGACTGATAACTATTGTAATAAATTTATTATCGCCCAAGTGATAAAAAGACACTTTAAAATATTGTAGACGCCGTTGAGTAAACGATAGTTATAAAAGGGGCATCTAATAAATTTTTTGCAACGGAAGAGAAAACAAAAATGAAATAAACTTATTTAAAAAGAGCGAGGTATTAAGTTAATAACATTATATGCTCTAATTGTGTGTATTTATTTAAAATTAATACCTTTGTTGAAAAATTTAAAAATAATTCTTCAGTGCAGGAGCAAATATTTTAAAATTCATATTTTTCATTAAAAAAATTAGTTAATAAAAATAATTTTTCTATGTTAGTTTTCTTAAAAACTATTACGGGGAAATAATTATAATCAAAATTTCTAAAAAAAAGCAGCGTTCATGAGATTTATTTTTACTAATGTGTGTAATATATTTAAAGTAAATTTTAATGCTAATTAAATTTATGTAAATGTTAATAATTCTTAACTGCATTAAATTTTGGGCTGTAAAACACTGACTATAATCTGGCGCTGTAATGTCCCAGTGCGCCCTTCCTTAATTATTAATTGTAGCCCTTCCTTAATTATTAATTATAGCCCTTCCTTAATTATTAATTGCCCTTAACAAAGGCAATTATTATTCAACTGTAACTCGTTCTTACAATAGCATTTTTGTTAGAATAATAAATAACATAATCTTTGCGTTACTACTTATCCTAAACAATAAAAAGTCACAATCATATGTTGTATTTGTAATAAAACAATAAAACTTGTAGACGTTTGTTTTTACACTTTGCAACAACATGGACAGCGGTTCGTATGATCACAACAACAGTACTAGTAGTTCTAAGAACAGTAGACATCGCGACTGGCCCCAGATTTTCGCGGTTCGGTTAATTGAGAATTCCGGCTATTTTTTTACAAAAGGTTTTAAAATGAGACATTCCTTATGCAAAAACAAAAAAAAAATATCCGAATATCCCAATTAGAACTGAAATCAGGTCGAAATGATAACTTGCCTCCTTGCCGTGTTTGGCGGTATTGGTTTGCGCTTAAATAGGTTTAAAAAGTCGATTTTAATAACTTTAAGGAGTATTCATACCAAATTTAAAGAATATCGAACAGCACGTGTGGCCGTAAATGCGTAGCAAACAAATATACAAACAGACTAAGTGCTGAAAGGTCAAGTTAACACAGGGACCTCGTTAACGCTTGATCAATTAGTTAATATCCACAGAATCAAAGTTTCGTATTATCACGCGTATTTATTTTAGGATCAATACAACTGATATTTTATTGTAAGCAAACACGACTATCAAAACGCTTAGGAACGCCGTTTGCTTAATTGTTCTTGAACAGTGAAAATCGACTTATTATTTACACTTATTGCCACACCTTAATTTTTCAGTATATGCGGGATACCATGAGCATTTCGTTAAGTCTTCCTATTACGGTGAAGTTGTTTCCTAAACTCTTTTGTTAAATGTTAGATAATAGCACATGTAAAAATTATGCTTTGTGTTGCCTGAATCAGTGAATGTATGAATGTTGTGTGAATCAATTTTCTGTAACTGAAGAAATAAACATTTCTTCGTGCTTTTGGGAACAGACATCACGCAAAAATAACAATTCCAGAAATTTATAAAATTCATGGTCCGAGTTGATTTTTTTTTATCGCTAGTAATGTTGCAAAACTTGTTAGAGCAATCAGATCAGACCTCGGATCAAATCATTGTCTCTAGAGACTCATAGGAGGAAAATTTAATTGTTTGTTTTGAGGTCCAGTAGCGCATACTTCATGTGAGGTGATATGTGATATTTTATTCTTTTGGAGCGTCTGTTTAAAAATTATTTTACAAATAACTATTTTCTATGCGTAGCTATTTTTATTTGGGTTAAAAAAGTTGGTGATTATGGAATGTGGAGTATGTTCTTCATATGTAAACTGTAATTGGAATTTTACTAATTTAAAAAAATATGTTATTATGGTATGCACTAAAGAGTACCAGTTTTTGCATTTAATGATGAAATTTTATCCAGGTGTTGTATTTGCTACTGAATTTGTCCAGGATATCCTTTTAAATGATCGCGTTTTTCATTAATTAAATGCCAATCATTACGCAATTAACCTTTAACAACTTTTCGGGTCATCTCGGGAGCTTTAAGTAAATGAAAGTTCCCATGACGCAGATAAGGTACTGAAGAAAACAGAACTTTTATCAGCTGAACGATTTCGCCACGTGATAATCTCGTGAGCCATGGTGACGATCTCTTTGCCATCGATGTGGCTCTTGACTTCACGTGTGCAAGGCGTGAACAGTCTTCGCTATGGCGAAAAAATCGATATCGCGCGAAATATTGACTTGAAAGCGGTAAACAACGTTGTTTCGTACGAAAGACACCAAGTTTCATGTGTATTATACTTTCCTGTGATGGCTATTATTTTTTAAATTGATCAACAACAACAAACAATTGTAAGCGTGTCCACGCCAAAAGAAATGAAGATAATGGAGTGGGAGCAGTTTATATTGCCAGGTAAGTTTAAAATATATAGCTTTCTCACCTTTCCGAATGATATAATTACAATTTTTTTTTTAATTCAATGTTGCTTCACGTTTGTCTTCAGAGCTAAACTTTAATAGCCTTTCTTTCCGTGTTCTGTTTGATATATCTAAACAGCTAGTAAGGTTTCTCAAGAAATGTAGCATCTGAATCTCTGGTCAACTGTGAAGTTGGACAGCTGAATACAGAACGTAATTACGAACAGCTTTTCGAGAAAGTTCACGAGGAGGAAGTGGCTACAAATATCGAACTGCCGTCAATGAATTTCTAGCTCTGGTTACGAGAGGTATCGAAGCGAGCAAAATCCAAAGATCAATTTAGTTTTCATTATCATTGGCACTCGGCTTGCTTATGTCACAGTGTTTTGAATCAATGAATTGCATACTATTAAGATAAGTTTCGGAAATGTTTAGTTTTTTGTTCACATCTGTTAGGTTGAAAGTTCTATTGACGTCATGTTTCATAATTGACCCTTTTGATTTGCCTCAAAGTCCATTGTGGAAATGATATGGACACACATTGGCTGCAGAAAAATGCTATGTGGTTTCAACCACAAGCGATTTGTCACGTTTTTGAATTTATTTGGATTTTAACTAATCCAGTTTTATTACTTCCGCTAGTAGTCATTGATTATTAATCGACTATTTTTTTTAAATTACTGTATTTGATGAATAATAAGGGATGGAAAAGAAAACAAGTGTGCAAAGGATATTAAATCACTTTTATAAAATATTTATTTACGATAGTGAAAATAGTCAACGTTTGAAATGTGGTTTGTGAAAAGAAAACACGGGATATATTTTCTTTGTAACAAACTTAGGATTTTGTGAAACAACTGGATGTGAAGAGACAAGGAAGAATTTTGAAGATACAGTTTAAAATCTGGATATTACAAATCAGTGAAACTTCAAACTTCACATTTTACCTTTCCTCAAGGTAGGATCTCAAGGTTAAGGAATATCGAGATTAATAATAAATTATTTTTATTTACGTTGATAATAAAATGCATAAAATTTATAACACATTGTTTATTGCAGTTTAGTAAAAGATGCTAACAATTAAAAAAAAAAAAACTTTATGTATTAAATAATTTCATGAAATTTATTTTAAAGTGCTAATATTTTTTTAAAGTAAGGTTCATTATAGTTATTTTTAAGTTATAAAATTACAAAATTTTATTACTTTGTTATAAAAAAGAAAAAAGATGTTTTTTTCGAAGACATATTTTTTGGTTACTGTAAATTAATTGCCACTATTTAATAACAACGGTTTTGTCACTGAGGAGTCACGGAACACCATTAATAGTTCCATTATATATAACTTGATTGTATACTACTATATTTTTCACTGTTCATCTAAAGAAACTATATTTTATTGTCCCTTGAATACATGCAAATAGAGTTTTGAAAGAAAAGTACCTTTTAAAATTATTTTCCATAATACTTTAAGTTTAAAGTAGTCAAAATTTTATTAATAAAAGGAGGCATATTTATTCTGAAATTCAATATATATATATTAGCTGTTGAAAAAATTATATTAATTAATCTGGTAATTCTAGTGGTGAGATTTTCGTAGAATTTTTTTTGTTTAGGAGATTTTTTAATAATACATGAAGAAATAGATTTTTATAGTTGTTATCTTTACAAAACGAGAATTTATATATACTAAACGCCATATAACAATATTTAAATAATTTGTATAATGTGTACTCGTTGATTTAACAAATTATAATTTCAATTAGCTGACTTTTTTTTTCACTTTTAACATGACATCACATTAAAATAAGTCAATTGCATGTTGTTTCTCAATATGTTTCCAAATTTTATGAGTAAACTATTTTTATAAGTATAATTAGTACGTTCAAAAAATTCATTAGTACGATCTCAAAATTTGAGCGTGTCGTAAAATGAAAATTTAAACATAACTTGAAATAACATTTTTTTTTAATTATAATATTTTCGTTTGTGTGATATTCACACCAGACCTTTGCGTCATAATACTTATCCCCAGTTATTATTTTTTATTATACCAATATGCAATTTTTACTAATGGCAGTATTGGTTTTAGATTAAAAATTTAATAGTTTAATTTGTTTCTAGTTAACTTTTTGATTTTGTTTTAATTAAAATTTTAATTTTCGATATTTTAACACTTTCTAAGTACCTTTAGTAAAAAGGTGTTTGAACAAAATAACTCAAGCTAACTAACGAAATATAACAATATAACGTAATATAATGACAGCTAAAAGCTTTTATAAAAGTTATATATGCAACTTGATAGCAAGGTTAGAGTTGAAATAGGCAGAAGGAAACTGGTATTGTTCAATTTTTTTTTATTAATAAGTCCTTTTAATGGTCCTATTTATGATTTAAATAATGAAGTCTAACTATAATAAGAGAGAAGGGTAATCGCGTAAAGATCATGATACTTCAAATTTATTTTGTATTTATTGAAACAAAGACCAGTGAATATCTTAACGCTTTAATATAATTTTTATCTAATAAATTTCATACTATTTAATGTCAAGCAAGAACATTTTTTACTGTTTTCGCCACTAGACTTTTAATTATTTCAAGATAATATCATTACTTAGGAATATCGTCATTACATTAGCACACAGATAGGAAAGGGCTAAGCGGTTTTCCTGCAATTCTCTGCAGTGTGGTAGTAAAAATTCATTGACGCTTAGATATCGAGCAGTCGCTTGTACATATATCTCAAATCATGTAGAAAGACAACTTATTTATTTTTCATAAATTAAATTACTATACTTGTATTTAACGTTTTGCACTACGTCAAGTTATTTTTTATTACACTGGTGAGCAAAATTGAAAGATACCTCCGATTTGTGTGGATATTTCTCAAACGCCTAATCGCAATCGAGTGAAATTTAATACATAAATATATCAAAGTTGAAATACAAAAACAAGATAAATATGGAATATAATAATTTTAAAAAATCGTGTTGGAAATATTTACCACTAAAACGGTTTGTCACATATAAGCGGAAATAAAGCAAATAAAACACTGTATTAAAACTATAATGAGGGTTTTAGCAATTCCTTGCATACACACACATGCCGAGCAATGATTACTAATTCTCTTGATCAGTAGTTTTCAACCTTACCCCTTGATAAAAATTTTAATTTATGAGAACCCCCTCTCTCATAACCTTTCTCACCCATCTTAACGCAAAAAAATGTTAGGTTAATGTTCTTGGGTTATTTAGAAAATTAAATGAACGACACAAATTGATGACACTTATAGGCTTTTATTTTTATTTTACTTAATTAATTTTTTACTTAACTAATATTTTTTAATTATTAATATTATTTTCGTATTCCTCTTACCGGACTGCCGCGTACCTCCAGGGGTACGCGTACCACAGATTCAGAACCTCTCTAGGTTCTACCTACCACAGGTTTAGAACCTCTCTAGGTTCTACCTACCACAGGTTCAGAAAGCTCTAGATGATATTATTAATCGGCGTAACCAACAAAATATATATTTTTAAGTAAATTTTATAAAACATTTTTGCTATATTAAATTTTTCGATCTTAAAATATAAAAGCGTTTATTATTTGGTTTTTGGTTTGGTTTGTTGGAAATCAGGATTTTTTTTCGTTAGGAATTGAAGTAAGCTATCTTCTGCAAGGTTGCTTAGCATTAAAATCTTAAGAATTACGCACACGGTCTGCAATGTTCATGACTAGGAGCATTCTCTATGACTCATTCGCAATAAAACCCAAACACAATTGTTTGGTCCTGTAAGTTATAGGTTCCTGGTATTATTTTGGTTTACTCTTCCGAGGAAGGGCGTTGACAACCTGTTAACCCCAACCTTTTTGTCAACAAAGTTAAGGAAACGGAAATGGGTCTGCTACGATTTATTGCCTGCCAAATACTTAGGTGGCGAAGTCGTGGGAGGTCGGTCTAAAGCTGTCTTAACTCAGAAACGGTTTTTGGAATATTAGTTAATGTGGAAAGCAAAAAGATCACAGAACCTACATTGGCTATTCATGAACTTTAGTTGAATTTTCAGTATTTTATTCTACAAAAAAAGGAAACGTTTATTATCAACTCTACCAACCATAGAATTTTTTAACTTAGGCATACTTTTAAAGTGGAAAAAAAAGTTTTCCCAGGCTTTTTTAAAAAAATTTTGTACAAATATAATAAGGAGATATATTTAAAGAAGGATATCTGAAAGATATTATTTCCAACTATTAGTTTCTTTCAGTATTTTTTAATGAATGCTTATTTTGTATTCAATTATATACCTCATGTTTGTTTAAGTTAAATTATTTGATGAATGCAAAATATTGAAATGCAATATTTAAATAATAATAAATATATCGAATAAAAATTGACTTGAATGAAAAGTTTTGACTAAATTATTTATATAATCTAAATTTTTCTAAAAGAACAAGCGGAATTTAAAATTTTATCAATTACGTTAAAACATGAAGTGTTTAGGAAATAACAAATGAAACTGTACATTGTGTTTACCTTTCAAAAACTTAATACCATTATAATTCATAATAAATTAAATTAAATTTTAGTAATATATAATTTCGTTCAAGAAATTTCGATTGGTAATTCGTTTAACAAATATTTTGTTATTATTGTCATTTTCAAAATGGTCAATTTACATTTTTTTTATCCTAACTTTTAAGAATGTAATAATTATGCACTTTATAGTTGTTATTATGCTCTTAAGATATTAAATAATTCAAATATTTTTTACGTATTATTTATATGTAAGTGGATTTATATTAGTTAATGTGCTTCCTCGTTATTTTATGGTTAATTATAAAGTGGTTGAATGCAGACCTACCCTTAACAGCCGCGGGATTGAGTGCGAACCCTAGGCGTGGACCCCATAACCTCCAATTTTTTTAGCCACTAAATGGTTAAAACTAAATGGTAAATTATTAATTTTATAGAACAATGATTTAAAAGGACTGTTTTAAAAAATTTAAAAAAACGGCTAATTATTTCCAAGTCTATAAAACCTTATTGTAACTTAATATTTTTTTAAATTTGAGTGAAAAGGAATTTTTGTCTCCAAATTTCCCATTTTTTTGCAATAATATTTGTAAGCAAAAATATTCTATTCTATTCCAAAACAAAAACTATATTCACATAATTATTGACTGATCTCATGTAAGGCTTAATTTTTGGAGAAAAAATATTTAAATTCCCTAAGAATATTCTTGAAAATATATAGATATTTTAAAACTTATTGATTTACAAATTCAAATAATGTCAACCAACTACAGACTCTAGGCCCAGCAAGATTGGTCCTGTCAATCTAGATTTTTCACGATTACCAAATGCCGATCCATTGCTTTTTAAAACTACCCAGTCCTGAAGAATTAACAACATACTCAGGAAAACCTTAATAAATAATAACCTTAATAAAATAATAATACTATAATGCTTTATAACGTCCCAATTAAGCTGCGATTTGTATAATTTGAATTAATGAAATTTTGTCACATTTCTGGCAATATTAAATTCCAATCCCTCCACATCATCCAATTTAATAAGTTTGTATAACTTAATAAGGTCCCCTCTAATCCTTTTCTCTTCGAGTGTATATATATTTAGAGTTCTAAACCTATCTCCATAATTAATTCTCGAAGTATCCTGAATCATTTTCGTAGTTCCATCAATCGAGAGTATTTACCCTTAATTTGTGTTCTTTGCTTTCTACCTGTTAGCCAATTTCTTATCCATTTAAGAATACTATCCCGAATCCCAACCCCGTTTAAATCAATACAGCAAAACTTTTTGCAGAACCTTGTGAAAAGCCTCCTGAAAGTCAATATAAACTATATCTACACTGTTTCCATCATCCCAACGTTATATTTCAAATTCATAAAGAAAAATCTACTTTTGAATATTTAGTTGTAGCAATTTTAATAATTAAATTAAAAAATAAATCAAAGTACATTTTCTAATAAACTATTGTGAATAAAAGCATAATTCTTTCTGAAATACATATAAAATAGAATATCCAACTTGTGAAAGAAAAAAAATAGATTATTATATATATTTTAATTGAATTTACTTTTGTGTGCCATATAAAATTTAAGTAAAAAAACATATATTGTTGTTAAAAATATATATATATGTACTAATATTGAAATTTTGTTGGTTTCAAAAGTTGTATATTCTATCTAATATGTCTTTCAGAAAGAGTTATGTTTTTATTCACAATAGTTTATTAAAAAAATGTGCTTTACGTTTGTTTCTATTTAAAATTACTACAACTCAAATCCAAAAGAAGATATTTTTGACAAACTGGAGATTATATTAATAACATCATAATACATAATTTTGTTTTGTTAACTTTCGTGTGTGTCATAGTAGTAGATAATAAGAATAAAATATCTGTTCAACGTCATACACGTATATTAATGTATATTTCCGAAAATTGGCTTGTGTATATCTCACCGTAGCAACATTTTTCATCTGACTTTCCCAATGGATTTATTTGTATTACAAAATTCTCTCTAAATCCATAAAAAACGCAGACATGATTTCAATAACACAAAACTCATGTTTTTATCAATATGTTCATCGTGAGTAGCGGTAAGATATTGAAAGTAAATTTGTTAAGATATTTTTCTATTTTTAGAACATTCTAGACTGATAAAAACACAATTTTGATGAAAACATTTCAACAGACAAATGAAAGAGCAATATTTAACTCACAGTTGTCAGCAATATCTAAATACGTACTGAGATAAATAATTTAAGTGTTGACTATTTGACTGATAATATTTTTCGACATAAGTTTAAATTCCGAATATCTGTCTATTTAAAAAGATTTTTAGAGAAGTTAGTTTTTTAAAAAATAACATCATTATATACAATTAAAAATATCCGTTTAACATGAAGGCTGAAAATTGTTAATGCATATAATACAATTTACTCTCATATGTTTGTTTTTTCTAAGTGGTAAGGTGGAGGAAAATGGGTCATGGGGTAATTTGTTTTTTTAAATTAAATATTAAATTACGCATTGTGAAAGTTAGGTTTTGATCACGTTCTTTTTATTAAAATTTAATACGTTTAATGGAACACAATTTAGAAAATAATTAAATTTCTAGGAGATTTGATTCGAAGACCAATAGACGGATGTGTTTGAGTATTAAAAAAAACCTCGTGATAGTTTGTTGACGCATGAAAATTTCTACATAAAAACTGGAAAAGTCGGAAGTATTTACTAATATTCCTGGGTTATGTATAAAAAAGAAATATTTTAATATATTTTCCAATGAAAAAAATAGAATATTTTTCTGTTATTTAGTTTTTTTATTAACGTTTCGCAAAGTGGAAAAAAAAGGTTTTCAAATGATTAATGCCAGAAGAAAAAAAAAAAAAAAAAAAAAAAAAAACCCGGGAAATTCGGAAAATTTTAACTATCTTTGGAAAAAGTTCAATTTTATCAATTTTGAAGTTTATAATTGACAAGAATAAACTACAATATATTTAACACTGCATATACGTTAATATAATGAAGTTACATATACGTTATTTTCAAATAAACTGTCAACAAAAGAATACATTTCGATAAAAAAAGTGGACATTGTTTTATTACAAATGAAACAAAAAATCGTCTGCGGAACAAATAAAAAAAAATAACGTAAATACAGCAGAGATTTTTGGATCAAAATAAAATAAATTATAATAGCATGCGTTAATTTGGAATATAATCAATAATGCAAGTCTATTTTTAAAAATGCTGAATTACTTTTAATTTGTTAATGCAATTTGTAAGTGACGATAAGCTTACATAACATGTGTACTTGTGAGTAGAGTATTACTCTATGATGTACACTCATAAAGATAATGTGCACTTTTCTCCACATAATTAAAAAAATTTAAAATACATTTTGAATCAATAAAATTGTTATTTTGTTCTGGGCCTATAACCACCTCTTCACTGCACTAATTTTAGGTTTTAGTTCTATGAAGGTATGCTTGCTGCTCGTTTTCAGTTAGAATGCGTTTAAGTTGTAAGTTTTGATATACTTAGATCTTAATGCATATTGAAATAAATTTTAATAAAAAAAACCAAAAAATTCTGTAAGACAATTTTGAGTAAGTGTTTTTGAATTTACCAAACTCATATAAATTATTTTAAGCTGATGCTGGACAGTTACTTTTTCTTAAAGTAAACAAGAATAAACAATTCTATTATCTTCGAAGTATATTTTGTAATCAGATAACTTTTTCAGACGCTTACTAAGCAAAGGTCCGCTTTCTGTAAGTTTCACAACATTCTCGCTATTCATATAAAATCGTATAATATTTACTGCTGAAATACATAAATATAAATGAAAAAAGTGTTTTATATGCGAAAAGGACCGTGTAGACGATAGTTTGTTACTAATACCAATTTATAAAAATTTTATGGGGAAAAAATTGCAGTCATATTAATATGAAATTATTTACCATTAAATCGGAATAAAAGTATTTTGAACAATAAATAATAATAATAAAATAATTATACTAACAGAAATTCTTCAAAATGGATTTTACGAAAAAGAAAAAAAATGTAGTTGATGCATTACTTTTATAGAGACTGTCTACGTATCACAGGACCGCAATTAGCTGCCCGAGTCGGATTGTTAAAATGAATCCAATTTTTGAAAAGCCCATTAAAATATTTAATCTTTTAGTTGGTCTTAATTTTATCGAGAAGTTGTGGAGAACAGAATGCATTTTTTGTGCAGAAACTTGTTAGAAAAGCTCTACAACACATTTAATCAGTAAACATGCATGTTATAGTCATATTGGTAAACATGCATGTCATTTGAGTTCACACAAATTTAAAAAAAAAAATTACAATAGAGTTTAAAAAAAGTAGGAATTTATTTTAGTTAAAATACTTTTTTTTTAACCTGGGCGCGGAGTCCCTCCAAAATGCGCAACGCCCTCTGCGCGTTGCACAACCCTAAAGAAAGCCCTGACTTGCATTAAACAATTTTCATAATTACACGTTTTTTTATTATTATTTGTCAATAACACCGTTTCATATACGAAAATAAAATTAAAAAAAAGTGGCTAAACGCGTCATATACTGTATAAACGCAAATTTGAAAATGCTTTATATTAAAAAATTATACAATAGCTGATGGAATTCATTCTTCACTTATTTCACGCTTAACAAATCTGGAAATGCACTTGAAAATAAGGATTCTATAAAGATGGGAGGTTATTTTCGAAAATATTAAGCAATTAATACTAAGTAAAATAAATTCGAGAAAAAAGATGATTATTCTTAGCAGTTATAAGCTGAATTTTGCATTATTATAAGCTAAATTCAAATATCGTAACGTATTTTGCTTATTTAGTATTATTAAGTTATGAATTAGGGTGAAAGAAAATAAATCCAGTTTCTAAGAGCCACAAATGCCAAAAAGAAGTTTTTCTAGTATACTTGGATTGAATTAAGTTAGTGTAACTAAATGGAATTTTTCGTTTTGAATGTCCAAAAAACGGGACTTTGAGAACAAGTGAAAAAATTACGTCTGGTTTATTCATGATAAATTTAACTTTGTATTATTTTCTTTATATAGCGGATTCCAAAATCAGCTTGCAGCAAGTTACGAATTCCCAGCTAACACGTGTAGTAGCTACAGCCAACGGAGTGGTCAACGGTTTGAACCAACTATGTGCCATATGTGGAGACCGAGCCACCGGCAAGCACTATGGTGCGTCCAGTTGCGACGGCTGCAAAGGATTCTTCAGGCGGAGTGTTCGAAAGAATCACCTCTACACCTGTCGTTTCTCACGCAGTTGCGTGATGGACAAAGACAAAAGAAATCAGTGCAGATACTGCAGATTAAAAAAATGCTTCCGAGCAGGCATGAAAAAAGAAGGTAAAGTGAAATATGTTTAGTACAGTTACAATAGCAAAATATTTATACCCCTAAAACAACTCTTGAGACAAAACACAATTTTTTTCTATTTTTATTTAGTATATAGATGCAAGGTATTCGCAGTTGTTTGAAAACAATGAGAGGGATTTAATTTTAGAATTATCTAAGCGTATTTGCATTTAAAATTGATGTCAGTATTTATATAAGTATTTTTATTTATTCTCACTTCTCTCAAGCATATCTTTAAAAATGTTTGATCGATTCTGAAAAACAAGAAGTATTAAATGAATAGCCATGGTTCATCGAGTGTTATATGTTGAAATATTTGTAGCATACTTCCAATTCTGGAATTAGAAATTGGCAGAATTTATAAATAGATGATTTATGTTTGTCAGTTGATTTAACAGTAATTAAATTTCGCGTGATAGGAAAATATTTTCGCATGCTTTATAAGTTAGTTAATTGACACATTTTAAAACTTTTTATTATAATTGTTCTGGTATAAATGTTGCATTAGACTAACAACTTGAGAATTTTTAAGTATTATTTTTACAGCTGTACAAAATGAAAGAGATAGAATTAGCTGCAGGCGGCCAAGTTATGATGAAACCACAACCACTGCTGGTATAACATTATCAGCTTTACTAAATGCAGAAATTTATTCTAGACAGGTAAAAAATAATATTTGTAAATCTATTGTTTTTAAAATCTTTATGAAAAAGGAAGGAAAAGATAGCTCCATCATTGATTTCAATGTATCATTATCATACTTTTGTATTAATTAAAAACTTTAATTTGATATTAGTATTTAGCAAATTTAAATATAACTTTTTATTAAAAAATCAAAAACCTGACTGCATGAAAATGAAAGGAAGAAAATAATTTTTCAAAACATTTTACGTTTGAATGGAAATATTAGTTTATTGTATGACAAATCAGTCGGTCCATTTTTAAAGTATAATTTGATTTTTAAAATCGCTGATTGATATACATGACAATAAGTCAATTACCAATCTTCATTTATATCTGAAATATTTTTATATATAATTTTTTTCTTTTTAGTTGCAGTTGCTTATTATTATTTATAATCTTTATTTTCTACATTTTTCTACTATAATAAAAATTTCATAACTTTGTTTGTTTATTAATTTTAGAATTTAAATTATTTTAATAAAAACGTATTTAGTTATTTTCTTCTTCGAAAGTACATAAAAAATTCATTTCGATAAAAGAAAACATACTCCAGTAATTTTTTTTGTGTATAACATCAATAAATTATAAATCTTCTTAAGAAGTTCTTTAATGTGATATAAATCATTGCGTGTTTGGAAAACTTATTTTTCGTGTTAAACGAAAAGGCGCCTAGTATGTATCATTTTAAAATTAAATAAAAAAAATATACATAACCCCTAGAATATCCAAGAAAACATGACGACTCATTTGATACCTCATTTGCTAGAATCGATCAAGTGCTTTATGCGATACTGAAAAAAATAAACTCGTATACGCACAAATATATATAGTATACTTAAATGCAGGTTAAGGATTATTTTCTGACACAGGAACCATTATACAATAAGAGTACTTACATCAAACTATGTACTCGAAATGCAATTAATTTCATTAAGTAAATCTTGTGTTATAAATGACGCTCTTTCTATCTAAGAAGTTAGCGTTATTTAATCATTTCAGATGACACATGCACCAGACGGAGACATTTCGTCGAAGAAGGTAGCTAATATCTCGGATGTATGTGAATCTATGAAGCAACAGTTATTAATATTAGTAGACTGGGCAAAATATATTCCTCAATTCGGAGAACTGCAGCTTGATGATCAGGTATGACCCTTTTTCCTAGAATGTTGGTGACCAAATACTTAACTTAATTAACTGAGTTACAGTAATAATCTGCGGATTTTAAAATATTGAAAAATGGGAATCGTACTACAGTTAGCAAAAGTGAATCCTGAATCAGAGGATTCTCTACTGGAAAAGTGACGTTTTAAAAGTATTAACGAAATTCAAAGACATCGGATATATTATTAAGGTATTTGCAAAGGAAAACGTTTAATTAAAACAACGACTCTCATTCTGATTTCCCAAAGTTTTAAATTAAGATGGCATAAAAGTTAAACATGAGAATGAGATTTCTAATATTTATATATTTTCAAATGCAAATTATGTTGAAATTTCAACTTGTGTGATAAACAGGAGTTGGTGTGTAGAATCTTAAGAAACCGCATTTAAACGGCGTTCTTCTTTTCCTGCTGCTGGTTTATAAGACTCGTTAAGGTTAGTTTTTGTCAAGTAACAAAAGCACTAACGTGCCATTCTTTTTTTTCATATACTTGATGATAAGTTAACAGTTACGTTGGAAAAATAATATTGCCGACAAACATTAATTTAAAGTTGTACATGGGGTTTGATATGTTTTTTAAAATATTAAATTAAAATTCATTAATATATTGTGCTATACTTTTCTTTGCCACATCAAATAATATATATTTTTATTTATATTAATACATAAAAAATCTAACAGGAGGAAATATGCGAAAAATATTTAAATTGCTTCAAAAGTGAATGTAAAGATTCTACTTAATTGGTTTTAATATTCTTATTAGTTACTTTACTTTTAACCTTAATCTTACTTAAATATCCTTGCAATAGAATTTAAACATATGCACTCAAAATTTAGCTTTACATTTATAACCGTGTAATTTAAACGTGGGTTTGAAGTTTTTTATGCACATGTGAAAACTCATTATAATTCGTTAATTTCTTTTTTTAATTGTGGTTTTTATTCAGAAGTAGGTTTTTTTTCAAAAGTGATGAACACTACTTTCACCACTTGAGTTATAATTTTCCTTCTGAATGAATGCAACTTAGTATTTTATATTGGAATTGTAATTTAAATTATTTTAAAACAGCATATTATATTTGAGATTTAATAGGAATTGTTATAAAAAAGAAAATCATTTGACCAGACGTTAAGTTAATAACACAAAAGAGGTTTAACTATAGCCAATAAAAATACTACATTTGCAATTACTTTACTTAAACAGCATATCCTTTGTCTTTTCAGACATACAGTTTTGTCATAATACTATTAAATCCAGAAACGTTCACCATAAATTTATTCTTAAATGATGAATTTTTTAATAGTTTCATCTTTTTCGAAATTTTTTCGAAACGTCACATATTACATAACTTTTGTGACCGAATTTTGAGGTTTAATTTTATTTTTTGCGTTATACAGTATTCAGTAAAAGTTATATGCGTTACAAGTAAAGAATATAAACAAGTAAAATATTTAGATTTTGCTTTACAATTATTACAAAATTATCTAAATACATGTTTAGTGAATAATTTAAAACATATAGTTTTTTTAGAATTCTTGAATATAAGTACAAGTAGAAGCACTGTTGTGTTAAAATTGCTGAAGTTCATTAAATAAATTTTTAAATACATAAAAAGTGCTTTTCAAACAAATACATTAGTTAAATATTATCCAGCGAAAATTGGTTCATGGCATAATATAGCGTCTTAAGCAAATGTTCTATTATTAATATAGCATTGATTACAGTCTTGAATGAAAATATTATTTTAAATCATATTTCCCTCTGGATATTAGATGTTTGTACTGCTCTAAAATATCTGAAAAATATTTTCTTTATAAAAATTATGTTTAATAATTGTTTTAAATAATTTTTATAAACGGATTCCGTGGAAGTTTTAAATCCTTCCATCACTTTTGGAAATCACTTACTGTATAGCACTAAAATTTTAGAAAGTCTAATTTATAAAAGCATTCTGTGTTAGTAAGATTTTAAGCACTTGCCATCATAATAATAAAGTTATTTCTACGTTATGATTATATTTAAATTATAATCATTGTAGTGAATTAATTAATGAAAAATAAGGATAATATTAATGAGAAGTATTGTTAAAATTAATGAAAAATATTGTTAAAGATGGAATAATATATAATAATATTATGAAAATCGCCTTCAAAGCATACGAGAATACTTCTTACACGTTTTGCTTACTTTAGAATTTTTCATAAAAATACTGTTTCTTTTTTAAACGTTGGAGAAAATTAGATAAATATACTCATATCTATTCAAAACAGATAATTAAATAAAAATTGCAATTACTTATTTTTATTTGAAAGTGAAAAATCATCATGAATTCTACTGAAAGATTTTATTCTTTTTTTTATGTTATGTTAGATCATATAATACGTTCTTTCGACATTTTCAAAGTAAGAAAGTTTTTATATAAAATGAAGCTGTTCCAATATTTTATAATTCAGAATAAAATAATTTATAACATAAAATATATTAACTTACACATTCTTCTATACAATAATACTAAAATCTCAACACAATGCCGAACGAACTTTTTACATATTTTTTCTTCCATTTTTAAGATTTTTTTTTGCTATCGTTTGCAGTTTGTATAGAATTTCATGAATATTATTTTAACCTGGAATACAGATCTTATTACAAAAGTGAATAATTATTTATTGTTTTTATACACAATAATTTTTTTTAATTTACTTTAATTGTTAAAAATAAAGGATTTAATTAATTATTACAAACTATTTTACAATTAAAAAAATGTTCTTTGTAAAAATATTATCTAAAAAAATTAAATACAAACACAAAGCGGCAACACAATCTGGAAAACCGGGAAATCAGGGAATTATCATAGAATGTTTTAATTCTGAAAATATCAGGAAAATGTTCAAAAAATTAGGGATTTTTTCAAATTTGTATTACTAAAACGGCAATTACAGTCTATTCTGAGTAGTTTAGTTGTCTATATTTCTTTCCTTTTATTTACGAAACAAAAAAGAATTAAAAAAAAAAGCATGTCCACGCCCATACACAGTTTCGTTGTTGATAGAAGCGTAAGCGTAAACCATTGCTGGATGAAGAAACAAAAGCAAAGCACGTTAAACTTTTAACTAACAAAAATTATATAAATAATATTAAAATAAGTTTGTTGCATTGTGCAAACTCATCACAAAGAACGCCGTTTTTTTTTCTGATGTAGGTAATTCATTTTTTTTACAGGTAGCTCTGTTACGAGCTCATGCTGGGGAGCACTTACTGTTAGGCCTCGCCAGACGCTCCATGCATCTAAAAGACACTCTGTTGCTAGGAAACGATTTTGTGATTCCAAGGCAATCTCAAGAAATTGAAATCAGTCGAATCGGATGCAGGATCATGGACGAACTGACCACGACTCTACGAGAAGCTCACGTGGACGACACAGAGTTTGCCTGCTTAAAAGCTATAGTGTTTTTCGATCCATGTAAGCTTCAGATTTTCTGTGAATGAAATCCATTTCTATGGTACGAACATTGCATGATTTCAATCGTTTCTTGTGTGCTTGTGTTGTGTGACGTCTTCTCTCTTTATGCTTCCAATCGTCTTTTTGTTGTACTGCAGAAACAACAATGTAGAACAGAGACTGATTTACGTCAGGGCATTCGGAACACTTCCCCACCCGAAAATGGTTATAAAGTTAAAATAAAAGTAAAAAAGTTTCAAACAAATTTACTAACTAGTGAATTTGTTTAAATCAATAGTTTTTTTGTTAATGTTTTTGCAAAACTTTAATTATTTTATCCAATCAAATCACTTTTGTGTTTCCTGCATATTATTGATGCATGTCGTCTTTCGCGTCGCGTTCCTGAAATGAATGCCCTTTAAATTACTTGCAAAATTCAATTCAATACCATGAACAAATTGTTAATAGCGTTTAGTATGCGGATCTGTCGTTTACAGATACATTTGTCCTTTTCCAATTTTTTTAAACTATAGTAATCATTTCGGATTCGCTCTAAAGTAGTATATAATATCCATCTTAACTAAAAGAAAGCTACAAGGGAAGAAAGCTAAAAGAATGAGAAACGTATATGAAGAAACTCTGTTGAAGCACTGCACCGTTAGCATTAATTCGAATTATAAATATATTTTAGTAATTTTGAAAATATAAGTTTTTTACAGTATTTAACACTTGCATTAAAGCTGATTGATTGCCTTATTTTTCATTGCGTGCTTAAACATAAATTTAGCATTTTTCATATTGGAATACCATGCCATGAGTTTGGGTCCGAATCCCGGCTAAGACATGGATGTAAAAATTTCGTGTAATTGGCTCATAAATTTCTTCGACATTGCGGGAATAAATGATCTACTTTTAAAAAGAATAATTACTCATATGTATTGTTCTATTATGAATGTCCATATTTATTCAACTTTTTTTTTATTAATTTAGAATAATTAGACATTGATTAGATTATTTTTAAGACATCCGGTGAATATATTTGATGTATAAAACCTAAAATTACAGATGTCTTTTAAAATTTGATAGTCATATGGATTTTTAAAGATTTTTTATTCATATGAAAACTGGTATTAAATTAAAGATATTTACAACTTGCTGTTAAGTTGCATGTACACGAAGTGATTACTATTATTTTCTTTAAATAAAATAAAATTATAAAAACAATAAAATTTATTAGCTAACAAAAATTAGAAGAACAAAATATTTAAAAATTTTCATCGAGGAAATTAATTTTGAAATCTAAACATCTCAAAATTAATTTCAAATACGTAATTTAACTGCACATAAGTACAAAATAGGTGGCAACTTGGTAAAAATAAATGACATATGAAGTGGGAGCTTAATTTCGATATTCAAGGTATTTATGAACTTATAAGAAAAATTAAGTATGGGAATATCCATTTATAAGTATATAAGAAATAAATATTTATTTGTGTTCACTTTTCTTATTATTAATACATTTACTTTCAGCTTTTCAAAATTAACATTCAATTTCAGAATACAAAAATACTTAAGTTTTCATCATATTATTACATTATTCCCAGTTTATATTTTACCTCAAACACTTCTCTTATGACGCGAAAACAAATGAATACTTTTTTGCTGAGTAGAATATTTAAATTTAAATTGTATTATTTATAACGGATTAAATGTGTCTGTAACGAACATTTTTTATTGTTTTATTTAGAAAATGGTTTTTATTTTTACAACATAATCTAAAGATATAATATTAACACAGATAAAATAACAACCTTGAACGTTTTAAAAATACATATCAGTCTGCACTGCGCTAAAAAGCAAATGCGCTAAATGCAAATGTAAGAGTGCTGCAAATGCGCTAAAAAGTAAAAAATAATATTTAACTTTACGAACAGTTGAAAAAATTTAATTATTTAATATTAATTCTATACTTATTTCAAGGCTTTGAAATCGTCACCAAAATTTAGGTATATTTTAGTAAATTGGTACCAACTTCAAAAAGTTATAAGTATGAAATTTGTATTAAATAATTAAATTCTGTCAACACGTTCATAAAATTAAAAGTTATTTTTTACTTTTTAGCGCATTTTCTTAAAAGTCGAATTTCTTTAAAAAAAAATATATATATATTTCCTTTTTTAGTTTCTAATTTATTAAGGGGCTTCGTCCTTCGCTATTATGCACCACGAAAGCCAATTAGTTACTCACATTTTCCCACGTCACGGATTTGAGAATTTGTTTGCGGAAAATTTTGAGAATATCCGGATTAATAAATGTTGCATTGTTATGTAACTTCTACCGAACAATAAAAATATTTTGAAGTCGGAGAAAATGTTAAAAGGAAAACAGTTCGTTTTATCGATATTTCCGTGTAAATAAAAGGTGAATAACCAATTATTTTTTGCAGTTTTTGCCAAATTGGATATTTTCTCTATTAAAAAAAATATAAATTCGACAATATTTGTTTTAAAATGACCCGGTTAATTAAAAATTTCGTATAGTTAATGCCGGATATTTTTTTTTGAAGGTGCCCAAATATCGTCTATCTTGACAAAAAAAATTGTCCAAATACCTGAATAGAATCCCGAACATACGTAAAAAAAAAATATAACAGTCGAATTGATAACCTCTCTCGGTGCGCTTTCTAAAATTGGTTGGCGCGCTTTTATTTCGGTTAAAAAAATAAGGAATACAAATATAAAATAAATTTGTCGTTAACAATGGTCAGTCTTTACATTATTTTATTAAAAATAAAGATATTTGGTGCAATTACAGTAAAAATTCAAAAAATTAAGATATAAAATGTATCCGAATATGGTGAACCTTTAATTTTAAAATTTCAGATGCCAAAGGACTTTCGGATTCTAGTCGGATCAAAGCTCTTCGAGATCAAATTCAAACAAGTTTGGAAGATTACATTAATGATAGACAATACGAATCTCGGGGAAGATTTGGTGAAATTCTACTACTGCTACCAGCCCTACAAAGTATCACCTGGCAAATGATAGAACAGATCCAATTTGCAAAGCTCTTTGGAATGGCGAAAATAGACAATCTTCTGCAAGAAATGCTATTAGGAGGTGGGTATGCAACGAACCTTTCAAACTATTTTTTGATACTGATAGGATATTTAAAATCCCAAAAGCTCCCGCGAGTTTGAAATTTTTTGTTATCCATGCTGTTAAACAATCAGGGATTTCGTTTAAATTTTGGTCTAAAATAGCGTAGGAAAAATTAATAATAATTTTTAAGAGCATGTGGTGAAAACTATGTGACGTATTTAAAGTGAAAGAGCATTTTTTTTTTAAAATCCGGAATTCAAATTCAGATTGGCTTCAAAACTAGATAACCACTCACATGCAAAAAAAAACAACCCAGGTAAGTACAGGTCCTTATACTGAATTTGGGTCATTTTACAAATAACGAACTTCTGTAAAAAAAATATATGCTTCGGCAATAACAAACAAATTGTAGCTTGCATAGCACTGCTTGCATTCTGAATCTGCTTGCAAAGAAAAACGAGTAGGTTTATATACTCATTTTTAAGTTCCCTTTTTTACAGTGCCCTTTCTAATACTACTTTTAGACTACTGCTTCCCCTTGGTTAAATAAATATCAAAAATTAAAATATTTTATAAAAAACCAGTTTTGTGAACGTTTTGTAACAAAACATGAATCAACTTTCAGGAGCATCAGGAGAGTCCTCGACTCCATCCGCCTCTTCCACCTCAACAACCATCAACGAATCTGCCAACGAGCCCACATCGATCCAGCACGCCGTTCTCCAGGGTCCCACTGATCACATGAACAACGGCCACCTGTCCGAACACATGGGAAACGGGCATCCGGACACCCCTATACCCTCTCCGACCGAAGCTTTTGTGAAAATTTCGTCCATAGTTAGTCAAAGTTTCAAAACGGAACCGGAGAGTTACTAGCACAATTGAATTTAGTATCGTGGAGTATTCTACTTAAATATACATTTTTCTCTCCCTCCATTTAAACAAGTCTTTTCATCCAAGTTAAAAGACCTCCAGATCAAGTGCCTGCTGCCCTTTGTGTGATATTTTATCCACCAGAAAAGAGACGACTGTTGTTACTGGACACGTTGTTTTAATTTCCAAATAAAATAAAAATGTTCTATTTAGTTAATTGCGAAATGTTACTGTTACAATCGAATTTTGCATGCTTTAGCAATAAAACATGTCATTTTCTCAACTACTAGTATCAATTGATAGTTTTTATAAACGGAAGAGTAAAATAATTAGAAACATATTTTTAGCCCAAATAATTTTTTTTAAATCCTTCATAGGATTTCCTTTAAAGAGTGTTGTATTACAGTACATATTTTCTGACCAATTTACAATACCAATTGTTGTCAACGAATTCTTCAATTTGGAATAAAGGACCTAACATTCATTGCAGGTAACTGGACATTGAGCAAGATAAACGAAGCACACTAGGTAAAAAAAATACTTTATTCTAAATTAAGTCAAAAAAGAATATTTAAAATACTACACGATGATTGCTATTAACGATAACCTTCAATGATTATTGTGAAGATCATCATTAACATTTACTAACGTTGGTTAAGTTAAACCAAGTAAGGCAACTGTCATTAGGAGTATAATCGTGTATGAGTTGAGAAGTTCTACGGATCTGTGATCTCTCCTTTAAGTTTTTCTGGATGGAACATGCCCATAGCCAGAAACGAGTTTCAGGAAGTTCAGGTCATCGAAATAAGCTTGGTTAATACCTGCTTCCAAATATTGATGTTTCAAAGAAACAGATCATGTTGCTGTATCTTTGAGTAGAACATGTTTGCTTTGGATAATAAAGTGAAATTAATTTGTTTATGCATTTTTAATTAATGTCATTAAAAATTAGTTATTTTACATAGTCATAATAAAATTTCCCCACTACCATACTTAACCCTGCATTGTCAACTTTTCGAATCATTCCAATGGGGAAAATACATGCAAATACACACCTCAGAGGCGTATGGTTGGAAAGGCAGGGTTAATTACTCTGATGTTTAGCCTAAAAAGTAAAAAAATGTGAAGTAGATAAAAATTCAGTTTTTTTTAGTATCTGTAATTATTGAAATCATGGTTACTTTGCATCTGTAAATTTGGAATTGACTCAAGGAAAATAACCTAAAAAGTCAGCGAAATGAAACATTACTTCAAATTTCTTGAAATGTTCATGAGAATTTTTGTCATCAAATTTGAGTTGAATGAGCATAATCATTATTCTTTCATTGTCATTCACGTAATTTTCTTCTTCTTGTAAAAAAACTTCATTTTCGATTATTTACCGAGTTGATGTTTAGACTTTATCACAAAAGATTTTTATATATGTGTGAAAATATAATTTTTTTTCAGACATAATTCTAAATAGAGATTTTTTTTTTAAATCATCTAAAAACATTCCATTTAATTTTAGTCATAATTTTGAGTAGAAATCCTGTTAGAAAATAAAATGGAAATTATTATTATTCCATTAAAGTTATTAAAACAAGCTTAAAGAATAAATTACAATATTCTTTTACGCTTTTCAAATGAGAAAATTAATTCAAGTATATATAATAAATAATATATATATAATAAAGTAAGTATATAAAGGCACAGTGATTTTTAAGCTATTAACTAACATCGGGAATTTGGTAGTTTCTATTTAAAAATACACACTGTCCAGAAGGAAACAACTTAAAATTCAGAGATATTTCCGTTATTCTGTTTTTAAAGTAGTAGATAATGATTTATTAAAATTAAATTAAGCGTGACAGCATTGGCACACAACAATAGGCAGTATTTATCTGCCTTTGTAGAATAGATTTAGTATTTGTAATGGTTTGATATAAAAAATCAAATTAATAAATTCTTAACAGGTATATTCAGAGATTCTTTAGCTCATTAATGTAACAAAAGTCATGTCAATTTAAAAGATACAAGCGGTTCTTAGTCTACAAATGTCAAAAAATAAATGTTTTCTTGAAAATGGATAAGAATATACTATGCAGTTTGTGTAACAAATCATTCAAGTTAAAATCTTAATTCATATACTAAAACTTTATTCAACCACTTTTATGTATTTACATTATCAAAAGCCATAGAAATTTAATAATATTCTTAAAGCCTTTTTTATCAGTACACTTTTAAGTTAAACTTTTAATTCAAGTTTTGTTGGAAGAAAAGGTTGGCAATAAAAAAATTAACAATATACACAACTATTAAGAACAAAAATAGTCAAGGTATATAATTTACTAGTATTACTAATAACAGAAAAATCCCAATATGCGTTGATACAACTTGTAAAATTTCTGATTTACAGCTTTATTTATACCATGAATTGGTTAACATTTTCTCATAAAAGACACGACAAATTGCACTTTGTCCTTTAAATTCATACATTTAAATTTATGAATAATCACTCAAATAATATAACTGACAAAGCTCTTTGTTGAAAAATATATTAGACTAAAAAATATGTAGTATAATTCAGAAAGGAGAAATGAATTGACAAATAACAGTTTCAAGTTACTTGGGAAGTATAAACAAATAAATTAGTTTTATGAAAAAAAAAATTATATATAATGGTAAATGAATGAAGATAGTTGGAAGGAAGAATATTTTGAAGACTTATCAAATAAAAATTGATGTAACATGAGGTTCACGTACGAGACACTTCCTCATTAAAGCATAGGATTTTTTTTTTGTTGCTATTCGAATAAACTTATTATTATTTGCTTTTGTGAAGCATTCCCACACTTTTATATTACACTACTGCAATAATTTTTTATATTTTTTTTGACATCTTTGAGAAAGGGAGTTTCACTTTTTAGATAATCCCTTTTCATATAGCGAAACATACATGGAACAGAAAGGTATAGAGCAGCCAGCGATCCTCAGTATGTACCTGGGAAATTTGGTTCTCTTCTGATCGCAAAAGAAAAAACATCCTTAAATATGTTTGACTAATTGCATTTTTGTTTCAATAATCATTAAACTTTTTGAATGGCAATTAAGACACTATTTTAAGTTTTGATTGCAATTAGTAAAGATTAATCTCGCATACTTTCATCAAGTAAAATTTTAATTCCTTTTGTGCTAATGGAATTTTATAAAGTATTTTCTAAAAGCCACTGAAATGATTGATCTTGATACTATGAAGCAAATTTCAGCATTTCGATTGGATATTGTGTTCGGTGTGATGCACGTATCATATAAGTGGCAAAAGTATTGTAACTGTCTAGAAATTAAATAACATGCCTAATGTTACCATTAGATATCACATAAAGATAAAACAGAAAATTAAAGTGTCCAATTATATCAAATATGTATGACATGTATATGGTGATTTTTACCAGTTTACATTTATTTTCAATATAGTTTTAAAATCTCTTTTTAAAAACAAACTCTAGTGCATGTATAACATACTATCTGCATAACCTCGCAAAATGTATAATATACTATCTGCATAACCTCGCTAGTTGCAGCTCTTTAACAGCCAATCATGAGTAAACATAAACTGATTATCAGCATAACAGGTCACAAATTAGAAAATTCATTGCTTTAAGAGTTTATACGCATTTTCGGAAAGTAAAAATAGGGAGTTTCTAGTACTTTAAAAAGCAATTTATAAAGACTTTGACTTAAATTTTTATTAATTTTAAGGAGTTTCTAAAAGCCTTCGATAACTTGAAAGTTTCTAAGGACCGTTTAGAAGAAATAAGGAGTTTCTGAACATGAAACAAAAAATGAGTTCTAAGGACTACAAAAATAAAAAGTTTTAAGGACTTCCAAGGACCATACGAATCCTATTTAAAACCACTACCTACGGATTGGGTATCTTAAAGTATTCAATAGCTGGTTTGTGTGGCTGTAATGCGATGTTAATTATAATAAAATAGGATAAAAAGTGTCAGCAGCTTTGTTAGTAATTGTGTTAAGGTGGAAATTGTATTAAGGCTGTGGAAGGCCTAATTGGCAGCTGTTAAAAAATTAAATAAGTATTATAGAACTTATAGAGTTTAGTTCACACTTATTTATAGTCAACCCGAATTTTTTATTTAAAAAAATCTTTATTAGAAGAAAATTTTACCGGAAACAAAATCTATTGTACCAGTTATTTTAAAAGGTTGTTGTTTAATTGCTTTCAATTACAAAAAATAACTTTTTTTTAATGTTTTAACAGTTTAAAAGTTAAATTACTAATTTTTTTTCACTCTATAAACAGAAATGTCTGCATAACTTAAGACAATTTAACAAGTACACAACATCTTTTTTGAACTTTTTTTTTGTTTTTACAGTTTAAGATCCATCAAAAGAGTAACTTTCCAAAAATATAAAAATAGCGAAATTTGTTCATTTTATAATTGTACAACAGTACAAATGGTTAACACTTGTACAGTTAACATATAAATTGGAAAGTATGATAAGTGTATGTATATATAACATTTATATATAAACATACCTTAAGGATTAGATAAAAATATGCAATTATCTTTTTCGTATAACTGCAACAATCCTATCCAACCCCTTTTTGAATATTAGTGAGAACCGCTGGCACATAGAGTATTAAAAAAAATCTTAAAAACTTAAATTCTGAAAATTCTCTGCATTATTTATACTTCTACAGAACACTTCTAAACAATTATGCACATATATATTAAGTTGTGTTTAAAAATCAACAACAAAATATCAGTTCTTTGATGAAGCGTGTAAAGGCTTGGTATTTAATGCAAATCACTTTGAAAGGTAATATCATCAACATCAATATAAAAATTTACAGTTTTAGAGGTAAAACTGTAAAGAAATAGATTATATATGAAAAAGTATATAGTTAATTTAAAATTAACCTTTTAAAACTGAAATCGACATTAAAACCTTGACTCATTGGAAATTAACAATTTGTCTACAGTTAGAAAACTGCTTTGGGGAACAAAAAACATTTATCTGCATTCATAACTGGAGAATGACCAATTATTTACACACAAAAAAATTAAATTTTTAATGAAACTTTATTTACAAATTTATAACAAACTTGCAAGTTTTGAAACAATTAAAAGGTACCATAGTTCATAATTGAACGAACCATTAAATTGTTTTGGGATCCGATTACTTGACAATATATTACTAAATATAGAATTTAAAATAAAAGTAAAGAAAACATTTTAGATTAAAATTTAATAACCAACTGGTTTTTCATTGAGAAAATTTGATGTACTACAAAGAATTAAAAAATTAACAATCATTGAATTTTTAGCTAAAAATTTGATATTAGGTTGGATAAAGCTAACATTTTATAGAAAATATATGATTCAATGTCGCCATATCATCTCGCCTAATGATTTTAAAAGCATAAAATCAGGAATCAATTAAATTTTACTTTTTAATTATAACATCAATGTTGTAAATTAAAAGTATATCTTAATAAAACATATATATGATACTCTTTATCTATTAAAATTTTGTAGTTATAATCTGTTGTATTATGTGACATATTAGTAACCTACAACGACAAATTATTTTGCTTTAGATTCAATAACCTAGATAACTAATTTTTTTAAAATTCTAATTTTGATTAATTGTAAGTGTTACATTAATTTATTTTAAAAGGCACATTAATGTATTATTTTAGCACTACCAAAACTGCAAAAAAGAGTGCAAAGTATTTGACACTCAAAATATGTTAATTTTGAATATTGTAAAGCGCACAAGTTTAATTATTTGTCACTACAGTTTATATAAATAAGAAATAATTTGTTTTGATACACGGTAGCAAACTTTTATTTACAACAAACCAAGTTGAATTTATATAAAATAAAAAGTGCAAAAACATAATAAAACACTTGCAGCAAATAATTTAGCAATTCAATCACCATAAATACATTTTTTACAGCACTCCCAATTTATTACATGAACACGAATGCTCATTATCATACAAAATACTTACCTCCATAAAGCTATATAAAATTGTAAGAAACTATACAGCCAGTAAACTTAGAAATTGAATGGTCAATAAATATTTGGAATTCTCACTAAAGGGAAAAGATAGACATTCTGGCAAAAAATTCTTGTGAAAATATTTTCAATTTGTTTGCATCCGTCAGTAACAGTCAATTTTATACTTTGTATCAGCCTAAGATGATTACACCTTGGAAGAAATTTTACAAAAAAAACCCATCCAAAGCAGAGTTGATTTATAATAAGATTCCTTTTGAACTTTAAAAGTGTCTGGAAAAAACCCATCTTTGATCACAAATATTTGTCCTTTGCCTATAATCTTAAAATGAAAAAATAGTTCAAGATAGTTTGTGTGAAATTTGAGACTTAGATTTTTAACAAAGAAATTTTATGAAGAAATCAAAATCTTTTTACTCGAATACTTTGCTGCTAATTGCTTTTTAGAACATTGAAAATCATAATGCCAAAGTTTTGACTAATTTATGTTTTCAAATAGAAAAAATATCTTAATTTAAGAAAATGCAATGAAATGAAAAGCAATTTACTTAAAACTTTCAGAACATTAGCCAACCTTTTCAAAATGTTAAGAAATTATTATTTTTGATAAGTTTTTATATTGTTTTCTATATTTACAAACTGCAACTCTGTATAATGTAGGAGAGAAAATAATTTACTGGATTAATTGACAATATCATCTTAGAGTGAGACATAGTATAAATGGACTTGGAAGAAGTCACTTTAAATAGTAAAAATTAACAGACATCGTTTTCTCGAACATGCTTTCTTCTCTGATCTGCAAGACGTTGCGATCTACGCAGGCCACTAGATTCTGAAGCTTCGGCATCCCTTCCCTGGCTATATATAGTCGCACCCTCTTCAGAGTCAGAATCTATTTCGGTTTTATTAAAAGTCCACCTCACAATAGTTCCATCCCACTAAAATAGAATACAAACATTATTAGTTCTATCTCTTAGCTAAAGTATGGAATTGCACTTTATGTCCAAAAGCAGTAACTAAATATTTTATTTGTTAAGTACAGAAAGTTCATAAGACAAAAAAAAAAGTTTCTAAGGCCTTTTCAAACAATTTATCCACATAAAATACAAAACAAACACACAAATAAAATACTTACAGAACTGCTCATTATTTCATTTCGGTAAGGATGCCAAGCTACATCTCGAACACATCCTTTGTGTCCTTTCAAAGTTGCTTTTATTTTGCCAGTAAGTACATCATAAACTAAAACAGAAAGGAAAATAAATATTTAAGACTATAAACTACAAATAAATTGAAGTAACAAACTAAATAAGAAAATTATTATCTTAAACTATTGCAAACATCAGTTTCACTAATTTTTAAAAAAATGCTTTTGAAAACTATGGTAACCAAGTTTGGCAAACCGTTATTGTAATTTGGTTCTTCAATTACAATTCTTGAGAACATAGTTCACAAACAAGATTATCAATATTTTAAAGCACAAGGTGTTAAGTGTATATGTGTTATTTTTATGTACTTAGCACAATACCAATATTTTCAATTTTTTTTTTTTAGGTTTTAGTAAAATTGCAAAAATAATTATTATAAAACCTTAACTAAAACACTTATCAATACAACACTGAATATTTTGTTAAAATCTTCAACAAGTGTTTTAAAGAAATGTGCATTTCTTAAGCCACAAATAATAGCAAACATCCCACCATATGATTGCAAGTATCTTATAACTTACAAATAAATAAAACTTTCCAATAAAATATTTGATTTGCTATAAATACAGGTTAAAGATGAACTTACCAACCACTCGACCTTGAGCACAACCTGTGTAAATATAACTTTGGCCTGTAGTTGCTTCAGGAGAGAAGTGGCATCGAATCAAAGTTTGCAGCACGCTGTGCCCTCTGTACGTCATTAAAGATGTGTCACCGGGTAATTTACGCTTGTGCTTGTTTACTGTTGAACAGAACGAAAATATTTAATCTAAGTTTTCTTAAATACTAAAAGAAAAAAAGGTCCTTGCATACAAGGTCGTCCTTAGTAGTCGCGGGGCTCAGTGTGAACCTAGACGTGGAGGTACTTCATTCCTCCACACAAGCTTTAAAATAGTTTTGTTTATAATGAAAAAAAAAAGATAATTAGTTTTTTTTGGAATATATAAGGGTAATTATAAATACCCTTTGTCTTTCTAACTAAATTTCTCTAAAAAAACACTTTATTTTATCTGCCCGTGTGTGGTTACACTCATGGCACACCCCTCCCCAAGAGCGACCCTACTAACATACATACTTTGACAAAAAATTAGTTGTTTTTGTAATTTTTTTTTACTTGCTTGTTTATTTGATAAGAAAATTCAGTTAATTTACAGTAATCAAATTTGACATTGCAAGTTTATGTGTGTTTATCTATTTGTGAAATTAAATGAAAAAATAATCCACTTGAAAGATTAATTCAATTAATTAGTAATTTTGATAAAATATAAATAGGATAACAAAAAAATAGCTAAGCAACAATTTTAAATTCATTGCCTGAAACAAATACAGCAGAAAGTCCGAAATAATCTAATATGTGGAAATTTTTAATTTCTTAAAAAAAAAATATTCTAAACTAGCTTTTCTGTTTTTCCATTAATAAAAAAATTGGATAGAAGAACATGGAAGGAGGCGAGAGTGAAGTTCACAACGCGTGGATGCTTTAATTTAAACTTTGCGTAGTTACAACTCACTTTAGCACTTAAAATGGACAAACTCAGAATGTGGAGAAATTCTGTTTCTACAATGACATTATCAGTACTTTTCTGTAACGAATTGGCTGTTTGGAAGAGTGGATTATCACATGAACTAGCATCCATTTAAACCTCGCTCGTTGGCATATGAAATGGATAAACCATGAATGCGTTGATAGTTAAGAAATTGCGGACGTTTTCAGTAATTTTCCATAATGAATTGGTCTGTTGAGAGAGGCTAGGGTTACCACATGATCTTGCATTCAATTAAACCTCCCAAGTTATCCAGGCTTCTTGGCACACAAAATGGACAAACCAATGTGTATAGAATGTCGAAAAAGGTCAATTCTGCTACAATAATATGGAAATGTTAAAAAAGTATGGAATGTTAATGGATACCGTGATGATCTAAAATCTAGAATACCGAAGTCCCAATGATTCCGGATTTGGGACTTTCTACTGTATTTTAAATTGAAGAGGGCTTCAAAATATCATGCATCAATGCACACAGACTTCTCTGATACTATTCAGTTTATATATATGTTCTATATTTCTATCAATATTTGCCAATATGATTGCTAAGGAACAGGGACGGATAATGTTGACTGATCATCAGATTGCTCATGATCTATGGCAAAATTTACAAAATACATACACAAAATTGTGCAGATTCGAATGTGATGTGATATTTGATAATAAAGTAAACACCATGTTAAAAAAAAATGCTAAAAATTGTATGTTTTGTGATAAGCTAAGCTGACAGAATATGATAATTGCGAACTGTTTTTGATAATTTCACACATTATGAAAAACTTCTTGCAAGCAATGGCATGATTAATAAGTCACTATGAAGAAAAGAATGATATGAACACAACCAGTAGTAAAGTACTTACAGCTTGTTGGTACCCTTTGCCATCTGTAATCCCAATTATGAGACTTGACAGCTTTGTAGGCATTCTGAAATATAAGTAGAATAAAAAATTTAAATGCTTTACATATAAAAAATAACAACTTAAGTCTGTATTAGAAATATATTATTGAACTCACTTCCACACAGGAAGAAGGGGAAAAAGCTCGCATATCCCACAACTTTATCGTCTGGTCTTTGCTGTTAGTTATTAAATGTCTACCATCGCCCTGTAATAGAATTATTACAATACACATGATTTAATTTTAATTAAACATATATGAAAACATATAACACATACAAATTAAAGTAATTTTTAATAATTATCAAGTTTAAAAAAAAAATGCTCAAACACCTAAATAAAGATATATACAAGTAATTTTCGAGTGTAGCTATTAATTTTCAGTTTTTGTTCTTGGGCTGGCCATTTACATTTATGTTACATACATTTTCTCTAAACAGATTGGGTTATAAGATTATAAATGTTATTTTCAGCTTAATTTTACCTTTTGGTATAACTCTTCCTAGACATATTTTCAAAGACAAGTGAACTTTTAATTTATAGTGACTTGGTAACCATTTTCTGAAATTCTTCATTTGACTACATTTTGTGAAATTCATGTTTTAAATATATTCCTTTAATTTTCATTGAACTTTGAATTTTACAAACACAAAAATGAGATACAATACAATATTATTGTTTAAAAATGACTGAAATTTACAAAACAACTAAAAGATGACAAGTTTGAAACTAAAAATAAAATCCTTTAAACATATCAAAATCCTTTTGGAACTGAATAATGACCTATAAAATAAATATATGATTGTGTACATGGCATTAGTATGAAATTTCATTTCAATATAAAAAAAATATTTCTTATTTAGGTGTTTTATCTAGTGTGTACAAACATATTATTTGTGTTTTTCAATATAATCATGATTCTTTAAAGTTTCTTTTTGTTAAAAGACTGAGCAAAATTTGTAGTTATAGAAAAAAGCTTTTTACTTTGAATATCATAGATAGTACATAAATTAGACTATTAAACAGTAACTAAAATATAAAATATTTAAAAGAAATAAATTTACCCTGGAATCAACAAAAGTAATCCCATCTTCATGTCCAGCAAGAATGCCAACTGGCTTTGGAGACGATTCACATAAAGTTCTACGATCCCAAACCTAAATAAAAAATATTTATAGTATAAGTTATTGAATCCAGGACAGAAATAGTTTTGGAAAAATAAATTTTATCAATAGCCAAAAACAAAAAGTTGATCACACCTATTTTTGTGTGTAAGTTTCTGTTTAATGGAAAATATTTCTAAAAAACTTGCTAGTCATTGTAATGTTTTAACTGGAAGCAATTTTAATAAAAGCACACATTACAGGATCAAAATTTTGCCATTAGCCTACAGTAGCTCGTATACGTGATATCTTAATCCATAATCTCTAAATATCCAAGAAATACTTAAGTAAATAATTTATTTAACAATACTTTAAAATCTATTAAGGTGAGGTATAAAATGTAAAAGCAATCAACTTAAAACAATTTACCAAATCTATTATACTATTTTTTTAAATTTATAATTTTAAAATGTAAAAGTTATTTTTTAAAAATAACGATAGATTTTTTTTAAAGAAAGATCCATTATAATTTTTAACGAAACATTCATACAGAGAAAACAACTTTTCAACATCCTATTTTTCTTGAGCATCGGAAGATTAACAAAATTTTGAAAAATAAATGTAGTGCAAAGAAAGGTATTGTGTCAATATTATATCGGATTTGAACTACTCTTTGGTACTGTTTTATTTAACTTCTTGGAAAAATAAACATTGTTTTACTTTATCAAACATGGAACGTCTACCCTTTCAAACACTTGACAGTGTACAAAGGTTTGACAATTATATCTAACTGACATACAATAATTATTATGTATAGAAAATATTGATTATGAGAACAGCTAAGTATTATATAATATATAAAATTAGACAAATATCTACTAATAATATGATAGTGTTAATTTTATAGTAAAACTTAACATTATTTAAAAATGTTTCCATATAAAATTCTATAGCATTAATAAAGTGTTATATGGAAGAATAACTTATTATAAAGAAATGGATTGCATGTTAAATATCAAAATATAAGAAAATTGATAATAAACCCACTCTGACACACAAGGCTGTGATATCATGCAGAACAATACTTAGTTTCTCAATTAATAAACTCCATTTTTAAAATCATAAAAATATTTTATTTTTCAAATCTAATCGCTTGGAGTTTTATTTAAAAGTTATCTCTTTAAACTTAATTAATATTTCAGTTATTTTAAATGCATGTAAATAGAATATTAATTAAGCCCCTAATAAAAGAAAACAACTTTACAATTTCAAGAATGTTTGTGGGTGAGGGGGCTAAACCAGTACAATTTCCCATAATACACACCTTACAAATACCATCATCTCCTCCACTAAAAAGAATTTGGGAAGTGTTATCTGCAAAGGCTACAGTATTTACATCATCTTCATGTGAATATATCTAAAAGAGAAAAATATCCAATAAATATCTAATTAGCAAGATAAAAGCTATTTTAATAAAATAGCACAAAATGAAACGTAAAAAATTATCTTATGACATAAATTGAGTTATGGAATGGAAATCTGGAAGAAATACAGTAGGATTTTCCAAAATATCTTTATACCTCAAAACTTACATCACTATATGCGCAGTCTAAAATAAATATATTTTTCGTGTTTATTTTCAATAAATTTTAAATTATGAACAGAATTATTATTACATAATTACTGAAAAGTATGAATAGAGTTAAGTAAGAGTTGTATGAAAGTTCAAATTATATGAAGGTACAGGTTAAAAGCAATGATTATGATGTTACGCAATGCTAACCAAAATGATTCTTTCAGATAAAACAGATTTTTATTTTTAACAATGCACCTTTTGCTGCGGTATAACAAAACTTTTCTTGTCATTATATAACAACTTTATTGCCAAAATGAAACTGCAGTTTAATAGTTCCTTTCGGATTCTACTAGATGGTACAAGAATTTAATTTTTGACAATGTGTCTTTATACTCTGCATCTTTCATATGTACTGAAAGAATGCAGAAGGAATTTCATTTTAAACCAAGTAACTGCATAATTTTCTGAGTAATTTAAGGAATAATTACATTATTTTAAAAATGCTAAGCATAATTATAAGTTTTTAAATCAATTTAGAAAAGAAATTATGAAAACATTATTAATTTGATTTTTAAAAACACATACCCTTAACGTTCTCTTATTTTGTTCTCTATTAAACACATACAAGTACTGGTCATTGGCACTAGAAAAAGAATAAAATAGTTAATAAGTACTAATATAAATTCATTAAGTTTATAATACACATTCATTTACACAAGGCTGTTTATTCGTATTTTTTTTTATTTAAAGCTTTCATACCCAATAAAATGTCACATGACAGATGACTTACCCTCCAAGAATTTCACAACCGTCCTGGGAAAACCGGAGGGAGAAAACGCAAAATCTTCGCTCTTCGGGATACAGTGGAAGGGCCTCGTGAACTTCTTGGTCACCCGATATATTGCAAATATGAACTGAATAAATAAAAATTAAATTTATCACTAATTGTATTGATATTATTCAATAATAAAAAATACAGTACGAAGAAAACTACTCACTGCACTCTGACCAACTGCAATAAATAAAACTTCTTCCATCGGGACTGAAATGTTAGAAAATATTGGGTAAGGAACAAATGTATGCGAAATACAATAAATGACATTTAATTAAAATTGTTGGCATCAGAAGGTATCTGGTTGCATGCAAATATATTTTAGTAATAATTTCTGTGTATAGATGTCGCTGTTTATTTCCTTTATATACTTGTTTTACAAATAAATTTCTTGTTCAGTTAATGTTCAAAGTTATTCATCGATCCACATACAAACAACAAAAATGATTCATAGAAAATAGGAAATTACAAAAAATGCATTAAAGTTTTTTAAATTGTGTTAATATTGAGTTATTGTACCTCACAGCAGTATCTAATATACTCCAACCGCAATCTCTAGCTTCAATTGTTCTGTTTAGCTTAAAGAGTCCTCTGCTCGTGTCATATAATCTGATACAGTAATCTAAAAATGTAAAGAATACAAAATTGAAGTTACTTAAAAATATTCTTAAAATAAACCTAATCAATTTATACTAAAAATAGTAATTTATAACAGAAAATAAGAAATAAATTATGCAGTACCTTGAGCTGCTGACATGAAAACATCTCCATCTCTAGCAAAAGTACCGCAAAAGACTTTTCCGTGGTAGCGATCTAATGTGTCTTTTTTATTTGGAATTACCCTGTAAAAATATGGGTTAATGTTAATAATTTCTTTTTAGTATTTTATTGTATCAACTTACTAGTATACAAATATATGTTGTATGGTTACGTAAAATAACTTTGCATTCGAATATTGTAATATATAAGAAATATTAAAAAAAAATAATCTAGAGACACCTTATTTAGAGATAGGTAGATTAAATTATATTAAAAAAAAAAGTCATAGTTAATTTTCACAAATATCTAAATTTTTAAAAATTAATATTGCATTTAAAATGTTATTAGATATTATACTTATTGAAGAATGTTTGTATAACATAAAGCTTATCTTTATATAGACATGTGATTGGTCCAACAACAAATTGGCTGACATTTTCTTTTAATGGTGACCTATAACTGTGTTTTTAATAAAACAGAATGCCCAGATTTTCATTGATTCACAGAAAAATCATGTGCCGGTTTATGTTATCTTAATTTTACTATTCAATTTTTTACATCAGTATATTTTCAAATTTGTATAATTCTTGTGAATTCAGCATTAAACACATTTACGAGTAAAAACTTAGAAAGAAAAAAACAAAACTATATAAAGGATTAATGTACAATTTATAAGTTAATAAAATATAAATAAGTGTTAAAAATTGATTAAATTTATCAATACAAGTTAAATAAATAGATATTACAAATTTTAACAAGAGTTTAGGGCAACATAAAGTTAGAGATGTAAAATTAAACAATGTACCTTTGGAGAATCTGACAACGATCGCCCAGCGAAAAATGTTGCCTTCCACTCATGCCAATTTCCCTCTGTAATAAAATACTGATTATGTTCTACGAAGTTCTAGTATAAATTTATAATGATTTTTTTTGTACTAAATTTTATATCAGATGGACAGCATTTTGGGATTAAGCTTAGCAAAGGTTATATTTTTATTTTATAAAAAAAAATATATTGGTAAAAGCTTCGTAACATTCTGAAGCTTGAACAAAAAGGCTTTAAAATATTTAACAGTACAATAGAAATCAAATCATAATAAGAATATAGTAATTTTGTTACATATCTGAGACTAGTAAACTATTGCAGATGTAACAATATGTGTCAATGAACAAGAGAAAACAATATCTTTTAGTTGGTTAAGTAATTGAATATATTATTTATTAAAACAGAAACAGCAGTTTCAAACAAAATTCTCAACACAAAGATCATAAATGAACTCTTCATACTAGAGTTAAAGGAGTATTGGTTTAGTAATTAATTGAATGTAAGGTTTTTTTAAAAGTAGCTCTGATCACTGTTGATAATGCAGCCAAATAAAACTGATAAAATATTACTTTGTCATTTATAAAAAAATAGAGTTATATCATGGTTCCCACTCTTTTACTTTGAAAAAATTCAAGTACTTTTCAAGGACCCATAAAATTTTTTCAAGGACCTAATATTGCACTAATTGCTTAAATTTATGAAATATTAAGAAATTTATCATTACATACATGTACATTAGAAAATATGTGAAATCAGCCAATAAAACATTTTATAGGAATTTTGTGATCTTGGAAATAACTTTTTAAAATTTAGACCAAGGCAAAGGGTCAAAAGTTTCTACCCACTACCTATAAATAAATGTTTAATGAGTTATTTTATAAAAAGAGAAAATATCAAAGAGTTTGCATGCTAATTACGAAACTTTATAAAATATCTTAAATTGTAGAATTTAATTAAATTAAAAAATATTTATATTTTTACTCCAAAAAAATGACTACCCAGAGAACTTTAAACCGAACATTTTATTGAGAAAAGTGTTATGTCAGTCACTCTTCTTACTAATGAGTAATAATGGAATATTTAACAGACTTTATATTTTTTTTTTAGCTCATCCAGCATACTATTAATCTTATATTTCAGTTCTAGATTTTTTTTTCTGTCTTTTGCAGTTTTTCTAAAATTGTTTGATTGCGTTCTAAACTTTAAAAATTAAGTATTTAGTAAATATGGTTTATACAATAAACCAAAGAACCAACACAGTGTGGCACTTTTGTGTACTTTGTGCATGAAGAAGTCAATTAAAAAAACTGCCACTGTCTAAGGCAGTGGTTCCCAATTAGCATTAGGCCACAGAACCCCTTTCCCTGGTAAAACTGAAATAGGATCGGGGACCCCTTTTTTAATATATGCTCATGGAAGACCCTCAGCTTTCTGGGCATAAAATTTTAAAGTATTTTTTTTCATTTAATTAAACATTTAAACAAAATAGAATATTAACGCCAGCCAAACAAAAAGAAAAAAAGCTTCTTTAAAAAAAATCAATTTTTATTACTCTAAATGATAAGTAAGTCTCCAGGGATGATTCTAGATACTCATAATTTTTTCTGAACATGTGTCAAATTTTCTAGAATAACATGAAAAGCAATCTAAGTATTTCCCAAGTATTTTACCAAACATTTCTCAAGATCAGTTTTCATTTAATATTCTCATTGAAGAAAAAAAAAATGAAATTAATCAGTCAATACATTTAATAAAAATGCAAAAGAATGATAACATATATAAATATCTTTCATGTCCTGATGACTGCAATTATATCAATTAAAAACAATGGCTAAATATACCATACTATAAGTATATAAAATATTGAAAATTCTTATTGTAACAAAAGCCAGTTTATCTCCCAATGAACTTTAAAAACCAGTTTTAAAAGCAATATTTAAAGTACTTATCTTGAGGGTCTACTTATTTTAAGCATGTTAACCAAAATTATTAAAATTTACAAAAACAGTTGTATAAGAAATTAGAAAAACTTTCAAAGAGCCATTTGTGTTTTTTAGAAGTGAGGGAGTGTCAAATATATATATATATAAAATATTAACGAATTGTAAGCTACACAAAAAGACAAGTCCCAAACTTCAATTTTGAGAATAAATTATATTTTTGAAAAGTCGAAAAAATTTAATGCAATTTTGTTATGTAGTGCAAAGCAAATCATAATGAAATATGAAAAATAAGCATTTATTTATGAGATGCAAAAGGATTGAAAGTATTTCAACGGAGATCTCAGCGGATTGCGTTTAATGAATATCTACTATTTCAAAGTTTTCATGAGCGTAATAATAGCGTAATTTTGAGGTTTGATGCAATGAAAGACTTTTAACTATCAACTTTCGAGTGAAACATTCCCGCGTATGACGAAGATCGCGAATATTTCTACATGTTTAAAGATGCTATATTTTTGTGAAATTCTACGTTTTTCAAAATTGAGCATCGATTTGTCACAAAACAATAAATAAAGTGATATTTTCTAATGCTGAAGTCCTCTTGACTAAAAAAACAAAGAACAGGAACCAGTTTCTCTTTTTGTCTGACAGTGAAACCTCTCCATCACGCCTTTCTTTTCTTACCATATTGCATTCGTGTATAACGATAAAAAGCGCGCAATTCGCATCTTATATTTTTGCGAATATTTAAACTTTAAAATATTTGTTTAAAATTGAACTTTTGAGAAATTTTTAATCAAAATAAAATCTGGAATTCCGCGTTCAACAATTTTAAAAACACCCGGAATTCCAGATTAAAAAAAAAAAATCAAAATATTTCATGCAATTTCGTTAAGTAGAGCAAAGCAAATCATGATCAAATAAGAAATAATTAAATATATGCAATTATTTATCAGATGCAAAAGGATTGAAAGCCTTTCAATGACGATCGCAGCAAATCGAGTTTAGTGAATATCTACCTTTTCAAGATTATCATCATCCCCATTTGACGAAGTTCACACATATTTCTACATATAAAGATACTACTGGTGAAGTGTTTTATGATAATGAAATACACTTGACCAAAAAATCGGACTCTTTTCCTGCTGTAAAATTGCTCCAATGGACAATTTCCACATTTTCTAAAAATAAGTAAAAACTACTTTTTTTAAATGAGAAAACCATGCTGATTTCAAATATCCACACGATAATCACCAAAAAAAATTACTTTGTTAAGTATAACGAAAGGAAAATCGCAAAATTTGACTCCTTCTCGAATCGCTCCGCTATTGGCTGCTCCGATTATGACGTACCAATATCCAAAACACAGATCAGCGTATTTGTGGTAAAGCGTTCTTCTCGTTACTTTCCGATGACCGTTCCTTGTATTTGGAGATTGATGATGGTTGAAAAAAATGCAAATTTTGACATCATAAAGTTATAATAATTGAACACACTAAATAATTAATATTGCATACGTTCTTTACCTTTGAATTGAATGTCAAACATAAAATTTTTTGTGACTTATTCGATTCCCTTGTTTCGGATATTATATGCTAAATATAAAATATAGGTCCGTTCTAAATCGGCATTTGTTGTTAATGTGAGACCTGTGTATTCACCGTTTGCATGTTTTTATAATATAACTTTATAATTATCGTTTAAATATATCATCTAACATTTAAGTTCGACGTTATTTTCAATATTACTGCATTTGATAGAGGGCATAAAGTTTGAAGTTTATTTTCTTTCCTGAAAAAAAACCAAAACACACATGCGGTTTGCACACACATGCACACAGTTGACGGTAGTCTTATTTCCATCAATCAACAAGTTTATGGTGCTGCTTGAGATTGAATTCATCAGCAAATCGTTTGTTGCATACTTATTCACATGAGAGCAGCTTTTCTCATGTATACAAAAGAAAGTGCTGTTTGAGAGTGAATCTACGAGTAAAATTTTTGTTGCATACTTCATAAGAGTGTGGTTCTTCACCTCTATGCACAAAAAGGTGGCGCTTGAGATCGAATACAGAAGTGAATTGTTTGTTGCATACTTCACAAGAATGTAGCTTTTTTCCTGTATGCACAAAAAGGTGCTGCTTGAGATGGGATTTCAGAGAGTAAATGTTTTACTGATGCATACTTCATATTTGTGCTGCTCTTCTCCAGTATGTAAGAACAGGTGCCGCATGAGATCAGAGCCACGAGTAAATTGCTTGTTGCACACTTGACATTTATGCAGGTTTTTTTTCTGCATGAATTAACAAGTGAGCTTTGACTTATTTCCAAATTGTTTGCTGCATAATTTACATGTAGTTGGATTTTTTCCTGTATTTAAGAGATAGCTTTTAATACTTGACTTTTGAATCAATTGCGAATTTTGATCTTGGTTTGCAAATAGAATAGATAATCGGCTGCGTGGGTGCACGACTGCTGTTCAGAATCATTCTTTAATGTAAGCATTTTCTGACGCAGTTATCCGAATACTTATATCAGTCAGTCACTGATACATTAATAGTTGTTATACTAGAGTTCATCAGGATATGAATATTTCATGTATTCTGTGCAACTGTGGGGCTTTGTTTGGAACTTTTCGAGTTGGTGATGCAAAATTGATTAGTAACCATTCAAGTTTTGTCCAAAATATCCGAAATTGAAATTATTACACCCCCGAATTCGCCTTCAAATTTTCTACAGAACTAACCTATTTTATTCACCTGAAACAAATTTTGTCAAAATGGAATTTTTTCTGAAGATTTAAATATATTCAAGAACCAATAAATGCATTTAAAAAAACTTATCTGGCGTTTCCCCACAAATCGCCTTATGTGACAAAACACGTTTTGAATGTTTGGCTCCCCAATTGCAAAGATAAATTGTGTCCGTTATATTATATTTATTTGTACAAAATCGCAACAACTTGTCTTTATTGAGCCAATATCTCTACACAGTTTTTGGACTATAAGGGAAGATATGATGCAAATTCGCGACGGTGTGGTTCGATTCTTCCGCCCGAGACCCAGCGAAGATCATGGTACCAGGTGTCTCGGTTTCTCCTTCGCCGCGGGTGTTTAGGGTATTGGTACGTCACAGCCCCTTCGCGCGCTTTTGGCCTGATTTCGCGCACTTTAAAAAAGACCAACTTTGAAGTCGTATAAAAAAATAAATACGAATCGGAAAGTGAAAATTTTGCGATGGATGACTCTTTTTCGGTTGTCCGAATAGAATTAAAAAATAAAAAAAATGTGGGAATTGTCCATTCACGTCTATCTTTGCAGTATTGCACTTGCCACTCGCATGTAGCGGCCAAAACAACGTAATACGTACCATATCTTTCTACAAATATTAAAACTTTAAAAATTGTGCTTAAAATTGTAATTGACGAAAATTAAAAAAAAAATTCCTGAATTCTGCATTCCAAAATTTTTAATACACCGAAAAAATTTCGGATTTAGAAATTTTTAAAACTCCTGAATTTTGGGCTATACTTGGAAAAGTAGCTCCCCTACGCCAGACACGGAGTTTCGCTTCGCGGGAATGGAGAAAAAAAAATTCAAGGATTTCGCACATTTTTGGCAATTTTCAAGTACTTTTCCCGGGCACCGAGTTTGCCAAATTAAATTACCGTACTTTTCAAGGATCGTGGGAACCCTGTATATGGTTTTGCCGTTAAAATATTTATTCACATCCCGTAAAATAAATTGGTAGACTTTAGATAAGCTATACCTAACGAAACTAGAAAAATTTAAAAGGTTACTTTGTACAAAACAAGACTGTGTTACATACTGATTTCAGCATGGATGGCAAAGAATTCATGCCTCTAGGTGAATTAATGTGTCGATCATTTAACGCTCCGGAATGCAGTAAAATGGCTTGACTCAAATCGCTGTCCTGTAAGAAATAAAAATTATCAATTCACTGTTTTTTAAAGCTCAACAAAGTTAAAAACTAAAGCAAATAAAAGATGTCATACTTTAAGACATGAAGTATCAGGATGATGATCAACTAAAAAATAAGATTTTTATTCAATATTATTTATAAATTAATACAATAATTAATACTAATGGTTTACAGTAATTGATTGGTGTATAGCGAGTAATTGATAATTAATACAAAGAATTTATATGTGCATTTACATAAAGTGTAAGTATAAAAAATAGCAGAAGGCATGCATTAATTAAATAAGTATAGAATTTTCAAATGTATTTCCTAAAATAAACAAAAAATATCAATTAACACCCTGGCGCTCATTGACGACCAGGCATCACCAGTTTTTACATCAATGCACTCAATTTATAAAATCATGAAAATACTCCATTTTACAATATTTTTTTTAATTGTTTGAGATATATACCTACTTTAAAAGCTATCTCTTTGTAAGGAATTAAATTTAGTACCATTAGAAAATTCAAAGTTAGTAAATTTAAATACTTTCAGTTACTCAATATAAACATTACCAAAAATAATTATTTTTTGGTACTTTACTGAATCATAATACCATATGGTTCAGTAAAGGTACCAAAAGTAACTACTATAACAAAAAGACCCTGATTTTACTAAGGTAGGGTGATCTAAAGCATTTCAACTTAGTTGTTTGTAGATATTTATGCAGTTAGATGAATGTTTTATTCATATATTATATCTTTTGCTGTCAATTTTTAATTTTTTTTTTAATTATTTTGGTTATTGCTGGATTTCTAATAAAATTCGCAAGTAAAAGTTTTTAAATTTTTCAATAGACAATGCTTCCTTAGCAATGGCAGCTTCCCTTTGTAATGGTTGGTGGTAAATTGTACAGAAGTACTAAAGTTTTGTTTTTGCTAAAAAATAAAGTTTTTACAGGGCATACATAAATTTGTAGAAGTGGAAATAGATTATAGAAAACAAATATTTTGAAATTAAATCAATAGAAAAAGAATCAATAGTTGCAAGAAAATAGTGAATAGACAGTGTGAAAAACAATTATATTTTTTTCCCTCTGTTGATAAATTTTACTGATTCTTTACATTTTAAAGTGCTAACAGTTTACGAGAAATTCCAGATATGAAATGTTTTGTAAAAAAATTAAATACCTTTTGGAGGTGAACGAGCCGAGCTGAATTCATCATCAGATCCTTCATGGTACAGATGAGGAGATGTTGCAGCAATAATTCGCACTTGGCCACTGAAAAAATAAGCAATTACGATATGTTTTTCAGAAATCAAAGATACCATGGTCAAAACGTTAATATTTAGGAAAAAAACTAAATGTTTGGGTTTTACACAATTTTGCACTATCACCTTACTCTTACTTTTTCTTTCAATTTTGCAATAAAACCTGTACTTTTCTAGAGCAAACTTATGCATGACTTGACATTAATATTTTCAAGTATGACAGTTTTCATTTATCCTTTGCTTTGTTAATGCATTTTATTTTTCAGATATGTTTTTTTTTTTTTATTATTTAAATCTTTTTCCTTACATCATTATTTTCCTCTATCATCATTTAATTTAAAACGGATGATGATAACTAAATAGTTATACACACGATTTCTTGTCTATTTGTTAGTTTGTTGTGGATAAAGCAACAAAGCAGACTGATTAGTTGCAGACTAAAAGTTGGTACAGACATAGAACACAGCCTCGAATAGTTAAAGGTCGACTTACATGGATTTTGAAAATATATAAAAGAAATATTGAACTGTGAGATATAATGTTTAATTTATTAAAAAAAAAATTGTGTCATTAATAAATTAAAATCCATGTCATTTAGTTTATTTGAAACTGTTTAATTACTTTTCCCTGTTGCCTTAGAATTATAATAAATGGAAACTTAAGGACATATTTTATGAATTGTAGCGTACGATAAAAAAAATTGTAGCATATGAATATTGTAGTTATTAAAATTGTAGTTAAGTATTAGTGTACAGCAGAATGAATGAATTTTTGTTGGTTTAGAAAATAAAAAATTAAAGGGCCATGAAAGAAAGTATAGTTAAATATTTGGAAACCAGTTGGCATTGTTTTATTTTGATGTTGCTCGAAAACAAGTCTAACTATTCTTGATTTTCAGGAATTTAGGTTTGTGAAGGGTAGGGTCCGATTCACAAGAATTTTAATTTGTTAAGTGGCCAAAACAGCCTTAAATAATGGCTGGACGTATACCTAAGATATACAGAGCAAAGTTGAATCCTATTGTACTAAGCAGTAACTTTGACTTTAACCTATAACCCTGTGAAATTTCATCCACTATTACTAATATTAAACTTATTTTTATTTTAATTAAAATATTTTCTCTCCTATATATGGTATTTAAGGCTTAGAACCTGTAGATCAAAGAGCATATGATACACAGGGCTATTAATATTTTTGACAGAAATATTTGTCATCAAATGTCGGATTATAACTTATTTTCGATATTTTAAGCACACATTTGAATCTAGAAAAGTGAAACTTTCAATTTATTCACTATATCACTACTTGGATGCATTCGAAAATTTTAATCTTTTGCTTTCCTGTCAATAGTTTTTGGGTTAAAATGTATTCCACGTTAAGCCTTGATGATTTTTTTAAAAGAGCAAAAATCGGAAATCTAACACATTCTTGGCAACAAAAAATTTTTGGTGACGTGTTACTAGATTTGGCGAAAAATCAGGTGTACCATAGAACATTCTATATAGTTTCTATAGCTCAATTTTTGTTTCGTCAATCCATTTACTAATTTTTTTTACAATTTTACTCTTAAAATATTTAAATTAATAACAGTATAGTGTATTTCACCAGAAAAATGTAAAGTCATCGGTACCTTTTTTACTGAAACAGAACTATATAGAGCTAATTTATCGTAAAATTTTCATTGGCTGTGAAAACAATAACCATTAATATATTTTGGTTCTTCAAAATTTAATTAGTTTGCCTTTGTCCAAATCTTACATCTATTGTTAAATTATAAATAATATTACAATAGACGTGAAATTTTGTTTATTTTTTATTCCAATTTGTCAATATATTGACAAATACAAAAAAACATAGTATTTTTAAGATGATTGACAACTGTTGTATTAGACCTAAAGTAAAACTGCAAAATAACACCATTGTACCCTGGCACATAATTTAATAATATCGATCTGGATTCAACTAACTCAAAATTACATATTTAAAAATAAATATAATTTTTTTTTCAAACCTTCTGATTAAATACTGTAGAATAGTTGCTATATCTCTATCTTGATCACTATCCGAATCTCTCTCTAGTTCGCTTTCATTCATTTTTCTATAGAGACTGTTTCACTTTTTCGAAAAATACATAAACCATGGAAGAATAATTTCCTATCGAATTTAATAAGGAAACATCGAACTTAGAATTGTAGCAATCCCCAAAAATCTGTTTAATAGTAAGCGACGTAACATGCCTCTTGGTAAAGAAAACAGTTTTGTTGATATTTTCTACAATAGTAGTACCGCAGATAAGCATAAAAATAGGGATATTTCAAAACTCCAATAAATATTAAAAAGTGGCAAGGCAGTTATTTTTTTAAAAATATAAATTTAATTAAAAATGTAGTTTTAAAACTAATATTATTTTTTTTAAATATTTAAACATTTCAGCATTGAAGAACACTCGCGAAATAAGGATTATAATTTATGGCTCTACATAAAATTTAAACAAAATTCAACAAATATAAAATTCTTTTTTTTGTCAGTTTAATTTTCAATGACAATTCGAAATTTGTTCTAAATTAATCATTATAATTATTAATATATTTCGGTTGACACCAATTAATAGAACAGCCTTTGGTCACGTGACGTAACCATTGTTTAACGAGGCAAATGGCGTATCTAGGAGGAAGTCTAGTCAGTTTTGGTCTTTTAAAATCATGAATGAATTAATCGTAAACAGTGATTTTAAAGATTGATGATCAAAATTTGAGTTTTACATAGTTTGATGCTACCTCTAGTGCGTGAAAATAGGCTTTTTTCCATCCAGAAGCGTACGAAAAGTGTGAAAAATTGTCGGCATCACACGTGCGTTTGTGTACATCGTGTGGATGTTGACATGAATAGTTATTTTTAATAGATAAATCTTCCAACTCTCATCGGTATATGTCCCATGAATTGCATTAGCTGAGTTTGGTGATCTTTTATTGTGTTTTTAAAAACTTTAACATCGATAAATACAGACGTCAACTTGGCGGTTCTTCGCATCCATGAAGCTGTCAAAAGTAAGAGAAGCCAAAACTAGCAAATATAGTTATTTAAATAATCGAGTTTAATGGGATTTATAGCAATATTGAGAATTTACTCTTTATAGATATCATTTAATGTTTTGATGATAATTTCTTGTGCTTGTAGATGAACAGTTTTACATTGCTAGGCTGAAGATTACTGTGTTTATTTTGATTGTTGTTGGTGTTTGAAAAGATCGTTGTATTTCAAAATTAATACTGTTTTTAGAACTTAATTTTAGTTTCGTCTCTGAAAAAGCTAACTTGTAATGGATTTTGTTGAAACTTTGATGAAATCTTAGCTAATAAGAACAGGAGACTTTGTTTTAAAGTCTTATTTTTGTTGTTCAGTTAGTTTTTTATAATTAAAAAGGTTTTCTGAAAAAACAACTTTTATGTAATTGGTACTAGACGTTTATATAATTTAGACGTTTACAAGCACCTTTTTATAAATAAAGCATGACATTTTCATGGAGTTGTTTTCTATTTTTAACAACATACATCAGCAGCAAAATAAAGGTTTGAAAATCTATTACAATTTGCTTTAGTAGGGCTTTTTTTGTTTTCAATCTTATAGAGGTCCACTATATTAATTTTGAATCTTTTTTTAAAGATTTACAATAATGTAGATATACACACAAATCTAAATTAATGCGATGTAATCTAATTGTATATAGATCTAACATATATAGCTTCTATTAATGATACTTCCATAACTCTACATCCTGAATCTTCCACATATTTAAGACTTGTCAATAAATCACAGACCATTTTTATTTTTAAAACTGATATACTGATTAACGGTAAACAATGACTAAACAGTATTCATGGCCTAAAAGGAATAAAAAAAATGGGCATAAATACTGCAGTTAAACTATAATTAAAACGTTAACTTGAATTACTGGGTTCGATATTGTATACAAATAATGTCGACCAACTACAGGCTCTAGGCCCAGCAAGGTTGGTCGTGTCAATCTATCATCCTCACGATTCCCCAATGCCGATCCAATTGCTTTTTAAAACTACCCACTCCTGAATAATTAACAATATACTCAGGCAAACTATTCCATTTGTCTATAACCCTATTAAAAAAATAATACTTTCTAACGTCCCAATTAAGCTGTGACTTGTATAATTGGAATCCATGACCTCTAGTCACATTGGCAATATTAAATTCCAATCCCTCCACATCACCCAGTTTGAATAACTGAATAAGGTCCCCTCTAATCCTTCTCTCCTCGAGTGTATACATATTTAAAGTTCTAAGCCTCTCTCCATAATTAATTCCTGAAGGACCCTGAATAATTTTTGTAGCTCTATGTTGAACCCGTTCTAATAAATCAATATCCTTTTTAAGACCAAACTGCTATATAGTGGTAAAATTACGTCCTTAGATTTAGATGATGCATTTCTTTTAATAAATCCATGCATGAAGTGTCAAATTAAGAATTCCCTCCTAACTAATAGCTGCAATAAGTCATTTTTGTTTAAATGTAGTGGTTAAAATGTATTGAACTGTCCCCCATGAAGACTATTCTGAAAGAACGATATTTGCTATGCTAACATTCTTGGCAACAAAATAAGGTTTTGTTGCCAATAAAACAATTCCTATATTTTCCACGTGAAGTGTTGTCGAAAAGGGTAATCAGATTTAGTGAAATATCAAGGAGACCATAGGGTATATTTTAACCAAAATATCATGTTTGAAGAAAAGATTTTAAAAACTAAAAAAAAGTGGATTTGTTTTTTATAAATGTAAACTAAGTCTTTAGAAAATTACAGGTTGCAGAAGGTTTTTAAAAAGTCCTTGAAACGACTTTATTCTTAAATGATTATCATATAAATCTTTTATATATCAAATCATTAATCAATAAAGTGATTAACATTTAAATAATTTTACTAAACCTCTATTAAAAATGTTTAATCTTAATGTGATTTAAACACAACTTTCTATCTGAGTAAAAATATTACCACTTCTTTACACCTGACAACTGTTAGCTAATTGCACCTATTTTCTTTTATTTTAATATTTTTTTACTAAGCGATTAATTTATTTATTTTTAAATTATTTGCGATTTTAGAATTAACTTCTCATTAAAATGTATACAAGTTGTTTGTGTTCATCTGTCTTTAACATTCGCCCATGGAGATTTTTCTGAAAATCCTATATTGGTAAATTCCTAGTGTACGGTGCCTCCTTGGCGCGATTCTGAAAATTGGCGTCAAAACCTGGGCAAATAACGTAAAACGGTGCGAGAAAAAAAGTACGGTTGCCGTACATCATGATATTGCTAAGAACGTTATGAAATAGTTACCAACATATAAAATTTATCGCCCACCAATTGTTGCCAAATCATATTTGGCGGGGGCACCGTACACTGGGAATTAACCCATATATTTATCGCATTAAAACTTTGTTTGACGACAAAAACCGGTTTGATTGCCAATCAAGGAAACTCCATTTTCCCTGCATCTTCATTTGGCGCCGAGTTGCCACATTTGGGAAAATATCAGGGCGACTGTAAAAGACAGATTAACCATTGTTTGCATAAAAAAAAATAAGATCCTTATAAAGTTATTTTTAGGTCCATCTTTAAAACCTTTTTATATTTGGAAAATGCATTCTGTTCTATGTTCACTTCTGTAAACTTACGCAAAAAGATCTCGAACTTGGGCCAACTTTAAACGTGCACCATGAATTTATTTAGAAGCGACATGTAATGTTTGTGAAGTAGAAAAAATCTATATATATATCACCTTTGTATTGATACTGCAATATCTCATTTCGTCCAAAAAATAAACAATGATTAGGTTTTGAACTATCAATTTAATACTTTCCTGTATTTTTAGGATGAATAACAAGTAATGCTGAAAAATTGTGTAGCTTCGATACAACACAGTATTCTCAAGTTCAAGCTAAAAATATATTGACATTGTATGATGTGCTTCGAAAGTTTTTGGGCACCAACACGGTTTGTTACTTTTCTTTATTCATTTGATATTTTTTGATGATAATTTCCTCTTTTCATTTAAACTACATTGCCCAGTGTTTAGTTAAGTAGAGATTTTTTTTTAGAATTAAATAAGTATATCTTTATGTTGTATATTAACTTTACATTTATCTTTTACTGTGAACACTACTTTTTAATTAAGGATTAGAGGAATTTTTATTCAAAAGCTTTCTTCTAGTAAAATCAAATTATACCAAGAGTTACTGTAAAAAATGTACCACATAGGGGTAAAGCTATATGCTCCCCAAACACAATTTATTATGAAAATATATATGTCCAGCCGTGTGTACTACCATATACATACTGTATAAACTAGTGCTCTCTTGACTTTTAAAGTGTGTAACCAAAAATATTGTCTAATTTTTCACTAGTAAAATTTTCATTTTCAATATTATTTATCTGCTTTTTATTGTTAGAAAAAAAAAATAATGAATGAATTGCCAGTGGCTAATTTGTTCATACTTTCTTATTATACCAGTCCTTGCAAGTTATAAAGTGTCAAGCTCGTAAAGTGTGAATGTACCGTGTGCATGTCACAGATAAATAATTAGTATTTTATTTTTTAATTAAGTATTTTGATTAAAAATATAGCTTGTTAACCGTATATTTAAAAAAACAAACAAGCAATTTTAAAAAACTAATTTGAAATATGGTATATTAACGAAAAAATATAATAATAAAAATTTAAAACAAAGAAGGAAATACTAGTAGTTCTGGAAACAGTAGACTTCGAGATCTAAGAAAAACCTGAACTTACATGAAACCGAACTACAAAAATGGCCCCCATCTGGTCACTAAATTAAAAAAATTCTAAAGAAACATAAATTGTTTTTAATAATTTCAAGAAACTTCCATGCCAAATTTAAAGAAAATCGAACAATGTTTTCTGGTCATGACTGCATAACAAACAAATTTACAGACGAAATGTAGTGTGTGCGAGTTGAAAGGACCTCTCTAATGTTCGACCAATAAACACAAGAGTCCTGTTCTGATAGTACTGCAAACATTTAGTGAGATTTTACAACCTACCATGCCGATACATCCATGGGGGCCCTATAATAAGGAAGTACCATACCTTGAAAAATCCTTGCTTTCTTTATAGACTGTTTGTAAAGTTTCACTAAACTTATTACTATGGTATGAAATAGGTATATTATTAGTTTTAATGTAATCTTAAAAAAAATCCTTAATTCAATCAGTTTAAACTAATTTTATTTGATCCTTTGTTTCATTATATTTGCTACTTCTATCTTATTGATAAAAGTAGCAAATACAATGATTGATTTATTGAATTAAAAAAAAATTATATTAGTTATAATTCATTTAAGGTATTATATAAAGTATTTACACCAAATTCAACACAGATTGATAAGGTGTGTTGTAGATTAAAAAAAAAAGTTAGAACGAAATCCACAATAATCAATTTCTGAGAAAAAGACCAACTTTAAAATCATCACCACAAAAAAAAACTTGGTGGCAATGGTAATTTTATGTTGGCTGAGTCAATGAACTGTAAAAAAAAAATGCTACATTGAAATGCTGTCTAAGATAAAAAAAAAGCAATTAAGGAAAAATGTGAGAGGACTGAAAAGTGTTTAGAACCATAAGGTTTTTTTTTATTACTCACTTCCTTTTTATTTAAAAAAAAAAGGAAAGTGAGCACAATAGAACCAGTTTTGTGTTGTTCAGAACTGGTTTTGTTCTGAAAGGAAAGGGTTCAGAGAACCCCTTAGTTAAGTTATTTGCGCTTTTCAAAATGGAGGATTTTACCTTAAACGGCAGGCGACCCTTGATATTCAAGAACCGGGTGTGTATCAACAATTGCTCTCAAAATATCCTTAGAATTAATTTTTAAAAATGAGTAGAATATTGTAAAAAAAAATCCTGCTGGATTTTTTTTAGCTGTATTTTTAAATTGCAATATCCTTTGCATACATATATTTGATTCGTGGTAATATGTATTACTTTGATAACTTTTATTAATGAATGTTTTTTAAAATTGTAGGTGTTATTTTTGAAAATGACAACAGTTCCTGTGACTAGAAATCATTCGTTAGACGAGGAGGAGCTTCGAAATCATGGGGCTTCAAGAATTTTAGATTTGAGTGAGCACAAGTTTGGGGAAGTCAGTCATGCCGACTGGATAGAAACTTCGACAGATAAACCAGGTTAATTTACTACATTTGTTGCAAATTTTGTATTTTCATGGTTTTAGTTGTTAGAAATTATCCGACAGTGGTTTTAACTGTAGGATAATTTCAATAGAACAATTTTGATTTTGTAATGACTAAAAGGATTAAAACTTTGTTTCACAATTTTAATATCCATTCTCCTTTAAGTAAAAAAAAATTAACAGGGGGGCCACATAAACTGGAAATCAGGGAATTATCATAGAAATTTTTAATTTTGGAAAAATCAAGGAAATTTTCGGAATTTCACAAAAAATCAGAATTTTTCAAATTAGGATCATTAAAACAGCAATTATCGTCTGTTATGCCCTCCATTCTGGATAATTAAATTGTCAATATTTCCTTTTAGTTCTAAATAAGAATTAAAAAAACATGGTTATGCGCATTTTCATATTTTTAGTTTTATTTTTGTAAAAACGTGAACCACTGCTGGAAGGGAAAGCAAAGTGTGTTGGACCTTGAATTGTAAGCAACATGTGAGGGGCTAATGAATATGGGATTTATTGAAATATGAAGCATATAAAACATTTAAAATTATCTACCAAAAAAATAATTTGAAAAAATTTTGCTTTTTTTGCATTATCTGCTTCCAGAGAACATGTTTGATTACTATTATGCCTGTCGCAATTGCATAATTTGTGTTGTATTCATAAATTATTATTTTAACTGTCAATAAGTATTGTTTATAATTTTACCTTTATAATGCAATATATTTATAGTATTATTATAGTGTGGATACTTTGTTTGTATACAAAGCATGTTGCAACATTTCTGAAATGTATTGTAAAATGAGAGAAATTTTTGTGTCACCATCATGGAAATCGGGAAACTTTCTTTATCTATAAGCATTTGCTGTAGATCTCCCATTTACTGGCTTGTTATGCCTCTGCTTCTTATCGATAAAAACTTCAATTTTCTTGTATCTTTATTAACTCTTAAAAACGGTCCCCAGTCTAAATAAGTGGAAATTCACAAGTTTAGTTTTATTGGATAAAAATATTTCACAAAAGGAATTTCCAGCGTTTATTCACAATATAATCAACGATGTAATTAATGTTGTTTAGTTAATATATTGTTAATTATTTTGTGCGATGTTTAACGCACAATATAATTAACTATGGAAAATTATGTGAAATTTCCAATCTAGTTGATAATAATAAAATTATTAATAAAAATTTAGAATTTATTTTGTATTACAATTTCTTAATTTTATTACCAACACTCTTTTTCACTTCCAGTTATTCCGGCTCCGATCTTACGCAGAAACAACTCCCTTCCGGCCGATATGCCGAGTGTGTCGCACTCTGTGCCCTCTCCACAAGGGGGTCCCCAGGGGCCCCTCATGTCCCCCAATCAATACGGTTCCATCGACCCAGTGCACGATTTACCCCCCGACTTGCTCCAGGCAGGGTGGAGAAAGTTCTGGAGCAAGAGGGAAAACAGGCCTTATTTCTTCAACAAGGTTACTAATGAATCTCTATGGGAGATGCCACGACTCGGACAAGTAAGATGTTTTAATTTTGTGATAGACAGTAAGAAGTTGTAATGTCTCTCAGTAGCTACTTATTCTTTATCTGAATTCAAAAATTACTTATTTTCGAAACTCAAAGTAATATGCCCAGTAGCAGAAAAATTCTTAACATTCTGCGACAAGATTTTAGTGAATAAGATTTGTCTGCAATTTAATTTATTATATAACTATTGGTATACCTTTCATGAGCAAGAATTCGGGTAAAGAGAGAATCTCAGCAATAGTATTACTTCGTTATTCACAGTTGTTTTTTTCATGAGCTGTTTAATCATTGCTAGATTATAAGAATTCATCACTTAAATAATATAGTACCAATTATTTAAATGTTTAATATCTTTATGAATAAACACATACCCATTTATTAAATAGTTTCAGCATTTAAAACAAAAACTCCTTATATTAACAATATTTTTTATGAAAAGGACAATACAAATTAAAATTTTATTTCATTGTTAAAATTTATAAATGAAATAAAAGAAAGATTATTTTCCAAATTTCCTTGGTAAATTAATATTGGAATTATAACTTTAAAGTATGGTAACTTCATTAAATTGCAGAGTTCATACTGGAAATAAAAAAGGGAAGGGTGCAAAAAGAAAGCATTTTTTTAAAATCTGCTAGTACTTAAATATGGAAGTCTCAAAATTGCTGTTGTCGCCGTGTTTCTGCTTCCAGGGTAATATGTAGCGCAGAATATTGTATAATTTTTTTCCCTATTATCATGCTTAATGTGTGTAAATTGTTATTGTTTCTATCACACTGAAAAAACTAGACAGGGAAATGTCAGGGAATTTCAAATCGTGTTCTCCCCGGACACCCTGTTTTTAACCTATAGTTTCTAACTTGCATCAATTTAAAATCCATATAAAAAATAAAATATCACAGAGAAGGAGGGTTTGAAATAACTAAATCAAAGCACACACATAATTTTACTAAAACTCAATTATTGAAAGTTTGTTCTCCTGTTGCGGAGATAAACGTATGGCGTTATTTTATTCAGAAATGTCAATATTTTTTTTAATAGGAATAATTTTTAGATTTTGTATCCTGGCATCCCTTTAATCGTTTATTTTAAAATTAGACTCCTAAATAAGCAATTAAACAACATATTTTAAGATTTTTTAGAAATAATTTTTTTTTAAATGTGACATTTTCTTCCAGTATGACCCATCAACCGATCCGTTGGGCATACAGATGTCCCCTACAGGTGGTGGTGAACCTCACACTCCTCTCACTCCCCTTTCTCATCCACCCTTTCCACGAATAGGAGAGAAAAGGAGAGCATCGGAAGATGCAATGCCTCTTATGGCAAAGAAAGTTATATTGTGGTAATTTTTGGATTTTCTACAAATTTATCATTAGTTATGAAGTATTTTTAAAAAAATAAATAAATTAAGCAACATGAAAATTTTTAATGCAAGTTTTTTTTTGTCTTCAAAACGAATATTTTATAGTTAATTTTGAAATGTAGAATTTTAAATGGAACTATATTAAAAGGTTTAATATTATATATTTTTGGTTAAACAACCAAAGCTTTTATCTTCAATCTATGTGTAACTGTTGGCGATACATTGTTTGGAAGTTTAACCAAAGATATATATGTATGAACCAAACTTGCGGCGGACGATGTAAGGTTTGTTGGTTGCGCTATTGTTGACTCCATTTATATTAGATTCAGAAGGTTAGTGCTAAAGATCTTAAATAAGTTGATGAGTGTCATAGTATTTAGAAAACAAATAAAATTTAATGATCAAAATATCATAGTTAAACAATTGCATTTATAGGTAAATTAAAAGCATTACAATTATGATCAAGAGCATGCGAGAAACACATGTGGTTATGTTTGTTGCCAGTCTAGAAATGTTTCAGTGTTCATCGGAATCAGCTGCTCCTTTCAGAGGGCCTCCATGTTGCAGATCTCCCATTGGCACTGGGGTATAAACACTGAAAAAATGAAAATACTTTCTGTGAATTGCTTGAGACAGAAAGAAAGGTGAACAAACTGCAATTTCGCTGATGATAATGAATAACAATTTTTAATGGTCCTGATTATATATATTGTGAAATTCTGAATTGTTATTTGATGATAATTATTAAAAATAGTATCAAAATTGGACTTTTTAAATTCTACTTTTTCCCCCCAAATGTAATAAAATTGTATTATTATTTTTAAATTTAATTTAGATTTTTTAAAGAGTAAAAATCTATTATCTGCATATTATCTACTGTTTCTAGTATAGTGGTCTCTCAATTAGATTTGTTGGCATTTTAAAATGCTACATACTTTAAAGAAAATGCACAATCTTTATTTTATTTATATAAAAATAAATCACTTCAGTGGCTACTGGGACCTGGAGGTTGCAACCAATGTTATTATTTGGGAACGATCTCCATCTCTCCTGCCACCACCACATCCTGAAGTGGAGCAATTCCGATCAAACCTGGTCATCAAGTTGCGACAGCAATACCAGGAAATGTGCCACTCTCGAGAAGGTGAATATTTATGAATAAAGCACTAATGAAACTTTTTGTTAGAGCTTTAATTTTTACTTGGTCCAAGTTTTAAATAGCTTTGCTTTAAAAGGTAACTATTTCATTAAATTTTATAGAAATATTACTTTGCTAAGAATCTTTTTTATGTGTGTGTAAAATGTGTTTTGTCAATTACTTATGCAATTTTGTTTATGCATTCTTTAAAAAAAAATTGTTTGGAGATAATTACATTTGTTAAATTTTATTCATTTTGCTCGAACCTGAGTTAAATTATTTTTTAAACTTTCTCTGTTTCAAAAGTTAACACATTCGCTGCCACTGTAGAAATAAAATGGGGCCCATATTGCCACATCTTTTATTCTTGATTTGGTTTTAAAGTGATTAAAATTTGAGAAAATTTTGAAATAAAAAAATCTATGTCTTTGCTCGAGTTGTGTATAACTCCAGGAGCGACAAGTCCAATATGGGCTGTGATAGCCCAGTTTTAAATTCTTTGTTAGGAATTGTATTTAACTCACGGAACCTATTGGGTAAAGAAGGCATGAGTTAAATACAACTCGTATGGCAGCGAGTGTGTTAAACATGGTTTGCATGGTCCTTTAAAGTCCTTAAGCACTACTTAATAATGGGTCCTTAATTAAGGGCCCTTAAAGTCCTTAATTTTCAATTAAGGTCCTTAATTTTTTTCAAACATGAGTTTTTTTTTTACTGATTCACATGGGTGGTATTTTTCCGTGTCTAATCCGAATTTCAGAGTTTTTTAAATTTTCGGAATCTAAAATTCCGGGTGCATTAAAAATATTGGAATGTAGAATTCTGGGTTTTACTTTGATAGTGTCTACACATTTGACTGGTATATGCGAGTGTAAATCGGCAAGACGAGAAAATGTGTTAATACGACAGATTTAGTGTTAGAAAAAACAATTGTGAACTTTTGACCTCTGTTGTCCAATTTTTTAGTCAATGGTATTTCATTATCATACACGACACTTCATCGTTAGAAAATCTCAGTTTGTTTGTTGTTTTGTGAAGAATTGATACTCATTCCAGAAAAACGGGAAATTCACAAGAATGTAGCAACTTTAACATTTACAGGGATGGGAATTATGCTCCATAGTTTGCCGGAAGTAGCATCCTGCGCAAACTTGCTACAAAACCACATTTACGTGCGATTCTCAGCCAACTGCGCCAGAAAATATAAGAAGTCCTTAAAAAAATATGGAGAGGTCCTTAAAAAGTCCTTTAGAACTACTTAATTTTTACTTTTGGAAATTTGTATGAACCGTGTTAAATGTCAATGTCTGGAAATGTCCATGTATTAATTAGTTCTTCTTTAAGTGACTCTTATAAAATAGATGTAATGTATAAACGCAAAGTTATTTTATTGAATATTATTGCAAAGTAGCTCTACTAAGATTGTAGCTTTCTTGTAACTTATTTTACTGTTAAAATACATAAAATAAATTACATTTTAAATATGTTTTGCCTTCTTAATTTTCTGTTTCCTGCATTGTTTAATGTATTTATTATGTTTAGGTATTGATGCACCCAAGGAATCCTTGAACAGGTGGTTTATGGAGCGAAAGATTATCGATAAGGGCTGTGACCCGTTGTTGCCATCCAATTGTTTCCCTGAAATATCTCAGTCTATGTTTCGGGAAATAATGAATGATATTCCTATTAAACTAGTAAGGCCTAAGTTTTCCGGTGATGCAAGAAAGCAACTATCCAAATATGCAGAAGCTGCTAAGAAAATGGTTGAATCAAGGTATATGATATATAATTATTGCTTCCAGTTTGCAAAAAAGACTGAAATCTATTGTTATTATTGCTAAATCTTTTTGAATATCCTAGTTGACAATCTTATAGAGTTCAGTATATATGTTACAGTGAAAGACCGAAATCTGCCGAATGTCGACTTTCACTGGTGAATGTCGACATTCACATAGTCGCTTAGTGCATGGGTGTATGTCCAAAATATTTGCTAAATACCCTTATTTCTGACTTACACCGGCGAATGTCGACATTCACCATGCACTAATGGTGAATGTTGAACATGTGTTAGATTTATATTTTCTTCGTATTTCAGTCGCGATAAAACGTCACAAGGGTGACGTAACTTTTTCGCCTCTCTTTCTGAGAGGAGTGACCAAGAACTTAAAACAAACAGTACATTCTAAATGAGAAAAGAAAATAATAGTAATGAAAAACTTACTTAATTGTGTGATTCAAATCTTATTTATTGCAACAATTTAAACTATTATGACACTTTGAATTGCACAAGAGTCCCTTGCTTTTACAACTGCATTTATTTGTGGAACACTTCCTTTTGCAATGACAGCGTGTATAGCCTTGCCTTTCCCCCCCTCGCTTCTCGAATTAGCTGCAGCTGCGTCTCTCAGCGATATTTCTTGGAAAGAAATCTCATCTATGGAAAGTAACTTTTCTTTATAAATTAAGAACTGATTACGTGTGTAAAGCTGCTTGAGGGTACCATTTTTATTTGCCACTGGAGTCTTCTATTCCAACAACAACCGCTAACACATTTTGGCTATCTGTACGACCACGGTCGACATCAGGGATTTGTATTCGTACAGTATCACCAATTTGAGCAGGAGGGAATTGTTTTTGTGAGGTTCGTAACATTTCTGTTGCTTGCAGTAGAAGATTTTCTTTCGCGGCCGCTCTTTTTATAGAAATTAACTCGTGTTTTTCAGTCAGAACTTGATGTGAAGACGTGGTAGATTGCAGGTCCTCTTCAATATTTTTTTTTGGAATATGGTTTTCGGTATGACTACCGCTAAAATTTTTTTCCGAAGTATTAACAGTTTCTTCAAGCTGTTCTTTGGTTTCAAAAGTATTGGCAATTTCTTCGAGTTATTCTTTGGTTGTTTCAATATTTGCGATTTGTTTGCTAGGCAAAAAAAAACAATGCTATGCCTCTTTTTGCTTTAACGCCAAACATGGCTTCATAAGGACTTTGGCGTATTCCTTTGTGGTATGTAGTGTTCTTGGCAAACTGAACAAAGGGTAAACCATCTGACCATTTATTTGTATCGTTATCGTTCATCCATGCAGTTAGCATATTCTGTATATCCTGATTGGCCCTTTCAACTGAGCCTTGTGTTTGACTGTGACGAGGCTTTCCATGAACTATCTTAACATCTTTCCACATATCGCATATTTTGGATATGATTACTGAATTCTCTACCATTATCTGATTGCAATATTGCTGGAGCACCAAAATATTAGAAGAACTTGATACGCTACTTCTTCAGCTCTCTTAGTTTTCAAAGGTTATAGCTAGACAAACTTAGTTAAATGATCTTGATACACCATTATGAACTTTTATTCGCCATCTCTGTTTGACTGCAGATCTATCAGATCAACTTGACATCTTGAGTTTAACTCAGAACTGACCATTGGTTTCACAACAATACCTTTCTTAGGTGCACTGTGTTTCACTTGACACTGTCTGCATAAATTTAAATACAACATTACAACTTCATGTGTAATATTTTTGTATTTAATTTGCAACTCTTTAAACATACGTGTTCTTCCTCCGTGGCCTGTTCTGGTGTGAGTTTCATATAGTATACTGAACAATTCCTCATTAGTAACATAATACTGTGCATTCGTTTCTCCTGGTTTTAATGGTACAATTAACTTCTCTTCATCATTAATTTTTAAAACGTCTGTAATCCAAAGGTGTGTTGCACTTAATTTTAGCAGAAACCACTTCAGAAAGTATTTTAGAGTACTTTTAGTAAATACTTATTATAATTACTTGAAAAACAATAATATTTAATTTATTTCTAAAGTTTTAATAAAAAAAATGCTATTTTTAAAGGAAAAAATGTTGCATTCTTAGAGAACTACTTCCTATTAAATTAATTATATACAATGTAGTTAAAATGCACATTTTTCATTCAGAAACATTTCACCTGAGAGTAGAAAGATAGTGAAATGGAATGCAGAGGACGCTTTTCAATGGATCAGGAAGACACTGAACGCCACTTTCGACGATTATCTGGTAACATACTTAGCATCTGTCTTTTGTTTGTATCTCATTTTCTCTTTACAAGCAGTACTTGAAGTTTTCCAATTGTTGTGCCCATAGGAAAGGTTGGGTCACTTAAAGCAGCAATGTCAACCCCATCTTGTAGAAGCTGCCAAAGATTCGGTGGAAGCGATTTGTGCAAAGATATACAACCTCTCCTGTGACTATGCGAAAAAGATCAGAGACAAGCATTGGTCTCTTTTCAGGCAGCATGGTATTGAAGGTATAAATATTTCTTGGCTCTGATTTGAAAAACATTCCTATCTTTCAAATGTTAAGACTTTGGTTTAAAAAAAATAGTTTTTAGTAATTTAGCGTCTTGGTAATGGTTTCATGTAACATCTGTACCTCAGCACCAGGGGAGCCAAATCAGCAATTTTTGTTTTAAAAGTTTGCTATCTATCGAACCATACCATAAAAGTTCACTTAATTTATTTTAATAAGCATTTAGCGAGAGCTATAAAAGCTTAAGTCCAATGGTTTAGTTGAGAGTAGGATTAAGTTTTTTCCCTCTCTTGTAAAGTTGCCCAAATGTGACTTAGGATTGTCTGGATCTGAGGTACAGGTATGTATCTTATTTGTTATCAGTTAACTTTACATAAATAACGATAATTAAAATTTTAAAAGTATGATAATTGCAATAGCTCAAATATAGAATTTTAAATTGATTTATATAATGGCTTAAATGTAAGTGGTTAATATTTGATTTAATATAATGTTTCAAAGGGGTAAAAAAAGACCCATAAAGTAAAGTTTATTCTCATATTAGAAGACAAATCTATAGGATAATTACAATTTCATTCCCTTAGTTGTGTTGTATTGTTAATTGTCTTTGTATCAAATCATGTAAGACATTATGAACTAACTTGTAGGAATAAAAGTTTACAATGATATTGATTCAATATAAAAATATTTATTGTTTTTATTTTTTAACTTGTAATCATATATTATTTCTGTACTAAAGGCCCCTTTTACAGCTAAAATACACAAGGGATCTTAACGCATGAGTTATCAAAATGAAGAGAATTTTCAGGAGCTGCGACAAATCACACGTTCATCTCATAAATATCAACGTTTTTCTTATAAACAATGATTTAAAACTAATTAATTTAAACATGTTTTTTTAAACAATCTGTTCATAATGCTGCCATCTATGAATGCGCAGAAGCTTTAAAGTTTTATGATTTTTTGGTAAGGAAATAGTTTGGTGGGAGGGGGGCCGTTCATGTGATAATTATTGCATGGTCATGCTAGTTGCTAGTTATATTATATATATTCAAACTAAAACACTATATTCAAAATATCTAGTAAACACATTGGCAAATTTAATATAGATTGTTCTTTTTTTTAAAGAAATAACCAGCCCTCTCCAAGTAAGCATTCATAAGAAAGTTTACTGTTATCCAGTGCAATTTGCTATTTCATCTCCTCATCTACCAGTTGTGCAGGTAATGCCTGAAAAAGAAAACACTACTTTGCGCTTTAAAGGGGATACTGTGAGGATAGCTACCGTCTATTTCCAGAAACTGGTAGGTTCTTTTAAAAAATTCAGTATGACCCTAACTTGTAATTTTTTTTGTAAATAAGTAATAAGAAATTTAAGAAGTGAATATTCACAATATTTTAATCACATATCAAAATATTCTTTTTCTTTTCAATGTATATATTTTTTTAATGTAATTTGTTAAACAATTTTGTATTAATGAACAAAAGTAACAGCTATGTTTGTCTACCATGTAGCAAACGGTTTACAATGCCCACTCCTTTAAAACAATTAACTAATGGATAATATGTGTTTGCCATAGACACCAACAAAAGTTATCTTGGGTTAAGTGGTTAATTAGAGCATTTTATTCAAGCTTTTTGTTTTTCAATAATATACCTTTTTTAAATTTACAAGAAACATAGCAAAATAAAAGAAACAATTTGTAGGAATACAATGTTCTAAAATTTTTGTTTCTGAATTTCACATCACATAAAATTATTATAATTTGTTTGTATTAAATAATAATTTTTTAAATCATACAAGAAGAGTCACGTAATTTTGCAGGTTTGGTTGTATAGGCAATAACTTTGAACTGTTTAATGAATTAATTAAATGCAAAGAGTATTTATTGGTGTTTTAACAAAATTATTTTCTTCACAATAAATCACATTTAGCTATTACATTCTTTAAAATAGGACATGTTTAGTGTTTTACTGAAAATTATATCTATTAGATCTATTTATTAATATGCTGAAATCTATCTATCTGATGCTCAAGTCTATCCCCAAATTGAATTGACATTTTGAATATTTAGAAAAGAAGTGCCAGTGAATCAATTAAAAAAAAAAATCTTTTATTTTTGAGTATATTGAAATGGCCACATCAAGTTCTGACATCAATTGCATCTGCAAATGATGTGGCCAGTTTAGGACCAAGCTTGAAAAAGACTCAGCACAAGCTAATAAATTTTGAAATAAGATATGGTTGTCTTCGGTTTTAAAATGTTAATAAATCTTGGAAATGGTCCATGATTTCTATGTATAAATTATTTTGTTTGTGCATCTATTTGGTAAAAATATTTAATAAGCAGTTTATTTTGCAGGAACATTTGTATCGCTTGAATTGTTCTGATGATAGAAAGTTTGAAAACTTTCTTGCTCGTGTTTGGTGTATGCTTAAGCGCTATCAGGTAATTTTTTCTGTTTGTTATTTTTTCTATATTAATAGAATTTTTATTTTCATAAAATATTTTTAAAAATTCATAAAAGTTTATTATTTTTAATATGTACATGACTTTTTCTATATGTAAGCCTACAAATTGGATTGTTATTTCTTAAAAAGTTTTAGTTATTATAACATTTATGTGTAAAATTGCTGATAAAATGTTTTAAATTAGTAGCTCCTTCACTAATATTTTCAATGAGTACATCATTGTTGAGAGCATTTGTTATAAAATTAGTTTTAGTTTACTAAATACAAACAGAAATAAAATTATATTTATCAATATTAAAACTATTTTATACCAATTAAAAAAAATTAATTGAATTTTAGCAATATATACTTATTGTTGGTTTAGAAGTAAAACCACATGTATTTAAACCAAAGATTTATCAGCTGTTGATGGCAATGGAATCTAAATGGTAAAACTTCCTAAATGTAAATTACTTTGCTGGGCTCCAGAAAGTAAAAAACATTGACCCTGGATTTCGCCGAAATCTTTAGTTTAAATGTACATGGTTTTACTTCTAAGCTGACATTATAGGTTTGTCCATTGTACTAACATTGGGTTTTAAAATATTAAGGTTGGTTTCACATGTGATATTATGAGTTGAATGTAAATATTCACACAAATAATAATTGATTACAATAAATTGAAATTTATATTTCTGATTAAAAGAAGCCGTATATTGTCATGTTTAAATATAACAATAATAATCTTGTAGTTGGAAGTAGAAATGCAAAAGTTTAAAAATGGTTTTCATGTTGATTTAGTAGATTCTCTAATCTGAAATATCCTTTAGCCTTAATTATTTTTTAATAATAAAAAGCAGTTTTTACATGAATTTCTTAAGTCTAAAAATTGAAATTTATTTCTTAAAGAATATTTTCAGTTTAAAATGCCTCATACTATTTTAATTGGATTAGAAAGTTTTTAGTTGCTAAAAACAATTACTTAAAATCTTAATAATCAACTTGCTAGCAGAGAATAAATTATTTTAGGCAAAATTTAAACATTTACAATTGGTTGTGTAAATATTATTTTATTTTATGTTCTCATTAAATAATATTCTTTCCCGATGTTTCTATCTTATTTATTACAGGCGTTTGCTGGTGTAAACCACAATGAGGGACATGGTGTGCAAGGCTCATTGCCAGTGGCTGTGTTTGATTGCTTGCATAAGCATTTTGGAGTCACTTTTGAGTGTTTTGCATCACCGCTCAATTGTTATTTCAGACAGTATGCATCAGCATTTCCTGATACAGATAGCTTTTTTGGATCTCGAGGGTAAGAAAATTTACAAATCTTTGCAAATTATGAATTGTTAGATAAATAATTTTGCCTAAAACATGTTCTTCAACTTGATATTGCAACTGGACATTGCATCATTACAAAGCAGACAATCAATGATTTAAATGCACCACATATTCAGCCTAGGGGCCCACTAACTCTAAATCTGGCTCTGGTGCATTCTACTTTTTGCTAAATAAGTTCTGTGAAATTATGTGTTATAGAACCATTGCTTGAATAGTAGTAGGATTTTATAATTTTTAACCTTATATATTGAATTAAACAGTTTTGTTTGAAGTCGCCTGTATTTCGTTTCAAAAGGGAATGCTCTCAAATCTAAACAAAGTGCACAGATGTAAGAAGTTTCAATTTGTGACTGTATGGACATTTTCCCCTGCATTAAGATTGTTAATTAACAATTTTAAAATTATAAGTTTTTTTTATATAACTATTGATCTATTTTTTTTATTCCAATAAAGTTTCAAAACCTCCCTTCCATCACTCTTTAAAATGATTGATTCGATGTGATTGCACTAAAAAAGCTCGCTATTCATCGGCTTTGAAATTTTTTTAGTATTCCTACTTCGATACTAAAGTTGATTGTTTTTAACTATCTCACAAATACAGTCCGACCACGAGAAAATGGAAGCTGAACTCCGCCTAAAATTAGTACTACTCGGATTTCTTCTCTTCGTGGTCAGACGACAGTGTAATCTTCAACAAGATGGCCAAGTCAATTTGAAAGTAGCTGATGACATTCTTAAAAAAAAAAATCAGTAATGTTATTGTAAAAGATGCACATAGCATGATAAAAAATATTTTATTTAAAAATTATGTTTAGGGATGTTTTTTATGCACTTGTATGGAAAAATATATATTAAGGTTTCATCTTATTTTTATAGGCCCATTCTGAATTTTTGTCCAGTGAGTGGATCTTTTGAAGCCAATCCACCATACTGCGAGGAACTTTTAGATGCAACCATTGCACATTTTGAGGTATTACTTTCAGTGAATTAATAAGTGATTAATTGAAAACTTTTAATGCTAGTGTGCTTTTAATTGATATCTACATTAAAATATTCTATTTCCTTATATATTATGAATATTATTCTAAAAATGTCTTATTATTTTTAATAGTTGTTTTTTATACATGTATTAATAAATGCAAATCAAGTTTAAGAAAAGTATTGGTTATTTACATTTGCTAGCTTTTAAAATGATGGGAATAATATTTTTATTACAATCGAAATGTTATTGAAAAAAGGATGACATACCCATAATAACTGTAATAGTTACAAACTGCAAGTTAATAAATAGATGAGCATGATTTATATATTTTAATTATAATTTCTTGTTTAATAAGAGCATAATGTTTTTTAATCACTGTATTTTAAATTTATCCAAATGAATTAGTGATAAAACAATGTTAATCGATTATGTTATTTAAAAAAAAACATTTTGATTTCTGTAGAGGCTTCTAAGCAATTCACCAGAACCTTTGTCCTTCATTGTTTTCATATCCGAGTGTCGTGATCCCGTGCCACCCTTTCTTGCAAAGTTTGAAGCAAACAGGTGAAGTTTTTTTTTTATTAAGATACTTATGTTCTGTGTATCCTGAAGCTATGAGTCATTGCTTCTCAAAATGGTTCCTAAGTAATTCCTGCGGAAAAATAAGTTAATTATTATTTTACTAGCAATAATGATGCAAAGATTAGCAATAATAATGATTAATTTTAAGTTAAGATACATTTCGAATAAGATTTTTTAAATTGTGAATAGTGGGTGAAAAAATTGGAAGAATTATTGTGGATTGTATTTATGTAAAAGCCCATTTATTTTCAACTTAATCTTCCATTTATACATTAATCTAATAGAATGTTATACAATAATATGTTATGATAATAATATGTTATGATAATAATATGTTATACAATAATAAGATGTTAATATAATAGAAAAATTATGGTGGAATTTAGATTTTTTATGAAATGAACTATAATAAAATTATTACTTTTTTCAAAGACTAGTTATTTCTTTAAAGTGACGTTTTATTACTTCTACCTTTGATATATACTTAAAGAAAGTTTTTTTAAATGGGTATTATTTACTTTATATGAACTATAATAAAATCATACTTTTTAACGACTAGTTATTTCTTTGAAGTGCATATTTAGTACATCCACCTTTTTAATTTATAATTAAAGAAAGTTTTTATTATTATTATTTATTGGTATTATTAATTATTATTATTATTGGTATTACTTATTTTATATAAGTTTTAAGTATCTAATTGTTATAATTTTAGGTACAAGAGGAAACAAATTTTGATTCCTGCATATGATCATGAATATCGCCATGGCTTTCAACATGTTATTCCAAAGTAAGTTTTTTAGATTACACTATGTTCTTGGTTTAGAATTATTGTTGTGGGAATATCGAAATGCAAATGTTCATACTGCTCTTGATGAGCTTATATACTTATAAGAAAGTCACTTTATATTCCCTTAGCTGTAATCAATGTGTGTGAGAAAGTGTTCTTCTTTATCATAAGCTTTAAAAAATTTGTGATTCTAAAATTTCACTGAATTGTAAGTATATTGTTTCTTCTGTAAACTTCTGAGGAATAACGACGGTACAGAATAAAAATTATTAAATTCAGATTGTTTTTAAATTCATAAAAAAACTCTATTAAGCTTTTTTCAAATCTTAAGCATGGGAGGAATTTTTGAAGGCATCTCTGCCAAATAATTTTTTTATTAAGTTTTTAAACAAGGAATGGGAACACAACATTTAAAAACTCCAATAGTTTGGCTCCTATCATTGGATAAATATAAATTTTTATTCTGTTCCTTTTTGTATTACAATGCAAGTTAAAATACACTAACATGCTCAAAGAGATTGAATATCTATTCCATTAAAATTAAGGTTTAACAAGAGTTCAACTAGGAATTTTACCCACAATAATAATTATTGCACAGGTATGCTGGAATTTTTGTATTGAAGAATCTTGTTCAATTAGTGAAGAAAAAGAATATAAGTTATTTTTTGTTTTAATATTTACAGTTAACACCCTTGGTTACAGTTTCTTTTTTAACAATGTAATTTTTTCATTATAGGTCAGAAATCTGCCAACGCTCCATTCATGGGACCCAAGTTTTCTTTCTTCAAAACGACTCTGGGTACGCCCGCTGGGGACCAACGCCCGAGAGACTGGATGCCCTCCTCGAATCCTTCAAACTCGGCAAAGACAAGGACCGAGAGCAGAGCCTGGCGCCAGCTGCTCCCGTGGCTGCAGCGGCACCACCAGCTGCACAGAACCCTGAGCAAGATCCATCAAAGGCACCCCAGATCGCCCAAGCTGTGGGAAGGAATAATTCTGACAGTGGATATAGTCAGAACCATGCTTCCCTGTAATTTTCTTCTGCTTGGGCCAAGCATAGATGCAAGGCAGTTTGTTTCATTTTATCCCAAAACAATTTTAAATCTTTAAATAGAGAACTGGGAATGATTCTACAATTTTTTTTTTTTTAAATTGTGTGTTTATTAATGACAGATTATTTTTAAGATAGATATATTTTGCATTTGTGATAATCACTGCCTTTTTTCCATATTTCGTTTTTTTTCTTCTATTTTTGTTCCTCCCTCCCCCCAAATTCTTTTATTGCGAGATTGATCGTTGTGCACGCGTTGGCGGTTTGCTTTTGTGTAGTAGTAAAATTGCCGGTTTTGGAATTAAATATCTAGGGATTGTGGCAAAATTGTTTTCTGATTATTATTCCATTTGTTTTAGAGATATGACGGATGTGTTCACTGACTATTAAGAGAATGTTGCTTGTTATTATATACTGTGCATTTTTAATCTTTTACAATGTACTCGACAGAGACGCACAGTAAACCAAAGTCCATTGTTGATATTATTTTAATTTTACAATCAATGTTGAAAAATGTTCGCGGAAAACAAAAAAAAAATATCCCTACATGCTAAGGAAATATGAAAAGTTTAAATTAAATTGTTAATATTGGAAGATTATGTCCATTGAAAGTCTTTTTATACAGTAGTGGTAAAGAAAATTACATGGTGTTGAAATTGCGTAATTATTTTAGTTTATTTAATTTTGTAAATTTTGCAGTGAGATTAAATAATTTTCTTAACCTAAATGATTCATGTTTCATCACAGCAAATCTAAATTAGTTAATCTTAGCCCATTTGATTGGGTTATTCTTTAATAAGGCTTGTTAGAACCCTCTTTAAAAAAAGTGCTAATTTTTTTTAATTAAAGGGTTTTTTTGTTTTTGTTTTGGAGGTTTTTGTTACAGAGTATACAAAGCTTTTAAATACATGTGAAGAGACTAAAATGTCTTTATAGTTCCTTTCAATTAAAATTTATAATGTGTACTTTCTTCAGGATTTATTCAGCTCTGTGCCATTAAGTCAAACACGTTCATTTTAGGTTGAAGTTTTTGTTATTTTACCAAAGGTTATGGACATATGGAAATTGCAAAGTTTTTATATTTTTTATTATGTTTTTGTTATTGTATATATTAACTCTATTAGCATCAAAATTTTAACTATGTAAAATAATTTCATTTTTAATTTGTAGTATTGTTGATACTCTAAGGTAGGCCTAATCATTATATACTCACTGTATAATAGTTCTAACACCTCATTATCGTAATGTCCCATTTTGTAAAAATGAAATTTCATTTCCATCATGTATTCATGCATGAATTATTTATAATGCATTTTCTCCTTTTTTTTACCATTATTTTTCATTTTCAACTTTAATGCATTTGCATACATTTTATTGCACAATGTACATATATTCAATTATTAAAAAAATAAATTTTTAATGACAATTGAGTTGTCAAGTGTTTTGAAATCCACACATTTATAAATTGAGTGAATTGCTCACTTTTGATTGATTTTAGATCATTAAATAAAACTAATTTTAAGGCTTTTGAAAGTTTCTATATTTAAGAAGTGACATATATATGGACCAAACATACTTTGTCAGTGCAACCGTAATGCATAGCATACATACAAAGAGATTAATTCATTGACAACTTCAATCTTCATGCGATAATTTTTGTTAACATATTTTTTTATGATTTAATTCAAGGAAGCTTAAAATGAATTTTGCAGTTAAATTCTAAGTTTAGATGTTTTTTTTTAAAAAGAAGTGTTCAAGGTAAAACTGCTTTGTCATCTTTTTTAAGCAGTTTTTGTTTCAATGAAACTAATTTATATTTTTATTTAAAGTATTTTAAATAGCAGTCATTTGTATATAAGCATTATTTTAAAGTAGTCAGCCTACTTAAAGTTGTGCTTGAAATTATACTAATATTTTTCTCTATAGTAGAATCCAATAAATTTCAGTGTGCAAGTCACATAAAAGTTAATTTATATTAATATAAGATATCATATTTGTTAAAAACAATTAACTTCAATTCTAAAATGTCAAATCAATTTTAATCTTCAATATAAATGAAGTATTTGTGTCTTAAAATGCAATTAAGAAATATTTAACTGTTCTATAATTTTTTTATGTATAATTGACTGAATAAAAACTTTAATTCACATATATATTTTTTGTTTTTATTATAAAATTATTCACGGACTAAATTTATATTTAAAGAAACTTGTAGACAATATTTCAATGTTAATTGAAAATAATTGTGCACAATATTGCAGAGAATTATGCATGATACTAAAAAATATTTTAAGTGAATAAATCGCATAAAAATAATAGATTTTGGTTTTGCTTTTATAGGTATCCGATAAATTTATATTTGGATTTTATCAGAGTATAAGTTGTAGTCGGGTTAGTAACATTTGTTGAATTGAGTGTTTTAAGTTTTTTTGCCATTTTTTTTGCTAAGCTTAGCAAAGTACTTTCAGTTAAATTTCTCTAGTTTAACTTTTTTACCAAATGAAGGGATTCTTTTAACTTCTTATACTTCATGAAATGTAGAGACTTTTTATTTGTGAAATTTTAAGTTATTGAAAGCAGTAAGATCAGTATAATATAATATAGCCCGTTAGATTGAGTTGTTCATGGTTAATCATCGAAACGTTTAAGTATTCATCATTAAAATATGGGGGAAATGTTACAGCAACAAAAATTTATTTACTACATTACTTAATTAAAATTTCTGATAAAGGCTAAAGTTGAGATGACAAAAAATATATCGTAATAAATTTATGTAATTCATAAATTTATATTATGTAATTAATGTGTCAAAATAAAATTTATAAAAGTAAATTATTTTAATAATGTCAATGAGAAGATTAAACAACCAAAAAACAAAATAGTTATAACATATCTTCAAAAGATTGAGAATCTAATTCTGTATGCATACAAGACAATTTTTTTAAAATTTACTTACTCTTGATATATTTTTCTTCAATTTAAATTATAAGTTAATAAGGAATTCTACTGACAATTATCTTATGTAATGTTTAGATGTTTTATTATATGTGGTGCCTCTATTTATAAAATATTTAATTTTAATAGACTGATTAATAACATGTTTGTTTCATGTTCCAACAAGTTTTAGAACTTAACCAAGATCATATAGGCATACTTTATATTTAAAAAAAATTATTATAATGATTGTTATGCTAGATAGTTTGAGATATTTTATATCTTCCCTTTGCCATCTATTTAATTAAATTGGCCATTTCAAAAATACATTTGAACAGCTTTTTTCTTTAAGTCATTTAATTTTTTTTTCATGTACTAGTACAAACAACCTAACTATGAAAATTTTTTTGAAAATAGTAATTTTTATATATTTGAATTGATTATAAGATAAGTTTTTGAAATGACCCATTTCTATAATAAGTCATCTAAATATTGTGTGTATATATATTTAAATTTAAATAAATTATTTTATTGAAAAAAAAATGTATGTTATAAATGCAATTTAATTGTTAAAACTGACAATCTCTTTATAGTATTGCATATTTCCTAAATCATATAAGAGTATATCTGTTGTACTAGTTAAAATGGGCGAGTCTCCTAAAAATGGTATTTAAAATTAAAAACCAAGTTTGTATTTTGACTGTTATTATATTGAAAATTAGCTGAATGTATTAAACTATATCCTGACAGTGTAACACAAAATACTGGAAAAGTAAATTTAAAATGAAAGTTTTTCAATACCATGATGAAAATTAGAAATCACTTAGGATTCTTTTCATCATTTGCTCAATATTATATTTTATGCCCTTGTTTATTATAATTGTACTCCAGCAAACAATCTTAATATTCTGTGTTATATTTATACAGTTAGTGAAATGTGTTTACCCAATTGTTATATAAATTGTAAAGTTGTAAATTAAAAAGTTTCACGCCTAAACCTTAATTCGCATTTTGACTTAAGTTAAAATAAATATTTAAACGTATAAAAAATCATAAGTTTAGATTATTTGAATACTAATATGTTGTGGCATATTCAGACGCTTCCCCTTTTTCTTAAAAGCTAAAAAAAAAAAGTGTGGTTGAATTAAAGTCCCTCTACAGGTACACAATGATCTATTGACAATGGTTCGAGATTTATCCAAAAGGAAAGATCCGGAAGCATTTTCACAATATTTGAAATATAGTCAAATAAGGAGGGCGAGTATGAACTGGAACCCTATTCTCCCATCCTCAACACCATGACCAACGTTAGGACATTAGAGCCATGGCACATTTAATGTGAACTATTCCTCTCAATTTACCATGAATCTAACTTGAATCCTGCCTATTATACTCAAATCTGCTGCCTTGCTCATCAGGCTATCACAGCCTTCAAAAATGGGTTTTACCAGAGAGTTGTTATATTAAATAGAGAGCGCCTTCAATGCCAGACTCTCGTAAGGCTGCGGTGCCTTTAATACATCTGTTAAACTTCCTTAAATTGTGCCACTCGTTAAAAAAAAAAACGTTATTTAAATACAAAATTAAACACAAAACCATATTACAATACTTTGATCTCGTTCAGTTCTGAAAGTCGCCAAGGTCTGCCAAGTAATATTGGCGCATGAATGAATTGGCATTTCCACAAATCACGTGGTTTCAATGATGCACACACGGAAATCAGCATTTTTATTCCTCTATTTGTATCAATACCCTATGGTTTTTACAGTTCTGGCATTGAAATTTAAAGTATTAAAACAATACAGAAATTTTATCAATTTGACTGGATCGATTTATCGTTATTTTTATTAATTATTATGAGGAAGAAATATCAATTATTCCATTGTCAAGTCGTATGTAAAACAAACACATCCACTATAAGCATAATTGAGGTATTTGCTTTCGAAAGTGGGCCAAATCCACCTAAGTTAAAAATTTTGAATAAGCTGTAGTTTGCTTTTTCATATTGATTTGAAGCTACGATGTTGTAGTCCAATGTAGATATGTACTACAGAACCGGTTATTTTGCTAAATCATTCTAGTGGATTTAAGCCAATAAATACAGTGTTCACTTGTAAATCTTCAATGCAGATTTTACATTGCAATAATCGTTATTTATTTAACTTACATTTTGTATTTATTTTATAAATAGAAGTAATATTTTATATTTAAGAATATTGTAAACAATCCGACTATCGCTAAATAAGATAAATTGGACAAGATTTAAATTACAAATAAAAGAAAGCAAGGAAACCGACTCATTCCAATTAGCCATAACTCCTAACTGGGATTTTTCTGAGTGATCTGTAGGTGATTAAATCTAAATCAGATAATGAATCTTTGAAATCCCTGGAACGAAAGTAGTTATGCTTATACAATTATAAAACTATATATTTTAATTTTTAGGAATTTTGTTATATTAATATTATAAATAGAAGTATGTTTTATATTCGAAGGATATTTGACAACTTAATGTAGTTTTTTGTAGTTTATTTTGAAGTTTAGAATCCGCTAAGGATTTTATGAACCCAAACATTTTATAAATCAAAATTAGCTAAAGGAAGTTTATCTGAAGAATTGTTTTTTTGTTTGGGTAAATAAAATACTTGTAAATTAAATCAGCACATTCCTTTTTAATTTAATTTCTACACAGAAAAGTAATGAATTTACTTAGCAATTCAAAAGCTTATGACAAGCGTATAACTAATCGCCTTATTTAAGAATTCTAGGAATTAATATAGTGAATAATGACATTTAAGATATTGAATTATTCTGATTTTAAAGAGAATGCATTGTATTTTTAATCGAATGTAATAAATCTTTAATTTTATCTGCATTATTTTTAAGAAAATGTTTCCCTTCTGATTCGAAGTGAATTAAGTTAAACCTATTAGAATTTCCTCATGGTTTATATGCACCCATGGCATATTGATGTGCTTGAAATTGCTCAAACTACATTTGTCTGCAATTGCAGAAATTTCCACTCTCTATTCACATGAAATATTTTGCGAGTGATTATTCTACACTATTGTATTTTAAAGTTTATTCATTACATAGGTTTTATAACTATTAATTATGCAAATAGCGAAAATCTCTTTTTTTATTACTAGATCAAATTAATTTTGTAGAGTTGTAATTGTACATTTGTCTAACATAAAATTTTCGTTTGGTAATAACCTAATAAGATTTATTTGTTAGATATTTTCAAATCAGTAATTTTTTTTAATTATCCTTACTGTATTATAGTGCACTAACTTATAATTAAATTTGATACGACCGTTCAATTGCTCACTCTAAAAGTGAACTGGATTTTAAAGCACTCACTCTGCTTCACTAAAGCTGTTTGTAAAAATGTTTTTAAATTCATATGTAAATAGCATTGTAGCATTTATTGCATTCACGAGAATACTACTAGAGTCTAAAACATTTTTATGTTATTGATGTATTATTGCATGTGTTATAAAGTATATTTCATGTCGGTAAATAAAGCAATTATTGTAAAGTATGAATTTTTTGTGTTTATTTAATGTTTTTTTTTATATTTGTGAATACATTTATATATTTTTTTCTTGCATATATTTAAATACATAGGAAAATTTCCATACGGGACCGTTTGCATATTACGTGTAGCACCAATAGAGTCTGTCCTGTGGGGGTAGAAACTGTGCCGCCCTTAGCAGCAGGGGCAGATCCAGGATTTATTATCAAGAGGAGCAATTATTGGTAAAATATTTTGCTACTATTGAGGGGATAAGTACTACCCTTTTTTTGCAAGTTTTATACAAAACCGGCATTGAATTTTATTATTAATTTTGTATCCTGAATTTATGCAGATCTATTAAATTACTCATATTTTAGTGATATAATTATGGTACAAATAGTACGAAATTAATGATTTATAAGTCACTCTTTAAAAGCATATCAACATTGTTTTTTTCGAAGATATTTGCACTAGGGAGCTATTCAGAAGAACAAAACAGCATAAAATAGTTAAAAAAATACTTATTGAGTATATTTGCGTAAGGAAGTTTGTTGCACCTATAATCTTTCATAGTTATTTGTCTTAACGTTGGTGTGGAAATTTATAAAATTGAGTAATAGTAGCTCAAGTATTGTCCATATAATCTGTCCGTGGCTTTAAATTAGAAGACAGTATTTCCAAAATTCTTAAAAAGCTTGTTACTATAGAAATTTTTATTAAAGGAGAAGGCGCGTGCAAAATTGACGTCAATTAAAAAAAAAAGCTTGATTATTTTGAGGGGAAGAAATTTCAAAAATTGGATTTATTTTGACACTCTAAACTAAATGGCCCGCAGCTATAGTTAACACTGCGCCCTGCGGCTGTTAAGGGCGGCCTTGTGTAAAACTACTGAATGTGGTTGCATGTTGAATAAATGACATAAAGACGTTAGGCAAAACAGTAAAAGTGTGTTGTGAATATATCGAAAGGTAAGCGATGGAATATTTAATTAAAAAAAACTACAAGGGAAAAGTTTATTTAGGAATTGTGCATAAACATAAAATTAGGTTATCGATTTATGTCGAAACGGGTACATGTACCATTTTTAATCAATCGTTTGTATTACTGTGGTTTTATTGTATTATTTCAACATTTTATTCATGTAAGATTTTAATAAAAAAAGTATTAACATAAATATAATTTTGAGATGAAAATTAAAACCTTGCTAATTGCAACTGCGTCTCTCCGATAAATAAAGTGTTATTGTGGTACGGCAAGTAATTAACCCATAAATGCGAGATTTTTTATTTTAAATTAAAAAAAAATTATAATTAATTTTCTTGAAAATAATTTAAATTTGTAACTTGGGAGTCTCGCCTAGATTTAAAACCAGTTCCTCAAACGCATATTTTACTTGCCAAGTATACAGGAGTACCAATATAATTAGTTTCATTTATATACTCTGAAGTTACATTATCATTTAAAGATTTTAAGTCTTACTAAATCAATATTTGAAGAGTCAGTAATTTAAAATTACATACACTGTCCGGTCATAGTACACAAACATTCGTTTATAAACATCGTCAAGAATACTATTGTAGGGAAAGGGCAGGCAAAGTGGCCACTGGCTATTACCTTGCGATGCTGCCACGAAGTGGAAAACGTATCAACTATTCCGCTATCATTGTCATACTGAAGTTCGGAGTTGTTCTAATCACTTGTTTGGAAATTATTCAAGATATCCGTGTTTTTCAACGTGCTGATGTAAGGTAAGCAATAATTATTATAACTGAATACAATTTCATAATACGTACCAGTGGCGGATTTAACAGGCGGCAAATGGACAGTTGCCGTCTGGGCCCCCTTGTCTTAAACCCATTGGGGCCCCCTCGACTCCCAAAATTAAAAAAGAGCCGGAAGAGAAATAATTGTTTCTGTTATATTTTACCATATTTTAATAAACATTTCACTGTGTGATTTTCTGTCTGGATTCCCCGTACTCTTTCTCATATGAGCAGAAATGTGCCCCTTGTTCAACGTGCCCCGGGTCCACTTCTCTTTACAGAACCCGATTACCCAAAAACTACGTGCAGACAGAACTTACACTTCAGATTTCTGATAATCCCTCAAATCCCCTACGACGCGGGGCCCTCTGCTTCCCCCGAGCTTGGCTCCTTCGCAGAATAAGTGGGGAATTGCTAAAAGTTAAAAGTACAAACTGACATCTTTTAACGCAAATCGTTGAAAATATTTTATTTAAAGCTCATATTGTATTTGTGTTGAACAGGGCCTAATTTACCAATAGGCACGTAAGGACTGGGTCCAGGGTCTCCCGACATAGAGGTCTGAACTTTCATTAAGTACAAATAAATTGTAGAAAAGTTGCCTAGGTTTTGAAACATTCGTTATTTACTGCAAATTTACGTAACTTAACTTTTCAGCAATTTTTCAAAAAAAGTTGTAATTTATAGTTTAAAAGAATAATTGACTACATTTGCGAGATTTTTCATTCTTCGAAACTTTATTTTGCGAGAGGAGCGTGTTGAATAAAATAAATCAACGTGTAAAAATAATAAATAGATAAAAAAGTTTGAGTAATTTATTTTCAAATATTTCAATGAAGATTTCAGTTTAATTAGAGTAAATTTAACCGTCTTAAAATTTTTGTGGGCTTTTTAATGGACTTTGTGCGACTGTAATGAAATTGATTGCTTAAAAAAGAAACTATTATAGATATTTTGGGGTGGTCAGTATTATATCTAATATACTCTGTAAAATTATTTCTTGTGAAAAAACGAGAAAACTGTTGTAAATGTTCAAACTGAACGTATTTTTTTTCAGAAAAGGTAAAGTTTCCGTTGGTTTAAATAAAAAATTCGTCGAACAATTGTAATGAATATTATTTCTATGGGTTATACAATACAATATAAACTGAATACAGTATCAAAAGAGTATATCAGATTGTATAACTTTTGGCTGTTAAGTTCATAACATTTTCAAATTAACATAGTTTTACTATTATAATACAGTCAAACGCGAAATCGCTTATCAGTTGTCTCGTTGCTGTTAAAACCAAAAAAGTATTTTTACAATAAGTTATCTTTATTGAGGCTGAGTTCAAAAATTTAGCAGCGGTTACTAAAACATTCCTCACATGCGGAAGCAGGTGAAGTGCCTCAGGGGTGGAACCATGTTTCTCTTCTTGGTCCCTCAACCCCTTTTGTCCTTTTGTTGGACGGTTACTGACCAGATAAGAAATGATTCTTTTCATTGAAAGAACTCTTTTCAAATCGAGTGTGACAATGGGAATTTCCATTCAATGAGTTGAAACACGTTGTCCACCTGTTAAAGTCACCCAAACTGTTGCAGTTGCTTATTGAATGCTTTTTAAATGAGTCGCAAGCAGCAATCTTTAACTCCTTTCTTTCTGACCCTCTCCTTTCATATAAGCACAGCAAAACAAGACCTTGGGCGGGCATTGTCAAGTCCTGATTTCAGGACTGTGTTTGGTGTGTCACATTGGGACAGCACCATTTTGGGATTTTGGGGGCGTCCTTAAATGTTTCTCACAAGCGCAGAGTGATGCTGATACTTACTGAAATGGAAATAGTACGAGAATGAATACGGAAATATGAATTATCTACATTTTTTGGCTGATTTTAATTCAACTACTAAAAATGTAAGTTTATATTTTAATATATTAATGGATTTGAATTAATTGATAATTGTTTAACTAATATAATTAAATGCTGAGAAAAAGCGATCCTTTAGCTATAATATGCGGTAAGAGACAGGTGTGTGTTTCGGGAAATTAAGACGAGCTCGTAATCGAAGGATTACGAATTCGATTGTAGATGCCAAATAAAGATAATACGTCTGTTATGTCCGGGTCAATTCACGTTGGTTGTGTTTTGTGTTGGTGTAGAAATTTGGAGGGTGGGGAAGCATCAGCTTGAAATAAATTTTATACACGTATAATTGTCTTTGACGATGTAAAATTTTTCATAAAAACATTAAACAATTAGTTAATGAAATAATTTTTGATAAAAGAGCGGATATAAATATAAATTATTTGAATACTTTAATCACTATAGCTCGAATTATTATATCGGTCCTTTACTAAAACTGCACTATTTGGGATATTTATGTAATATTTTTAAGTAACAGGATGATATTAAAATTATGTGAGTATAAATTATGTAAATATAATTATAAATTTAATATTAAACTTAGTAGTTCCAATGATAAAGTTTGCCTTTCAATTACCTAATTAAAATGAAGAAACATCGACATTAGTGATTAGTTCTATTTGTTAAAATATACCCTGTGATTTTATTTATATCCGAATAGCTGACATTCAGAGGTGGCGCCACTGGGGGTGCTGGGGGGGGGGCTGTAGCCCCCCCGTCGGGCAAGCCAAGCCCCCCTGTCGGGCAGAATTATGAAGTTCGTCGGGGAAGAAGTGTTAATTTAATTGTTAAAAACAAGTTTTTGTGAAACATTAAATAATTTTTTTTTAATAAAATGGATCTGTGTCATCTCGACAGGCAGAATTCCAACAATGTTACAGTTCATTGAAATCCCGACTTTTATGTCCGAATAAGGGGCTCGGACAAGCATCCGATGGGCGCGAGTTCAATCCTCAGCATGTGTGTAACGATTTAGTAAACGGATGGTTGTCAAATTCGCCCTTTTCCCGACCAAGATACTATATTCTCCGTGTATGAGCTTGCTGGGAGGGCTGGATGTAACGTAAGGGTATTTAACGCAGTTAATTGAAAAGTAATAGTCAGTAAATTTAAGAACTTTTGGGGGGTTGTGGCGTTTTATTTCAAGATTGGTTTGTCGGGCTTGACATCTCATCGTAATTTTGACCCTGTCGATATTTTTACGTTTAGGAACTTTAATTAACCTTTTTATACAGTAATTTCAACAAACAAACAAAAAAAATTAGTAATAAAAAATTAGGTATTAAGTGTCTTTCAAAACGACCGCGGTGTTTAAGGCATGTAACGTCAAACTCAACTCAAGCACTTTTTGGGTTCCGATAAAAACTCTGCATGCTCTCAGACGAGTATGAGTTAGATGATAATGCAATTACGCCAACGCTGTTCAAGGCTTATGATTTCGTTACGTAAGTTTTCGTTATGTTCATGTTTTTGTTAAAGTTCACTTCGCCCACGCCCTGCATGCACCCTTTACACAGATACGATTTTAAAAACATTACATGTAAAGAAAAAGATTTTTACTCTTATAAAATACCGTCTCTCGTTTGTACAATTGATCATAGATACTGAGCAAAATACGTATCTCCGGTATTACCGTCTGTAAAATTATTTCAATAAACGTGTATTGATTCATCCATTTTTACTGGTCATAAAAAAAAGCAAGTATATGACTCTAAGGCCCATTTTACACAATTCTACATTTTATGTCAACGAGTAAAACGCGCGTGAGCTTCTCGGTGATTCGAGAATTCATACGGTATGGGTTCTCGAATCACCGAGAAGCTCACGCGAGTTTTACTTGTTCGTGTAGAATGGACCTGCCTTACCTTAAATTGTACATATTATAAAAACAAAAAATAAAACAGATTTTTTACTATACAACTGCAAGTCAAAAATTAGGAAAAAAACTCCGTTTTGAACTATTTTTTGTACATTGTCTTTATGAAACAAATTTGGCATGACGCAAAAAAAAAAACATTTCATCCAACATTGATTACTTCAATAATACAGAAAAAAAACAATAGTCATTTAATTGCTGTCTCAGTTTACCATGTTTTATGTTCATGTAGTTTCATTTTAACGAATGTGGACAAATATATCGGATTTTGCGCAGTCTAGTTCCAAACGTAAAATTTATTTTACTTTTTGTCGAGGCAACCATTGTCATTTGACCATAGAAGAACAATTTAGCCGTCCACGGCAGTCTGAGAGTCGCTTTATTTCCCAGACCAGACAGATGCCTCCAAAAGATAAAATCAGTTTCATCGAGTGAGAACATTGGTACCTCTTCTATGTTTCTCGACCCCCTTGTGTTTCTTGACAAAGGGACGGCAAGACGCCCCTCTCGACTCGGATCCTTCAGCCTTAGGGGGCAACTAAACTGTCCGGCCGAGGCGGCCACTGAGGTATTGGGAGCAATGCCGCTAAAGGGCAATTAAGGTGGTAAAAATGTCATCTGTCACTTGTTATCTTCATCTTCAAAGGAAAAGAACTAAAGGCAAAATATTTTCATTCAAGAACACCCTTTTCCATTTTATAGTTTTTTTGTTCTTTTAGCTGGCTTTTCACTGGCAAGCTCTCTTTGAATTTGGGGGTCACGCATCTGCATAGGATAGGACACAGAGAGGACTGTTGACTGGTGTTGGTACACTAGTATTTAAGGTTTCTAAGAAAAAGGAGGTCCAGTAAACGAACCGATCACTTGTATTGTACGAAGCAGTAGAACAGTCTGAGTTCCGTTCTTTATGAAAGGTTTAAAAAACTTGATAAAGTTTGCTGTTTTTAATTTTTAAAAGAGTAAACATGCAGTAAAGTAGGCAATGCATTGAGATTAGTGAGTGTCCGATCTGCGAGGATCTATCATCATATAGTTGATTTGGGAACTACAGTACCGTCAAACTTTGATGCAATTCGTATAAGGTGAGATGTCTTAAAAATTATTGTGATTTTTTTTTAATTATTTGTACATGACAATTTAATAATATTTTATTTATTTTGTTAAGAACGGAGTCCTATCGTTTGTTGATTTTTATGTTTTCTGCATGTCAAAGAACTATTGCAATTTTTATATTGCCTATTTAATTTATTTAGTATGGTACTTTTTTCTAACAATACATTTTTTATATGAAGTTTAAAAAATACCTTTATTTTTATTAAAATTTTTTATTACTGTACATTTTGTGAAATTTAAATTTATTTGTAATTTAATAATAAAATATCAATATGTAATAAGTTTTTCATATGGGATCGTTAAAATTAATATATTGAGAAATATTTGTTCTAAAAAAATCAGTTCAGAAGAAATCAGATCCTATTTTAAAGGACAATCATGGTTCAATTAGGTTGTCAGAGATAGTTTTCCATTGAATGGACAGTCGTTAAATCCATTAAATTTTTAATTAGTCCTACTAGGTAATTTAAACATGTTAGTGTAAGTAAAATGAAAATATAAGATTGAATTGATTAAAGAAAATTGAATTTTTAACAAATATATATTTCCTAAATTATTATTAGGTTAAACAAAAGTCAAAATATGAGATTTTTATGTATTAGACACAGACGATTCCATTGTCAATTCAGTTTTAATTTTTCAGGCTGACTAAAAAATTAAAAACGAAATTTTTTCTTATGTAACAAACATTTAATTTTATATGTTCACTGTTTCATACGACATTAAAATTTGTAGAAAATTTAGATTACTTCTAAAATTGAACGAAATCGCTTCAAAGTTTAAAAAAAAAAATCGATATCATGGTGAAAGTGAAATGTTACGGATAACAGATTGGATTGATTTTAAGATACACAGAAAGTTAAGTATTTAAAAAAATCTTTTTAGTATAATTTTTTCAAAAATAGTACAAATCCAAAATGTCTTCGAAAAATTAAAATAGTTCTTTAAAAAATATGTCACACTTCCTATTTTTTTTGTGGACTTTTAAATTTGTTATCTCAGTCGTAAATATATTGTTTGGAAAAAGTTGTGGAAGAAATAAACGAATGCTTAAAATTTTTTAAAAAACTTTTTCATCTTCAACCATGATTGACCTACAGCTCAATGTTATGAAAAGAATTTCATAAAACTCATCGCTCATTTCCGTTGCCTTTTATAAATATAAATGTTTTATCATTGTTTTTAAATAAAAAAAAACCACTAAATTAAATGACAGAGCGGTATGATTTGTACATTTTTTTTACTTATCTTTTCCCCACTATACTTTAGGTTTGCGAAAACTGTAAACGAGTTAAATAGTAATTATTCCAACATAAAAATGATACTTGTTGATTGCAGTCCAGAATATTTGAAACTCTGCAATTCTTTAGTAATAACCCATTAAATATTACAAGCATTTAGTTATAATCATTTAGTTACGCAATATTTATCCTCGACATGTTATTTAGGAAAATTTCATACGTGTATTTTACGTCGGGGATATTAGCCCCCCTGTCGGGGAAGACTAGCCCCCCCGTCGGGCAATTCCTAGCGCCACTACTGCTGACATTGATTAAAAATTTGTAAAAGAATATATACTATTCATGTGTTGATAATACAAAAGTCCCAGTTTCTCAAAAAAGCTGATGTACTTGACATAGTTTTACAATACAAAAAATAAAGGCTAATAACAAAATAAAGGCTAATAACAATACAATTTTTGAAAGGTACTATTCTACAGTACTTTTTACATTTATTAAGTTTTCGTCATGATAAATGCAAAATTGAATTATGTTTTAATTCGACCCGTCGGATGAGTACGATGGGGACGGGGGAAATTTCGAATTTCGTATTTAATTTCTCGATTATTAATATTACACATCTTTACTTTCATCACTTTTTTTTAGTAATGCTTTACTAAGTTTATTTCTTACTGCAGAAAATATTTTAACAGACCTTTATATTTATCTAATTACACTTAAATGTAAATTTAATTACGAATTTTAAATAATTAAAATTTGAATAATTAAAAGAATACAGAAGTATATGATTTTAAGAATACTTATAATAAGGAATTGGCGCTCCTCCCTGAACTGCCCATTTGTACTCTACTTTTTTGGGAGAGCACATTCAATTGTAAATTTTTGATTATGCCTAACAAGAGCGTTCACTTTTATTGCGTCACGCTATTTTGAATTTTTTTGTATTTCCGCTTACATCTCCACCCACCCACCATTTCAAGTAAACCTCACCTCACCCAACCCTTCTCATATATGCCATGATAAATTTTTGCATTAAAATAACAGTCTTTAAAAATTTGATTCTGTTATTTTATCAAACATCTCTTTAGAAAGTTTGTGAATTTGAGAAAAAGGATTCATATAAAAGTTTGTACAATAAGCTTTATAATTTTTGTTCTAGAAAGTTTTCCTACGTCACGTAACCACAACAATCCCTCCCCCTTACCGCGCATGAGACCCCCTAGTAAATATGTAAGACGTAATATATGAACGGCCCCGCTTATGTATGAAACTAGGCCCCTCGAAGGCTTTGCCGCCTGGGCCTTTTTCCTTAAATCCGCCACTGATACGTACGATTATCAGTAACCCATTAAAATTACGTTTTTTAGGTTTCAAATGCATGTGCTTTAAGTGCTAGAGTTAGTTGTTTAGCCTGTAGAGTCGCCTTTGTATTGAATGATCGCATTTATATAATGCCGTCAAAGAGGGCAAAGTGGCCACGTACACTTATTTCTAGAGAAAATGAAGGGTAGATCAGGTTATCAAACTATCTATGAACACGAGGCTTGTGACTGGTGCGAAATTTTCATTTGTTTTTTTTAATTTTTACTTATTGAACAAAATTATTTTTCCTTAGCGTGGCCACTTTTACTATGCCCACTCTTCGGTATGTGAAACAATTTAGTGACAGCCAGGCCTGATTTACCATTCGTCACTTTAGGCCAAAGCATAGGCACATCCGGCTTTAGTGGTCCCAACTATTATTTAATAGCATATGAATTGTGGCAGTTACCTATTTTGTGAGAAATTCGTTATTATTATTGCAATTTTTCAGAACTTTTATGTAATTTTTCTCAAAAACCTTATATATTTTCATTGTTTTTTTAGATGAAGAATAAACTTAATATGTAAAGATTTTAATTTTTAAGTATATTTTTTACCAGAAGGGCCTTCATTAGTGAAAGATCTTTTTAAATCAGGCCTAGGTGGTAGAGATAAAAAAAATCCTTTTTTTTTAAATCAGTAACTATGTTTGACAAATAGACAAGATTTAAGGTGTGTTACGTATACACTAGGAATGTGTGAATCGACAATTTTTTTTTTTCCTCTCTATAATGGTCCCATATTCATTATCTTTCCAATGATACTAAAATTGCATAATTATTAGAGATTCGTTAAAAAATTAATTCTTTGTAGAACTTTATTGTCGGAAATGTGATTTTTTTTTTGAAAATTTGAGGTAAAAAAATTACTTAAAAAAATTACATTCTAGAAACTTTTTGAAGGTCCATATCATTGGGAATGATATTACGATTAACAATTATGCTTTGAGATCAATTCTGTTTGAATAAACATGCTAATTAGGTGATAAAATGCTAATATCTAATTAGCATTTTGACTTTATTCAAATTTCTTTTATGTATAATCATGAATAACATTTCATGAATATTTTATGTATCATCCTTTTTTTTATATATATCGTAGTCTTTTCATACGCGAAAAAACTAGATTTTTTAGAAAAAACTAGATTTTTTAGAAAAAACTAGATTTTTTAGAAAAAACTAGATTTTTTAGAAAAAACTAGAACTATAATTTTTAAAAAAATCAAACGTGTACGTACACCTTAAAATGGTATTTTGGTTTCAATATCCTTGAAAAAGAATTTACAATAATTCTTTGTGTACATTACTACAGAGGTACAGACATTATTCCCAATGTTGCTCAAATTTATATATGATCACTTGATTTCAGCAAAAAGGCGGCGCACCAATGCCGCCAAGTAGGAAACCCGCCTGCCTACTTTTTTCGCGGCTAAGCGCAAGTTGGATTGAAACAAAAAGAATAAAAAACATCCTAAAAGAGAAGAAAGAAAAACTTTCTCTTCTGCACGTGATACGGAGAGTTGACTTTCAACTCTGCCTTTAGTAGGCAGTTATGTCAGTCGAAGAGAAAGCAGGCTGACGTTGAAAAGTGGGTACCCCAGCTTTGACCTGGAATTTTTAATTTTTTACTCTCCATTTTCGCTGTTCGGTCTCAATGGTTTCCTATCAGCCCAAGTTTATTGACGGATATCTCCAATCCGACTTATCTTATCAGATGCAATTCGAAAAATCTAATTTCGCGTCACACCACTGGCTGGTAAGATAGCGACGTTCTTCCCTTAAAATCTCCATGAACGTGTCAATAAGCGTCAGAGAGCACATTTCTTGAAAACTTGCCTCAGCTTTTGAAAGATGGAAGTTCTCCTGGAAATAGAGTATTAGTCCGTTTAATCTGTGTTCTGTGTTGCGGAATGGAGTGTGATAACAAGGTCCTTCGATCGTGAATTGGTTATACAACGGAGTTAAAAGATAGCGGTTTTATTCCGCCAATTGAAATGATACGATGCCATTCTGTGCGGATTAAGTAGTCTTCACACTCGAAGGGGTTTTTCTGTGGAAAGGTCATTTCAGAATGCTGGATTATTGGAGGCAATTCAAAAATGGCATTATACTCACTTTACCATGAATAAGTGACACGGTGGAACAAAGAAGAGTGTTTACGGTTTCTGTCAATTGATTTTACTGAAAGATTTGGATCGCAAAGGGTGTGTGCGGCATTATGTCCCGAATTCGAATATATTCAAAAGAAGTTATAATTTTGTCGAAAAGGACTTGTGATTCTAAATCAATCAAAAAATGAATTGTTGAAAAGGTATTCATTTTTTAAGTGTAAAAACATTTCGGTTTTAAATTCATCTTCGTACATTGGATAGACTGAGTATTGCTTTTCTGCTGAATTGCGTAAAATTGAGTTTTAAGTAAGAAAGTTTCCAATATAAAAAAAAAATGGCTCTCCAAATCATAGGTTGTCTCCTCCTCGTAGCGAACACTGTTTACGGTGCAGCCGAAGTCAACAACGATCCACCCAAACTCCCCCATTTGGTTCCTCGAATAGACTTCTATCCCCAAGAGCTGAAAGGAATCGTGGAAAAAGAACACCGCGTCGTCTCCTTCGGCATCAACTGGGAGAGTTCCAACGATTCCGTCCACCAGACCGGCGACCCCCAGGAAGACGACTTCCTCGTCTTCGTCGTCTCCGAGCTCCCGAAGATCCTGGAGATCTCCAACACGTCCTTTCCTCACTGCATGCGAGCCAGGGACGAGCAGAAGAACTTCTCGTTTGCCGTCAGAGGGGCTTTTGTGGGCTACACCAAAGTGAAGGTGAGCCTGAAGAAGGGGTGCAACGGGGACCAGAACCTTCTAGGACACGATCACGAGGATGGGGAGACGCGGGATTTTGAGTTGACAGTGAGTGTGGTGAGGCCACCTTCGGTGCTGGTGAACACCGTTACTGGGATCTTTGCTGCTCTGGTGGCCTTCAACTATGTCAACATGGGAGTGCAGTTGGACCTCAACTGCATTGGGAAGGTGTTGAAGAGGCCCGTCGGACCCATCATCGGTTTCGTCTGCCAATTTTTGTTCATGCCTGTGGTAAGTAGACTTTTCTGAAATTTCAGGTAGGCCAAGAATCTAAATCCCCCCTCCCCCCCCCTTACCGATCTGTGATTTTGAATTAATACATGGCCTTCAGCAGTATCGTACGCTGAAAAATTGCATGGGAAGGGTTTTGGGGGGTCATTGTCCTATTACCCCCCCACCCACTCTCATAAGTATTTACTATAAAATTACCGGGATTTCAATTAGCAAACTTTTTCAAAATATCAAGGGCCATGCAAAGAATAGAGCACATTAATTTATTTTCAAATAGAGTAAAAATATATATTTATTTTCTCCCTAGGTAAACACACATTTTTTTCTTGTAACTTTTATGACATAAAAAGGTTTAAATTTTTTTATTATTATTCGACGAAAGATCCAAATTAAAAAAAATATATTATAAAAATATATGTAGCTTGCGGCTTCCCTGAGCCCGTGGCCCTCGACCGTGGCGTAGTCTGTCCATTGGTAAATCTGGTAATAGATAATATATTTAAACGATCAATATTAAAATGTTGTAGACTTGTTTTTCTTTAACCCACACAAATTTTTATTGTTTAAGTGTTATACATTTAATTAAGACATGGGATAAATAAATGTAGTTGTATTTAAACTTTAAATAGAGTCGAAAAATATTTAATAAATTATTAATAATTTTTTTAATTTTAAATATTTTAATTGATTCACATCATTTCATAGTATTTTTCTTATTACTGCATAATTTATTGAAATTATATATATCAGTAAGTTATTATATTATCTAAGTTACATACGGTTCATTTTAAATTCTTGCCTGATACTGTAAACCAATGATTTTCTGCAAGTTTTGAAATTTTGGACTAAAAGTAAAATTTTTTTAGCCATAATTGTTCATAGTTAAAAAATTTCTTTGTTATAAATGTGACTAAGGTTGTCTCTACAAAATCCTCGTTGCCCTTAGTAACCGCGAAGTTCGGTGCGAACTTAGTTGCAGGTCCTCTTTTTATCCTCCTCACAAATATATGAATAAATCGGGATGAAACATATAAATTATGAAGCTTATGAATAAATTGTCAGATATTTGTAAAGCCTATGGGATTTTTTTTCAACTACAAATATTTAATATGGCTATATTTCATTTCAATTAAATATTTATGAGAGAAGTTCGTTACATAAAAAGTCTGTATTATTTTGATATTTTAATTTTTTTATCTAATAGCCTAACTTTCTATCGAATGAAACCAAATTTATGTCAGTCGTGCTATTTCTCACGAAATGGATGCCCCTAAGAGCCCAAAATGCTTCTAATCTGATATCTCATATAGCTTATTTTTTAAACGTTTCATATCAAAAGTGAAAAATAAAGACAATGTTAAAAATAAGGGCCCCTCCAAAAGAACGGGGCCCTATGCGTTGGCACGTGTCGCACACCCCTAAGGGCGGCCCTGTACGAAATGAAGCATTTTTTGTAAATTGGGGTCCTTAAATTAATGTTAGTTTGTGAGAAAAAAAAAACTTCTGGAATCGCTCAGCTATTGAAAAAGGACGTGTTATAAATTTTTCATTCAAACAAAAGTTTCTCAGATAACAAAGCATTGAAACTATCAGTTGAAATCCGTTACGTTCGAATCTTTCAGCAACATTCATAACCTTCAGAAGTAAGTGACCATGAAAATTATTTTCGTAAACCAAGCACTGGATATTTTTTCAGTGTCGTGAAACGATTATAGAAAAATAATAAGATGAACTAAAATATTAATTTTTTTCTTAGAATAATAAATTAAGATTAAGAAATTACCAGCTCGATTTCGCGCTCGAGATTACGAAGCGTGACCAAGTCCATATGTTATATACCTGCCGAATGCCCAATTGCACGGTTTCTTCTCAGCTTATTAGTTACGGTGTTTAGACGTTGCAGCTTGATCAGAAAACATTAGTGTGGTTACATTTTCGGAAATAAAGATTTTTTAAGGATATTGCTAATTATTTAAAGAAAACTCGTAGGTAATTGAAGCCGATATACGGCTTTGAACGGAATATGCTGATTTTTTGTACTTTTTCTAAATCGTTTAATTCATTTGCAAATATTATCTGCTCTTTCCCGCCAATATGTTGTAACCAAATAGCTCAATATGCCACATTTATTTATTATTACTTCCAGAACAATAAATGTAACCACATACATTTATTGTTCTGTCGAAACATAAACACGTTCTGTAAAAATTAAACACGTTCTGTAAAAACATAAACATGTTCTGTAAAAACTTAAACACGTTCTGTAAAAACATAAACATGTTCTGTCAAAACTTAAACATGTTCTGTCAAAACTTAAACACGTTCTGTCAAAACATAAACGTGTTCTGTCAAAACATAAACATGTTCTGTCAAAATGTAAACATGTTCTGTCAAAACTTAAACATGTTCTGTCGAAACATAAATATGTTCTGTAAAAACTTAAACACGTTCTGTCAAAACATAAACATGTTCTGTCAAAATATAAACATGTTCTGTGAAAAGTTAACATAACATTTGAAAGATTGCAATTGCACAAAATGGAAGTAATTACAATACGCGAGCAGGCATAAAATGAAATACATAAAAAAGGAGTTACTCTGTCATTTAAAAATATAAAGATTTTTCTCTTTTCAAAATCGGAATTTGTACCTATATATCCATATAACCTATTTATATTCGTATCCGAACATAAAAATATAGATTGGAATCTATATTTGTACAATCTATCCATATCAATAGCTCTACAATACGGAGACACTGTTGATTGCGATTTTTCGTAATCGTTAGAACGTTATTAATATTGTACAACACATTAAACGTTTTTCTATCCCATGGCGTAGAACGAAATGCTTAATAAAATTCACCTGTTAAAAAAAAACAAAAAAACATTTCCCAGCTGGCGGACACCTCGTCGCCATCCCTGACTTTCACCAACCGCATCACGTGACACAAATAAAAAAGAAGGTAAAACAAAGGTGAAAAAAGAAACCGTCTTCTTTGGAAGTCGGCTGACCAGACTATTTGGGACAGGAAGTAGTTATCAAACGATGTCCCGGAGCTGTGGAACGTTTTCTGATGGCGTATCGTAAGTGCCCTTCGCATACAGAATACGAGAGGGCTGTAACTTGTAGTAAAAGTGCCCCACTAACAGGAAATTCTCCGAAGTGGTTTGTTTACATAACCCATTGGGGTTTAGTATTAGCATACGCCCATTCTATTGTGCACGTTTAATTTAGTGATAGGTCGTTTTGTATCAATAGAACAAAACAATATAGATTTTCTTATACTATTTATTGCATTATTTTGAAAAATTCTTTAATATTTTGAAATTTAGAGTCTGAACTTATAAACAGTCGTATTTGTCGTAAATTAAGGAATTCAATTAAATTTGTTCGGTGGTTGGATGTCTAAAACATTTTTACAGAAAACAAGTGTAGTAAAGTTTATCAAGATTTGACATAAGCGAATTTTTGTAAATGAATTTTTTTCCCAGTTACTGCCAGATTCGTCATAATTATTCATACATACGAAACGGTTAAATTAATTAAAGTAATAATGGTTTAAATACTTGCGTCACTATTACTTTTACCGCAAACTGAAAAATCCCCAAAATGTCTCAGTTTTAAATTTACAGAATAGAGTGTTTGAAAAATTAGAATTTTAATGTCACTATTTTCAAGTCCCTACGACGTTCCATTCGAATATCAGTTGTAATAAAGGGTAAAAAATATAATAACGTTAACCACTATCACTTTAACCGCGTCACATGATAGAAGTGTATGTAATTTCGAAGAAAATAAATACCAGTTGAGCCTTCTTACAATGATCCCTCGATATGGAGAAACTTTCGTTATACCGATTCGTTATACCCTAATCATGCGCTTTCTGTGTATGAAGTATTTTTTTAAACTCATTACAACGATCGTTCGTTATAACGACCGTCTCTTGAGGCGTCCTTATATGCAAAATAATGATTAATTTGGTCACTTTAGAAAATTCTGTAAATGCTGTTTCTCTGCTGAAATACTAACACTGCAGGGAAACGCTTGCAAACCTTCTTTTTATATACACTTTGATGGGAAATGATAGTTTTTAATTATAACTTAGTTGTTCTCCGTTATCGCACGGATTTTACTTGTTTTTACGTTGAACGATTTATATATTTCAATAAAAAAAAGTAGTGCTACCTAGTTGCAATCATATCTCAAAGTCGGTTAGTATTTTTAAAGTAATAGAATTTATGAAACATTTCTTCAACGCCGAGTTTTCATTTCTATCTAAATTCCACTTCTACAAGAATTTCCAAATCGACGACAGAGAGAGAGAGATTTCCTCCATTCACACATATAAATAATTCAGCAACAGAAATCGTTGAAATTTGAAAATATCGGAAATAAAAGTGCTGCTTAGTTGCAATTCGGTGGCTTCATTAATTGCCATAAATCGGAAGCGATACAAACAAACCAAAACCAGTTGCGGGTGAAATGAGGGTTGGAATTGTAAAATTGTGTTCTTTTCTTCTCTAGCCTAGATGAACACATTTTAACTTCTTCCTTCTCCACTCGATTACGTCAATTGCCAATAAGTGACCCAATTTTTAAAACTTTTAGTTTCGCCATTGAATAAAGAATAATAAAAAAAGAACACGTGAATACTTCTTTTTTCCAACTGACACGTGACTCATTGAAAATATTTTCTAAACTATAGAACGCAGCATGATGGATATAAAAACCTGAAAATGTGGGATAAGTCTAACTGTATAAAATATCAGGAATTTCTTTCCTGTAAAATGTTTTGATTACTGAAGAATGTTGGACGAATAGCATATAAGTTGGAATGATAACTTTCACTTTTGGCGATGTGAATGGATACATTTATAGCTAAACATAAATGTTATTTAATTTTAAGATTAATTCCAATTACAATAATAAAATGCTTGAAAATGAACCAACTGTCCTTTCACATAAGAAGTATCAATAATATTTTCGTAAGAGTTTAGATTGCTTGGTTTATCAATGAAATTGATTATGCTCACAAGATAGAAAATCTTTTGGAATTTGAGAGGTAAACAAATTATGTAAACCATCTTTATCTATGGGACCCAATAATAAGATTTTCGTTCTCTATTTTGTAAGTAAATATTATTCTAGAAATATTATTCTATGCCTGCGTTTTGAAACGACATTCGAACTTTGATTATAGCAATCAGTCTAGTGGGGAGGTTATTTCGTTTTAAATAATCTTAATAGATAAAAGTAAACGTTATCATACAAACGTATAAATTATGCAATAATAATAACTATATTGGCATCATTTGTTTCAGTTTGTTCTTAAGTATGGCCATATAAATTATACTACATCACAAAAGTACGCCGTAAATAAATTAAAAAAGTTATTTAATAGAAATATTACAAATTGGGGGCTTCATGTGAAAAATACATATCAAAATTAATAGTTTGATGGCATTTAATGGTATTAATAACATGGTATCACATCAACTTTCTTTTTTTGACTTTTGGAATAAAAATTTAAATATATATTATTTAAATTTATACAAGACACCGATATTTTACACAAAAATTCCATAATTGTTTGTATTTTTTTCAAAAATTAAAACTTTTTCAATTATTTTAAGTTTAAAAAGTTAGGCTTTTTTTTAAACATTTAAGTTTTTCCTTTAAACTATAATACATAAGAATTAGCATTAAAATTTGGTACACTACATGTATTTGATTATTATATAAATAGTTATTTATATTAACACGGCATTTTTTCTTAAGACTCAAATTTTTCGACTTTAGTAATTTAAAAGAAACCTACACATAGAGCTAATTCGCAAGCAAATTTATAATATACACATTGTAAAATATGTGCTTAAAAATTGTACAATCTGCATTAATAATAATAATAATAAAGCGGAAGATCTAATATCAAAGAAAACCAAACTCTGAGAAAAAACGATTAAAAGTTTTCGTTTCTTGAAAACCATACCTGTCAATCCAACATACATTTTCACATAACTTATTTAAAAACATAGATACAGATCTATATTTTTGAAAACATGTTTAAAAGATTCCAAACTATAATTTTAACAAATAAAAAAAAATCATGAATTTCACAATATTTTGTGCACTGCGTCTCCTTAAGCTCCGTTGAGGTTATTGATAATCATTAAGAAATCATAATTTTGTAAAAATAAGCTTCCATGACTCCCTTTCATCCACAAAATTCATGGAGCGTTTAAATCTTTGTACCTAGGTATCAAGGATAGTGAAGACTATATACAGAAGGTGCGCTCGTTTTTCGCTCTTTGAAAGTGGGCAAGGAAAGCACATTTTTGACGTCATTTTAGCTCCGCCTTACTATCGGTTTTTGATCATTCTCATTGGCTGTGTGTTTCAAGCATTGCTACTTAGGTTCGATCCCCGGTTGGGTAACAACTGGTGATTTAATTTTTAATTAGCTAATAATGTAAATATCTGTAAATAATTGTGTTCAGGTAGTTTCACTACTAATCCGTCCTTGTTTTGTCATGTCCCCGTGCTTTACTTGATTGAAATTGTAACTCATTTAATATGTCCAATACAAATGCACTGACATGATAGTTCCGACTCTCATTTTACTCTTTCAAAATTCATGGGCATGCTCTCGTGGCAGCTAATATTATTTTAATACGCTTAATTTATTAAGCAAATCTTTTGCAATTTTTAGATACTAAATATAATCCTTAAAATATAATTTAAACTCTTAAAATTCAGCAAATTCTAAATAAAATTAACGATTATCACTTTTTAATAGTTCACAAAAAAACGAATAGATGGCAGCATCTCATAAACCAGAGCATTAGACACGCCTACAGAAAGCGCGAGGTAGGCGTCACTATGACGTCAAAAATGTGCTTTCCCCGCCTTCCTCCAGACAGCGCGAAAACGAGTACACCTTATATATATATAGTCTTCACTATCCTTGTGTAGATATATATATTTATTTCTGTCATTCTTTTTGCTTGTTCTAGGCCTCTTTCGGGATCAGCCACCTCCTGTTGGACGACATCAGCCTGAGGTTGGGGCTGTTCACTCTCGGGTGTTCCCCTGGCGGCAGCATGAGCAACTTCTGGACTCTGCTGTTCAAAGGAGACGTCAACCTCAGCATCACCATGACCTTCATCAGCACGGTGGCGGCTCTAGGTGCATGCAACATTTGTCTATCATATAATACATTAGTCCGACTATTTAAGATTTTCCGTAAATAATAATAATAATAGTACCTAAAATCGACAAATTTTGTACGAGCAGAGAACAGGTATAATAATCTATGTAGTTCTGGAGGCCCTGATTCTGTTAAATAAAGGATTTTGTCTTTTGAGTTTGTGTGTCCTATCGCAATATTTTATATTATACCTGTTTTCTTTTCGGACAGCGCCAAAATCCCCCTATCGGTGATATTTTGTACTATTTTTTATTGAAATCTTCTCCCAGTGCCTCCAACATCCTTTATGTAAAATATGGTGTAATTCCTTTAATTTTTTTTATTTCTACTACACATGCCACTAAACAGGGTAACTTATTTTTGGCCACCCGGTTCATATAGAATTTTAGAACCCTAATGTTATATATGTGTGTGAGTGTATTATAAAATGTAGTATTATAATGTGTAATATAACAAAGTTGATCATCTTTTCTTTCCACTTTCTAGCCATGATGCCCCTGTGGATTTTCACCCTGGGGCGCACCCTTTTCCGAGACAACAACGCCACCATTCCCTACATCAACCTGGCCGGATCCCTCCTCCTGCTCACACTCCCCATCGGCATCGGCCTCCTCATCCGGCAGTACTCCCCTCGCCTCACCCGCATCTCCGAGAAGATCATCCGGCCCTTCACCATCGTCATCGTCCTGGTCGGCATCTCCCTCGGCCTCTACGCCAACTCCTTCGTCTTCAGCTACTTCACCTGGCAGGTGGTGGTCGCCGGACTGGCGATTGCGTGGGGCGGCTACAGCTTCGGCGCCCTGGTGGCCTGGATGTTCAGACTGGACAAGGCGCAGATCGTGGCCGTGTCTATTGAAACTGCCTTCCAGAATCCGGCCGTGGCCTTTGTGATGCTTTTGCTGTCCTTGCCCCAGCCGGATGCCGATCTGTCGAGTGTGCCCGTGACTGCGCAGCTGTTGCTGACGGGAATACCCATGTGGGGGTTGCTGCTGTGGACCAGGGCCTACAAGAAGGGCAGGGAGTGGTGCTGCGAGAATGAGGACACGGGAAAGATCGAGAAGCCGGAGATTGATACTCTGCAGAAGGCGTATCTCGCGGTTGAGACGAATCCGCCAGAGGAAGGGGATGGGGTCGCTCTGGAGCATCCGAATTGGAAGAAGGTGGACATTGTTCGGTTTTCATCATAAAAATGTTTTAGACGATAGTCGTTTCTGCTGATGATGGGAAATCCCAACCCGTGGTGGTCCACGAAACGGTCCAAAGCGGTCCATGGGGATTAATGACCAATTTCAAATTTTGTTGTTATTTTATTAAAAGAAACAGGTGGCGTCTGAAATATTTACATTTCAATCTAAATTGAAAATTAAAATGTATATTCCATAAAAAAAAATTTGTATACCCATTTTAATTCTTTTATATGTTGTTTGAATAATCGATGGAATCAAAAGCGAGTTCCATGTATGTTGGTGAAGAAAGTATCGCTTTCTTTTCGAATGTCACCATTGTCAGTGAGTGCACTGGTATACTTTACAGATGTAAAATCTGTGTTTGAGAAGAAAAGATTTAAACGGAATCCTCCAATTTGCTACTTGAAAGGGGTGTTCCTTGGCGAAAAAATGTCCAAATATTATATTGATATTATAAGTGCGACAGATTTATCGTTTGAACGCTATCCGTAGAAACTAATAACATTTACGGGAGTCTAACTTTTCTTAAAAATTAAGAAACTTGTATACGATTCAAGCTTACTTCTCATGAATTTCCGAAGACTCTTGCATCAACTTTCAGAGATTTTATTGGTCTAATGTGTATAAGGACATCGATAGTAATATTTCCGGTGTGCGGATTTTTACAAGAAATTAGTTGTAAGGACAAAGTGCCGGAAGGGTTCTTTTTCTACTCAACTCCTAAAGGAACTCTTGCTTGAGATAATGCATGCTATTTTATGATCACTTTTACGTGAAGATTGTTATAATTCTTTTCATAGCTTTGTGAAACTGTTCCAACTGTCGACTGAGACTTTTGGTGTTTGTCTTAAATAATACCAAGCTTTCATCTTCATCCATTTGTACGCATTTTTGCATTTTATGAAATTTATACATTTTTAATAAAATATTTTTTATGTCCATAGATTACTAATGGTTACAGATTTTTTTATGTACAAGTTGTACCAAAATGTTCTGTTTATTAGGTTTTTTTAATAGAAAAATTTCACCGTTTTTGCCTGGAAATAAATCTATGTAAATATAAACTAATAAGACGTTTCTTATTTAAAAAAAAATCATAATACCTACGATACAGTTTTTCATGACTGTATGAAAGTTTTATATATGTGCGTCCAATTTTTACTTAGAAACATATTCATCGAATTTTATAAATTTATGGATTTTTTGGATTTCTAGACTGTCTTCACGGTGCGATCAGTATCAAATTGCTTAACAATATGAATATTGTATGGGATCGGAACCCTTTATATAATGTGCTGAATATTTAAAATATTTTTGAACAGTTTTAAGAATTAAAGTATTTTGTTGGTCACATCTTCTGAAAAACGGTTTCAAAGAAAGGATTGCGAGTTGAATTAATATCTTTAGGACCATTTCCCGGTATTTGGCTCCTCCGCAACTTTTTTTCAAGTAATTTTATTATATGTCAAAATAAATTCATTTTTTTAATAACTAATTAAACTAAAAATAATTAACTAACCCCAATAAAAAAATTGGGATTTTTTACGTTAATTAACATATAAAATTTTAACAAAAACTTGCAGAGGATACAAATACCGTTGGATAGTCCTTACAGTTGTTAAACACGTTTTTCCGCCGAGGAAAATAATAATTCGATTAATTAACAACAAAACAGAATTATCAAAATAGTATGAATACAATTGTATTCACCTGCAAATTAAATATAATTATCTACAGCGAAAATAAAATAGTTATTAGATAAAACATTAGCATTTTTTACTGTTGTCGTATAGGCAATTTCACTGAATTCAAAATGTTTCCGTTTTAAATTCAGTTTAATTACCATATGTGGCATGGTTTCAGTGGTTCTATTTCAAAACTGAAATAACTTTTAACATATACAGAAACAAAGCAAATGCCACTGTGGCGCAATAAGAAGAACTTGATAATTTAATTATTGCGTTGTAGAAAAATATTTAGATGCTCGGTCCAGAGCTTAGTGATAAGGTAAATGTAAAAAGACAATGGTTTAAAGAACTGAATAACAGATTTCGCAACAGTATGGTTACTCAATTTTTAATCCTGAATTTTTAATGTAAATGTGAAATTGATATTTTCGATATCAACTTTACAAAATAGCCTAATTGCAGTATTAGAAGGGAAAATATGAATCGTTAAATGACTTTATTTGCCTATTTGTATAATTGCAAATTATATTATGCAACTATCCAGATGGATTTTATTCCAAGAAATATTCCAGTTACTCATCGAGTATCATGTTACCTTATCTTCTTTAATACAATTAATTTCTTTCAACCAAAAGTTATATATTTCTAATAGACCGAATTTGCTTATTATCTTTAGATGGGAGTATGCCAACACTGTAAAAAAATGTGTTTAAAAATGAGTACATGAACGTACTCGTTTTTCTTTTGAGTACAATTGCATCGTAAATGAGCGATGACGTACTCAAATTTAAGTAACCGTACTTTCGCAAAAATGAGCAGTGTTGTTTAATATTGCTCATATCAGCTTCTGTTCAAGCCATCTTAACAAAGCGACCTGACAAACTTAAAATAGTTGTTCAGAAGTTAGTTTTCCCATATTATTTGATGTCGATTGCTTAAATGGAAACTGAGTTATTAAAATTCAATTATCTTACTTCCCATTCTTTTGCCACACCTTTTTAACGTTGCTTCTTTTTATAACTTCTTCACGTCGCCCTGATAGCTTAACGGATAAGACTGTGAACCGCGGTGCCTGCAGATCTGGGTTCGATTCTCGGTAACTTTTGGTTGTAATTGTTGATATTTATTGAAAGTGATTTATGAAGGCAGCCTATATAGGCTAGCATCTTCTCTTTTTATTAATTTTTACTCATTGTAGTCATTTTTAAGTACATGTCTTTTTCAAAATTGAAACTTGTGTATTCGAAGCCTTGATAAGCATCGAAAGTATTCAAAAATGAGTGCATTTGACTTATTTTTGAATACCTATTTTTAACAGTGCATGTAGGCAAAAAATTGCGATTTAGTGTTTGGTATATTTTTTATTTGCTTTTAACAAATCTTTAACTTCTATAAACTTGTCTTCCAAAACTTTTTACCTTTTTTTACATGAAGTGATGTGATTAACAGCGCAGAATATGGCACAATCAATGTTTTGAATTTATATACAAGCTAAATCCTGAAACATCTCAATTATACTGAGTCAAGTAACTATTAACTTTTTAATTTTTTTTAAAACTTTACCTTGTGATTAAATTAACCTTATTTAGCCTAAAATCGATTTTACATTTTAAAGAAAGATAAAACATTTAAGAAACTTTAAAAGATGAACATTACTGAGAAAATGAAAAGGTCTATTTCTGCAGCTATGGGATTTAAATAAAAAATTTTTTATTTCAATTGCAAATTTTTATTTTGTTGTCAGTGCTAATATCTAATAAGTGAAAATGTTGCGTTCTGCACAATTTATCCATAAATCTACGCTTATAACGCAATCGCATTAATAAGAAACGGGGTAGAATCAGCATAAGATAGAATAGCCCCGTTTAAAACTGTTATCATCATAATGATGATAAGAGGACAATGAATCCTATGTGCTGATAATTTTAGGTTATCGGTTTTTATCGCATTTTACTGAAGAATTCGATTATAAAGAAAATAATTTGAACAAAGACGTCAAAGAAACTAAAGTAAATAAGAATTAAATTATGGACATCCTTTACTGACCTGTCTGATAAGTAATAACACGTTTATCACCATTTTATGATGTATATTTATAAAGATATAAAAAATGTAGTTACATAAATGTGCTTCAGTTGTGTGTAATGACACTTAACGTTTAGAAATGTATCAGTAAAAGTGCTTATAAAATATACTTGATTATATACTTGATTTTGAGAGCGATACACAATAGTTTCTGTATTTTTCGCAGGATTGTAGTTTGTAATAGGTCTGAGTTTAAAGAATTTTGGAATAGAAAATTCCAATTTCAGCAGTACGGTGATTTAATAAAAAGTGTGGGAAACAAACTTTAATAAAAATAATAAATATTTATACTAAAAAAGCAATACCCAATGAAACTAAAGAAGATTCGTTGTTGATGTTAGAGACGTAAGTCTTTTCTATAATTTCATCAATGATCTTTTGAATAAAATAACTATATTGTAAATTTTCAATAGTTGACCGAACGTTAGCGAGGTCCCTTCTTTAACTCGACCTTTCAGCATTTCGTTTGTTTGTCTGTAAAGTTGCTTGCTTGTTTATATGTTAAGCAGTCACTACCAAACGGGTTATTCGATTTTCTTAAAATTTGGCATGAACGTTGCTTGAAGCCATTAAAATCGGCGTATATGTTTATTTTTTGTTTTGCTTGCGAGGTCTACTGTTCCCAGAACAATGAGAAAATCTCTATGAGAAAATAGAAACAACATATCTAACAGTTTTCGGACCCGTTGAAAAGAACAAAATTAAAAAAAAAATCCTAGAATATCAGATTTTTTTCAAAAGTGAAATAAAAGCATTTTGCTAATTCGACAAAAGTTCCACAGACCATTCTGGACTCTCTTACGGACCACCAGTGGTCCGCTGACCACGGGTCGGGAACCACTGCTTTAGACTAATCATATATATTATTTATGTAGTATTCCTTTATGTAAATATTCCTTTTACGCTCCTTTACGCATGAGGTGTCAAAAGAAAGAGAATTTCGTGGATCAGTGACGAATTGTACTTTAATCTAATAAATATCAACGATTTTTTAAAAAAATGCGTTTAAATAATTAATTTTAACGTGTTTTTAATTTTTTTTAAACAAGCCTTTGATAATGCTGCTATCTATGAACAGCCCGTTAATCTTTATTTTTGGCTCATGCGATAATTATCCCACGAGCTTGCTAGTGTTGTTATATTAACGCTGTTCTAACGCATATTTTTATTTTGTTATTAAATAGGGGTGAATAGAGAAATTGCCGCTTTACTAAAAAATTGTGCAAGTTTTCGTACTTCACGTAAAAATAAATATTTCGAACTGTTAATTTTTAGATCAAGAAAAATGAAACAGTATAGAATAAGAAGAATAAGTGTTTTTTTCGTTTGCGAACTTTTAGTATATTTTAGTTCAATTTTCATACCTGTTTTTTTTTTTTTTTTCTTCTTAAGGTGATTCCGGAAGAACGTTACCGATAAGGCATTTTTTTTCGTGATTAAGTCAAAATCAACGTAACACACCTTCACATGGTTCCGTTTCCGGATAATGCTTATCTTTGAAAAGATATATCTAATACTGAGAGTAACGTTTTCAAAGGTACAAAATGAATAGGAATAAATATGAATTCTTAATGTAGTTGACGGTTCTTACCACTGTTTATTAAGAAATTATAAAATGAGAATGTTTAAAAAAGTTTGGTTATTAATAGATATAATTAACTTTTATAAGATGCTACCGTTTTGGTGTAATCAGCTGAGACAAGAAATGATAGTAATGAATGAGTTAAAAGAAATGATAAAGTCAGATTTGATAAAAATTATAAATTGGTTTCAACATAATAATTTAATCATAAATAGTGATAAGACAAAATACATAAATATTTACATGATGTCTTGTCAATTGGAAAATTTAATTCTTAAATACCACATATTATGCCCTGGAAACGTTTCGAATTGCAACTATCCTACTATAAACAGAGTGGAAAGCTTAAAATATCTTGGTCTACATGTATACCAGACATTTAAATTTAATTTACATGTTAAGAAGATGAACCACACATAAGCTACGCTTCTGCATATATGCTTTTTATTATATAAGAAATTATCTCAGTAAATCATATATATATATATATATATATATATATATATATATATATATATATATATATATATATATATATATATATATATATATATATATATATATATAAGTAGTGTAAAAAGGCCGCTATCAGGCCGCGGAGTACGGCGGAGTAATGAGGAATACGAGGTGCTGTGTGGATTTTGGTGGATTTTGGCGGTGCTCTGTGGATTTTTGGCGGTGCTCTGTGGATTTTGGCGGTGCTCTGTGGAGTTTGGTGGTGCTGTGAGAATCAGGGAGGATCTCGTCTGTCAAGCCGAGGGAGCGTGGCCTAATGGAGATGACCTCAACCAATCAGGTGTCAGTAAGTGACGTCACACGCAGGGGAGTAGTGTAAAAAGGCCGCTACCAGGCCGCGGTGCTGTGAGGAGTAATGAGGAGTACGAGGAGTAATGAGGCGTAATCGTGGTGCTCTGTGGATTTTTTGGTGGTGCTGCTGTGAGAATCAGGGCGGATCTCGACTGTCAAGCCTTGATGCACCTGGCTCTAAGCCGAGGGGGCGTGGCCTAATGGAGATGACCTCAACCAATCAGGTGTCAGTAAGTGACGTCACACGCAGGGGACATGGGAACAGGTGTCGATGACTCATCGCAGCGCTGCCCGTGGGCATGTCGCCGATGGGCATGTCCCATCGTGTCTCAACGTGTTTGTACAGGAACGGACCAATCATGTTCTTGTGTGAGGATGACCTCATGAACAACCAATCAGGTGTCAGTAAGTGACGTCACACGCTGTCGGGGCAAGGTTTTACTAGTTCTGCTTGTAACCGCAAGGCGGCGCTGCATGTAGGGGAACGGACCAATCAGATGCTTGCTTAAGGATGACATCATGAAGAACCAATCAGGTGTCAGTAAAGGTTGTCTTACGGAGTGTCATGTGACATGGAAGTTGTTTTTTTTTTTTATTAAATTTGGGTATTGGTGGAAATTTTCGTCGCACTGCATCTACGCATTTTTTAATTTTAAGCTGAGGGTTATGACAAATGTTAGGAATAGTTGGTTGTTAAAAATAATATGAGCTGTATATGCAATTTTGAGACAGTAAATAAAAATAATTAGACTAATATTAGTATTTAATATTTTATTTTAATATTTCTTTATTTTTTTTTATATTTCTTTATATTTTGATATTTATTTGTATTTGAATATATTTTTTTTTATTATTTATTTATATTTTTATTATTTATTTATATTTTTATTATTTATTTATATTATTTATTTATATTTTTATTATTGATCTATATTTTAGCTTTTATATTTTTTATTATTTATTTATATTTTAACTTTTATATTTTATTATTCATTTATATTTTATTACACATTTATCTTTCACATATGTTTTAATATTTATTTGTATTTTATATACGCATAAATCTTTGCCAAAAAAAAAAAAGTAACTCAGTGAGAGCAATCACGTCCCACTAGAGCTGCACAATGAACTTATGTTAAAGGGAAAGACACTAGTGTATATATTTTAACTATGGTTAGTACAAAAGAAAAGAATTTTGCAAGAATGGTTTTAGAAAAATATATTTTATGTGACCAACTCCAGCATATAATTTCGCAATATAACTCTATGAGGAATCATCCTATGGGGGTAAATAACATACCATCGTGTACAGGAAGGTAGACCAGATTAATAAGTAAAGCTTTTTTTTACCTTTTGACATGTGTACTAAGGGTATAAAAAATGACAGTCTGGGGTTCTATGAAAATAATGTTTATAACAATATACGTTTAAATTACAATTTATATAACGGAAATCAGTCTCAGTGGATGAAAAAAAAGTAATTAATATGAAAGCTGATACTTTGAAAAAGAACCTTGGGAACCAAAACCTTGTATTACGGTTAATTAAACTTTTTATAAAAGTAATGTGTTCTTTAAATGTTTTTCACATCATACGTAAAATTATTATTTTAAGAGGGAAAATATCATATCGTTATGACTAGAAGGAGGGATCTCACCTTGATCACAATTGGATGCATTAGAATTGCTTACTGTTTAGGAATATGATGTAAAAGTTACTCTATCGCACTGTTTGTTGTGCTGGGCTTGATAAGAGTAGATTTGGGGTTGGTATGTAAGATAATGGATCTATTACTTGTTCTAATACGTGTTGAATAAGGGAATTTGTCTTAGATGTTGCTGTTTTAGGGGTGTTTTATAATTGGTTGTTTGATTGAACGATACAGTGCAGCTATACAAAGGGGTTTATTTATACGCTTGGTACAAGTACACATTTTTTCTTATGTCATAAAATTACACTATAACAAAACGCATAGGTGGATGGTAGAAATGAAGTAGCACCATACAAGGGGAATTATTAGGGCTGGCTGATTAAATTTTCAAAGACTAAGAGGCAACAAGTTCCCATATGAGTACAATTGAGGGTGAATGTGTAGAATTTGGCGACATCAAGTATCCACAAGGGGACAATTTGAGAGGTGTATTCGTAAAATTGGCGACATAAAGTACCCATAGGGAGACGTTTGTAGGCGTATACATAAAATTGGGGTGAAAGCGGGGTTTGTAGTTGTACATTAGACAAGAATAAATGTAAAATGAAAAAGTTTAAGTTTGAAATAAATTATAAAAAGAATAAATGTTAAAAAAAAAAGTTAAAATACAATTTAAAAAGCAAAATGTAAAAAAAAAAAAAGTTTAAAAAGAAAAATGTAAAAATAAAAAAAAAGTTTAAGTGTGAATTAAAAACTAAAAGGTTAAGTAAGAAAAAAAAATAACTAAAAGTGAAAAAAAAATTTTAAAAGTGAAAAAATATATATATATATTTATATAAAAAATATTTGAAAAAAGTTTAAGTGTGAAATAAATTATAAAACTAATAAATGTAAAATAAAAAGTTTACGTGTGAAATAGATTATAAAAAGTATAAATGTAAAAAAATAAATAAAAAGTTTAAGTGAAAAATATAATGTAAAGATAAAAAAGTTAAAAAACGGTAACTGTAAAATAAAAAAAAAGTTTGTATAAAATGAACTTTTAAAAGAAAAATGAAAAAAAAAGTAAAAACAATATATAAAAAAAAAAGTTTTAAGTGTAAAAATAAAATTAAAAAAAAAAAAATTTAAAAAAAAAAAGACAAATGTAAAAAAGAAAAACGTAAAAAAAAAATTTAAAATTAAAAAAAAAAAAATTTACAAACGAAAAATATAAAAAAAAAAAAAGAAACGTTAAAAGAAAATTGCTAAATGTAAAAAAGAAATGTGTTAAATGTAAAAGATTAACCATCATAAGTTTTTTACCCGAATCGACCCAAAGCCATATGGTGTTACGGAACGTACTAGCCCCATATAGGCACAGATGCCCGTGGTGAGTTCTGTGAATGGTCTACCCACTAATCAAACGACAAGTACCACAATTACATTAAATAATTAGCAACAAAAAAAGCAGGAAATACTACTATAGATATAAAAAATATTAACAAAGTATCGAAAATAGAACCAAAGGTAACTAATAAATCTGTATAGAATGAGTGTCTATAAATGTATAAGAGAAACCAATGTATATATTTCTACTAAAATGTTGACACATATACTAAATTTTTAACAAATTAAGTCAAATATTTGCGAAATAGAGAAAATAATACATACTTTTTAAAATTGTATCAAATAGTCTATGAATGGATAAAAAAAAAATATCATGACATGTATTAAAAAAAAATTAAAATAATGGACTTACGTGTAACACATTAAGTTAAGAAATTTATACTTATCAAAGAAAGTAACGTAAGTCATATAAAAAAAAAACCTGTAGTTAAGTACAATTGTTAATTGAATATGCTACAAAATATTGTCAAATTACACCATTTTTAGTGATAGGACAAGCAAACTTGTTAAAATGTCATATAATTATCAAAAATATTATACAAAGTACGAATTTAAAAAAAAAAAGTAAATGCAAAAAGAAAAAAAAGTTTAAGTGTAAAATAAAATGTAAAAAAAAAATAAATGTAAAAAATAAAAAAAAGTTTAATAAAAAAAAAGTTAAAAAATAATAAAAAAAAAATTTAAGTGTAAAATACAATTTAAAAAAAAATGTAAAAAGAAAAAAAGTTTAATAAAAATTACATGTAAAAAGAAAAAAGTAAAAAAAAAAAATAAAAGAAAAAAAGTTAAAAAAGAAAAAAAAAAGTTAAAAAATAAATAAAAAGTTAAAAAAGAAAAAAAGTTAAAAAAGAAAAAAAAAATTAAAAAAGAAAAAAAAATTAAAAAAGAAAAAAAAAGTTTAAAAAGAAAAAAAAAAATTAAAAAAGAAAAAAAAATTAAAAAATAAAAAAAAATTAAAAAAGAAAAAAAAAATTTAAAAAAAAGAAGAAAAAAAATTTTAAAAAAAAGTTAAAAAAGAAAAAAGAAAAAAAAAGTTTAAAAAAAATAGTTAAAGTGTAAAATACAATTTAAAAAAAAAATGAAAACATAAAAAATTAAAAAAAAAAATGTAAGTGTAAAATTACATTTTAAAAGAAAATGTGAAAATAGAAAAAAAAGTAAAAAGAAAATTGCTAAAAGTAAAAAAAAATAAAGGTGTAAAATGTTAAATAAAAAGACCTTAAGTGTAAAAAATAGAAGAAAAAAGTTTAAGTGTAAAATATTACTCATCATAAGCTTTTTACTCGTATCCACCCAAAGTTATATGGCGTTACGGAGCGTACTAGCCCCATATAGGCGCAGATTCCTTGGTGAGTTCTGTGAATGGTCTACCCACTAATCAAACGATAAGTACAATAATTATATTAAAATATTAGCAAAAAAAAAAAGCAGAAAATACTAATATAGATATAAAAAATATTATCAAAGTATAGAAAATAGAACCAAGAATAACTAATAAATCTGTATACAATGGGTGTCTATAAATGTATAAGAGAAACCAATGTTTATATCTCTACTAAAATGTTGACACATATACTAAATGTTTAATAAATTAACTCATATATTTGCGAAATAGAAAAAAATGGTACATACTTTTTAAAATTGTATCAAATAGTCTATGAATGGATAAAAAAAAAAATTGTATATATAATTTTTAATTGTATCTATAAATGGATAAAAAAAATCATGACATGTATTAAAATAATGGACTTACGCGTGACAGTTTAAGTTAAAAAATTTATATTTACCATAAGTTATTATAAAAAAAAAAACTGTAATTAAGTATAATTGTTAATTGAATATGCTACAAAATATTGCCAAGTTATTCCATGGTAGTGATTTAACAACCAAACACTTTGTCTTTAAAGATTACGATAACGCAGTTTTAGAAACTAACATAGGGGCAAATGTGTATAATTATCATAAAATACTTCACATTACTGTTAAAATGTCATATAATTATCAAATATATTATACAAAGTAAGAAAAATATTACTTAATATGTTAAAATATTACCAATAGTACATGCCCAACAGATCAAAATGACCTTCAGCACCCTACGACACATGAAAACTTACGGAGATTAACAGCAATCTTGCCTCAAAAAATAAAACCAATAGTGTGCTGCTAAGGATAAAATGTCAAGTACACACCCAGTGTAGGAGATGTATACAAATAATATTGTTGAATTATTAACAAAGTGATTTCATTAATACTAAAATAAGGTCTTTGTTACAATAATATATATATATATGGAAATTAAGTTCTTATTAGTGAAATTTATGTAATATTTTTAGACTGCTTTGTTCAATTTATAATATGTAGGTAGAATTTTTACATAAAAAACCCCTTTGTGTTTATCAAAAATATTTCACAAATTAAGAAGAAGAATACCTAAGGAAGGTCTTTGCACATGATTATAGTACAAAACCATGTGGATTTACATCAATTTTACCAGGAACAAGGGGGTCAGTATACGGCTATGAGTCAAATAGTCAATTTTAAAACCACATTCAGGCATTAATAACACAAATGCCTGAATGTGGTGAAAAATTGACTATTTGACTCATAGCCGTATACTGACCCCCTTGTTCCTGGTAAAATTGATGTAAATCCACATGGTTTTGTACTATAATCATGTGCAAAGACCTTCCTTAGGTATTCTTCTTCTTAATTTGTGAAATATTTTTGATAAACACAAAGGGGTTTTTTATGTAAAAATTCTACCTACATATTATAAATTGAACAAAGCAGTCTAAAAATATTACATAAATTTCACTAATAAGAACTTAATTTCCATATATATATATATTATTGTAACAAAGACCTTATTTTAGTATTAATGAAATCACTTTGTTAATAATTCAACAATATTATTTGTATACATCTCCTACACTGGGTGTGTACTTGACATTTTATCCTTAGCAGCACACTATTGGTTTTATTTTTTGAGGCAAGATTGCTGTTAATCTCCGTAAGTTTTCATGTGTCGTAGGGTGCTGAAGGTCATTTTGATCTGTTGGGCATGTACTATTGGTAATATTTTAACATATTAAGTAATATTTTTCTTACTTTGTATAATATATTTGATAATTATATGACATTTTAACAGTAATGTGAAGTATTTTATGATAATTATACACATTTGCCCCTATGTTAGTTTCTAAAACTGCGTTATCGTAATCTTTAAAGACAAAGTGTTTGGTTGTTAAATCACTACCATGGAATAACTTGGCAATATTTTGTAGCATATTCAATTAACAATTATACTTAATTACAGTTTTTTTTTTTATAATAACTTATGGTAAATATAAATTTTTTAACTTAAACTGTCACGCGTAAGTCCATTATTTTAATACATGTCATGATTTTTTTTATCCATTTATAGATACAATTAAAAATTATATATACAATTTTTTTTTTTATCCATTCATAGACTATTTGATACAATTTTAAAAAGTATGTACCATTTTTTTCTATTTCGCAAATATATGAGTTAATTTATTAAACATTTAGTATATGTGTCAACATTTTAGTAGAGATATAAACATTGGTTTCTCTTATACATTTATAGACACCCATTGTATACAGATTTATTAGTTATTCTTGGTTCTATTTTCTATACTTTGATAATATTTTTTATATCTATATTAGTATTTTCTGCTTTTTTTTTTTGCTAATATTTTAATATAATTATTGTACTTATCGTTTGATTAGTGGGTAGACCATTCACAGAACTCACCAAGGAATCTGCGCCTATATAGGGCTAGTACGCTCCGTAACGCCATATAACTTTGGGTGGATACGAGTAAAAAGCTTATGATGAGTAATATTTTACACTTAAACTTTTTTCTTCTATTTTTTACACTTAAGGTCTTTTTATTTAACATTTTACACCTTTATTTTTTTTTACTTTTAGCAATTTTCTTTTTACTTTTTTTTCTATTTTCACATTTTCTTTTAAAATGTAATTTTACACTTACATTTTTTTTTTTAATTTTTTATGTTTTCATTTTTTTTTTAAATTGTATTTTACACTTTAACTATTTTTTTTAAACTTTTTTTTTCTTTTTTCTTTTTTAACTTTTTTTTTAAATTTTTTTTCTTCTTTTTTTTAAATTTTTTTTTTCTTTTTTAATTTTTTTTTATTTTTTAATTTTTTTTTCTTTTTTAATTTTTTTTTCTTTTTTAATTTTTTTTTTCTTTTTAAACTTTTTTTTTCTTTTTTAATTTTTTTTTCTTTTTTAATTTTTTTTTTCTTTTTTAACTTTTTTTCTTTTTTAACTTTTTATTTATTTTTTAACTTTTTTTTTTCTTTTTTAACTTTTTTTTTTTTTTTTTTTTTTTTTTACTTTTTTCTTTTTACATGTAATTTTTATTAAACTTTTTTTCTTTTTACATTTCTTTTTAAATTGTATTTTACACTTAAATTTTTTTTTTATTATTTTTTAACTTTTTTTTTATTAAACTTTTTTTTATTTTTTACATTTTTTTTTTTTTTACATTTTATTTTACACTTAAACTTTTTTTTCTTTTTGCATTTACTTTTTTTTTTTAAATTCGTACTTTGTATAATATTTTTGATAATTATATGACATTTTAACAAGTTTGCTTGTCCTATCACTAAAAATGGTGTAATTTGACAATATTTTGTAGCATATTCAATTAACAATTGTACTTAACTACAGGTTTTTTTTTATATGACTTACGTTACTTTCTTTGATAAGTATAAATTTCTTAACTTAATGTGTTACACGTAAGTCCATTATTTTAATTTTTTTTTAATACATGTCATGATATTTTTTTTTTATCCATTCATAGACTATTTGATACAATTTTAAAAAGTATGTATTATTTTCTCTATTTCGCAAATATTTGACTTAATTTGTTAAAAATTTAGTATATGTGTCAACATTTTAGTAGAAATATATACATTGGTTTCTCTTATACATTTATAGACACTCATTCTATACAGATTTATTAGTTACCTTTGGTTCTATTTTCGATACTTTGTTAATATTTTTTATATCTATAGTAGTATTTCCTGCTTTTTTTGTTGCTAATTATTTAATGTAATTGTGGTACTTGTCGTTTGATTAGTGGGTAGACCATTCACAGAACTCACCACGGGCATCTGTGCCTATATGGGGCTAGTACGTTCCGTAACACCATATGGCTTTGGGTCGATTCGGGTAAAAAACTTATGATGGTTAATCTTTTACATTTAACACATTTCTTTTTTACATTTAGCAATTTTCTTTTAACGTTTCTTTTTTTTTTTTCATATTTTTCGTTTGTAAATTTTTTTTTTTTTAATTTTAAATTTTTTTTTTACGTTTTTCTTTTTTACATTTGTCTTTTTTTTTTTTTAATTTTTTTTTTTTTAATTTTATTTTTACACTTAAAACTTTTTTTTTTATATATTGTTTTTACTTTTTTTTTCATTTTTCTTTTAAAAGTTCATTTTATACAAACTTTTTTTTTATTTTACAGTTACTGTTTTTTAACTTTTTTATCTTTACATTATATTTTTCACTTAAACTTTTTATTTATTTTTTTACATTTATACTTTTTATAATCTATTTCACACGTAAACTTTTTATTTTACATTTATTAGTTTTATAATTTATTTCACACTTAAACTTTTTTCAAATATTTTTTATATAAATATATATATATATTTTTTCACTTTTAAAATTTTTTTTTCACTTTTAGTTATTTTTTTTTCTTACTTAACCTTTTAGTTTTTAATTCACACTTAAACTTTTTTTTTATTTTTACATTTTTCTTTTTAAACTTTTTTTTTTTTTACATTTTGCTTTTTAAATTGTATTTTAACTTTTTTTTTTAACATTTATTCTTTTTATAATTTATTTCAAACTTAAACTTTTTCATTTTACATTTATTCTTGTCTAATGTACAACTACAAACCCCGCTTTCACCCCAATTTTATGTATACGCCTACAAACGTCTCCCTATGGGTACTTCATGTCGCCAATTTTACGAATACACCTCTCAAATTGTCCCCTTGTGGATACTTGATGTCGCCAAATTCTACACATTCACCCTCAATTGTACTCATATGGGAACTTGTTGCCTCTTAGTCTTTGAAAATTTAATCAGCCAGCCCTAATAATTCCCCTTGTATGGTGCTACTTCATTTCTACCATCCACCTATGCGTTTTGTTATAGTGTAATTTTATGACATAAGAAAAAATGTGTACTTGTACCAAGCGTATAAATAAACCCCTTTGTATAGCTGCACTGTATCGTTCAATCAAACAACCAATTATAAAACACTCCTAAAACAGCAACATCTAAGACAAATTCCCTTATTCAACACGTATTAGAACAAGTAATAGATCCATTATCTTACATACCAACCCCAAATCTGCTCTTATCAAGCCCAGCACAACAAACAGTGCGATAGAGTAACTTTTACATCATATTCCTAAACAGTAAGCAATTCTAATGCATCCAATTGTGATCAAGGTGAGATCCCTCCTTCTAGTCATAACGATATGATATTTTCCCTCTTAAAATAATAATTTTACGTATGATGTGAAAAACATTTAAAGAACACATTACTTTTATAAAAAGTTTAATTAACCGTAATACAAGGTTTTGGTTCCCAAGGTTCTTTTTCAAAGTATCAGCTTTCATATTAATTACTTTTTTTTCATCCACTGAGACTGATTTCCGTTATATAAATTGTAATTTAAACGTATATTGTTATAAACATTATTTTCATAGAACCCCAGACTGTCATTTTTTATACCCTTAGTACACATGTCAAAAGGTAAAAAAAAGCTTTACTTATTAATCTGGTCTACCTTCCTGTACACGATGGTATGTTATTTACCCCCATAGGATGATTCCTCATAGAGTTATATTGCGAAATTATATGCTGGAGTTGGTCACATAAAATATATTTTTCTAAAACCATTCTTGCAAAATTCTTTTCTTTTGTACTAACCATAGTTAAAATATATACACTAGTGTCTTTCCCTTTAACATAAGTTCATTGTGCAGCTCTAGTGGGACGTGATTGCTCTCACTGAGTTACTTTTTTTTTTTTGGCAAAGATTTATGCGTATATAAAATACAAATAAATATTAAAACATATGTGAAAGATAAATGTGTAATAAAATATAAATGAATAATAAAATATAAAAGTTAAAATATAAATAAATAATAAAAAATATAAAAGCTAAAATATAGATCAATAATAAAAATATAAATAAATAATATAAATAAATAATAAAAATATAAATAAATAATAAAAATATAAATAAATAATAAAAAAAAATATATTCAAATACAAATAAATATCAAAATATAAAGAAATATAAAAAAAAATAAAGAAATATTAAAATAAAATATTAAATACTAATATTAGTCTAATTATTTTTATTTACTGTCTCAAAATTGCATATACAGCTCATATTATTTTTAACAACCAACTATTCCTAACATTTGTCATAACCCTCAGCTTAAAATTAAAAAATGCGTAGATGCAGTGCGACGAAAATTTCCACCAATACCCAAATTTAATAAAAAAAAAAAACAACTTCCATGTCACATGACACTCCGTAAGACAACCTTTACTGACACCTGATTGGTTCTTCATGATGTCATCCTTAAGCAAGCATCTGATTGGTCCGTTCCCCTACATGCAGCGCCGCCTTGCGGTTACAAGCAGAACTAGTAAAACCTTGCCCCGACAGCGTGTGACGTCACTTACTGACACCTGATTGGTTGTTCATGAGGTCATCCTCACACAAGAACATGATTGGTCCGTTCCTGTACAAACACGTTGAGACACGATGGGACATGCCCATCGGCGACATGCCCACGGGCAGCGCTGCGATGAGTCATCGACACCTGTTCCCATGTCCCCTGCGTGTGACGTCACTTACTGACACCTGATTGGTTGAGGTCATCTCCATTAGGCCACGCCCCCTCGGCTTAGAGCCAGGTGCATCAAGGCTTGACAGTCGAGATCCGCCCTGATTCTCACAGCAGCACCACCAAAAAATCCACAGAGCACCACGATTACGCCTCATTACTCCTCGTACTCCTCATTACTCCTCACAGCACCGCGGCCTGGTAGCGGCCTTTTTACACTACTCCCCTGCGTGTGACGTCACTTACTGACACCTGATTGGTTGAGGTCATCTCCATTAGGCCACGCTCCCTCGGCTTGACAGACGAGATCCTCCCTGATTCTCACAGCACCACCAAACTCCACAGAGCACCGCCAAAATCCACAGAGCACCGCCAAAAATCCACAGAGCACCGCCAAAATCCACCAAAATCCACACAGCACCTCGTATTCCTCATTACTCCGCCGTACTCCGCGGCCTGATAGCGGCCTTTTTACACTACTTATATATATATATATATATATATATATATATATATATATATATATATATATATATATATATATATATATATATATATATATATATATATATATATATATATATATATAACGTACTTCCTTATTTATATAACAACAGAAATGTTTGCATTCATAGAGATCCAACTACTTACTGTTTTAGAAATGTACATACATATAATATATCAAAACCAAAAAAAGAAATTTTTCGCAAAAGTTTTGTATATATAGCTCCAAAAATTTTCAATTCATTACCTGAACAAATAGTATCTATAGAAAATTTTAAATAAATTTAAAAGAGAGATCAAGAAATATATTTTAAATATTGATCAAGAATCCCTATTAAAATCTGTAATATAATTTTATACTGTCCAAACAAGTTTGAAAAATGTTGATATAATATATTTGTTGAATTATGAAATATACATTCTGTTGGACTTTCTTGTCGTCTTGTCTTTGTTTTTATTTTCTGTATATCTGTACTCATGAAATATGTATTTTATTATATATGTAGCTTTAAAAATGTATATATTTTATTATTCATGTAGTTTTTAAAATGTATGTATTTATTGTATATGTTGCTTTATTGTATATGTAGTTTTATTGCGTTGTCTGGATGGGCTTTGGGTCTCTTTGACAACATTGTATGTCTAATAATAATAAATAATAATAATAAGGGTCTTATTTAAGTTCAAATATAAAAAAAATGTAGCTTTTTAACTCTATTGTATTCTAATTCAATGATTTAAAAACCCCAGCATATAAAATAATACGGTAAAATAAATAATACGAAAACAAGATTTAAACTAGTAAGCATTATTTGATACTAAAAATGTTTGCTATTATTGAAAGTAATTCGTAGTGTTGAAGAATTTAACAACAACATTTACAATCTTAGAGCTTTTTAAAATCGTTTCAACTGTTCAAAATCAACTGAGCTGTTAACACATACAAATTTGCATTCAGTGCTGTTCTACGAGAAACTGCAAATGAAAACTTTAAAAATGTTTACAAATAAATACCAATACAAAGTTCTTACAAAACAATGCAAGATATTTTGTTTCTTCTTTTCAAGGAAAGTAGACCATTTTCTGTTTTGAATAAAATCCCTATTAATGAAACAAACAGTAATAATTTTTTATTTTAGATTTTCAAAATTACTTCTTCCATTGTGAACATGATACAGAGCCCGCCCTCTATTTCAATCTGCAAAGTTTAAATAGTTTTCATCAATAGAGGGCAGCACCAATTGTTTCAAAATATTCTCAGTGTTATCACTGTAGCATGGAATAGATAAAATGTGGACGTCCACAAATGAAATCACGTTTGAAGGGGGGGGGGGGGGGGGGTTATGAAGCTGTGACATAGGGAAGGGGTTTATAAACAAGAATTGTGATATCACACACATCGCCTAAAAACCATTGCATATCAACAGAATACCGATACAAAAAACAAAAACATTTTCATCAAACTAAACCTTTTATCTTCCGGTTTGAATCGATTATGAATTGAACTGAAGTGATATTGTAAACAAATGTACTGAGCTATAGTTGCAGTTGAAAACGCGTGAATTCGCGAAAAATTGTTTTTTTCAAATTTTATTTCAACCCTGAGTAGGAGATCCTTGGTAGGAGAAAGTGACATGTGACAAGGGGGTATGGGTAAATGTGACACTTTGTGTCATAGGGGGCGGGGTATGGGAGGAAGAGTAAAGAAAATATATAGAAAAGGTATGAAATCATTTATGAACAGCCACTAAATTAAAATATGTTCTGTTACCTACCGTGATTGTGCAACACGATTTCAACGTATTTAAATAAATTTATATAAAATAGATAGTCTGACGAGGATTTTACATGTCACAAATGGCTCATAATACCCCGTTCAATTTAGAGAAATTAAAATATGATCGTATTCAATGAAAAAGCAAGTTCCTCGCTAATATACCACAGCAAACTTCTATTGGTGAAACCAATGCATAATAACCTTAAACTCCAGTCGTAAGGGTAAGTTTGTGTAAGTAAGCCAGGTTTCAAGCATATACGACATTTTGAAGGGAATTAGAATTAAATTTCAAGATTTGATGATCATACAGACACCACAGAGTGAATTTTATTAAATGTGGAATAATAAAAAAAATTGTCATTTGAAATAGCAGTTAATCCATATGTTTATGCAAATATCAATTAATTTCTGGGTAGCGCCGCCCGTATTATTTACTCTAGAAGGTTTTATATCCTTAGTTAGGATAATTTCTTCGTGAACTTTAAGGCAATTTTTTTTTTATGGTGTGTGTAAAATTAAAGAGATTTTGAAAGGGGAGAATCTTAAATGAATTTAAAGGGTTGTGACATTGTGTAGGTAAAATGTTTTTAGTAACAAATGTGAAAGAATATGAAAGCAATGCTCGTTTAAAAGAACTTGTCACATTCTATCCGAGCGAATATGTTTTGATAGGTTTAAAAGTTGTTTATGAAAATTGATTTTTTGATTGCGATTTTTATTGTTTATTTGTACATTCTTTGCTCGAATCTTAAATAATCCAGTTGGAATAAAAGAATAAAAATTCGTTTATTTAAATTGAATTACGGTGGGGGTAAAATGGGTGAGAAAAGTGGCATTTTTTCATTCTAACCTATTTTTCACTAGTAAAAGGTTATTAATATGAAACTTTTTGTTTGTGTATTTATGCAATGGGTTCCTCGACATAATATTTGAATATGTTTCACATATATATATATTTTTAATTTTACATTGCTAACATTTTTAGTTTTTTTTTATATATCCCTTCTCAACCACAGAATGGGTAAAATGGGTAGTCAGTGAGAAATCATATAATTTTTTATATTAAAAGGCATTATTAAAACAAATTAGTCATTTTAATAACTTAAATTAAATAGAATAAATAGCAGCCGTCAATTTTTAAAAACTCGGTGTATTTAATTCAGTATATAAAAATTCAGTAACAGTGTTTATAAAAATAAGTTAATTCGCCATTTTAAAAAATCTACTTTTTCAAATTATTTTTTATCTTTGAAATAAAACATTTGTTTATATATTTTTTTTTGTTTATTTTGAAGCTAGAATATTTTATTTAGTTCGCCATTTTTAATTAGTTCCGCAAGCGATTTTGTAATCCATTATAAACTTTTTTTTCTGCGTTGCAACATAACCAAACTATGGCGTTTTTTATTGATTGAAATGTGTTTTTCTTGGTCATAATTTCTTTTAGAAAACAGGTATGTAATTTAATTATATTAATATGTAAAGAGTGTTAAATATAATCTATGTAATTATTGTCATTTATAAGCTTCAAAATGTTATTTTTGTAGAATATTGGCTCTTCTTTCGAATATCCGTTACATTTTTCGAATTTCCTATTATTTAGCATTACAAATTTGATTATCCATTTTACCCCACCTTGCAAATCATCGAAAAAAGCTAAATAAAATAGATTTTTATCTAATTTTTTCATTGGGATATACTAAAAGATTTCTTTTCTATACAAAACACAGGAATATTGGTAAATAATTCGAGTTTGGTAAAGAACAAACATGCATAAGTTTAATAATGTGTACATTATATATTCTTGTGTCAGCAATTTCATGAATGACAATGGGTATAATTCCTATTAAAATAATTACATCAGCAATAAAAATTTTACTGTAAGAAATAGATTTCATTGACTTTTCTCAATCTATTTCTATAAAACTTCAATTAAAATCGATTGGCAGGATTAGAATAAAAGGATCACGAAATCAATATGACGTATTCTTTCACCTTGAAAATCAAGCCCGATCCTCAAGAAACCAAACAAACAATTATTTTCCCAAGGTGAGCGGGATTGTCACTGGCATTCCGTGACTGATGACGAGGAGGGTGCTTGCTTCGCAACTTCATCACCAAGACACATAATCGATGTCTCATTTTTTGTTGTTGTTTTGGTTACCATTCTTCAAAATAATCACAATCGATTCCCGTGTGTCACTTCTAATCTCACGATAGCCCAGCTCTCTTTTTAAGAACAATGAAGGAACAAGCGGCTGTGCAAATTTTAATCGAACGGTGATGATATTATTTCCGGGTAATTCCCGCAGAAAAGAACCAGAAGCTCGTATTTCTAAAGGTTAGATCACTATCAGTGCATTTCCCGTTGCCGGGTTCATATGGATGCTGCGAGTTAACGTCGTCGTAAAAAAAAGTTGCCCGAAGCGTTGTTGATTGAAGGTACACAAAGGGGTTGACTTACCATTGGACTTCACCAGGATGTCAACACCGTCGTAAAGTATTCCATTTGCCGGTTTTTTTAGTGTGCACAGTTGGGATGTCTATTCCAACCAGTGTCATTTCGCCATAAGATGCACCGAGTCGCTTCCATCCTTTTGTTGTTGTACACACAGCTGTGCAATCGCAGAACGTTCGGATTGAACGTGTCGTTCGTCCCGTCCACCGTCCAAGTCTACGTGGACGACGTTGTAGAAGTCGATGTCATCTTCCGAGGAACGAGCGGGGAACGCCTCAAAGTTCTGGACAGCAACTGGACATCTGTTGCCGAACCTGAACGGGTGCTCGGATCGTCGTTCCTGGATTCTTCCATCTGGTGCGACGACCAAACTGAGAATTGCAATGGAACTATATCCATTCAGGGGCGTTTCTTGGGATTCGGGAACGTCTCTGTTGCAACACAGGATCCAGAAACGCGGGAATGGACGAGGGTTGGAGATTGGCTGAAGGTGGATGTCCTCAGGCAGGATACAGTTCTGAATAAGGTGTTCATTGCTTTCGTGGCTGCTGTGGTTAGTATTAATTATATCAACATGGGGTGTGCACTTGACTTGGGGGTTGTGAAGCAGGTTCTTTGGAGACCGATCGGACCAGCTGTTGGATTCGTCTGTCAGTTTGGAATAATGCCTCTGGTGAGTAAATGTTCATGCATTATGTATTAATGAAACAAACTAAAAGTGTATGAATGAGTTGATTTTTTTTGACCGAGTGTTAGCGAGATCCCTGTTTTAACTCGACCTTTCAACATCTCGTCTTTAAGTTTGTTTGTAACACATGTACGACCAAAAGCGTTGTTCGATTTTCTTCAAATTTGGCAAAAATGTTGCTTAAAGTCATTAAAATCGGCGTATATGTTATTTTTTTTATATTGGTCACGATGTCTATTATTCCCAAAACTACTAGTTATGCTATACTAGTTATAAGGCAATTACTTATTGGAAAATTAAGCGTACAAGATTAAACATACTACTCCATTGTAAAAAAGAAACAGTAATATTTTTACTAATACAAACAATTTTACTTTTCTTTTGCTTCATACAATCTTACTGATGCTGTCGTATAAATCAATATTGCCGATCCATCAACCAAACGTATTAACAATAAATTAACAGAAATTCATAAATATCAGGATTTTAAATTTGAAGAAGATTTTTTTGGTAATTTGTTCAAAGTTCGAGATTGATGTTCAAACGAGGATACATTTATTTTATAAAGAAAAATGTCATATACTTGTCTAGAGGCTTAACAATTTGTTTATACAAGAAACTACATACTTCATAACAACGCATTTAACCGCACTGTTTACATATTCACAACCTTAAAACTCGTAACTATCTAGTTTGAGAACCTTTCTTAAAACTTTAAAAATGATTTGCAATTGCGAGGTGCAGTACAGATTAAAAGATCTTTATACATATTATCGGCGGGGTGATAGTTGTATGTTCTAAGTGTATGTTAATGTGTTACTTATATTGATGTATTAATTCCACCGGTTGATTACTAATTTAAAATGGCTTGGATCGTAATATGGTTAGTACATTTAAATAGTTATGCATTTTCTTAAAACATCAATCTTAAGTGACTTATTGCCTTACCAAGTAATACATTAATTAGTTTAATAATCTTTCAAAAAGTATCCGCTAATACCCAAATGAAAAGAGTGACTAAAATTGCAATAAATAATAACTTTTTATTTACATATGAATTTAATTACAGAATTACTCGACTACTTCTACAAGACAATAATTATTATGATTTTATTTTCTAAAACATTCCCATTCTACTATGTATAGATGATTAACAACACAAGACAACTACTTATCTCTTTGTTACCCAACAATATACTATTACAAAATAAAAGGATATAAATCGTTTTAAAGGGTCTTCCCACTTATAAAATATATCTCCTTTCTCACTAAGTTCACAATTTGCAAATCGTTAAATGTCTATGGATTTCCACTTAAATAATAGTGCCTCTAATCGATTTCAAGACAATGGTTTCCATTGCAAGCCCAATATATACCACATAGGTTGGCGAAGGCCAGTGAACCCTCTATGTTGTAAGAATGAGGGTCAAATGTTATAAAACAATAGTTTTTGATGCATGTTGTTATACACCAACAGCAATTAGAAATAAGGTAAAAACTTGTCGTATAAAACTGCGTTAAGAATATTAAAATACAAATAGAAGATATAAACACGCAATTAAAACACATAAAATCTCTACATGATTCGGGAGATACATCTCCCTTCATCAGCAGAAATGAAAAAGCAGTCAGTGTGAACAGCAAAATGAAAATAAATACAGAATTGAACGTGTTGCCAAAGAACAAAAATTAAAAAAGAATACAAATTTTTACCACTTGTTGGCACACAATGGTTAACTCCAACCGATTGAGATAGTTGTTGTTCTTGGGCAACACATTCAATTCTGTATTTTCATTTCTGCTGATGAAAGGAGATGTATCTTCCGAAACATGTGTTTTGATTGCGTATTTTTACCTTGAATTTGTATTTTAATATTGCAATTTATAATTGGGTTTATAGTTAGGAAATTTCGCATAAATATTATTTTAATATGATTTTTCGAGAATTCGTGTTGTCGAAATCGTAATTCGTAGTTGTTTAAAGCACTAAATTTTCCTGGAATATATTTCATCAAAACAGTGTAAAATGGATCAAAAAGGGAAACAAACATACATTTGTACATAGTCGTTTGAGGCCATTTAGATTGTAAATGAGCTTTTGGCTGTATATTCGTGCGTTTTTATAAACAGTTATAATATAAAATTCTTTATTGCAAAATTTCAGGACTTTATATGCGTATAAAAGTATAGAAATCATTGTAAATGTCAATATACGTAATTTTTATCATAGTAAATTGATACTGTAGTATAACATCATTCTATTTCAAGACTTACCTGAGACACAAATACGATTCATAAAACACTAAACGTATATCTTTGAACAGCAATGTCAATAAGACTGAAATTATGAGATCATTCAGTAGAGAAAATATTTCTGTTTCGACTGTAATTTTTCAAACTTGTTACGTTCTGCCAGTGTTGAATCAATAAGGTTATGCCACATATTCATATTCCTACCGATTAATTATTTTAGTCATTTGTTTAATTAGGAAATAAGATGTTGTTCCTATTCCCCGTTAATACTTTATTTATAAAACAATAGAAAAATAAGAATAATTAAATAACTAGATATTTTTTGGTAAGTTTACTTGATGTTCAAAACATGCACAACTGGTACGTGTCATGCAACTCAATGACGGTTACTGAGTTGCAGATTCTCTGTTTTCGATAAAAAAAGGTTATGAACAGATTAAAGACTAATTTGCTTTAAAATTTATGTATATTATAAATTAACTATTGTATTTTCATTAAAACGGATTGACAAAATTTAGTTTTTTAAATATTTTAAAAAAGAATTCTTAAATATGATCAAAACAATTCTTCAAAGTAAATACCGTTAGTAAAGTATGTTTGAAGTAACTTTTAGCGGAAACTTTGTGATTGCTAAGAATCTTGATATAAAAACTTGGTCAAGAATAGTAAAAAAAAATGTTTCCCAATATTTCAGGGTATGATAATTAGAAAAAAAAAAGAAATTTTAAATAGTAAGTGTGAGATGAGAACACGTAAATATGTATCAAAATATCAGCGTCTATTTCCCCTAGTAAATCTTAAAAAAATCGTTACAAAATTATTAATAAATGGCAATCTGGCGACTGTGTTCCCATATTTTGGTGGAACTTACAAAGCATCGAGACAACATTAGATTTTTGCGTGCAATAAAAATATGGAAATAAAACATTTTTTAAAATCTTTTTTCCAAGTTGAAGGTTATTATTGCAAGAAATAAGGGCACTAATAAGCCTCGTTTGTTAAAGTTATTTTTTTTTATCGGCTAAGAGTTTCTCATGTTTGACAGTTATGTTAAAATATCATTGCGATCTCTGTATCTAATATATAGTGCTTTATATAGTTTGTCTATAAATTATCTGCGAGTTATTTATAAAAATATATAAAACCATTATAAGGACTTAGAGAACACCTCAAATCAAACCCAGAGTAACAAAATGTACCGAGAGATAGAATGAAAGAAACTGCATCTGTGCTACTTTTGACGTGTTCGCTTTGTAGGAGATAAGAACTATATTATCCATTATTATACAAAACTTGCATTACAAAAATATTTGAACCTCGCCAACGTGTAAAACTTATGTAAGTGATGCATGTATGAGTGAAATGTGTACTCTGAAACCGAAAAACCCATGTATGAGCAATGGCGGTGATTGCTTACCAAAAGTAAGGGGGGAAATCCCCAATTTTCTTTACAATTTACTGTGATTTGTTTATATTTTTAAAGAGTGGGGTGGCACTGCCACTTTTGCTACCCCTCATCGCCACCACTGTATGTAAGGTCATTAGTAGGCTTACCTCCAGGGACGTTAACAACAAGCTTAACCGAATGTTGGACAGAATAATCGTTTTTCGATGAGTGTTTCTACAATACTAGCTTATTAAAAGTGTTGTAGAAATGTCCTTACAGTGGCTAAAAGATCAAATTCTAATTGTCGTATACCTGTGTTTCCTTACAAGATACTCTTTATTTCTCTGAAAGGTATCGTACGGGGTGGGCCTTCTCATCTTCGACGACCCCGTCCTCCGGCTGGGCCTGTTCACTTTCGGCAGCAGCCCGGGAGGGGGCGTCAGCAACATGTGGACAGTGTTGCTCGGCGGCAACCTCAATCTCAGCATCACCATGACATTCGTGTCCACCGTGGCTGCCTTCGGTGAGCATCTTCATTACTCCTGTCGTTTCATTAACACGACATTGAACATTCCGATTGAAATGCTTTGTGCGAATTATATTTTGGTGAAAAAATACGTGATTATTTACTATTATTTGAGAGCAGATGTAAACTATCCCTTGAAGCACGGAACATCTGCGAGAACGTTTATTGTCCGAGAGCGGTTTTCAAAACAAACGGAATTAGCATTTTTCATAAAACATCATCATTATCAAGTTTAGGTTCGACCAAAGGTTTAGGTTTTTTCCCTACCAACCAAAGACTTAATTTAACTTTAAGCATGTGATTGGATGTAATATTATCGAATTAACTTCGTTGTAAACTAATTTAGGACCGACGAGTATCAATTTCCGAGCTGAGAATTTGAACCAGCACATTACTGAATGAAAAACAGTAACGATAATCTATATGCTTTCTATTACCTTGCTGAATCGTTGTTACAATATTATTTATTGACGACTGAAACAGTTTTCTCTATAGTTTGTAATCTATTTTATAGGGATGGTAAGAGAATACCATTTTAAAATCCAGATTAGATCATAAAAGTATACCTCGGCTCCCTTTTTCGTCTCCAAACTTTTATATTATTATCAATTTAAGGTTATTTGCTGTTATTCGCACTTCTTGCCATTTTAAAATCAGCTTAATTTGCACAATTACGAGTTTACTATATTCTACTATAAATGAGTCTAATGTAGTAATTACTACAATACGACAAGAAATCGTGAGTTGTGAGTGAGTAGTTAGAATCTACATTTTTATTATATGACATGGGTTCTAATTACTTTCAATCTGGGTAATCGCGTTCTCTAAGCATTTAAAATATTTAAGAATACCTGCATGTAATAATTTGCACTAAATTAACCGACATACATTTGGCTTTCTTTGAATATGAAGTGTTTTTTAATCATAATATGTAACGGAAAGCAGCTATACAACAGAATTCATTTAACTTTAAACATTCGATTGTATGTAATATTATAGAATTAACTTCGTTGTAAAGTAATTTTTATGCATTGTACCAAGACATTACTTTTATTACAACATTATATATTATGTATTTATAAAATATTTTATTTTTTAGGTACACTTCCAATGTGGTTGTTCACTTTAGGGACAACTATTCTCAAAGGAACCGATATCGTCATACCATTTCAGAATATTCTAACCTCACTAGCGTCACTGACAATTCCAATCGGACTTGGAATACTGATCCAGAAACGTTTCCCCAAAATGGCGGCAAGATCAAAACGAATCCTCGCACCAGTGTGCATTATTTTACTTATATGTATCATAGTGATGGCATCAGTTGCAAACTCTTATATTTTCTTCATGTTGACGTGGCAAATGGTGATTGCCGCAAGTTTGAACGTGTGGGCGGGGTTTGCTGCAGGTGCCCTCGTATCATTGGTCTTTCGTTTCCCACGCGATGATGTCATAGCCATTGCCGTGGAAACAGGCATTCAGAATAGCGGAATAGCCTTCATCTTGCTGAGTTATTCTTTGAAGGCTCCAGTTTCAGACATGGCGTCTGTAGTTCCAGTGGCAGGATCCATTATAACTCCTATTCCTCTGTTTATATTTTATTGCTATCAAAGACTGAGAGATTGCTGTTTCAGGAGTGAGAACTTCGAACTGCAAGCAATTTATTCGAGAAACAAAATTCAGGATAAAGGTGAAGATAACCTTGCACAAGATGTGGTAGATTAAACATATCACAAATGATTGTCAATGTCAATGATGTTTACAGTTTTCATGTGAATAAAACAGCAAAACCTCCAATAGCCTTGAAAAGGAGTCGTAGAGTTAATTGGTAGTAAAAAGGTTAATAATCTAGGTTTTTTTGGCTATACAATCTTCCATAGTAGTAGATGAAATGGCAGTTTTCAGTTTCTTGGCTAGATAATGAGGGAGCCAAGCTACTATGAAATTTATGACAAAAGTATTAAAATGTTATAAAAGTGACAATGGAGAATATAAAGGATTAATTGTTTTATTTAAAGTAAGAAAATACAATTTCGATAAAATATTTGATCGATATATAAATGTACATTTTCAACTGATAAGTCGTTGATTGATATAATGTGAAAATCTATCAAATTCTAATTTATGAACCGAAGTCCATTTACCTTATTATATATCCAGTCTGTAAGTTGAAACAAAACTTTACGTATGACAAGTTCGTTTTTCAAGATAAAATATATTTAGAGACAAAATATTTTTTATGTTATACTATATCTAAATTATATGGACTTGAGGAATGTAATGAAGTTTAGTAAGATAAGTGGGAGAAAATATAAAAATAAATGCTACTTCAAGGAATATCCAAAATTCCTAACACCAATAGCCGCACACAAATAAAACTTAAAAGTAATATTTTATAAAAAAAAAAATCTCATGCCATTTCTATACATTTAAGAAGGTAAAATCCTTTAAATGAATGCAATTTGGTTATATAAGTTTTAAATGAATTTGATTTGTATGGTAAACCTAGAGTTTAGCCAATGAAATAAGAGATTGGGAAGTTATACAATGCATTCTTCAGCCATGTTTCCACTTCAAAAATCCGCTTAGAAATATTTCAATTTCAATATCCAGTGTTTTTAAATAATGACCTTTATAATTCTTCTTTTAAAGGTAATGAATTACCTTTTTCCCATTTAAAAAGTTTAATTTAGTTAAAATTTGACACTTATCAGTGAGAAAAAATTTACTCAAAAATCACCTTACACCTCAGTAACTTTTCAGTATTAGAATTCTAATACGGAAAGTAATTAGAAAAATATACTGATTATATCACACTGATAGAGATCGTTCATGTCCTAATAATTTCCAAGACTTTTTGAATCCGATTTCCTATGCGTTTTGAAATGGATCGCATGGCACTATCAATTCACAAAATGTCCCCTACAGAATAATCGGTGTTCTTCTCAGCAGTCGCAATTGCATGAGCACATCTCTTTGGTGGATCTCCTGGGTCGGGGAAGCAGACCTGCAACTGTGAAAAAACCTTAAATATAAAATTGTTCTTTACAACTTTCATGACATTTTATAATGCAAATTATGATAATGTAGACGTACCCTAAAGTCTTAACCTTTTGCACTTCAAGAACACTTTGCGATTTGTGTTCTTTCTATGGAACAGTTATTCCTCTTTGCGTTCTTTTCCACAGATTTTTTTTATACTCATAAAGGGAAAAAAATCCTAATCTGTTTCGTATTTGCAAGAGAACAAGTTGAAAAAAATATTGATGTTCTAAACACAAGATAATGCTGTTCTCGTTTATTTTAAAGAACAGGGAAACAAAAGAACTGGTCGTTATGTTGGCGCCCGAGAGGCGACATCAGAGTGCAAAGAGTTATACGAAATATTAACCCTTTGTACTCTAAGAACACTTTGCGTTCTTTCTACGGAACAGTTCTACGGAAAGACTTCTACGGAAACATAATTCCTTATTGTGTTATTTTTCCCAGAATTTGTTTATGCTCATATAGAGAAACAGAATCATAATCTGTTTTGGATCTGCAAGAGAACAAGTTGGAAAAAAAATCAATGTTTTTTTTAAACACAAGATCATGCTGTTCTCGTATATTTTAAAGAACAGGGAATGAAAATAACTGGTCTTTATGTTATCGCCTGACCGTAGCCAAAAGACTGCAAAGGGTAAAGTGTATTTAGTAAAAAATATAATTTTAGACTTGCAATAAAAGCTTTGAAATTAAATTTTGCAATAAGGTAATAAAAAAAAGACTACATTTGGCAAGGTACGTCAACTAAAATTCTTTTATAACGATTTTATTTATTCTTAGTAAATCGCTCCGAAGCGTTATTATTTGGTCTAGTATAGTTAAAAAACTAAATTTAATCCTAAGCTACATTTGAATTAGTGACAATTTTGTTAAAAAAATCCTTTTCAAAGGTATTAATCTAGAGACAAAAAAAATAAGTATACTCATATCAAAATACGGGAAATTGATCGCTTTATCTTAAAACTTAAGCTAATGTAAAACTAAGATAGGTATCATACAAGAAAGGCTATAAAAAAGTGTGCGGTATTATATATTTCGTTTCCCTATCCATGCCCCACTATATATTTTTAAATACTAACAAAGGTTATATATTTTCCACTTCTTTTTATAATTCTGAAAGATTATATTCTGAAATAGATTTAAAAGTTTTGAATACTGGATAGAACATTTATTAATTTCCTTCATTAAGAATTTCAAATTATATACGAATTTAGTTAAGAATCAGAACTAAAGACTTTACATACAACTGCACTTTCATTTTCATATACCTTAAATTTTCTGGCAACTACCTTTACACGTTGACTGACATACCACTCACTGTTTGCGTGGTATTAGATTTTGCTTTGAGGCCGGCCACGCACAAGGTGCGTGATAATTTTTTTAAGATTAAACCTTGTAGGCAAATGTCGGTTTGACCGTGAATCAGTTTATTAAGTGGCGGAAGTCAACGTGTTAAAAAAAACTGTTAGTAGGTTTTCAGATGGTAATTATAACTTTTTTCTTGCTAGTTGAAATAGAATACAATTGTCGGGAGTTCTTTCTTAAAGCCGTACTTTAATAAACCCTTCAATATCAATTTTTTTTCAAAAAAGGTTTTTCACTCAGAAACTTGAGTCGAAAGAACTTGCTGAGAAACTTGATAAAAAAACTATGATTTTAGAAGGGGTTATTAGTAAACGAAACGGCAATTTTACGATCGGACCACCCTGTTCGAAGATGCTTTGTCGAAGACCACCTACCTTTGTTGATGAGTCTCTTGCTCTTGGGCGTCTTCTTCTTCTTCTGATCGACGGCCGATATGCAGGAAAGGACCATCCTCTCTCCCATCACCTGCACCAGCTTTGGGTCGGTGGTGAAGTTGCCGAAGGGGGTCATCAACTGCAGAATTAAAAAGAAAACACCCTTTGCAGTTGAACCAGTATTGAAACATTTGAAATTGCGAAGAAATTACCATGAAAGATTACGTGGTAATGATGAATACAAAGTTGTAGAATGGTGATATTTTTAAATATTGATCTTTTAACTTCATAGAACTGATTATAATAATTTAATAAATTAGAGTTAAGTAATTGAACAACCATCAGACCGTTCATCAAATAGTTTTATTTTTAAATTTTGCACATCTGCAAATTTATTAAGCCTATTTAAAAATATTCACAATGTTTGATCGGCTTAACTCAAACAAACACAATTGTTTGTGTATTACAAAATAACTCCTGTTATGTAATGCCGTCATGATACACTGTTAAATATATATTATCATATTTGACAAAATGTTTGTCATTTTTGTCGAAATAAACGTCTGTTATGTGCTTCGATTAAATATTTCATAAAACTGAGGAAATTAATTTTGTCGTTTTTTTAGCGAAATTTATTTCGTCAGAAAAGGAGATACGTAGAAGAACCAATTATGAGCCCTTGAAAAAGGCCGTAAAGGAATCTGAGTAAATTACTTTCGTCAATTACTTTCTCCATTTTAAGGAGGCCCCCAAAAATGGTTATAGAGATAAAAATGGGAAACATTTAAACAAAAATTTACTAACTAATCAATTTTTAAAATCAATAATTTTTTTTGTTTTGCAAATTTTTTATTTCATCCAATCAAATCACTTTCGTTTTCCCCTCATGTTCATGATGCATAAAAAAAGTATTCAATGAATATTGAAACTTGAAACGTATAGAAAACTTCAAGTGTTAGTAAAAGTAAAATATATTTTTCATTGTAATTTAAATTGGTTTTTTATTGAAATGCTATGCTTCCTTGATGTTCTTTGTGTACTTCTTGATATATTCAGGCATTTTAATGAAAATTATATTTTGTTGAATATTTTCCAATCTTCTCTTTTATTAATAATTATAATTGAAAGTTATATATTCTACATTTTCGATTATATCTGAAATAATAAAAATAACTTTAGTAATGACAAATCTTTCGCAGTATTTACAATTGCAGTGTTCCCTCTAGAAATAAAAAGGGACAGGGCGCTGTGAATAGTAAAAGGGCACCCCGTTTTTGAAAAGGCACTTCTTGTTTTTAAAAGGGCACTTTCAAAAAAAAAGTTTGGTGTGGGCGTGGCCACCATTGACACATCGGACCCGTGACCAAATAAAAAAAAGTTCCGATTTTTTGGTTGACATTGCGCTAGAGCTGCATATTGGGCTAGTGTTGACGGTTCAAGACCCATCTCGAATTTTACATTTAAAAATTAATGTTTCCCCCAAAACCAAATTTGTAAGTAGCCCTAATCAGACTGTTTACAAAACTGATGAAAGGGCTACTTAAATCCAAAGTTTGGTAAAAAAAATGCATAATCTTGCAAATACGCCCCAAACCATCTTGTCTTTAAAAAAAAACACAGAAAAAAAACTTAGCATTTCATATGTGGGCACGTGCAACCAATAGGATTCGTAGAATGCCCCGTGCTCGAAATATCGGAATCATCGCGATTGCACAGCACGCAATAGTTAAAAAGAAGTTTGTTTTTCTACTGCCATAATTCACTTAATTCCAATTTACGCAAATTTTCTTTTAATGGATGCCTTTTTTAAAGACAGTTAGGGAAGCAAGGACGCTTATGCTTGACTGAAAAGGGCAAGAGGGGTGAATTTTTTCAAAAGAGGGCGGCATTTTTGAAAAAGGGGCATGAGGGCGCTATCAAGATGAAAAAAGGACGGGCAGGGCGGACCGCCCTTCAAAAAACGTCTAGAGTGAACACTGCAATTGCATTGAAGTTGATTGAATATGTGCTTGTACATAAATTGAGCAGTTTTATTTTAAAATATGTCGAGGATCCCCCAAATGTTCTTTGTCCTGGGCCATTTAACTTCTAAGCCGTTCCCTGTTGATATGCAGCACAAATGAACATCCAAAAAATTGACAGTTAATGACTTAGTCTCACGAACTTTTACTACCTCCTTTGATGTTTTCATGCACCAGAGGCCCCCAAATAAACCGATGTTTTCAGACGAAAGAAGGTACAGACAAAAGGTAATCAGGGCAACGAGTCTCCCCCTCTTGCCTCGTAATTATTCAAAGGGCAACAGCGCGTGCACGTCGAAATCTATGTCGAGCGCTTTTCATCTTTCCTCAGACAGAGCAGGTTTTTTTTTTTTAGGGGGGGATGGCATTGTTTTACGTGTGCGTGGTGCTGCTCCCGGTGTGGATCTGGGTCAGAACCTTTCACCCTCTCCTGCTCATTGTGGATTGTTGTCCACGGAGGAACCATAAATGTCAGACTGGTGTGTATGTTGGGACAGACCGGGCTTTGTGAGCAATATCCTGTGGGGGTTGGTGTGTTAGGAGGCTTCGTTTTCTCACGGAGAATGGTGAAATTGTTGTAGTTATTTGGACTTTGAATTTCTATTGAAAGTTGTTTCCAGAATAAAATCTGTAATTTTTTTCGAGTCGAGTGTTCTTCTGGAGCAAAATATAGGGTTCAGACTAATTTTTACGAATTTGGAGATTTGGGGGGGAAATTTTGTGGTATAACCAATGTAAAAATATCAGTTTGTGAACTGTGTGCAACAAATCTCAAAACGCGAAAGTAACACATTAATAAACGAAAAACATTCATATAACTTTTTAGCTGTTTTTTTTGTGCGCCCTAAATACTAAAAATTTAATGACTTGGATAATTAAACGATTTTTGAAATGTAAATTTTGTTTATACCAATATGCTGTTTAGATGTAACGTTTTGCTACACATAAGGGAAAAGTGAACGTTTATTTTGATAACTTTTGTATATGTTTGTCCTAAATACTAAAAATTGAATGACCTGAATAATTGAACGATTTTTAAAACATAATAAAATTTATATTAATAAAATTTAAAAACCATAACTAGACACAAAATAAAAATATTTTTTTAGAAATCGACAATAAATTTGATTGGTAACTATTTCTACGTATATTTATTACGCACGTCAAAATATAAATTATAAATTTATATTTATGAGTTTAAATCAAGTAAACATCGACATTTTTACTTCATACTTGAATGATCTTTTATGAAACGATGAACTTTAACTGTTCATCCGTAGCGAAAGATCCAATTTCCACCATTTTTCCAACACACCGTTGCTTTTATTGAATTGTGATTTCCTAACTAGATCAAAACTAATAAAATATGGTTTGATTTGTAGTCAAACTAAGTATTCGGAATAGTTAAAAAAAAGCTAGGTCATAATAATGTTTGATTGCGTTGGTTTTAGTCATGCAATAGCACCAATTCAAGCAACCGTTTTATATCGTTAACTGAGATGGCACTCCATTATACAAACTTTCATACCATGACCAACATGAGGTTAACTTGCCACTGCCACAACTAGATAACTCCATAGGAAGATTAAGGTGTTACATATATGTTTCTAGTTGTATTACTTACTCGTAGATATACCGTAAAGCGAGTCCTTCAACTAGGAACTTATACGTAATACCGTAAACTTTCAATGGAGTTATCTAGTTGCCAAACTAATCTTCTGAAATTGTTTGGACCACGAAATATTTATTGCTCACTTGCCTAGTGATAGCAAATGCTAGTTAGTCTTTTGTAATCTCGAACTCTTGTAACCCACCGATCCCAAATCTGTTACTTTCGTTGGCAATCGGGTCATCGCAATTCCATAGTGTAACACGATGTAAAACAACAACAATTTATCCGTGTTCTAAACTGTAAGTTAAGTCGTGTAACTAAAAATATCCTTACCATTTTCGGATCTTGGTGGATAACTTGACTAGCTTTCCTCGTTTCAGCGACGCAGTTGACCTCGGCCTTCTTGTTCTTGGGATCCTTCAGTATAGTCTGAAAAGGACGAAATGAAATATACATTCAGGATTAAGGCATCTGCTCAACAATCCAATTATTTTCACGCAAAGAAGAACTAGCTATTAAAGAACAGTTTTATGTCATAAAATATATCAAATTCAGGGTTAAAATAAAAATTACTTTGCAAACAATAAAGCCTGCAAATAACTGGAGGGATTTTAACTTTCAATTGTTGCAAGTTAATCGCGTCGTCTTGTGATATTTAAAAAAGAATTTCAGTTAATATATACACTGTATTAATGCTGCGTCAAGCTTATTTGTTAAGTTATAGTGTCAGCAAAACTGATCTTAAAGTCTTTTAAGTACATCCATATAGTTAGGTTAACAAAATTTATCTAAAAAGATATTATAAGAGAGAAACTGAGTATTTATCTAGTTCTGAGTTCATAACCTTTGGTTGTCATTTTCACGTACCAACCGAATTAAAAGTGTCTTACTTAACTTAAATGATATTAATAATTTATGTAACATTTTAATTTAATGATATGCGCCTATTTTCAAGTAGTAAAAGGATATTTAAGTGTATGCTTGTACCTGTTTCACAATCTTCGAAACTTTTAAGAAAAGTAACGGAGTAGAAAGGAAAAATATACCTTTTCAAATGGAAGAATTCCCTTTAAATTTTCTTTACAAAACCCTCCACGGACAATTTTAAACTCTTTCATGGACCATTAGTGGTCCGTGTACCACGGGATGTAGTTAACCCTTTCAGTTCTAATTTTTTATTAGTGCATGTAAAAATCTTATGTTATAACAATTGGAATGACTGGGATTGAAAGGGTTAAACTCACCCCAAGTGCAGCGTCGAGTTCCAGCTTGAGTGGCACGGACAACTCCTTTCCCTTCTGCTTCGGGTCCTTGTCGTCGGTGGTGTAGGTGTTCTCGTGGTCCATCCTGTCGATGCGGGCAGCAACAACAGGCTGCACTTGACTAGCTGACATCTGCAAGATAGGATGAAGTAACATACGATAAGAATTCCTGATTGAATATCTACAGATTTAGATGGTTTGGTTAATTTTCTTCGCGCTAGAGCTGGACAGTGGGTTATTGGCGACGGTTCGGGGCCGAACCGTCGCCAATAACCGAAGGAAAGACATTGGAACGATGCCTCGTATTTTAGATAGTCAGATGACGAGGACAACGCCTGAGTTGGCACCCGACGCAACTTTAATAGGCGTCAGGACATTGTACCTCGATTAAATTTGAAGTGCACCAGTCCCGTATACACGCCAGAACAATTTGTTGGATGTTTTGTACGACTTTCTAGTATTTTTGTAGAAGAGATGGCAACCCTCCGACAGCAAGATCACTACTTTTTTACTTTTCTTTGTCAAGTACACCGCACGATGAGATGGAACTAGCAATCATCTGATTACCAAATGAACGTCTTTATCCACTGGGCGGGCAACTGGAGTCCCCTACAGATTTAGAGGTCTGATGTCATATTCTCAACACAGCCAAGAGAGCTCGGTTAAAAAACAATACGAAAACTCGCTGAAAGGAGTAATGCTAAACTGGAGAAACGAATGCGCCTTATGGATAATTTTGCTTCTAATAACTGTTTAAATATGTAAATTAACTATTTAAATTATTAAATATTTAATGACAATTTAAATATGTAAAGTAATAACTGGAAATCTAAAATTACTGTGATTGATATTATATATTTCTATTGCAATTTTTGTTTCTTCTTTGTAACTCACCGTTTTCAGCTAATTTAATAATTTGGGTTTGATTGATATTTTTTTAAAAGGGTTTCATTCTATTATATTTAATTTACAAACAAAAAACGAATTGCCAATTTTCTATTTCGTCGTTTGGCGTTCCAATTCGGAACACTTCCTTTCCTGGAAATCCCGAATAAAATGCAATTATGCCAGCCATTCCAAACGTATTTCGTAATCAAATGAAAAATTTAATCAAAGCATTAATATTAAAAACTATTAAATTTAACGTTTTAATGTACACGGAAGCTGTAACCCAGATTAACCGGTTCAAATAATTAAGGATTACAAAATACGATTGTCCGTACTAATTATTATTTCTTAATGGAAAGAAGTTCCTCTTTGCGTGGGGTTTGACACCATTTGATAGATTACAAAAATATTTTCTGGCATTTGAAATTCCTAAATTCTTTCGAATGTCCTAAATTTAAATTTGTAAAACATTTTAAATTTTATGTGTGGGCAGGGACAACTTGTGTCCCATGTTGCCAAACAATTTCATAACACTTTTTCAATATGAAAAGAGCATTATCTCATATAAAAATCAATTTAATGAAGCATATTGGAAACATCATTCTTGCCACTACTTAAAAATTTATTTAGAAAGTTTTCTTAAAGCTTAAAAAACAGTGATTTTGATACATTTACCACATAGGAACAGTATGTAAACTTTTTCTTAAAAATACGAATTTATTTACGGATTTAAACTATTTGAGGGATAAGTAGTTTTTCCAGCAATATACATAATTTTAAATCCCATAAAAATACTTTATTTAAAAAAAATAATATCAAGTTTAAAACATCGCAAAATTTTAAAAGTCATTTCTGCAAGAATATATAAAAAATATTAAAAAAAAAGAATGTTTTAAATATAAACTAACTTTTTGCTGTAAAAGAAAATTTATGACCTCGATATTTGTCTTTAAAAGGGTTAATATTTCAAGTTTACCATCATCGTTTCCCCTATTTAAAAAGTATTTTAATGTGATAAAAAGAAACAGAATCTAACCATTTTCTAGCCCTTTCAACACCTGTACGAAAACCACTTTTTTTTTCTTCCTTTTGCCGTCACCCCCAATCACACGGAAGTGTGAATGAGACAGAGGAAGGGACGTGGAAAGTTCCGGGACATGAAACTTTCTGAACCGTTTCGGAAATGAATATATATACTCGGATTATTAACAAAGCAACAATGGGAACATTTCGCTTAAATTACAATATTTTTCTTAGGTAAATATTTTTTTTATTAACACCTTCAGTGCAGATGGTCAAATAGATATTTATCTACGTGTGACACGGGGTCAATTAACCCCGTACGCATATTAACTACCTATACACGAGTAGACGCATTGGAAAATTTCGAGCCTTCTGATTCGTCGGTTTCACTACGTAGCTGTGACGTCACACTATCTCTCATCCATTATACTTACATTTCAATCAAACTTACACATGAATCTGAATCACTAATGCTTGTCAGTTAATTGCCTAATAAGGTGAATATAAAATGGGGGGAAATGTAGCTTTATAAAATATGGAAAATTTTTGGTAATGGGTTTATTTAAGTAGAATTGCATTACATTTTGTAATTTTATACGAGTGTTATTATTTATTATCATGAAATCAATTCATTTAACCAATTAAAAAGGAATTTTTATTTGTCATCCAAGAACAAATAAAAATAGATACAAATAATACTAGAATAATATAGATTAATTTCTTAAGTATAAAATTAAAGTAAGGAATAGAATTTCAATGTATCGTTATGTGTATTGTTATGCATTACGTTAACAGATGGCGCCACAAAATATTTTGGAATTATGAAGTTTTTTTGCATTTGAAAATTACAATTATATTTGTATATATATCTTTCAATAACAAATATATTCAGTTGAGAAATAACCAAAAAGCAATCATGTAACAATCAAATATAAAAACCGAGTTCCATAATTACTAGCAGATTTCCATCAACAATGCAAATAAAAATATTATGGATGAGAAAATAATGTGACGTCACAGCTACGTAGTGAAACCGACGAATCAGAAAGCTCGAAATTTTCCAATGCGTCTACTCGTGTATAGGTAGTTAATATGCACCCCGTACAGCAGGCACGTAGGTATAGATTTTTCATGGAAGGGGTTCGAACCCCAGTTCCCCCGAAAAAATTCAAAACTCCTCCTCACCCCCATTTTTTTAAAAAACTTATTAATTTTTATTTAAGTACACAGCAATACAGATAAATATGGAAACAGCAACATCACTTTGTTTTCCTGGAATCATTACCAATATCATAGTCATTACCTATTTTTTTAAATTAGTAAATGTCCCTCCTCCTAAATAGGAAATTAATTAGAGCTTAACTTATTTTTCCAATTTCGTTGCACCTAAAATTCGATTCGCCTTGGATTGTGTCTCTCAGCCACAGCGCGACCTCTGCAGTGTTAATGATGAATATTCTTTACAAATAAATATTTGATAATATTCTTTACAACTATGATTACGGGAAGTATAAAATTAAAAAGTAAATTTTTAACTAAACAAAGTAAAAATTAAATAAACAATCATTTAAAACGATTAACTTAATACAAAGCTTGGCAATACAATAAAGATACACCGATTGAATCTGTATTTAAATTTAAATTAAGCTCTAGGGAAATTATTTTTATAATGTTACCAGTGATAATTTTGTTCTTTCACATCTATTTGTTCTTAGAATAATAAAAAAAAAGACGGTAAAAAAAAAATTCTACTAATAGATTTTCTTTTTATAACTAAGTCTTTTTTTTACCACTCTTTTAAATCCCTTTATATTTGACTACAAATAGAAGGCGAAAGCTATCAAATAATAGAATGTATAATTGCTATTCTGAAACAGGTTAGTTGTTACTATTTTAGGCATAGTTCAAAGTAGATTGTTTACTTTTCTACCAATTTGTAGGGGACGCCTTTTGCGTTTTTCCCTTTTATCTCTTTAGGGTTGGGTAATCAATTCCTTCATGTTTAGGAATAGGATCGTACAATAAAAAAACATTGGAAAAGTTAAAAAGAAAATATTAATTATAAAATACTACCACTGTTTGGTGTTGGTGATAAAACATAATATTATATACATATGTATTTGATAACACTTCCAAATAATAATGTTTTTAAAACTTTTTAATCATTTATCTTTTAAAATGTTTCTTTAACAATTTTAAAAGTTATATGCTTTTTAGTTTTAATAATTTAGCAAGTTCATAACACTTTTTTGTGCTTTTTGTACTACTCAGGGAATCGTGGTTTTCAATAAAAAATAGCCCATTTTAGTCGTCAAACATACACGGAAGAAACAGTGATGTATTCTCTTAAATGAAAGAATTATTTTTTCAGTTACATTTTAGATATCGTGATAGAAATAAAATAAAATATTTGGTTTAGTAAAATTAAAAAAAAAAAAAAAAAAAAAAAAAAAAAATCAAATTTTCATATAATATGGTTTGTTTAGTGTTGGTTCTACATATAAAATTTTAACATTATTCATAGGTTTGCAAGAAAGATTGACTTATCTTCGTATAATGTAGAAAAAAAGTGATTTTTACCAATAAATAGCGTTATTTAATTGCCAAAAATGGTTCATTTGTTCATTCTAATAAAGACACCATTTTCAAAACAAATAAATACATCAAATATAAATATTTTTATTCTTTAATAACTATTTATTTCTAGTCTGTGTGATTGTTTAACACTTAACATTTACACGAACTATTTTACACGAACAAAAATGCGCGTCAGCTTCTCGGTGATTCGAGAATTCATACCACGTGGTATGGACTATCAAATGAGAGCTAAATCGCGTTTTTATCGTTCGTGTAAAATGGGCCTTAGAATAAAAATTACATTAGAATTATTATCCCTTAATATAAATAGATACTAATGATTGCTTATGATTAACATATATAGAGCGAAACTTTATTGCCTGTCTTTAAAAAAAAGCCGCTTATCTCATTTTGCTTAGAGAACTTTCAGAACTTCACGCCATTTTGCTTTTGTGGAGCAAACTATTCGAAACGTATGGTTTCTTACCGAACAAAGAAAATCGTTTGCTCGAAGTTCTATGATGTGTTTTGATGAGAAATAAGGAAGTGAATTGATTTGGTTCCCTTTGGGGACACCATTTTTGTCCGAATAGCTGCGCAACGTTTTGTATTTTGCACGAAGAAGCCAGATAAGGCTGTCAAAACATTTTGTTCCATTTTTTTATCTACTAACTACAAAGGTGTGTTTGACTGAATGCGTACTTGTGAATGGTTCTATTTTATCAATTTGTTTATGGCATGTTCTGTTGAAATGAATGAATAAATAAAATTTATAGGAAATGCTATGTATTGTATTGTAAGAATTGACATCTGAATCCCAAGGGAAACCCAAAATTGAATCGATTAATAAGACTATTTTCGTATATTAATATGCATGAAAACTTATTTTAGACTTATATTAGATCCATTGTAGAAATTGGTCGAAGAGGTCTGGTTCTGTGACTTTTTTACGTACACTGGGTGAAGATTTTCGTTGTGTGCAGAGTTTACATCGTCTTGACGTAACACCCTGTTTACATAACAAGAACATAAAAGATCCTACATTGAAATAATATTTTGTTTTTCAGAGTTTCTAAGAACGTTTTCAGATAAAAGCAGTGTTTATTTATAAATAAGATTCTCCATACACATCAAACATATATCCTAAAGGCATCCATCTAGAGTGATCGCATAGAATAAAATCATCTTCAAAACAGTATTCGGTTAGAAATTCTCGATATATGCATCTGTAATAATAAAAGTGTGTCTACATTTGGCACGCAAAACGCTATCTTCTACTTCACATAAATGTATGAAATTTTTAACCTTAGTACTATTCAACCTCTAATTGGGCACCTGAAAAGCCAGAATATAAAAAAAATTTAGTTAGTTATATTTAATTATTATTCAAAGTTTTCATCCAATAGGAATCGTAGGACTGTATTGAAGAAGAACTGCGCATGTGCGCCCCTTTGAGTTTAGTCGGTGCAGTGTGGGACTTCGGAATATAGGTCGCATGTTCAAGTCCTGATGGGGCCACTGAAATTTATTTTTTAAATGTGAAGTGCCGCAATTCGAGCTAGGCCCAAACTCTCTAGCTCATGCTCACAGTAAGATGCACTTGCCCTCTCGGCCAAACCGATCGCTGAGAGTGCTAATTAACACATTGAGTTGCTAATTAACGCATTGAGTACATCACAGCACACTCCCCTCGCAGTGTTAGGAGCTCCCGTTGGTGATGTAAGAATTCGTTAGTGACGTATTGCTCGACGTGTTGTCTCATTTGTTGTGCCCTTTGATATGCTGATCACGTGTCGGCAGTGGTTGGGGTGGCTGATGTCACCACGAGTCGTTCGAAGGTTGCACGTGTTCGTAGTCCGGGTCACCATATCGTGCTTCGAGCTGGGCCCGAACTCGCTAACTCATGATCCACTGCAAGGTGCCCTTCCCCTCTCTGCCAAAAATGATCGAGAGCGCAGAGCTGCTATTTAAGGTATTGAGTACCTTAACGGGTACATGGCAATGCGTTGACCAATCAGGTAGTATTAGATAAAACGAACAAAGTGAAGTGTTCCAAACTTACCGCCTCTCTCCTGTTGTCGCATACGCAGTGCTGCTGCTGCCTGATGTAGATGCCGATCAGCACCATGACGCCGATGATGGTGGTCACTGCCAGCAGTGTCACTGAGAGGATGCGGGCCACCTTTAGCGTGGTCGACACGGGCTTGTCGTACGCCTATTGTAAGAGGACACCCTTCGTTATAGCACACCGAAACGGAACACATTCACATTCTTATATTTATCTTGGTTATAACAATCAAATTGTATCAACAAATACTTCAATATTCTGAGGAAATGTAATGCAGTGGTCTTATTTAATGGGCGAAAGACCACTTATGGTTCGTATATTAGATTTTATTCCTGTGAAAGCTTGGATGTTCGTTGGGTTTCATAATTTATGAGTTAACACATTTGCTGGCATATGAGTTGTATTTAACTTGTGCCTGTTTTGTTCAAAAGGTTCCTGGAGTTAAATACAACTCACATAACTGACTACGATATTCGTGTTGTGAATTGTATACACTTCATATAAACTATGCAATAACTGATGTAGGCACATTTTGCATGGCCTACCATGCAAAAAAACTTATCTTGGCCTGGATTTTTTCCTTGAAAGGTAACTTTTTACATGCTGGTCAGATAGTGTACCGCTGGGCTGCCACCGCCCATTTCAGACTTGGCGATATGTCAGTTACATACAAATAACGCACGAAAGACATAGAGAAACAATTCTTCAAACTTTTCATACGTTGATACATTTGAAGCAATTTAAAAGCAAATCAAGAATAAAAAGAAAGTGGCAACTTCGACTTCCATTTTTTTAATAGTGTGGCAGCGAACTACATGCCATTCCCCCAGAATGTTGGAGTCAAATCCGATGTACGAAGCATACGTGACCTATCATCCACCAAATGGACACCACTACTTGCCATTACCCAGAACGTCAAGGTATTTGTTGATGCAATTGGATTGTTAAAATAAAAATGAATAACAGAAGAAGGAAAAACATTTGTGGTTAAAAGAACAGGGCTCTGTTCTTTTCCCAGAAATATGGGAAACTTGTCTTCTTAATGGTAATCATTCTTGATTTTGTTTATTTAAGATACGTTTAAAGAAACAGTTATAAGCATATTATGTTCGATATTTTGAAACATTTTAATGTATAGGGACTTAGGGTCCCCTTCGTAATTTAAAATGTAAAATGCTGAAATATAACCACGTCTTGTGCTTCCGAAAGCTTTTTAGCTTGCAAAAGGTACTCTATCCTAATAAAAGCATCCATCATTGAGAAAGAAAAATAACTACCACTTGATAAGGGGAAACTTACAAGAGTAAGAATATTTCCGTTTTGCCTAATGGAGTATAGTGGGAAGTAATTCGAAAGCTAAGGTATACGCAATCATAAAAGGCGGAGGCCCCTAGTCACTTAAAATAAAATATAGAATTATACTAGAATTATACTTTCAAAGTAACTGCACTATGGGATGACGTCAAAAAGTTTAAGATGTTGTTGATATTAGATAATAAGAAGCAATAGGTAGAATTTTCGTAAGGTATTATGAACCACTATAGAGAGTCGATTGAACTGCAACCTCCCATTGAATATCCCATCATTTCTTAAGATCACCCGTGCGAACATTTTGATTTGAAGCAATGTAGGAAAAGTAAACTGCCTTGTCTCTGTGTAACCGGCTTGTGTGAAAGCTGGCTTTTGCGCCTTTTTGTAATTCATACACGTGTTACATTTTTAAACAACAACTAATAAAGTGATAAAAGTAGAAATATAACAACGTATTAAATAGTATTGTACGAAATATCAAACTTAATAATTGTATGCTTTAAAGTAGGGAAAATCAGTTTCAACTTATACCTTTATACACTATGAATTTTATTCTACTTGTCTGGAGATTATATTTAATACCTTTTATAACTTTTTATACTATTTGTATGCTATATTTATATTATTTTATATCTTATATTTATGCGTTTAAATCACATTATTTTATATTGCACCTGGCGGATAAAAACGTGTATATCCGTTCGAGTGTCTCCAGTTGTTTCAGTAGTATACATAATATAAAAGTTGCTGAAAAATTTCTTTTTTGAGATAATTTTGAAATTTAAAGTATTAAGAGGACTTATGCAAACCTTCTCTACGGATATAACTAAAAAAAATAATTTCTTAAAAGATAAGAATGTGTTGGAAATATAAATTAAACTTTTCTGCAGTGAAACAAACCTACAGATTCGAAAATTTGCTTTTCCGTCAGAGGGATATCTTATATTTATCGCAAATTATAGCTATAAAAAGAAAGCTATTGTAATAATTAAAAATATCCTAAATTAATAAAATATTATAATGAAAACTTAAAAACTTAATTTAAAGAATTATTTTAATCAAGTGTAAAACAATAATCATCAACATCCATAAATCAATGACTTAAAATTAAATACAGATAGTATAAAGTTAATTAAATAAAAAAAAAATTTCTTATGATAATGTTCAACATCAGTTTTATATTTTTAAATCCGGTTCATTAAATATATTTAATTTTAGTGCTGTGTGCTCAGGATGCATTACATTTTAATTTTAAATTAAAAAAAATGTAAACATGATTAACATACCGGTGGTAGGCTGACAATACTGTTCGAATCATTCCTATAATCCACATTAGAACTTTCGTCCACGGCAACTTTAGATTTCTCCATCATAATCTCTGCTGGAAGCACCAAACGTATTCGACGAACGATAAAACAGAACTACACGATTGCACGACTCGTTCCGAACGGGGCCCTCAATGGAATATAGGACATCACGGTATGCACCAGTCAAAGACCTCTCTGTGGTTGTTCTTTTTTAAAATTTATTTTGTTCTTTCTTTTTTGACTTCCCCCTTTCCTTCTTTGGAACGACTCGAGCAGAACGGTTGGACCCGTCGCGCATTCGGACTAGGGACCCGTTACACCTTATTCGAATGCATGTTCTTATTGGCGGTTTATAAAAAGAATGCTTTCATTTCGCTTCCTTTTTCTAAAAGTCGTCTGCGGCGGTTGGATTGGAAGATCGAGGAACTGTGTCACAGCGTTGCGTGGGGCTCTTGGGTGTTGAAAGGTGGTTTTAATAAGGGGAAATTCAGTTGCTTATGCGGATTCCAGAGATGAAACTTGATAAAGATCTGATGAGGGATAGTTTGTTACGATATATTGACTTTATTAGATTGTCAGACAGGAAGTAACTGTATTAGTTATGGAACTATTTTCAAGAGGTGGAATTATTTTTATACGTAGAGGAGGGTGTTGTACCTTGGACCTATTTTGACATTTCAATTTTTGACTTACGTATTATTAATTTTTACATATTACGAATAAAATTTAATCAAAATTTAGGTATTTATATGCACATTTATTTTGGAAATGTGTAAAATTCTTCTTTGTGTAATATTTTTTTTAAAGAAAAAAAATTAGTGTAACTTAATATTAATATTTATTAAATATAAGTTGGCTAATAAAAGTACAATGTAAATACAATAATTAATAGCATTAAATGGATTTTTGCTTTTTTTCTTCAATTCTTTGTTCTTTTTTATATTGTTTTAGTGCTTTTCTATATTTTGTTGTTTTATTGTTATACCAGTCAAATCACAGGTTTTCCCTTTCGGTATATCCCTCCATTTTTTTAGAATAATTTTTCTTATTATAACAAATTTTTTCCGATACCGATTACAAATTCTTTCCGACTCCAAGGTAGAACATTTTCACTTGGACAAAGGTATAACAGGCCTCGAAGGCGGAGGACTAAAGTGTTACTTTCAAGGTTAAGGTAACGTTAGCATAGTTAGCCAAATTATGATTTCAATCAATTATATCAAACAGTCGTAAAACTACTTTTCAACCTTAAATCCGCCTATTTCTATCACAAAAACCAAATCATGCTTCAGGTTAGTATTGTTTACACCAGTGGCTTCCAAAGCGTGTGCCGCGGCGTCTGCGCAGGGGTGCCGCGAAATATTGCAAAAGCTTCATAATTAATCAGAATCTTAGTGATTTGCAAGTGTAAATCTAAAAATGATCTCAAATCTAAAAATAATCGAACTACGATATGGATGCGTAACTGCGCAGTTAGAAGCAGCAAAATGCGCCAAAGAAACATGTTTCAATGCTCGCCAAAGGGAAGCTGTCTAAAACTATGCGGAAAACCGTCGCCTTTGCAAAAGGATCTTGTATCAGTAAGAAATTTTTTTATATATCAAGACAAATGATTCGTTGAAACTTCTTGTGACGTCAATAGCCGTAAGAGCGATGCTAGACAGGCTGAACCTAAGAGAGTTCCTCCCCCCCTTTTAGTTCCATTCCCTTAAAATCAGATGCATAGTAAATCCCTTTGTGAAAGATTTCGACTGTTCTGGAAGATCTTGAAAACGGAATATATAAGCAAGTGTTGCCGGATCGATTCAATCAGTCAGTTGATAGGCGAAATCCAGTGAAGATAAACTCTTCGCGCGATATCGTTGTTAACGAGTTTTATTTATTTGTATCTTACAGGAAGATAATAACAATTCACAAAGTATGCATCACTCTGACTCCAACGGTAAATTATTTTCGTTTCAAGTTCAACTGAGAATTAAAAATGCGAGCACGGTTTGAGAGACGTGGTATTCTGAATATAAATATTATTGCTTAAGAAGGCACTTTAAGAACAGACTGAACGTGAAGGTGATTTGCTGCTAACAATAAACAACAAGTATAAAAGCCGACGTCGAATTTTTATTAATTGAAGAACATTATTGACTTACAATTTTTATTAAGCGAAGAACATTATTGACTTACAATTTTTATTAATTGAAGAACAGTATTGACTTACAATTTTTATTAAGCGAAGAACCTTATTGACTTACAATTTTTATTAATTGAAGAACATTATTAACTTACAATTTTTATTAAGCGAAGAACCTTATTGACTTACAATTTTTATTAATTGAAGAACAGTATTGACTTACAATTTTTATTAAGCGAAGAACCTTATTGACTTACAATTTTTATTAATTGAAGAACAGTATTGACTTACAATTTTTATTAAGCGAAGAACCTTATTGACTTACAATTTTTATTAATTGAAGAACATTATTGACTTACAATTTTTATTAAGCGAAGAACCTTATTGACTTACAATTTTTATTAATTGAAGAACAGTATTGACTTACAATTTTTATTAAGCGAAGAACCTTATTGACTTACAATTTTTATTAATTGAAGAACATTATTGACTTACAATTTTTATTAAGCGAAGAACCTTATTGACTTACAATTTTTATTAATTGAAGAACAGTATTGACTTACAATTTTTATTAAGCGAAGAACCTTATTGACTTACAATTTTTATTAATTGAAGAACATTATTGACTTACAATTTTTATTAAGCGAAGAACCTTATTGACTTACAATTTTTATTAATTGAAGAACAGTATTGACTTACAATTTTTATTATTTGAATATATTAGGTCACTTTAAAGTCAAAGTTTTCGGATATTTTCTCTAACTATCCGAAAGATTCCTGCAATTTGAAGGGCAGTTCCGGTTACCCGAGATGGTTTATTTGCATCAACTGCCTGACACGTAAAAAGAAGATGCAAAATAAAAAACAATTTTATTTAAATTATTGAACAAAAGCATGCGCAACGAAATGGAAAATAAAATGAACTTCAAAAAAATATGTAAATTGTTTGTATTCAATTTTTAAGAATTGAAAATTTGTATCAGCTTCTTATGCTAAAATGTTTTGCAGCATTTTCCTTAGATAAATTTCAGAAAGCTGTTTCTTTTATTGTCAAAACATTTCGTTAGTTGATATTCTCTCGCTCTTTGATACAATGAATATCTTTCATTTTTAAATCGTCTGAAACCACCTTGAGACTGTCTGTCGATCGCAAAATACCAACTTTCTTTGTCTATGAACGACTTAAAATTTATATACATGTATAAGTACTGTTCATCTCCCCCAAGTTGTGCACCTGAAACAATAATTTGTAAAATTATATTAAATTTTTTAAAAAAGATTTTGATAATTTTTGAAATTTTGGATAACGATACATCTTAAAAATATATTTCCCAAGATCTAGAACGCTTCTTTGTAGCTTCGTCGGTAGAGCGCGGTCTTTCCGAGCAATAGTTCGGGATTTCGAGCCCTGATCGGAAGCTACTCAATTTTTTTTTAATGTCTATGCCTTATGGTCCCCCAGCAACGAGGGCCCTAACAGCTTGTAACATCATTCACAACATCTCGAGTTGAAACAATGTTAAAAGAATTCATACCGACAAACGTTGGATTTTATATATTTGTATAGATAGTCAGGAAACCCACCAATTATATTTCTCATTGTTCCAACACATTCTGAAGATTTCTTATTACCTTTTCACATTCAAGAGGAGTTGGCCTACTTTCTTAAAACAGGGTTTAGTAAAGGAAAGTGCTGAGGATTGAGTAGTCATGTTCTATTTTTGCTTCTTTATCGTCTGGTAACCTGTTTTTCCTTTTACTTGTCTTTATGACGTCACAGAAGGACTGACCATCTCAGTAAAAAAATTTCATTACATAAAGTATATCCGTAATAAGGGCTATTGCCTCACCTTTGGCTCTTATCTCTCTTATCATATATAAACTATAACATTTCATTTATAATAATCTATATCGTCGCCTCAGGGCAAATTGGATATGAGCAAAAACAGAGTTGCCTATAAAATGGATTTTAAAATTTGCTATTTTTTCAATGCTGAACATCTAAGGCTGTAGTTCAGGGAATTCAAAGAAGACATAAAAATGTCCGAGTGTTCCACTAAATAAAGGCACATTTGGTAATATTAGCAAGACCGAAAACTCGTTTTCGTTTTTTTTTAGATGTGTTACTAGGCGACGATATTTATCCTTATAACTATATGTTATCCTTTTTTATATTTTTTTACATTTGTCCAATGTATTTTTTTGTAGAAATTGTCAATAAATTGAATGTTTTCTCTTGAATTTTTACTCAAAACTAGTGGCTAGCTAATGTTGACTAGTTGGAGTAATAGGTATAGTAATGGAAAAATGGATCTTGGAAACAACACAATAATTCAAGTTCTAAAGCAGTGGTTCGCAAACTTTAGATGGTTACGGACCATCAGATTAAAAATTAGACAAAGCACGGACCACCATATATTAATTCCAATAAATTTCTATCGGCCTATTAAAGAAATCATTTATTCTATTTTAGGAATGTGGTTATAATGTCTAGAAAATACTTTAGAAATTCTGCCACAATAAAAAAAAGTATATTTTAAGTATTTACAAAATATTTTATAATACAAAATATGAAAAATTTATAATACAAGTTGACAAAGTGGTATTGAGACGTGCAATTAGATACTGCCGCCCATTGCTCGATAAAGACTTCAAAGTAAGGGAAGCCCTCTTTCAAACGGGGTCTCCTATTGACCTCAAATTAAACATCAAATCGAATTTAATCCACTAAAAATGTATTGAAACATATTAAGAACTATTGAGTATTCCTAATCTTTTGTATTCATTAAGTTTTCTCTTTCCTAATTTACAAGCAGATTAAACCATACAGTGAATAGATCAATATTTTGTACTAAAGTATGTTTATGTGTAAGTTTTGGTTTGGTTAATAACGTCGCACTACAACTGCACAATGGGCTATTGGCGACTGTTCGGGTCTATTTCGAAGGAAAGACCCGGGAACACATACACATTCACACACACATTCATACATGCACCTCGTTATTTTAGAACCATGGTCAGATGACGAGGAAACACCTGAACTGGCACCCAATGCCTTCAATAGACGTCGGGACTTTGGACCCCGATCAGATGTATCGTGCACCAGTCCCGTATGCACGCCGTTTATTTTTGCGGATGTTCCGGACGACTTTTCTAGTATTTTGTAACGAAGCTGGCAATCCTCCGATCACAAGATCACTACTTTTTTTTTACTTTTCTTTGTCAAGTCCATCGCCTAGGATCGAACGAGGAATCTTCGGATTCCCAGCTGACGCCTTTAACCGCTCGGCCACGGAGGCCCTTATGTTAGTTTTGTTTAAAAATAAAATAGTAGCAAACATTTGGGATGTAAAGTATATTTATAGTATAAGTGATTTAAGGGGTTGTCATAAATCTAAATTCTAAGTCCAGGCTTCAAGGGTCTATTCGGTAATCGTCCCTACTGCCTCCTCAAACTAGTAGTTCTAGGAGCAGTAGACCTCGCGACAAAAAACACAACACATATATGTGGAGTTAGAGATGGGTGATGGTGAACGAAATAAGGGGCAGTACAATATTATTACGCCACAACGCTTTTATTCCATGCTCCCGTGGATAGAAATCCACCTTCCTTCATCAACACTTCTCTAGCTCTCTCTTACAACTGATCAGTGTTGCCAGCGACACCCAGGTGGCGCTGGAACACATTACAAAGTAACTCCCTCTAGTGGTGTGTATCCGCACTAGGGCATTCCGACACTCGGCCATTCGACTATTCCGTCTTCGGAATCACATAATTACAATGATATACTACAATACAATACATTATATTACAATACATGACATTACACATCTACACCTACATTCATCATCCCATATTTCACACCTTAATCATTATCCTATTATAACTTTAAATTATTTTTCATAACATCCAAAAATCAATTATTATCTTACTTCAAATTTAAAATTTCAAAACATTATCAAATTTATTATTGTAAAAATTTAAATACCTAAATCATTTTTTATCATTAGAGTTCTATATGTCTTAAAAAAAATTAAGTATTCAAAAATTTCAAAGTTTAAAATGTTCTAAAGTCTTTCAATACTCAAGAAATTCAAATGTTCAAACCTAAAAAATAATTAACACTAAAAAGTTCTTCACTTTTCACCAATAAATTCTTTTCAAATCACTTTCAAAAATGTAAACATCCCAATTTTTTTTTTTTTAAATGACATCACTAATAAAATTAATTCACAAAATTTTTCAATGATACACCACTTTCATTCTTTACCGGTATTATGCAACACTCAACAACATCATAACACTTTATCACTGCACAGCTGTTGTAAATAAAAAAATAAAACTTATTTCTTTCCACCTCTGAAAAAATATTAAAACGGTTATTCGATTTCCTAAAATAAAAATAAAAAAAACTTTCGCAACCTCAAATAAAAAAATAACAAATAAGACGAAAAGCATATTTCGCAATTCTGCATAACTTTTTCGAAGCTCAAAAAAAAATAATGATTCACTTCTTGACGGCTGCGAGGGTTGCTTCAAAGAAAAAAATAAGATAGTTAACGCCAAGGCCGCTCACTCCTTGTTTGGTGTGTTGGTATTCTCCAGTTGGCTTCTGTATTTGGGCCATATCTTCGCCAAGGTGGTTGTGTTCGTTGATCCTGATCTGTGATTGGACCGCAGCTCTCAACCATGGATCGGTGATCGCCAAAACGTGACTTCTGTCGCCAACTCCACTCGCTTCCAAATTGTTGGATGGTAGGTTTGCTTCTCTTAAAGCCGTTCCTATGATTTGGGCTTGCTCGCCAATTGCAGACTTGGCATGTTGTATTCCGTCGCCAACCTCGTTCGTTTGCATCAGTTGGTTGATCAACTTGCGAGCTAATTCGCCAATTGTGGTTGTACCTTTTGCTCTTCGGGAATTTGTATTTTGATTGACTTTTCCGATTCCGTTTTGTTTTTCGGAAATGTTCAAATTGGTTTTTGAGAGAACATCTTTGAGTTTTCTTTTTTCGAAGCGATTCTCAAACCTACTTCGCTTATTTTCTTTGGTGCACAGTCTTTTTCAGGCTGACGCGCCGTCTGTGTTTGCAAGTTTTGCGATGATATCACACGTATCAATCCACATCTAAGTGCGTTCGTACTATTGACTTTATTTTCACTGTCGTTTTTATTTTCCCTGCACTCGAACGATTTATGCCCGATATTTCCGCAAGCAAAGCATATTATTCCTAGTTTTCTATTCACCTGTCGATTTTGCTGGGTAGGCTCCCGCTCCTTCGCGTAAGCTCCTCCCGTCTGCGCGCTGGCGCCGCGCCGTCTCGGTTTCGAAGACATGTCTCCTCGTATGCTTTGTTTTCGTACGGCTTTGTGCTTCTTCTGAAGTTTCGTGCAGCTTGAAAATCATCTAATTTATCCGTTAGAGTTGCTACGTCCTTGATTTTTTGTAGTTCATCTATGAAATGCTCCTGCATCTCTCTCGGTAATTTTCTTTTGATTTGGTCGACTAACATGAGTTCTTTAAGCGCTTCGAATGTGGTTATTTCCATTCCGTTTAGCCACTCGGTTAGGTAGTTCTTTAAAACGTACGAAAAGTCTCTCCATGTTTGACTTGGTTCTTTTCTGGCAAAACTAAAATTTAGTCGAAACTGTTCCGCTGTCAGACGAAACTGCCTAAGTAAGATGGTCTTGATCTGTTCGTAGTCGCTCGTCACATTTTCGGGTTCTCTCGTGATGACATTTGCGACCTCCAGTGGTAGTAGACCAATCAGGTGATTTACCCATGTATTTTTGTCCACTCCCAGTCGAACTATCTGTCTCTCGAATAAAGCCAGGTACATGCTAATGTCGCCTCCTTCAAAGGGCTTTATCACGTTACGACTGGAGACACTTGTTTGTTCTGTTGTCGACGAGTCTGTTCGACGGTTTTCTGCATCTATTCTTAATTTCGCTATTTCGAACTCTTGTATTTTTTCCTTTTCTAGAGCTTCTCTCTTTTTCCAGGGCTTCTCTTTCATTAGTTTCTCTTTCATGAGTTTCTCTTTCTTCTCTTTCCGCTACAATGGCATATAACAGGTTTTTGGTAATTTCTTCATCATACCCTGTGTGCCCAGTTATGATTTTACACATTTGTATAACCTTTGGGTTTTCCGGTGGAGTCAGATCTAGTTCGTCTAAAAGCACCATCAAATCTACCTTACGCGTCTTTGCCAGGTACGACATCTTAAGAGCAAAACTTAGTCACTTTTGTACACTCCACTATTGCTTTCGCACGTCCTGATCCGCTTTTCACTGACGACGATGTTTTTGGATTCTGCTGTGCTGCGAATCGGATTTCGCTTCCTTATTCGACGACGACCGCAGTTGTCTCGTGGTGCGTTAGGCTTAGCCTCCGGTTCCTTCCGTTTTCCGATTCTGCCGCAACACTAATCCTCTGTTGCTCAGTGATTCACACACGGCCTCGAGCCCCCATGTGGAGTTAGAGATGGGTGATGGTGAACGAAATAAGGGGCAGTACAATATTATTACGCCACAACGCTTTTATTCCATGCTCCCGTGGATAGAAATCCACCTTCCTTCATCAACACTTCTCTAGCTCTCTCTTACAACTGATCAGTGTTGCCAGCGACACCCAGGTGGCGCTGGAACACATTACAAAGTAACTCCCTCTAGTGGTGTGTATCCGCACTAGGGCATTCCGACATATATGTCGTTTTTAATAAATTTAAGGAACATTCATTTAAATTTGAAGTAACAACACATATATATCATTTTTAATGACTTGAAGGAACATTCATGTAAAATTTGAAGTAACAACACATATATGTCGTTTTTACTGACTTGAAGGAACATTCATGTAAAATTTGAAGTAGATCGAACAAAACATTTTGTTGTGACTGTGTAACAAACACAGAAATTTAAAGTAAAACAGACGACCTGACAAAAGATCGAGTTAAAACAGGAACCTCGGTAATGCTCGTTATTTATTTTATATTAATTTTTCTCGTATTTCCCTGATTTAAAAAATAAACCTGACCTTAAGAGTTAGAATCATGTGTACATACATGTAAAAATCAAATAACTATTTAAATTCGGTTACAATTATAAAAAAGTTTCAAAACTTTAAATAAAAGTTCTTAATTTCTGCGAAGATAAAACGTTTATTTTTTTTAAAAAACGGTATTAGGTAAATTATAGCAATTAAATTACCTTTGTTACCCAAAACATTTTTGATCTTCTTTCTCAGTTGTTGTTCCACTTTATAATACAAACATATTTTACATTTGCCAAAAAAAAAGTCAAAGAAATAAGATTACTCTTTAAAAAAAATCACAAAATTATAACTCTTGTGGAAGCATTACAAGATCAAAATAAAGTTTATGTTATCTTAAAATTTTTTTAGTGTAGGATTAAAGGTAAAAATCGTCATCTACCTACGATCAAGTAAAACACTTTTCACCTACTTATTTGTTCTAAATTCCTATTTCCTCATTGGTGCAAAAAGCACTTGTACACATCACATATGTCTATTTCTTAAAACTTTCATTACAGTAATTAAATTCATATGATTAACAAAAAAAAAAAGTAGTTAACTTTTTGTAAACAGCTTGTCTTTAGTCCTTAAGAATGTTAAGAACATTTAGTTGTATTTCGCTTTTATTCAAAGCTTATAATAAAAAAAAGTATATGCATTCAGAGTGATCAATAACTGGCTGTTACGCAATTGAAATCGAGTTTAAGCTTGAATGCTTGAGGGTAAAGGTATTCATGCAATAAAAGTAATATATTGAATGATTATGAAAGATTATGAAGTTTAAAGCATTTTCGAAAATTGATAAGTTGACTTCTTGACAGTTTTTTCCTTTACAAACTTGTTCGAAAAAAAGTCATTTTTTTTATATTAGAATGTTTTATTTTGAACTAGATAGCAACATTTTCCATTGTTCTTTTGGATATTTTGATAGAAAGTTTAACTAAGTTATAATATTTATCTTATTGAAAAATATAAATTTGTTTTATATTCACACTGGACTAGAATCCTTTAGAAGCTGGACGATTTAAAGTCGTCCGTGGATTTCCCATTTTTCTGGCAATAGACATGAATTTTAAATTCATAAAAATTTTCGACATTAATATATTTTAAGTATGCATTGAGGTGTTTTTTGGAAGCTGTATCTATTAAAATAATAATAATAAAAAATATGTATAGTATACATGCATTGTAAATATAAATTAAATTATTTTGCCGCGAAAACTATTTTACAATTTTGACACTTTCCTAACCGTTCAGAGAGTTAAAATATTTGCAACAGATAAAATTACGTTTTGTAATTTCCGATTTGAGTTATGAATCATTAAGTTACCATATTTCATCCATATACCACCCACATTAAACCTTATGAAAAACGTTAAAAAAACCTTATTAGTCATTTGAACTGTGTTGTTTCCTCTGCATTATTAAATTGATTTTGCAATAAAAATATTTCAATAGAAGATTTTGGTTACAGCAGCTACATGCACTCAACTATTTTGAGAAAATGACGTCAGGTGACATAATTGGTTTCAATGATGAGATAATTTTTTGAATATAACAGATTTTGCATTTCGGCTACTCATTTGCACAGGATGCACTGTAATAAAAAGTACTTAAAAATGAGTACCTGGACATACTCGTTTTTTTAAATACAATTGAATCGTAAATGAGCGATGAAGTACTCAAATTTAAGTAATCGTATACTTTCTCAAAAATGAGGTGTGATTTAATATTGCTAATCTCAGCTTCTTTTTAAGACATCTTAACAAATTAGTTGTTCAGAAGATGGTTTTCCACATCATTTGACGTCGATTGCTTAAGTGGAAACTTTTACATCTCAATTATCTTACTTCCAATTCATTTGGCAGACTTTTTTTAACACTTCTTCTGTTTATAACTTCTTCACGTCGGCATGGTATTACAACGGATAAGGCGCTGAACTGCGGTGCCTGTGGATATGGGTTCAATTCTCGGTAAGCGCATTGGTTGTAATTGTTGATATTTATTGAAAGTGATTTAGAAAGGCAGCCTACGTAGGCAATCAACTTATATTTTTATTCATTTTTACTTATTGTGATCATTTTTGAGTACATGTCGCTTTCAAAAATGAAACTACTGTATTCGGAGCCATGACAAGCCTCGAAAGTACTCAAAAAAATGACTACATTTGACTTAATTTTGAGTACCTATTTTGAACAGTGCGACCATACATTAATAGTTTTCCTGTTTAGGGGCATCTGTAGTTAAAACTAATGAATGGAATTTAACCAAATTTAATACTAAAGATATATGGAAGGCACGGGAAGATTTTTATTAGTTCTTAAAATTTAGTTCGAAACAGGAAGAATTTTAAAGCAGTCCGAGCCGAAAAACGAGGAAAATATATGTAAAAAAAAGTTGCGATATTCAAACAAATTAATTTAGTGATTAAAATCATTTATTCATCAGAATTAGGGTCTCCAGAATCACATAGACTATTTTCAATGTGCTGACTTTTCTTAAGTATAACAAATTGCATCCGATGTGCGACTTGTTTCTGACGAATAAAGGATTATTATATTTTTGAGTTTAATCACTAAATTAATCTATGTGTTTATCGTAACTTTTTTTTTACATATATTATATACGTTACCGGTTCGGACGGCGCCAAAATCCCCCTATCAGAGATTTTTGGAACTAAAAAAATTATTTTTATGGAAATCTTTTCTCCATGTTTTCAATATTCTTAATATAAAATTTAGTGTAAATTCCGTTCATTAGTTTTAGCTACAAATGCCTCTAAGCAGGAAAAACCTTTTTTATGGTCATCCTGTACACCGTTAAAAGTTGGTACTTAAAAATAAATCACATGTACTCAATTTTGATTACTTTCAATGCTTATCATATCTCCGAATACATGTTTCATTTTTGAAAACGACATGCACTCAAAAATGAGTACAATGAATAAAATAAAAAGCTTGCCTAGATCGGCTGCCTTCATAAATCACTTTCAATAAATATCGACAATTACAACCTTGACTTATCGGGAATCGAACCCAATCCGTCTACCTCTTCGAGCATGGATCATAATGATATAATCTCGCTAACATCAAAGTGAGGCCAACATGTATGACCTCAGACACGTGGTTAATTACGTCATTCCATTCATGCATTTTCATTGTTACACATTTCGCAATTCATCAGCCAATCGCGAGTATTTTTTAATTCATAATTTTGAAAAGAAGTCACGTGTATGAGGCCATTCGGTCTGAGATGTTGGTTTCACGATTAGGACATCATATTCGCTCTACTACAGTCCATTCATGCTCGAAGCTCCATTCCTGCTACCTGATGTCGTCCAAACCGAAGTTCAGGGTCATATCCGTCGTACCTCCACAGCGATGTGACGAAAGTAATAAACCGAAGTATTGTTAAAAAGGCGTGGCAAAAGAATGGAAAGTAAGATAATTGAACATTTTAAATTAGCAACGATTTATGTACGATCACTGACATTTGAGTACGTCATCGCTCATTTACGATGCAATTGTACTCAAACAAAAATGAGTACGTCCATGTACTCATTTTTAAGCAAATTTTTTTACAGTGTATGCACACAAAATGTATCTATGTACAAGAAATATATCTTAATAAGTTGATTGTTTTGTTCCAAGGACAATCGTATTAGATCGGAAGAAATCATTTTAAGAAATGATATTTAACAACGGGGAAATCCAAGTATCCTGCCAAGTCCACTTAACTCAGAGGGGAAAATGTTTAAAATCGAATTTCTTAAGGAAGCGGAAAAGAGTCACGGAAGTTGAATAATTACCGATTCTCAGTTCTGAATTAGAACAAAATATTATCTTTTAAGCAAATCGCGGAGAGTTATTTCTTCGAGAAAACACGAATAATCAATCATATGGAAGCGAATTTCACTAGGGAATTTTTTTACTTTGATCTGAAGTATGCTTATGATTAAGGAGAGCTGGTAGAAGAAAATAATTGAAAAACTGTTGCGGTATATTTGCTTTGTTCTACAGAATGATTTCATAGATGAATAAGTAAAGTATATATAAATTTGACGCTAAAGCTACCAGTTTAAATAATATCTTAATGCCTAAAATATTAATTTTATTTATGTACATTTTCGGTGTAATATTACAAAACTAACTTAAAAATTGGCATTTTATTGGCCCGTTTATCACTTCTCTTTAAATTTCTCGACGAACAAATAATTGGTATGTTGTTCAGACATCTCCGGATACATCTCCGAATGTTAGCTTTTCCGTTAGTTCCCTCGTTGAAGCATAATTGTCAGACAGAGTTATTTCTCCAAAGCGATTTTTGGTTGCCAACTTTCAATTCTTTAAAACGATGAATACCTTCGAGCATGAATGGACTGTAGTAGAGCGAATATGACATCATCATCGTGATGCAAACATCTCAGACCTAATGGCACCAGACACGTGACTTCCTTTCAAAATGTATTAATAAAAAAACGTTCGCGATTGACTTGTGATTTGGAAATAGTAGTAAATGTGTTACTTCATGAAGTACAGGATATTTTTATGAATTAACTAGAAAAAAATTATGAATGGATGACGTAATAAACCACGTGTCTGAGGCCCTATATGTTGGCCTCACTTTGATGTTAGCGAGATTATAACCTTATGATTTCTCTACTATGAAGGTTCCATGCTCGAAGATAAATACTTATTAATTTATTTTAAACAGAATCTTACGATTTTATAACAATATAATTTTATAACAATGCAGGTAGTATTTTTTAAAAATGGCTATTAAAAAATACCTTCTAAAAACCGTTAAAAGTGGTTATAAACGGAAAATTAAAAGGAATATTTAAATTTCAAGCCTGCAGTGCACAATTAGAGGTTGATTAGTATCTCCATATACATTTTCAGACATGTCCGAGCCGTGGAAGGTAGTGTTTTGCGTGCCACAGTTACACACACTCTTTTATTGTTATATATTTATAATTATAAACGTCACAGTCATATAATATTTAGAAAATATGTATCAACTAAAGCATGTACCCGTGGTTCACAACTATTTTGATCCTTTTGTGATTTTTCTTTTATAGCTAGTATTTCGAAAACAGCCTCGTCGGATTATAGTTGATCATGTCCACTCTTTATGAACTACTTTATAAGTTTCTTTTATTATACTCTTATAGATTTTGTTTCTGTATTACTAACTTTAAACGTTACAAACAGAAAGGTTCTAAATACCTAGAATACGCGTCTGGACATGTACAGTGGGGGAAAATAAGTATTTGAACATAATTGTTTCCATGACAGTGGTCATAGTAAGTAAATGGAATCAATTTCAATTTGGTTGGTTGGTTGGTTGATTGGTGGTTATTGGCACAAGGGCCAAATATGGCCAAGCTGTGCCACAATTTCAATTTGAGTATACATAAGTAACACACATATTCTTAAGTGGGAAACAAGAACTAGTGTACATTTTTATCGCTCATAACTTATAAATAGCAGAATCTGCGCAAATTGCTAAGGGAAAAAAGTATTCGAACAGAATATCATACAAAAGTCAAAGATTAAAATTAAATTTTAAAATAAATAATAATAATTTTGCAAAAAGAATCAATTATTGTTTGTTATTTACAGATTGTAACCTTCTTAGAATTGATTAATCTTAACATCTTATGATATATTTTTCATTTTACAAAAATATAATTTTTCTAAGTACTTTTTTTTAAATTTCCGATCATCTTGGTCAAAAAATGCTTAATAAATCCTCAATTTTGTTGAGATTGAAGTTTTTTGAGTCTATACTTAAATTTACAGATGAGATACTCTCCGTTTTATTGGGAGTCATTATCCTGTGGAGCCATAAGTAAAACAAAAGTACTCAATTTCAGAAGGTTTTAAATAAATTGTCTACCAATATTTTCAAGCACATCCGAGCATTCCTAAAATACACTCAATTACAATCAAATTCTAATTATAATTAGAAGTTATACAGCATCAAATCATTGCCAACATACGTGCTTTACAATTAAATGCAATAAGGGTTAAAGCCCGCAAAACAACTATTTTTTTACCAAACTGTTTTAAAACTATGAAATCCAAAACCGCAAAACTTATTTTTATCTGTGAATAGTAATAGTACAATTTTCCAAAACTTAATTGGCTTAGTTGCGAAACGAAGACGTTTTTTTCCATTATTTTCACTGACAAATGGCTTTTTGACTAACACTCCATTGTTCCTATCCTTAATTATCTTTTTTTGTACTTTTAAAGGTGTACGAAAGACAAAAGAACTTGATCCAATGTCATCTGAGGTTTATACAATTATTTGACAGGATTTTTTTTACCGATATTCAAATTTTTTGTATCGTTTTGCTGTAAGCACTTTTGACATCCTGTTTCCATTTTATTTTCAATATTTCTGGTGGTTTTGCGTTTATTTTAAGATGACAAAATAAATAGGCAGTGCATTTAGTATTAAAGTTTTAGAAATTCGATAATTAGTTCAAACTTAAGTCCTGAACAGTCCGCTTCCATAAGCTCCTCAAAATATCCGACTTTATGAATAATCAAGGGTTAAACAAGGTAGAAATGACTAACAAACTTAAAATTAGTCATTATTTTCTTATATTTTAACCTTTCAGTATCTTTTCTCCAATTTTAGTGTTTCTCATTGCTTGTTCAAATTCTTTTTTCCCTTTGATATATGCATATATCCGTTACAATTTTTATGTGATGAAACTGATATTATATTTTATGTTTTGTATAAAGTCACGTAAAATATTTAAATGTTCAAAATGTAGTTAAATTTTCTTTATTTAAGAAAAAAAATGTTACAGAAACAAGTAGTGTTTAAATACTTTTACCCCCCCACTGTCTTTTGAAGCGATTGTGGGAAAAGTTAACTTAAGGTGATGTATGGCTATATTAATGTTATTCGTGCTGCCATCTATGCGATATTGAACAAACTAAAAGTCTTTACTATGCTAAAAAGTTTTCATATATACCATTCGACACGATGTTTGAGTAGTTTTGACATATCAATGCACAATACCTTTATAGCATCGAATTAAAAGTATCTATACCCGGAATATCGTACAATATAGCATCGACAGTAGTCGTGCAAGGAATTTTTGTGATACTAGCGAATAGAATGTTTAGATCGTTTTTGTAGAAAAAATACCTTAAACCAGAAAATACGGCATTTTAAGAGATATTTTGTTAATAGGAAAATTTTACACTTTCAACTGAAAAAGACCTTGTACATCTTATGTAGTACAGCAATGCACGTGTGACAATAATTAAACTATGTTGAATGCCATCAATGCTGGAATCTCCCACCAAGAAACGCATATTTTAAATTACACCAAAGAGTAATCATTACTAATATTTGCTTTTGTTCTTGTGTTCCAAAATGTTTATAACGGAAATAGTGTCATAAATAGTTATAATAATAGCGAATATTGGTTAAAAAAAATTTTTTGCACCAAGTTATGATGCTATTCTATTATATATCAACGTTTTTTGTTTTCAAAAGTTGTGATCAGTCTTTATTTGGGGCAATTATAGCTGATCAGGTGTGTTTAAACCAAGGCCGTTTTTAAAGTTTGGACAGACCGTCCTTATAATATTTTAGTAAAATACTGGTCTGTTTCTGGTTATTTGATGAGCAGGGTGTTTTTTTTTGTTTAACCTGCTCTTTTATAAATATTTCATGTTTCATTTTGTCGGGTTTCTGTGTTTCTGATAAAATTAAACAGCGACATCTACCTATCTTTTGAATAACTTATTATTTCAAAATATTTTTACTTTATTCGATTTCGAAAAATTACTTTCATTGATGATGTAAAGAACTGTTATTTCACAAAAATAATAATTTTAATTATCGGAAATTGAAAAATGATATTTTTTAACTGCTATTCAAATATAGCTCATCACTAACGTGATTTCAGAATGAATGAATCATTTTATTACAGAAGTTGCGTAATATCAATTGGCCTGAAAATTAACCGCGTTTCGATTTAAGTGCACAAATAAGAAAAATTTGGAAAGCGGACAAATTCATTTATATGTCAATCAATTTAACATATTCAACAGACAAATGCGAAACATCAATGCACAACTTTAAACTGATAAATATTAAAATTTGCGTTTTATAGAGAAGTTTCTTGCGATTTGACTTCCAACAAACAACCTTTAAATTTATTTTTGCATAAAAAACTTACTGACGTCTATATTCTGAAATTCAGAATGTAGATGATTTGGCTGAAATTCAAAATGTAGATAATTTGGCTGAAATTCAGAATGTAGATGTTTACGTGTATTTTAATATGGAGGGAAAAAAACCGTTTCATTACCAATTGAAAAAGAAATAAAGTCAGTTTTTTTCTCGATTAAAAACTGACAATATTTTTTATTTTTTTTAAAATGCTCGATTTTGAAGTCAACTTTATTTTCCATCTCATAAACAGTAGAAAAATGTATTTACCGTGGTACCCTTTTATCCTTGTACTGTGGTACCCTTTTACCTGCTGTGCCGGAACATGCTCAGAAGGGTTTTATACGAAGTAGCAGGCTATAGAATTTGAAATTGGTCGCAAACAAATTATCACCTACTAAAGGACGATAATCAAGAAGTTTGCGCTTAATATTCTATCGAACAAAACCAAATGTATGCAAATCGTGCTATTTACCACGAAGTTAGTGTCAAAATGTATCACTTTAAAGGCACACCATGACGTTTCAATTCTGATACCTCTTATAGATGATTTTAAAAGCATTTCAATTAAAAACTATTCATATTGTTTCATTATCCTTTTCTTGTATATAATATCCGGCCTTATACTAAAATACTTTTAAAAGGTCTTTGAACTAAAAAAAATATATATCATCTCTCTTTGATGTTACCACTGATCTCTGACTGCAACTTCTGGATTGGGCAAAGCAGTTTGTTGACTTGAAGCCAATTGAAGGTTAAAAAACTGTACCCCACTTCCATTGGTAACTCTATATTTCGTATATTGTTCATGCTAAAATATGTAGAATTGTAGCGATTTCGATTATTTTTATTAAGTTTTCCATTAAAACTCATTCTGAATACCTATTCTTTGAAATCCATTTTAACCAATAATAAGTGAATAAGCAGCAAAAAGAAAAACTATATTTTTAGCATATAAATCGATTCTATACGCAGAAAAATAAAATATCTAAACATATTTAGCATTCTATAACGGTTTGAGAACAAACAAAACTCTCACAATCGTTTTTAAAAATTAGTTGGGGTAGAGTATGGCTTCAACCGCGGCCATAGAAGGAACTGGTTATAAGCGTTCCAGAAGTTACACTTAGAGTTCAGTGGAAATCCCAGATCTTTCTGGTGGGCCTCCAGTCGCCCAGTGGACTAAGGTGTTCAACTGGTGCTAATTCGAGCCCGTGTGTTGAACTTATGAAAGAAAAGTAAACAAGTAGTGATCTTGCGATCGGAGGGTTGTCAGCTTTGCTGCAAAAATACTAGAAAGTTGTCCAGAACATCCGACAAACTATACTGGCGTTTATACGGGACTGGTACATGATAAATCTAATCGGAGTCCAATGTCCTGACCATAGAGTAATGATATAAATAGAGGAATAAAAATGCTGATTTCCGTGTGTCCAACATTGAAACCACGTGATAGGTGGAAATGCCAATTCATTCATGTGCTTTATATATTACTTGGCAGGCCTTGGCGACTTTAAGAACTAAACGAGATCGAAGTATTGTAATAAGGTTTTGTGTTTAATTTTGTATTTAAATATCGTTTTTTTGAACGAGTGTCACAATTTAAAGGAGTTTAACAGATATATTAAGGATATTTTTCTTATTTTGTAGTTTTGAAATAATTGCGTTACGTTTTTATGTAAACAATTTACCATAAGCGAAGTTCTTTCAATAGTTATTTTGTAAACTTCAATAAGAAAATATGAACAATAAAACCTGAGAAATATAAAGAGTTTCGCTTCTTCGAGTATTGAACACAAATAAAATATTTTCGTTTCGTTAATGAAGAGGAAATATTTAGCGCATATTGTTTGAAAATAAGTAAATACGTACATATATGTTAAAAAGTTGAATACGGGCAGAACTCATTATCATCAAAAAAGAAGAAAGTGCGCCAAATTTGAAACTCCTGCAGATGTCTGACCGCCAAATGTGGCTGCGCTATAACCACGTGATTGGGTTTTCTTTTCAATGTTGACACCGCGGCCTTACGAGAGTCTGGCATTGAAGACGCTCTCTATTTAATATTACAACTCTCTGGTCCTGACGCCTATTGAGGTCGCGTCGGGTGCCAGCTCAGGTGTTGTCCTCGTCATCTGACCATGGTTCAAAAATACGTGGCATCGTTTCCGGGTCTTTCCTTCGAGATAGGCCCCGAACCGTCGCCAATGGCCCACTGTGCAGCTCCAGTGCGACGTAATTTAACCAAACTAACCCAGATATTCCTGATACCTCGGCACTTCCAACTCACTTCAGTTCAGAAGTGAAAATAAAAAAAAAAGATTCTAGCGCCCGTGGAGCAAACGATCGTTTGAAATACTTGAAATGGAAGGATTGAAAGTGAGTCTCTTTTTTCACACACCCCATCCCACCTCCGATCGTTTGGTAAGATGCGGTTGGTCGTTCTCGGAAATGTATCGGATCAATAGTTCGGAGAAAACGATGCCAGGAAGGGAGTGTGTTCGATGGAAGGGGGGGGGGGGGGGGGGGGGGTATTACGTTTTTTCGCCCTTGAATGAGAACAAAGATGTCTCCAGCCCCCTTGGTATCCTTTTAAATAAGAAGCTACATTAAATATTGAGATAATTATTTTTTTCTTGGAGCTTCTTTTAAAGGTTAAGGGGAATTGTTTAAATTTTGTTTTGTTATATATTTTATTCATTGTTGGAGCAGATGCGTAGGAATTTATTGCAGAGGTGGGAGTGCATAATTTAGCAGGTTGCTTATCTAAATTACCTGAATTGGAAATTTTAAATTCAGACTGGTATGAACAGAGTTTGGAAGTGTGCAGAAACGTTGAATTGAAGATTGACTGATGTCATGAGTAAAGATATCGGGGATTTGGAAAATAAAATTATAATTATTCTGTTAATCCTGAAACTCAACTCTTACTTGTTGAAAAAATATACCAAAGAAAACGCTGGACGCAATTTATTATTTGTCTTCCATAACACTGTACGATATTTAATGAGCAAGCATTCGAAACTTGTTTTGTGCAAAATTTCCAAAAATTAGAATACTACATCACAGAATTCTTTTTCAGATCTCCAATCGAATTTAACTATTTTATTAGTTCAAAAAAAAGTTCTGTATTATTGAAATAAAATAACAATTATTAGAATTTTACTTCCATTTATTTACGAATTACATTAATGTGACATAACACGTTTTTAACGTTTGTTCCTTAGATAGACTTACGATGATTCGGCATCTGCCATGTTAAATATTACTTGTTGATTCAGTAAAGTTATGTAAACTTTTATGAGATATAGTTCCCACAAAAAAATGGGAATAATTCAATCCTTTGACGTCATCATAAAATTGTAATAATATAATCCATTGACATTGGCCGTAAACGTCATCTTCATGTTCCATTCTTGGTATATTTGTACGTCATGGAATGACGTACGTTTCGGAAAACGCAAGTCATTCCATGCAACAATGCATGCGTTACTGTTCATAGTTGCAACGCTTAACACCTTTTGTAACGTCAATGCATTTTGAAAATAGTAAATACAGGTAATAAAATGTATTACAAGTAATAAAAAGTAAAAGTAAAGTAATACGAGTAATAAAAAGTATTTTCTTCAACTGCGTGCTGCTCTTTCACTTTTCGTACTCTTCGTACTTTTCCAGATGAAGAGAGTTTTCGATCACTCTTTACAATATAATTCTGACTTCCTTCATTGGGCAACTACTCCTTTCACTAGTTTGTACACACTGTACTGAATCAACCTGTAGAACTGCAGAATTATTTTCTGATATCAGTTAACTAGAATTTTAAGTTTCTGGCTTTCAGGTGCAAACGTTGACGTTCAATGCTACTAATGTATTACGTTTCAAACCCAAATGTGCTGTGAAAGTTGATGCTTTACAGCCGACATACAAACTGCATTTTTATTATTACAGTTGAGCAGATTACTTCTTACCCTTAAAGTGTATATTAAGTGTTAAATTACTACCGTTAAAGTGTAGAATTAAATAATTTTATAGAATATCTAGTTATTTCATGAAATAACTGATCAAGTCAGTTAAAGTTTGTAATAAATCAATTATTCCATAATTTAATAAGTTTTTCTATGAATTATCTAATGATAGACAATAAACAATTTGAATGAATTATACAGCAAACTGTACTGGAGATAACTGATTAGAATTCAATTTAAGTTGATTTCCAGTGAAAAAAATATTATGGTGGGAGAAAAAAATATTATCGAAAGAGAGTTGATATGACAAAACCGAATGCTCGGAGAGAATGAGAAGCCCCACACGTCTGCTCCCAGGAAGGTACCAGCTGTTTTAAAAGCAATGTGCTATTGCCCGGTGCCAAATACGACTGCTCAGAAGGTATGAAGAGCCCCAAACGATTGTTCCAAGGAATTTACCAGCTATTTTTGAACAACAGTGTGCCATTTCTTGTTTTCAAAATCGACTGCTGAAAGAGATGAGAACCTGTAAGGGTTGATTACAAAATTTTCTGACCATTGATTCTCCTTTTACAGGCTTTTGAATTCGAAACTTTATTTACTCGGTTATTTTACACTTCAAAGAGGTGTAGATCGTTATTTTATGAAATAACTAGTTAAATCTTATAATGAAAGTGAGTTTTATATTTTAACTGACTTAATCAGTTGCGTCATGAAATATATAGACATTCTATAAAATTAGGTATTCTAAAAATAACATACTTTAAAGATAACATATACACGAACAAAAATTCAATACATTCTTAATTTTTTTAAATTAAATACAAAATGAAAACTGCCTAAACATGCCTTATTTTTTATATATAGTATAATATTGTAGGAATACTTATAAAGTTTAGGGCCTATGGATTTGCATTCTAAGGGCAGTATCTTAAGGCTGGCAGCTTTAAGATCAACGGAAATCGTTCTAAATTGACCATCGTTTGCATTTTAAACACTCTCAAGTGTTCTAGTAACATCAATTTAAAATCAATTCAGGTAAATTCCAAATCGTCTTATGCAAGATACGTACAGAAAGCAAGTTTTCTTTTAAAGAACAATGAACAATGGCTGCTTTTTATGGCCTATTAAAAGAATATTTTACCATAAAATAGTACTTTTATTGAAACTTAAAGCATTTTATAAAGAAATCGATAGAAAGTAGAAAATTCTTTAGAAAGTAGTTGTAAGGAATTCTTCTTAAAAGAGCCGCTTACCATTGTCTATATAATAAAAGAAAGGTATTATCTGTCTACCGCATCATACTCTTGGATGCCAATTGTCGATTATTTTTTTAACTGCTTAAACTATTTCAAATATTAGTATTTTCAAAAACCGTAACATTAATTTCGAAAATAAAAAACTGGTACGAAATGCATTCAAAGTAGTATGATATAGTTTAAAATAGTATTGAAACAATACAAATAAATTAGTTATCATAATAGCCAAAGCGAGTTGCAAACTTTTAACTCTCTTATATCGCAGCCACAGTGGGATAAATGAAACGTATTGTCCGTGCTGCAGAGATCTATGGGAACTAGGGTAACACTTTAGCAAATTAAACACTTATAATCTTTACAACTTCTGATAAGCATCGGTTTGAGTTTGAGGGATTACTGTTTCGTCAAACACGTCTAACTAAATCGACAAACATTCTGCCAAGCTACGCCTCTGTGAAATACATGTACGACGCTACATTTAGCTCCGCATGCGCGACGACTGTGTCATCTGTGAAAGCGCACTACATACTTCAGTTACATGCGGCTTTCGCAAGCGACACCATAATAACCAAACTGAAAGAAGTTTTATGTCAAAACTTTAACAGCTATATATTAACTATAATTTTTTTTTTTTTATTTCACTTTTTTTAAATGAGTCACTTTCTTGTTGTATCGACAAATAAGCAAAATCAAACGTGACAAAATATATATTTAAAATATGAGATAAATTTTGAATTTTATAAAAAAGAAAACATATGTATATTCGTTTTTGCAAAAGAAAATAAAAAAATAATAATTATACTTCCAAAAATATCCCTTTTATTTTAAAACTTACAAATCAGTAGGTCCACAGAAATGCATGCGTCTACCAAACGGTTTTGCGGTTTTCCTCGATTTACGAATTTATGAATATTTTTTTTTCATGCACACTCTTCACATATAAGTCGACCAATAGAAAACTCGTTAAAAAAAAATCGCAAATCGAGATTTTCTTGCCATTTTGTTCGTTGAACCAACCTCTGTTGGGTGCATAGCTTAAACAGTTGCAAAACACTTTTAAACCTTGGACAAAAAGCTTTGAAAATACGATATTGATGAAAAACTCTTTAAATTCGATTGCAGCACACATCCGTTACATCCATTCGACTTAACCCTCTAATGCTCATGGACGTGATGTCCAGGAATCTCCAGTGTTTCCAACAATGCACTCAATTTTTAAATTAACCAAAATATTTTACTTTTGAAATGTTTTTAAATCTAATTTTTTGAGGTTTACTCTGAAAGCTATTTAAATCCTACACTAACAAAAATGTGCTTAATATATAGATCCACTCGTTTTTCTTTGAGTACAATTGCACCGTCAATGAGCGATGACGAACTCAAATTTAAGCAACCGTATTTTCGCAAAAATGAGCAGTATGGTTTAATATTGCTGATATCAGCTTCTGTTGAAGCCATCTTTACAAAACAACCTGAAAAACTTAAAATAGTTGTTCAGAAGATGTTTTTCCACATTATTTGATGTCGAAACTGGAATTGTAATTACAACTCACAACAAATATAAACTGGAATTGAGTTATTACAACTCAATTATTTTACTTTGCATTCTTTTGGCACAGCTTTTTAACATTTCTTCTGTCTATAACTTCTTCACGTCGCCCTGGTATTACAACGGATAAGACACTGAGCTGCGGTGCCTGAGGATCTGGGTTCGATTCCTGGTAAGTCTTGGTTGTAATTTATTGAAAGTGATTTATGAAGGCAGCCTATGTAGGCAAGCAAATGCTCTTTTTATTCATTTTACTCATTTTTTGAATACATGTATTTTCTAAAAATGAAACTTATGTATTCGGAGATATGATAAGCATCGAAAGAAATCAAAAATGAGAACATTTACTTATTTCTAAGTACCTATTTTTAACAGTATAGGTATTTTCTCCCATGTTTTTTCATTATTACCAGCCCCCTAACGATATTTTAAACTAATTTTTGCGTAATAAAATGGCAACAATTTCCCGTTACTTAAAAATCGTTGCATACTGCCGCAAAATTTAATAAACCTTTCATACTGCAACAAAACTCTGTAAATCTACAAACCATTGTTAAATAACGCAAAAACTATACCAAACTTAGGAAAAGTACACTGTTAAAAATAGTTACTCAAAAATAAGTCAAATATACTCATTTTTGAGTACATTCGATGCTTACCATAGCTCCGAATACATGTGTCATTTTTAAAAAAGACATGTACTCAAAAATAAGTACAATGAATAAAAAAAACAGTTGCTTGCCTACATAGGCTGCCTTCATAAATCACTTTCAATAAATTACAACCAAGACTTACTCAGGCACCGCAGCTCAGTGTCTTATACGTTGTACTACTAGGGCGACGTGAAGAAGTTATAGACAGAAGAAATATTAAAAAGATGTGCCAAAAGAATGCAAAGTAAAGTAAATGAGTTGTAATAACTCAGTTCCATTTAAGCAATCGATGTCGAATAATGTGGAAAACCATCTTCTGAACAACTATTTTAAGTTTGTCAGGCTGTTTTGTTAAGATGGCTTGAACAGAAACTCAGATTAGCAATATTAAATCAGACTACTCATTTTTGAAAAAGTACGATTACTTAAATTTGAGAACGCTATCGCTCATTTACGACGCAATTGTATTAAAAGAAAAACGAGTATGTTCAGGTACTCATTTTTAAGTGCTTTTTTTACAGTGCGCTTATGAATTCGAATTCAGAACACACTTTTGAGGTAAAATGCCAAATTTCAAGCAGTTAGATCGAAAATTAAATTCTACAAAAGTTTTTTTTCGCTTCCTGTAATCTGGATGGGGCTGAACGAGTTTCGCACCTGTATGATTCATATTGGGTATGTCAATTTTACCCCCCCCCCCCCTCCAAATGTCATATTGATTCAAAACTTGACATTCGGTTTGGCGCCATTCTTACTACGTAAAAGTTTTTGTATTACTCAGCATTTTGCATTGTGTGCATCCGCCATCCCGTAAATGTCATTGTTCAATGAAAGAAGATATATCATACGCTGATCCCTTATTATTTACGAAGTAAGGACTGTTAAAAGCTGACTTTTCATTAACAAGTCAGCAAAAGATGTCGTTGCTGTATGAAATGACGTCTGGTGTGACGTAACTTGTTTATAACAATTTACAAATAACCGTGTAAGAAAGTGGGTTGACAAACATTGATAAAATCATTTTGTGACGCTAATGATTGACGCAAATCGAATACCGTACAGCTGTAAACGTATCGGAAACTTTAATGCGTATATGTTGTTAAAAACTATTTTTAGAAAGATAATTTTAGACAGGAAAGGGTTTTACGTCAAACGTCGAAGTAGTACTAGATTTTGACGCTCCATCTGCGTTCCATACTCTTTGTCCTGGAGTTATAGTGTCGGAATGTTCCCTCATGAAAACGTAACAGGGTGTTAATATTACGATATTCCATGTAGATTATTTTAAAAACATTTAATGTGAAAAATGATCACCAGGGCTAATTCCAGCAAAAAAAAATACCTCTTCTACAATTGACGTAGGTTTTATTCTAAATTCCTATATAAAATCTGAAAGAATTTTACAATTTTAAAGTTATAAAATTATTGAAGAAAAACGAAATTGTTTTTAAAGGTTTTATGAAAAAAACTAGAAACTAAAAAAAATGCATTTTTTTTTGTTCAAAATTCTTTATAAAAACTGCAAAAAAATAATTCAAATTCACAAATTTAATGAAATTTTTTGCTGATTTTTTTTGCTGGGATGATGCAATAATTGTCAAGTTCCATGAAATCGGCGTCAAAATGTTTGTATGTTTTTGTAAATTGGCACCAACTTCAAAAAGTTCTAATAACTATAAAATTCATAATAAATAATTCAATTTTTTCCAACTTGATGGTAAAATTAAAAATTATTTTTTATTTTTTAGAGCATTTTCCTTAAAGTCGGATTTTTTTTTTTAGAAAGATTATTTTATTTTTTCCTATTTTAGTTTTTAATTTTGCGGGGGGCTACGCCCCCTGCTATTATTCACCAAGTAACAATTTGTGCTTTCATTTTGTTTCAACAATGTATATCGTAAAATAATCCCTATCCTTGGCAATAAATGCTGGGTAAGCGAAACGAAACGAAACGAAAAACGTCATTGTGTACAACTTCTGTTAAACAATGAAAACGTTTTGAAACTGTTAAATAGTTAAAAAAAACTCCGTTTAATTCACATTTCCGGGTATATAATAGCAGGATAACCAATTATTTTTTTACAGATTTTGTTTAAGGGGATTTTTCTCTATCCAACATAAAAAGAATTTTCGAAATTGGACAATATTTTTTTTTCAAACGGTCCGGTTAATTGAGAATTCCGGATAGTTAAATGTCGGATAAATGAAATTTTTTTTCAAATTGCTCCCAAGTGAAATATCCCCCCCCCCCCAAAAAAAAAAATTGTCTAAATATCTGAAGATATATCCGAAGAAATATCCGAAATCCTACGCGAACATACATAAAAAAAATACGTAACAGACGAATTGATAACCTCTCGACTTGGCGCGCGTTGACGGTTTTAATTTAAAGTTTCTGGTGGTTTAATTTTGGAGTTTTGGTGGGCGCGCTGTTCAGTCGATTAATAAAAATTATTATATCTTTTGTAAAGATTTATCTTGACAAAATTATCGATAAATTTATTCATCGCCTATACCAGTGATCGGCAAACCGCGGCTCGCGAGCCACATGCGGCTCTTTGGCCTGTTGAGTGTGGCTCTTCCACAATTACCACGTGCGGGCGGGCGCGTTGAAACTTCGTGGCAAGAATTAAAAACAACAACATACAAACTTGACCTACCCAAACTATCCAAGGAGATGCAAGGCAATTGTTCACATTAGTGTTTGTCAGTTATTGTTATGATTGAGAAAGGTATGTTAATATAGTTTGGACATATAGAGAGGATGAACGAAAGGAGATAGACCAAATACAAGACGAGTGTGGATGGAAGGGGTTGATCTCAGCGAATGCACCTCAATCAGATTGAGGACGATTTTAGCAAAGGCCAGCTTAGCAATACCCTAATTAAGTTAATAACAATGTACCTACCTATATAGTTTAAGTTTAAAAAATGTGGCTCTCAAAAGAAATTTCAATCGTTGTTCTGTTGATATTTGGCTCTGTTGACTAATAAGTTTGCCGACCACTGGCCTATACCAACTTCAAATAACGTTTAACTACCCCAAAATGAATTCAATCCTCTAAATAACACGAACTGCAAAATATTCAAATTCTTATCAATCTATATATATAAAAGCGAAAGCCACTGACTCACTCACTGATTGATCACGAGATCTCCAGATCCAAAAGACCTAGAGTGCTGAAATTTGGAACACAGATTCATCTTGGGCCCTAGGGGTGCACTAAGAAAGGATTTTTAAAAATTCGAACTCGAACTGCCAAAATAACGATTTTTAAAAAACCTTCCCATAGGATTAACATGGAGAACATGTAACAATGCAAAATATGAAATTAAAACAATGTAAATTTTTTATATTACGTAACCTATGAGGAGCATTCTTATTGGCTGATGACTAAATATCGCCAAAATGTCGCCAAATAAATAAAAAATATCGCCAACTGAATAAAAACATCGCCAAATTAATAAAAACATCGCCAATTTAATAAAAACATTGCCAAAGTAATAAAAACATCGCCAATTTAATAAAAATTTTACAAATTAAAACAAAATCGCCAAATGAACTAAAATATGATCATAAATGTAAAAATAACATAAAAGTGGCGAAATAAGTGTCAAAAAGTGATAAAATGTCAAAATGTTGAAAATATGATTAGACAACGGGATATTCCGTACTACAATTATGAAAGTTAGATTTGTCATGTAGGTACATTTTAAGCCAAAATTGCTCAGTAGGAAAGGATTTTCTGGTAGTAGAATTCAAAAATTCGAACTCTAACGGCCAAAAGTAAAAATCCTCGCCACTTATCCACACTCATCACTAATTTTCTAACTTTTTGTATACCTAGGAAGATGAAATTTGACAGAGTTGTTACTTATATCTTGCATAGAAAAAGTAAGCTATTGGGTAGGTACAAGCCACACTGTACCGTAATAACATCCGGCCCGTCGCACCGGGGGGGGGGGGGATGTCTGAAACCTTACTATATCAAAATGAAGAGAAAAATACAGTATGAATAATATAAAGGTTCAATACAGGAAGCTCATCGCTAAATAAAAGTTTGGAATTTAGCCCCCGTGCACTTGGTTAGTTTTGTGTTAACCATTATTTATTATTTTACCTGCCGAGAGGCCAGATATGTTACCACTCTACCTGTGAGTGAAATTCTGTTGAGTTCTGTAATAAAGTTAATAAATGCAAATTAGCAAATTTTTCAGTTGAGTTCAAATTTTAAAACACGTTGTCGCCCGCGGATGTTGGTTCGCACTACGGGTCGCTCGGGTTCATGGGCCGGGTGTTCGCCGGCGTCCTCTCAGTTGGGCTGGGTTGTTTTCACGGCTGTCGAAACTTCAGTTTCTGTGAAACATCTCGCTGTATGCCTTCGGGGCGGGCCAGTCGTACAAAGTGGGCATAGAAAAAGTAAGCTATCGGGCCCTGGAAAATAGGTACAAGCCACACTGTACCGTAATAATTGGTTCATGAATACTTTGAACCCCATGTGGTAGGAATGTCAGTGGGAGAGAGTATAAATGGTCAATCTGGTTGACGCGGCCTACCTTTCTCAACTCAATGTTATGTCATTTATCCACGAAGGCTGATTTCCCGTAGAATGATTGGGGTTCCCTTAATGCGGTATAAAGATCAGAGGGGAAAATCGGTTAACAAACGACCTGATCGACGCGACTCGCTTTCCTATACGACGGTAGGTCATTTATCGCCAATAGCACGATTCCCCGGGGAGCAAATGAGAAGGAAGTCGTCTGCAGTTAAGGGCAACATTCCCGTTACGGGGTACAAAGGTCAGAGAACGGAATGGGTTACTAATTGCCTTGGTCGATGCAGCCTACCTTCCTTTATATAATGGTATGCCTATGCGATGAGTTATGTGGGCAGAATCGCAAAATGTTGTTGTGGACTCCTCCTCCTCCACGTGGTAAAAGTGTCAGAGGGTGAATGGGGTTGCGTCCATTGTCTGTAGTAGTCTGTAGGGGATAGGGTTTCGATTTTTAAAAAAAAATAAAAATTTTGCAATGCAATAAAAAAATTTATTCTGAATATTTTTTATTTAAAAAAGTTCAATATTAAAAAAGTGCGGGGGCAAAATCCGAAAAAAAGTGCTGGTGCTCCACCCCTGCCCCTTGACCCCCCCCCCCCCCCCCCAGATATTGATATGGTTTACCGTACAAAAAAAATATGAAAATTTTAAATTTGGCGAGTGAACCTTTTGAAATCGTTTTCTTTTTATATGCTCGACAATTTGTGAAACTTAACGACAAATGTTGACATAGTTGTCTAATAAAAGTTTTTCGGAGATAATTATTATTAACATTTTTAAGAGTTGTTCCCCTTTAAATCTTTGGGATGTTACTAAAGGTTAAAATAAGGATGTTAATCAACTGGAGTAACGTTTATATATCCAATTCATTGTATAGCCAACTACTCCATATTATCAATCTTTCCAGTTCTTACAGGACCTTGCTAATAAAATTTCGTTACAAATTGGAACTTTTAACAGTTTGGTTCCACTTGATGGGTGAGAAATTAAGTAAATATTTATTTCGCTATAATATTGTATTTGTATCAATTTTGTAACTTATTTCCTTCCCGTGCGTAGAACGGGTATTTCAGCTAGTACTTATATATATGAATGAAGTGTCTGTCTGTGGAATTGAACAAAACCCCTCATTTTGAGTTTTCTTCACGAATTAAGATACACTGATTCAGAAAATCACATTCAATTTTTTTTGTCTGTCTGTATGTTTGTCCAGATTTAACTCAAAAGCTACTGCACGGATTTTTATGAAACTTGCACCATTCGAACAGTATTTTCTTAGTTTAAAATCTGCACTTTATTTCATGTGGGTATCTGCAACCATTCAAAAGTTTTTAGAACTTTTTCAATTTTCTCTAACATTACGCCTATGGGAAATTTACATCTCGATCTTCCCTTCATAACATAACTGTTAAAAATCACCTTGACGACCAAAAATATTTTTCGACAATACTAGGATAAACGATTCATTTTGATTGGCTGATGAGTAAATGTCGCCAAATGTTGCCAAATGAATTAAAAATGTCGCCTAATGAATAAAAAATGTCGCCAAATATTGCCAATTGAATTAAAAATGTCACCAAATGTTGCCAAATGAATAAAAATGTTCACCAAATGAATAAAAATGTTGCCAAATGAGCTAAAATAGAGGTCCTATATTAAGAAATATCATCACAATGGCGATATTAGTGTCCAAATAACAAAATTAACGTCGCTAACAAAAACCTCGCCAATCGAAGGAGGAAGATAAACCAGCTCTTTCGACTAACGCCATGTGTATTCCTGCTCCGAACAACTTAACTTTATGACAATAGTGCTATTTGTTACGAAGTGGAATATTAATATGGTGTTGAAATGGGCCATCCTAAAAGTTTAACTTAAGGTTTTTATATTTATACCTACATGTAGCTTATTTTTAAATTTTCACCTCAAAATTATATTATTGGAATTCAAAAATAAATATTTCAAAATTAATTTTTATAAGAAATATTGTCCGTAAATATTGACCCACCCATATGAAATTATGTTGAAAGACGGATTTATAGACTCCGGCACAAAAAAAAACTTCACCAAATAAATAAATTATTTCGATTTGGAAGAATTCAATATTTTTTCTTTGATATATAATTGCGGCACCAATATTAAAACAATTAAATGTGAAGTTTACTACATGGGTTTATTGTCACTAAATGGTTAATTTTTATACAAAAAATTTGCAATTTAAAAAAATTTTAGGAATTTTTATTTTACAAAAAGAAACGTTTTACAAAAACATCAGTTTTAATAGTAGTCGCAATAGCATGTAAAGTCGTGAACATAAAAATAGATTTAGGTTTCTCAAAAAATACTCAAAGTTATTAAATAAATCTGGATTTTGATAAAGTTTATTTTTCACAGTGCACAGAGAGGGATATGCGACGGCTACGCTGACAAGAGAAAATCGCGCATCTCTTACTGCGCAAAGTGGCCATGAGCAACGCCGGGCCACATATCGCTAGTATTTGCTATAAAAGGGGAATACAATATCCGATACAATGTTAAAATAGGGATAAAAAAAGGCTTCTTGTTCGCCAACTTCCGGCACTATCGCCAAAATCAGCACCTTCATGATGGAGTTTTCGAACATTTGCAAGTCCCCTATTTACTTCATGGTATAACGACGTTTATGATTTCGTAGAACGATATAATTTCTTAGATTCATTGTTTTGAATTTTCTTCAAAACTTCCTCAAATTTATTTTTAGAAAACAAACCTTATACTTAACTAAATAATCTTACAGTGATATCAAGTGTAAATATAATTGGAATATATAAAACCGATACGTTGTATATAGTCACATAATGAGAGTACTGTTTATCAGACCCTCGCTATCAGTTTTTGTACCGCCATTTGTCAAAATCATCATCTTTTCTCTAGGTCGAACTCGCTGCGAATTCGCTATGTCACCCGATACAAGTGCTTTTTTAAACAAATATCGTCAATCGGTCTTCATTATCAGAAATGCAGAAAAAAATAATAATTCATGCGGTTTTGTGTTGAACGGGGAAATCCACGGGGAATGTATGGTAAGGAGGGAAAACCATTGATACGAAATATGGAATAGAACGACACAGATTCATTTATTACAGACAGGACCTGATTACCGAATAGACCCAGGAAGCCCAGGCTTACACTTTATATTTTTGAGGGGCCCCCAAATCACTCCTTCTATATAAATATTTAACAATTCTAACATAGTTTGCTACTAGCTTTACCTTAAAAAAATGGCATTACTAATTTTAACAAAAAAAAGTTACCACTTGTGTTAAATTTGTTCGAATATTGAAAAAATAATCAGAAACATACAGAATATGGGGAATATTTTCATTACTTATTAATGTTTATTAAATATTATTTATAATGTGTTTCGTTGCTATCCAGGGGCAAGGATTTTAGTGAATGGAAAACCTCGATTTGATGTTCTGAGGTTTATATGAGAGCAATGGGGCCCCATTTAAAGGCGGGCTTCCCTTGCTTCAATATCTTAATAGGGCCCTGATTACAGACCTTGATGACGCTCCTCTACGCGTCTGTCCATTAAACTTTTTTTTTATGTGTTATCAATAATTAAAAATACAATGTGCGCATGAAAGGTGTGTGTATGTTTGAAAATACAACATACAAAATACAGATGATACAGAATATCATATATGTTAATTCAATAGTAAAGATCCCTTTTGCTGGTCTTACATACCACGGATCTTAACGTGTGTGGTATAAAAAAAAGGGAATTTCCTAGAGCAGTGACGAATCGTACTTTTGTCTCATGGATATTAACGTGTTTTTTTTAAATATGCGTTTAAAAAAATTAATTTAGTTTTTAAACGAGCCGTTGGTAGTACTGCAGTCTATGGGTAGAACTCTTTGAATGGAGTGCCATCTATGAGTAGTTACTAAAGAAAAATTAGAGAAAAAGTGGGAATTACTATCTGAAGTGCATTGTCATAAGGATTTAAAATTAAAGTTATTGAAGTCAAAGAGTTTTTTTATCTTTCAAATCTTGAATAAAAGGAGATGTATAATTGTTTAAAATATCTCATCTTCCGATTGTTCAATTTTGCTTAGGACAAGTTAGCATAGTTGGAGCTGGAAAGATTTGTATGAGATTTTCTGCAAAAAAACTTAAAGTAAGATCACCGAAGTCACTGGAAAATCCCGTCTATTCTTTGTACGCTACTAACCAGATTTAAATTATATCTATTTAAGTTATATCTATAACACAGCTGTAACAATGCTCAACAGACATCATCGTTGCCATGGAAAGCCACAGATCATCCACGAGACAGTATACTCTGGTATTTCACCAACCTTCCTCTACTCTCAAACATTAAGAATTCCCCAATCCCGTTTTAGTCACTTTCGCCAAACAGCGAATAAAAGAACATTACTCATCAGTCGTTAAATAATTAAGACTCAATAAACTTCCCGCCAAAACCCAACCCCCAACAAAAGGCAAATACTCCAAACCGCATGCTTTTGTTTACACACCTCCTCGTCTTATCCACCTCGTTCCCAGATTCCCACAGAGTCACAGTGAATCTGCTGGACACATCTCGTGGCGGAGTGCCTCAAAGAACAGGAAGAGGTGCCTTACGAGTCCGGAGCCAGCCTTGCCGAACCGCTTGGTTATTCTCTTTTGTGGTGTCCCCGGCCAGGCTTGGTCGATCAAGTGGCCCTTGCAGGAGAAGAACAAGTGTTGGGGGGCCCCACCCTCTCATTTCCGCTATGGAGGTATTTTTGTGTTGTTTCTCGACGACTGCTTTTTTTTTTTTTTTATGTGTGTGGACTTTGTGGGAGGATGAGATTGTGGTTCTCTTTGTCCAGGGGCGTTTGTTTTGCGATGGCGGAGGACTATGAAAGAGACGGTGCCTGCTTTAAATAACAAGGGAAGAACTTAAGAAGTCCGTGCCCGGATATTGCTATAAACTAGCGTTGTGGTTTTCGACGACCAGGGCCTGGCTTCAAGGGTGTGCAACAGGTGCTTTCGCACTAGGTTTGGGGAAGGATTCGATATATATCGAAATTCCGGAGAAAAAAAAAAGCATCGCGATTTCGATTGTGTAATTTTAGATTTAACGGTTAATCGATTCGACGATTAGTCGAAAGCACGCTTGGAAATCAGGAAGAACACTCGGGATGGTCGGGACAAAAGTAATAAAGTATTTATATTTTTAATACCAAAGTAGAAAACAAAATTTTACTACTCCTTGATTTGAAAACAAAAAGTCCAATTGTTATAACGAAGTTTTAGTTATACATCTTCGTTTTACTTCTACTCATAAAATATATCGATATATCGGTATTATGGATGTTTAAACAATACCTATGTATGCTTCGAAAATATTGGTATGTTAAAAATATAAATTAATTGAAAATATCGATTAATCGGAAACAACGATTTATCGAAAATATGGATTTTTTGGGAATATCGGTTATTTGGAATAAATCTTCTAATCGAAAAATATCGATTGTTGTCTGGCGATTAATTACAATAGCAAAATATCATCATCGACCAAGCTTACTTCGAACAGGGCCCCAAGCGTCAGGTGGGGCTCCGAGCTGACAAGAAAACAAACCTTTTCTAAATCAAAAATTACTTTTTTAATGTTTAATTTCATTTCATTTAGATGAGACTGCTTTGCTATCGTTTTCAATTAAAAAAAATATTGTAAATAATAATTAGGCTAAAAATTTAATTCACTAAAGAAATGCTAAAGGAATTTAGAGAAAAAAAATCGGCAATTTTAATTTTCATAGAATTGAGACGAAACTTAATAATTAATGGGTAATTGATATTTTTTGAACGACGATTTCTTTATCAAAAATGGCCTCAGGGAAGGTTATTTGTTTATGTTCCATGGTTTAAAGTTGAATTTCAATATGGGGTCACGATAGCACCCCTAGCTCTTTAAATAGAACTCATAGAATGAATTAAAGCCTTTGCACCTCTTATCAATAAAATTTGTCAATAGCCATTATTTGTCCTAACGTGTATTTACCCCTAGCCGATATAACAACTTGGTATATGCAACGCATTATTAGGACGAGTGTAGAACCCGTAATTTTTATTAAAGGGTACCTAATACCTGTTTTTACTAAAACTAATATACGTAAACTAAAACCACCTCAAATTACACACTAAACAATGAAAACTTAATTGAGTCACCAGGTAAACGGGTGCATATAATAATAAAAGAAATAGTGTATGTATTTGTGTCTGTGGTACGCGCAAAAGACTATCTTCCAGACCCAACATATCTGAAAATTTATAGAGAGATAGAAATCAATCTCTAATTGTGCATCTGAGGTTTGAAAATTTATAAATTCCGTTTAGTTTTCCGTTTATAACGGTTTTAGAAGCTATTTTTTAATTGGCCATTTTAAAAAATAGCATTTACATTGTTATTAAATCACAAGATCTTGACAATAATGAAATACTTTAAAATAAATTAGTATAAATTTATTGTTTTAAGGAACTGACAGTTGGCTAAAAAAAATTGCTTTGGAGAAATAACTCTCTTCTGACAATTACTCTTCAACGGGAAAGCTAACATTCGGAGATGTACCCGGAGATGTCTGAACAATAGACCAGTGTTATTTTTCCTTCGAGAAAATAAAAGAGATGGAATAAACGGGGAGAACGAACCAATGGGGTAAAAAAAATTAACGCGTGTGAAACCGCGGGTAACAGCTAATTATAAATAAAACAAATCCTTCAACTTGAAACTTTGTAACGGAGATCTTTCAGTCATGCACTTATAAAAATTGTTATACGTACATTATGAAATTCGAACAAAAAATGACTTCCAAACACAAATTTGGAATTTTAACCAAATAATATTGGACGGTTCTCAAGTAAAATGCTTTCGTTATAGCGGATGATAGTGCATTTATATTTGAATGCCCCTATTATTTACTTTTCCCAATACACGGTTTTCTAATTGTATACTAACTAAATATCTCAACTGCAATTTGATGGGAAATGTAGCATGATATTTTATAAATAGCAAAATGGCGCAAGACATTTGACATTCATATTTTTCCTAGACACGTTATTAAAATCCCTTGGTTGTGCAAGTGTAAGTTTTGCGTAAGTGTAAGTTTTGCTAAAAAGATACATTCTTCTGCCCAATTTTTAAATCACAATTTTTATTATGGTCTTTTATTTCAGCGTGTAAGATTTAATTATTTATCAGGAATGCTCAAATACCGACTTTATTAACAGGCATAAACGGTTTTCGAATTTTACTACAAAGTGGTTATGCAGATTTTTCCGCCTTCTTAAACAAAATTATCCCTTAAAAAATCAATAAAATATACTGCTTTCTAAATTGCTTTATGAAGTATCCAATTTTAAAATTCTTCTGTAAATTTCAATAATTAAACCAATAACCAGAAAGAATTTTCTATAAACTTTCCGGCACAAAAAAGTCTTAGCGACGGTGGAATGTCAACGTATTGTTATTTGTTACTATTTACTTAACTACAAGTGATAAGTTATATTTTTAATTTATTTAGAATAATTTTTAACCCTCTGAGAGCCTGTAAATATATAAACTGTTTTAATAGATATAGCCTTAAAAAATACAGAGAAAGTTGAATAAGGTAATAAAATGGGTATATTATGTCCATTTACAAAAGTTAAAGACAGCCCAGATGGAAGAGTGGTGAGCTCGTAATCGGAAAGTTGCGAGTTCGACACTCATCGTCCGACATTGCCTCGTGGTCTGAGAAGTTAGAGAGTAGTTACCAGTTAAGATGTTATTCTTATGATTTGACCATTGTTCAAAATTACAAGGCAGTGTTCCCAAGTTTTTCCTTCTGAATAGATTACAGTGGCCAGCGATGGTCCAGATAAAATATTTAGCTTATAATCGATAGGTGGGTTCGAATATCGTCTATGAAAATGTAAAGAGATCGTGATCGGAGGGCTTCCAGTTTTGTCCCACCACCAAATAGTATCCTCCATGTATGGGCCTATGTAAGCTGCGTGGAGTTTCAGTTCACATTGTAAAAAAAAAGCTATTTAAAAATGAATATCTGAACCTACTTTACTTTAAATATAATTTTATCGTAAATAGGCGTATGACGTACTCAATTTCATAAAATAGCAATGTGATTTAATATTCTTCATCGATCTGTTCAATCGATCTTAATGAAACCTAACAAACTTAAAATAGTAGTTCAGAAGATGGTTTTCACATCATTTGATGTCGATTGCTTAAATAGAAACTGAGTTAATACAACTAAATTATTTTACTTCCTATTCCTTTGGAACTCCTATATTTTAACATTTCTTCTGTTTAAAAACTTTTTAATGTCATTCTGGTAGTTTAAAGGATAATAGGACTGCGATGTTAAGGATCTGGGTTCTATTCCCGGTAAGTCTTGGTTGTAATTGTCTATATTTATTGAAGGCAATTTATGAAAAGTAGCCTATGTATGCTAGCATTTGCTTTTATTTATTCATTTTGAGTGCATATCTATTTTAAATGGAAATATGTATTTAGAGCCATAATAAGCATCGAATGTATTCGAAAATGAGTACATTTTACTTATTTTTGAAGACCAATCTTTAACAGTGTAGCTACCCAAATGTAAGAGGATTAATTGGTTGTAATCGTCGATATTTATTGAAAAAGATTTCTGAAAGCAACCTATGTAGGTAAGTATCTACTCAATTGCACTCATTTTTGAGTACATTGTCTTTTTCAAAATTGAAACTTAAGTATTCGGAGCCATGATAAGCATCGAATGTAATCAAAAATGAGTATATTTAACTTATTTTCAAGTACATATTTTTAACAGTGGAAGAGTTGTCTGTGTCAGTTGACCATTGTTCATAATTACGATCCAGTGTTCCTAGATCTTTCTTTCGGGATAGATCCCGCCATCGCAAATAGCCCATTGTGTAGCTCTAGTGCCACGTTATTTCAACCAACCAGTATTCGAAAAACCGAAAGTAAACTGATTTCGAATTTCCAAAAGAAACAACTACATAAAACTAACGCAGGTTTTACTTTTAAAAACTCTAAAATTCTTATCAGACTACAACAGACCCAACACAAGTGTCATCCTCTTGTCTTCTAACTCGACAAGAAAACTTCCTGGGCACAAATTAATAACGTCAGTTATACCTGGAAGTCTTAGAAGGAAGCAGAGTGGGGCCTACGACGTTAATGAAGAAAATCTTCAATTTATATTTCTCCTCTGATGTTGACTTTGAGAAAACTTCCCTTCCAATTTCGGTTCGCACCTCGCCCTTCCAATATTGAACTTCAGGGCAGCCTTCTAAGTCCTCGTTGTTTGTGTTTCTACAACGCCTCGCCCACACTGCTCTTCCAAAAAGTTATATTAATGCTCGCTCTACTCTTGGAAATTTCTTACTATTTAACGTATATGTCATTGATATTTTTGGATTGAACCGCATATTGGTTGGTGAAATTAATCTTTTGCAGTCGAGAGTGACTCTGATGCACAACTTGGTTTGATGCGTTATTTCGCGTGGTGACTCTCAGGCATCATTTGCTTTGATGGATCAACTTGAGAGTGACTCTCAGGTACCATTTGTCTTGATGCGTCAATTCGGGAGGTGACTCTCAGATACCACTTGGTTTGATGCGTTATTTCGCGTGGTGACTCACAGGCATCATTTGCTTTGATGGATCAACTTGAGAGTGACTCTCAGGTACCATTTGTCTTGATGCGTCAATTCGGGAGGTGACTCTCAGATACCACTTGGTTTGATGCGTTATTTCGCGTGGTGACTCTCAGGCATCATTTGCTTTGATGGATCAACTTGAGAGTGACTCTCAGGTACCATTTGTCTTGATGCGTCAATTCGGGAGGTGACTCTCAGATACCACTCAGTTTAATGCGTTATTTCGCGTGGTGACTCTCAGGAATCATTTGGTTTGACGCGTCAACTCGAAAGATGACTCACAGGCACAACTTGATTTGATGTGTCAGTTTGATAGGTGTCTCTTTAGAACTAGTTGATTTGGTGCGTCAATTCGGGAGGTGACTCTCAGGTACCGGTTAGTTTGATGCGTCACTTCAGAGAGGCGACTCTCAGGCATCATTTGATTTGATGGGTCTACTTGAGAGTGGCTCTCAGGTACCATTTGGCTTAATGCGTCAATTCGCGAGGTGTCTCTCAGGCACCACTTGGTTTGATGCATTATTTCGAGAGCTGATTCTCTGGTACCACATGGTTGGATTCGTCATTTTGATAAGTCGCGCACCACTGTAAGAAATTCGCCAAATATGCAGAAAATCGTCTCGAGTTGCTGGTTCACCCGAAAAAAAGGGACCTCGACCGTAAAGGGAAAATGTCGTACTAGAGCTACATAATGAGCTATCGGAGACGGTTCTGGATATATTTCAAACTGAAGACCCAGCAGTCTGATATCGAGGACAACAGCTGAGCAGACAACATACTCTCTAAATGTTCACACCATAATCAACGTGAGGACATTTTAATGACATATTTAATGTCTACCAGCCCTTTCTACATGGCGGATGTTTTCCAACTCTCTGACTCTGAGTTCGCTGCTCTTTGAAGACGAGGATAGAACACACAACCTCCTGATTATGATCTCTGACTTGGCCACTGCCGACCTAAAACGCCCTATAAAATTGTATGCCTGTTTTTTCAGCCTCTCTGACACGCTCCCTGTTTGACCTCCTTAGTGAACAAATAATGTATAAGCTGTTTATTCAATGTATTCTTTGACTTTTATAAACAAGCTAATGTGGTTCTTTAACAAATAGCCCACATACCGTCATAACCTTCACCAAATTGTACTACGTCCCTCAATACATATTTATTGAGTAAATATTAGTCGGAAATCTACCTGAACTTGACATTTCCTTTCTTATTTGAACCAAACAACTTGAAAATTCAGGAGACAAAATATAGTTTTACGTACTATTTAAATATTTGTTATTTTATGAAAATTCATCGCCGAGAAAAAATAGTTTAAAAGAGCGGAGCAGGTCTTCGAATTTTTCATACGAAACGTTTCAAAATCTGTATAAATATGACTAGTTTATTAAAAAACTGTTAATGTACCTACACACTTGAAATTTTTTTTAAATTATAAATTTAAAACTCTAGTTTTTTCATGTATGAAAACACTTTAAAAATCACGATGCATTATAAAAAAAACCTGTGAAATGCTAATTATCATGTTTTTCGTCGGCGCTCGGCGTCGGAGGTTGGTTTCGGAGGGAAACCAACAAATTCACTGTCGAAATCCTTCACGGACGTCAAGGATGAAAAACGCGGATGAAAAAAGCGGGGACATGTTCATCACCTTTAAGGTGAAGATAAGCTCGTACGCAAGATGAAATATACTTGATAAATAAGGCAGGCTTGTCATGTGAAAAAATAAATTTTAAAATATCATTATTATAATTACTTTTCCTGTGTTATGGAAATACGAATTTAAAAAACTACAAGGGTTAACAACAAATTAAGCTGTAGCAGGTAAATATCTTTTAATATAACCGAAATATTTTTTTTAAGATGAGGATTATATATAAAAATAATAAGCAATATTAATATATTTTAAAAATATTGTTTGATGTCTACAGTGGGCCACAATCCAATTTTCATTGGGTCTTTTAGTGTATTTTTCAGACATGAAAATAACAAAACTATGAAAATCAAAAAAAAGGTAAACATGCTACTTTTGAAAAATTTAAGCCAAGAACATTTAAAAGTTTCTGAATATTTTAATAACTTGAATCTGAATGCTTTAAGATAGAAACCTGTACGTTTACTTTAAATGTGAGAAACGACAAACTGATCGTAGAAATATCTCTATTATATATCCGTTTTAGGGAAATATTATTACAATGATACAGACAAAAGTTGTAGATTTCTTTTGTAACATATAATTAACATTTGATTGTAACATTTGATTTTTAGTTTGTTTTCGAGACAGATGCATTTGACTTTGAAACGAAGGCGCAATTTCAAATCAACGAATTACTCTATCCATCCCATTTACATTTGTTAATTTTTCTAAGCATCTTTTTTATTCAAATGCGAATGGAAACAATTTAACACCCCAAATCATATCTCCTCGAATATGCGTCAAGTCAACATTAACAACAAAAAAAAAACGGCAAATCATAAACAAACTTTTCCTTGACAGCAGCATCACAGATGAAGATGACGACGCAGTGACTGTATGACGTCACGTGCCCCCCCCCTCCCCTCATCAATTTATCGTCACTTTATGAGTCGTAATTGGTGCGGCTTTCGAACTTCGCTCGGATCCCACCGAACATCCCATCCCGTGATGCACCTCGCGGACAATGAGGCTCTTCCAACAATCGACATCACGCCCTCTCTCTCCAATCCCGACTTCTCTTCCCATGATCTTAGTGCTTGGCGAGATTAGTGTCACCAGATGGGATATTTTAGCACCGTTGTGGCTATTTTTTTTTTACGAGACACATTTTTTAAATCAGATACATGGTGTAGTGAAGGGCCTATTCCTGATCTCTCTTTCAGAAAAATATATATATATACGACTGCGCAATTTTTAAAAAAAATTCCTTAAAAAATTACGAACGTCCTATTCCACAGTTGGGCAAATTTAAAACTGGCCAATCGTGATCACAAACTCACTGTTGAAGTGGATTAACAGCAATCTACTCTTCAAGTGCAAATTATTTTTTAACCCTTTGCACTTGGAATGCGACTGTCAGTCACATGAATAACGACCTGTTTTTTTCCCCGGTTCTTCAAATTGAAAGAGAACTGCCTGTTCTAGTACATAAAAATTGTTTTTTTAATCGTTCGGTGGCCGAGCGGTTATAGTAGCAAGGAGTGTCGTGGATTTGAATCTCGACTTTGAGAGTACAGCGAACTCATGGTCGGAGGGTTGTGAGTTCGAATCTTGTCTTTGAGAGGCAGCGAATGAAGCGGTGTATGAAGCGCGGACCAACATATTTTAGTAACGTTAAATTACATGTATGCGATTACAAATAAAATACTAATTAATTTTTTTTATGTGTAGATTTATAAATGAAAAAGTATAGTATTTGCGTTAAAATAATATTCTTAAGATGATACTTCAGATGAATGAAACTATTGGGTCTCTGAATTCAATTAATCAACTGACTGTATGAATTTCTATATATTTCACCAACTTCAATGTTCTTTTGTTCCGTAAATGCAATCAAAAACGCGTTTAAAAATGAAAGTAACACCTTTTCGACAGTGCAATTGAAAGCATTTCACTTTTATTTGTATTCTGTCAAAAAATACTTTTTATCTATAAAATTTACCAGAACAGCATCGTTGTAAAATAAATGGTACTTTCTTTAGAAAAATATAAATAACTCTTATCAGTTAATCATTGTAAGAATAAAAACATATGGAAAAATAAAATGAAGTTCCAAAAACATATGAAAAAAAATAAAATGAAATTCTAAAAATATATGAAAAAATAAAAGGAAGTTCCAAAAACATATGAAAAATAAAACAAAGTTTAAAAAACATATGAAAAAATAAAACATATGAAAAAATAAAATGAAGTTCCAATTCTTCATTTTATTTTTTATTATATTTTATTGCAAATTTATTATAAATTATATTTTTTTGCAAAAAGAATACATTTCGGAAACCCCTTGAATTTTTAATACAAAAATATATTTGTAATTGAAAGAAAGCTTCACGGACCACTACAGGCTGCATTGCGGCCAACCAGTGGTCCGCAGATCATGGGTTTGGAACCACTGGTCTAATGGGGATATAAACTGATACAAGACAATTTGGAAATTCGAAATGCCTGAAAATATTAAATTATACTTGGTAAATTTTTCGTTCAAATTGATATGATCATCCAAAATTAATCTAAGTAAATTCATTTACTAAATATGCAAAAAAATTATATTTATAAATGCCAGATATAAATGCAAGATGATAGATTTCATTCAGGGTTCCATATGGAAACTATTAATACTTTATTTTCTTCAATATATTCGAAATGCTTACCACTGTATTTCTATATGAAGTCATAAAAATACATCAAACTGTCCTAAAATTTATATATTTCATATCACTGATTAAAACTGAAGTGTATAGAACCAAAATTTGCTTTGCCTATGTTTATACTGTTTTGTGAAAACTTGGCAAAAACGCAAATAGACAATTCCTGTGTTATATCAATCATATTCTTATTAATATAAATTATGCATAACTTAAAAATTCATAATAGAAAAGGATTTGGCTTTGGAATAACATTACGAAACTTACATATTTTTAAAAAAGAATATTTTATTACTAAAACTGTTTTATTAATTCTTAGTATATTATATTGTTATTATTAATTTTTATATGAGTTAAAAATTATTTAAAAAAACAGATTATTTAAAAAAAAACTTTTATTGTTCTAAAATGTGTCTTATCTACACGCATAAGGAAAAAATGTGGTTTAGAACCACCATAAATATTTTCAATTAATTTGAGTAGGATACAGTTAGTTTAAAATCTATAATCTTATTTTATTGAATTTATATTGGTATGATACATTATGACTTGTTCATATTTCATAATTTTAGATGAAACAGACTTTGTAATTGCATTCCTCAATTTTACTTTTAATAATTTTACAAAAACAAAGTTTCATTGAACTAGAATTTTCTATATGAAGGTTAATAAAACATATTCTATCGAATAATCATTCTTGTTTAAACTTTAAAAACATAAATTTTTAACCCGTATAGAATTTCATATATGACAACGTTATTTTTAAGGACAAGCTAACTTTAAATTTGAAAATATATGTTTTTAAGATAGGCGTTCCGCGATTTCGCTAATAGACTTAACTAATAGCTAATTGACTTAGCAACATGAACATTTCTAATATTAAATTTAGTCTAAGATCATGATAAATCAACTCACTTGCTGTTTGAGGCAAATTAATCACAGACTCGAATAATTTTATTTGTATCTATATTTTTTACATTTAATTCACTTATAAATATCAAATCGATAACCTGTATCCTTGGCGAGTTTGGCGGTATTGGTTGGTACCTTGAAGTTGGTTAAAAATATATATTAACGAAAGTATGAAGTATGGTTTTTGAGTCAAAGTATTGAGATTTCGATTATTTTTATGTTTAATTTTTATATTTTATGTAAACCGATTTTGTAAAATTTTTTCCCCTCGGGGAATTTATACACATGCATCAATAACTTAATTCATAATAATTCTTAAAAATATGTTAAAGTTGCCATTTTATTTAGAAAAAATTATAATAAAGCCTTTTTACTGCATTATTAAAAATCGACATCTAACAATATCTTTGTGTTCTATTTTGACGGTAATATTTCTATAACTTTACGTGGACACTAGAAAGTTTTACTTAGAATTTTTTTTTTATTAGAAAACAACTTTTCGTAGCCTTTACTCAAACTCATTATCTTTAAATGTTTTCTTCACAGACACTCGGAACAATTTTTAAACGCTACTTTTATTACTCATTCGAACTCGCAAAACATCTGAAGTCTCAACTTCAATATTTTATTAAAGAATTTAATACTTTCACATTTACTTTATATTTCGTATAAGTAGCAGAATGTATAAAAGTACGACAAATATTGAAATATTTTATTCATAAACATGGCAATACCGCTCATTTCTATCTAATAAAGATGAGACATCTAAAAATAAACATAATTGACGGATTGTTTAAATATTATTGTGAAAATTTAATGATTCTCATCAAACTACAAAATAGGCCAAAAATTCAAACTGCTTTATTTGCTAATAGTTATGGAATCAAAAATATTTTGATACATAAAAAGTAAATAAATCAATGTTAATTTTCTAAAATATGCACTTGAATAACTTATAACAATGTAAAAATTTAAATATATATTGGAAACAAAATACGCATTTCTGCTGAAGCCACTAAAACTGGTATATCTGTTACTGGCAAAGTTTAAAATCCAGGCATTCAATAGAAGGAATGCCGTTGTAATGCAAAGTATGAAATAAACGAATTATTTTTTATCTATTATGTACTTTGTTTAAGCACTACACAAAATGCCTAGACATTCTATATAATATAGAAGAAAATAAAAATATATTTAACTTCGAATAATTTTTTTTTCTTTACAGCGAATAGGTTCATGATTTGTTTTCTCTTATTTTTCTCAATAAAAAAAAGTCCTACACTTTGTTATATTGTATTACTTTCATTTTCATACTTCTTTTTAATAAAAGCCTTTTTCAAGAACCTCATTTTGTACTTTGCTTAAATAGCATTAGGCATTCTATAGAAAACCTATAGAATTATCATTAGGGCCTATTCTAACGAGCAGATGTGGCTTAATTGGGCAGTCGTAAATTTGAGAGGTGCAGTCGCAAAATTTAAATGGCTAGAATTTAAAAAATATAAAAGAAAATGTTAGGGAAATTTATACTTTGCCAATTTTTTATATAAAAAAATCAAAATTAATTAACAGAGATGTGTTCAATAAAATCCATCACTTCACCGCGTCTCCTCGATGGATATATTAATAATTCTATATTATCAATGTATTGATAGAAATAAAACCTTCTATAGTAACGTGTTGATAATTCTATATTATCAACGTATTGATAGAAATAAAACCTTCTATAGAAACATGTATTGATAATTCTTTATTATCAATGTGTTGATACAAATAAAACCTTCTATTGAAACCTGTATTGATAATTATATATTATCAATATATTGATAGAAATAAAACAATCTATAAAAACATGTATTGATAATTCTATATTATCAATGTATTGATAGAAATAAAACCTTCTATAGAAACATGTATTGATAATTCTATATTATCATAATCCATAGTTGAAGTTGATTATTGATAATATAAAATTGTATGGAGTGTAACGCTTGTAGGAATCTAAAAAATGTATCTTACACATTCCGTTTGGTTTTCAACTTTGAAATTTGTGAACACAAATGGGCAGTCGTAACTTTTGAGGAATCGGGCAGTCGTATAATCCAGCATTAAAATATTTAATAAAATATATAACTCATTAAAAATTATAGATATAGTTCTAGAATTTTTCAAGCATATTTAGAAGATTTCAAACTAGAATTTTAGCAAATAGAAAATTAATCGGGAATTTTACAATTTTTCGGGAACTGTTTGGGTATTGCATTTGAAGACACTCTTAACGGTTTGAGGGACAACTCACAAACTATCTCCTTAACATTTTGTAACATTAAAAAAACACACACACGCACAAAACACGAATAGAACAAATATTTAAGTATTAAACAGTAAAAACAACTTCACAATGACAAAACTCCCCTGATCGTTGTAAGGATGCAAGAACTCTCTGTGCAGTTGTAAGAACCCTGTATAATGCTAGTCATCGAGTTACAGCATCGCTTCTCGGTTTTCCCAGAAACGTCACCCGACCCTCGCCAAACCCCGATCTCCTCGCCAACAAGGAGCGCCGTCTCCATTCTCCCCACAAAAACCCGGCAACCCTCCCTCCTTCACACAAACGACTCTCACGCGAGCCCAGTGGAAGAGAGAGGACCGCAGCACACACAGAGAGAAACACATCCCTACAAGCGATGGGGAAGCGAGGAAGCTGCAGATGACACGGAATACCCCGCTCCATCCCTCCTCATGTACTCCTCAGGTAAGTCGCATCCCCATCCTCCCATTTTAAGTACTCCTTTTATCGTTATTGAAATTCTCTCTCTCTCGATTTGGGTTTTGGCGAAGGAAGGCAAGTGACCACTTGCAAGTTGTGTTTTGTGTCCTGTGACCTTCTCTTCGCGCCAAGAGAGGGGAAACGGACCTCAGTGTTAACGCAGCTTTATTTTGGATTAGTACAACAGGTTAAGGTGTTGGATTAAAGTATGGTACAGTAATGAACCTTGATATTTCGCTATAACGATATAATTATTTTTATACAAAGTTGGATACACCGATTGGAAATTTCAGTCGCTATAACGGTGTTGTTGTAAAGGGGAGGGGTGGGGGATGAAAAATTATATTAAAATATTGGGGTATGAATACAGAATAATATTATTTTATATTTGAATATCCTAACTATATATCATAACTTCTATATATCGCAACTATTATACATTATTACTGTAAATAAGAAAAATTGGATTTTGATGTTTTTAATAGGGTTTGATGATTTTAAAGACTTGATATTATTGACATTGTATCTATATAATGATAATATATGCTAAAGAAAGGTATGTAGAAAAGGTAGAGAAAGGTATATTTGAAAGAAAATTTAAGGTATATTTGGGAGAAAAGGTGTATTTGACTCGAAATTCGCTCGATCAGATGTTTGTTGTTGTTTTCGTTCCGTAATAGGGTTCGCATTGAAGAGAGTGTGTTGGTATTTCTCCGCTCTGGTGTTTTGGCAGGAAATTCGCTTGCGGAATTTTAGCAGATTAATGTTAATTGCTTTGAGAAAAAAAGTTTTAATGAACTGTTAAAATGTCTCTTGCAATTGGCTCTATGTAGGTTTATAATGATTTTCCATTAACTTATAAATTACAGTTATGTAGAAAATTAGAACATTTAAACAAACTGGTTCTAGAATGAGAATTACATTTGTGTATTTTACTGTAATATATTTTTTTTATCCATATTTATCTTCCATTCATGGTATCTTCGTATTTGTATTTGAACTATGATATTATTTATTGATTTTTATTAATATCTTGGTACTTTATCCTACAACTAGAGTATTTTGTCATATGAAACTGAAATTAGATATTTAATTGTTATTGATTTTCTACTTCTGATTTACATTTAGATGTTACAGCACACATTTTAACGTTATAAAATTTACTTGCTATATTAACAATAAATTGAATCGTTGCTTAAAAGTTTTCTTATTTATTAAACCAGATGCAGGGATGTTACACCTAGAGTATTTTACCATATAAAAATGAATATAATAATGAATAAATAAAACGAAAATAATTTTAGAGTATAACTCCAGCTTATCTTCATAAACTTCGTATTTCTTCAATATTTAATTTTTTTTGGTTTGAAAAACAATTAGGCACACACAACAGATGTTCGTTTTTTATTGTTTTCATTGTTTTTTTATATACAGAATGAATTATGAACGCATATGAAACGTAATAAAAAATCGAAGAGTAAAAAAATATTTGGGATTCGTTTATATATTCAAAAACTTTCTAAAATAATTTATTGTATATATTATATTGTATTGTTAATAATAAGCAAAGCAAAATTTACAGCTTTTAAATTTTTCTTTTATGTTATTTTTTTAAAATTGTGATGTATTTTATTCAATTTTTATAGAGATTACGGAAATACTTTTTAATAAGTTTTTAAAAAAATATGTTTACACTAATCTTTAACCTATAAATACATTTGCTTCAGGTATCTATATAATTAAATTACGCAGCAACTGTACTATTAATAAATTGTATAACCTTAAATTAAAATCTTTTCATATATTTTATTTTCTATTTATTTCTTTTTATATAGACTACTAACTACTATATAGACTTTTTATATATACTAATTTTATTGATTCATTGTTAAAATACCAATTTAAAAAACTGCTAAATATATATTTGTGTTTTATTTGATAATGCTATAGCTCAAGTGTTTACAAATATAATATAATAGTAATAGTTTTTGTTGTTCAGTAAAAACTCAAACTGGTATCTCATAGTTTCGGTCTTATTGTACGTTTTAGACTAGTTATTCAGTTGTTTGCTATTGTAACCAGCAATCATCAGGAAAGCAAAAACGTACCAACGAAATAAAACTATGTTTAAATATTTTCTAAAAATATTTTTACTTTACTGCTAAATATCATTCGGAAATATAATATATATGAATCTAATTCAAGTCTATTCATGAAATAAATTGATACAATCCTTTAAGTATACTGGTAGTATAAATTTATTGTATCGTATCATCAAAACTGAACAAAATCCAAGTTTATGCTTCATGCAAACGATATTTAAAAACGTTCGTTGCTTTGTGAAAAATCGCGGCAATTGATGACGCAACAATATACCCGTTATTTCAGCTCAATTTTTTTATTATTGAGACACAAACACATGAATTTTATATATATTTTTTTATAACAGTTTATTTGAAGCTATTTCTGGAATTTTTCATTGTTCCAACGACAAATAACTACCACACAAAATCAACAACAAGCTATTTCAAAATGTTTACAACTCCAGGCGAGCGATGCCAAAGTACTCAAGCGCAGAAATAACATGAAACCAGCCAGAAATTACCACTCATTTAAATATGGAATGTTTTAATCTACGAACAGAATGTAAAGTTTATGGAACGTTTTAAACAGAATGTAAAGTTTATGGAACGTTTTAAACAGAATGTAAAGTTTATGGAACGTTTTAATCTACGAACAGAATGTAAAGTTTATGGAACGTTTTAATCTACGAACATAATGTAAAGTTTATGGAACGTTTTAAACAGAATGTAAAGTTTATGGAACGTTTTAAACAGAATGTAAAGTTTATGGAACGTTTTAAACAGAATGTAAAGTTTATGGAACGTTTTAAACAGAATGTAAAGTTTATGGAACGTTTTAAACAGAATGTAAAGTTTATGGAACGTTTTAAACAGAATGTAAAGTTTATGGAACGTTTTAATCTACGAACAGAATGTAAAGTATATGGAACGTTTTAATCTACGAACAGAATGAAAAGTTTATGGAACGTTTTAATCTACGAACAGAATGTAAAGTATATGGAACGTTTTAATCTACGAACAGAATGTAAAGTTTATGGAACGTTTTAATCTACGAACAGAATGTAAAGTTTATGGAACGTTTTAAACAGAATATAAAGTTTATGGAACGTTTTAAACAGAATGTAAAGTTTATGGAACGTTTTAATCTACGAACGGAATGTAAAGTTTATGGAACATTTTAATCTATCCTAAACAAAAACATACTCTTCTAAAATTCCACAAACATTTTGAGACCGTTGTTCATTCCCTTAACTGTGAGAATGAATGTTCATTGACCGAAATATTTATCCGAATAATGACAATAAGGAAAGAGAGAGATCCCAAGTTGACATTGTCTCTATCACACAAGAACCCTGCTTGTTTCGCGAGTCTCTTTCCAGAGCCACTGAGTCACAGGTCTGCCTGCTATGACAAGTGAAACTCGGGAAGGCGTCACTGCAGTTTGCTAGTCTTGGATTCGAAGACATCTGTTATAGTGGTTCAAGGCTGTAAAGAGAGTGACAATAAAACGCGCGTCTTCTTCTGCTGCTTCCTTGTCTTCGTGAGGCAATATTCGAATGATGTAACAGTTTTAGAAGGGATAAATACAGGGTCGTTATTAAGGGTGTGCGGCACGTGCCACCGCACAGGGCCTCGTGCACTTGGTGAGCCCCACGCTCATCAAAGAAAAACGTACAAGATAAGAATGTTACAGATACAATGTTTTTTCTCTTGCTTTTGACATGAAATGTTAATGATATAACATACAATGTCCTTCCGGAAGTTCGGAGAGTATTGCCGGTAGGATCCATCTTTACGATCATAAAGAGGTTTATTCTTCCTACTGGCAGGACTGTCGGTACTACCACAAAAAAAATTCAGAAAGCTTAGATTTGGTGGAAAAAATGAGTTTAAAAATGCCAACTGTAAAATGTGTTATGTACAAAAGTGCTTCCGAAAGAACTTTGTCCTGTACTTTCTATCATTAATCTCCTAGAGGGATTCATTCCGTGACAAATATCACAGCTGACAGACATTTGGTCTCGTTCGATAGAGAATTAGGCTTATATAGATATAAATAAATTTAAAAAAAATCAAAATACATACTTTTTATGTAACGAAGTTCTCGAATAAATATTCTATTCACATGATACGTAGCCGCATCAAATATTTATAGTTTATAAAAAAATCCGATTGGCTTTACAAAAAGCTGAAAACTTATTCATAAATTTATATGAATGTTAAAAAGGGCCCGCTACAAAGTTCGCACCGGCCCCGCATATACTAAGGGCGACACTGGATAAGTACAGTAGTTTTGAGCAACAGTTTTAGAATGGATAAGTACAGTAGTTATGTGTAACAGTTTTAGAATGGATAAGTAAAGTAGTTGTGCGCAACCGTTTTAGAATGGATAAGTAATACAGTAGTTGTGCGTAACAGTTTTAGAATGGATAAGTAAAGTAGTTATGTGTAACAGTTTTAGAATGGATAAGTACAGTAGTTGTGTGTAACTGTTTTAGAATGGACGAGTACAGTAGTTGGAATTATAAATTAAACTTTCTTTTTTATGAAAACAACTTTAGAAATTCGACTTTTTTTTCCGAGTATAATGAGAAAAGACAGCTGCTTCGTTTGACTACCTCTGATTTTCTTATTGTTCACACACTAGTCGTCCAATCTCAAATCAAACACACAACATCGATTACGACACCCCGCAGATAGGGGCTTTCATAACCAGAGCACTTTCCCGCCACAATATCGCCCGTTCCAAAGTCCACCCCAAGATAGCGTTGTATCCCCAATACACACACAAGAAAATTAAAAGAGCCGGACTTCTCGGAACACCCAGTTTTATCTGCGGTCCTGCACTTTTATCGGCGATCCCTTTTATCGATCTTTCACTTCATTAGCCGAGTGTTGATGTCCGGGTGTTGTGTGGGCCAAAGGGTGCTTCTAAAGAGACTTTGTTATGGCCCTTTATCGTCTGATTAGGGCTAACGATGTTGTGTTTCGGAAGGCAAACTCTCCGTGTGTGGGCATCGGGGAATGCGGGCTTTTATTGGGATTGTTTAATTGATGGAAGGATGGTATTGGATGGAAAGTTATTAAGTTGGGGTTGATTTATTGGGTTTCGCTTGTGTTTGTTTTCTCTATGTTTTGGAATGAGTCTTTTTAAAGACTTCTGATGTTATTGATTCCAATATATAAACAAGGAAGGCAGACTAATGAAGGCGAATATATGCGAATGCCCATTGAGTTAGATGACTTAAAAAAATATTTGTGCTGTAACTTTTATTGTTATATATATATATCTAATTCTGAAGTACTTTGTCAAATAGATGTATGTTATTAGATTGAGTTTTGCTCATTTTTGGCTCCGGAAAAACTATTTTAAAAATCCACCATAGATGTTTTTTAATTGCCACGTCGTAAAACATTAAATTTTCTGTAGGGAATATTGATAGTTATAGGATTTATTTTTAATTTTGATGGGGAATTTTTTACAACTTCAGTGTTCTTTTTTTGAAAATATTCGCAGATAAATTTTATTGATTTCAATTTAAGAACACCCAAATATATGTCAACATAGAATGTTTCATAACAATGTTAGTCGTATTCAAGCAATGCCTATAAAATCGTAATAAAAAAATGGCGGTCTTCTTTTAACTTCGTTCAACTTCGGCGCCATTTTCGACTGTCAAAAATCCTTCGACTCTAGTACTTTGCTTACTAAATCTAGTTATAATATTATTAGTTTTCACGATATTTTATTCATAGATACTCACAGTAATTTTTAAAAACACTTTTTTATATTCATGGCTTTTAAAGCTTTAAGGAACAGCAAAATCCCGACAATGCCATTTCGGTGCTTGAACACAATTTTCCATTACATTGTATTACGAAAAGGGTAAATACAAATTGGGTTGACAGTCGAAAAAATCCATGTATCTGATTAATTTTACAAATACTTTAATGTTGTATTAATCTAAGTTGGTAACTGAAATTGACTTTCTAGTGCTAAGGAAAAATACTTTAACAAATGAAAAAAAATCAAAGAACGTATTACAGCTTAGGTATAAAAAAATAAATAATACAACAACGATGTAATATGTTTTAACTCGCGATTTTATAAATTGCCATCTAACATTTAGGCTGGTTGGGATATTTAATTAAATATGTAAAAGTTGTGAAGGTTAGAAAACTTATTTTTTTATTCAAAATTTTGGGGGCATATTTAGCTTCACTTGCGTTTACGTTCAAATTTTCAACTAAATCACATGCATGCATTTTATTTGTGCAAATCGTTCGCAGGTGCCTCGATGAATACGTGCAGGACGATTGGCCATGCGTTACAAGCTTTTCTAATTGGCTGCATTTCGCAGGTGAGATCTTATGAGCAGCTGCACGTGGGCACCACCTATTTCTTTCTCGTTGCATTCTTTTAAAGTGTATTTTACGCATTTCGATGTATATTTCTTAACTTTTTTATGTCATTTCACTAAAAAGTCGAAGTGTCGAAACATGGTTTTACGTGAGACGTCATTTAAACTGATTATAGAAATACGAATTTTTCGCCATAGAATAACCGCGCCAACAGAAAATTAGTCAAACAAGCTGTTCCGTCTGTCGCCTCGGACATCCCCAGCCACGCCCCGCACATGATTTGCTTTATTTTTTTTTAAAGCTGTTGTTAAAACGAAGGGTCTGTATATCGTGGAAACGTTTTAAGAAGGGCGATTCCTTAAAGTTTCGGTATAAAGTATGCCTAAGTTGAAATATTCTTATGGAGAGGCATCTTAAGAGTAAATGGGATTATAGATAAAATAGATGATTTAAAAATACTTTTTAGTTGTACTTTTGATGATACACGTGTAGATGAAGATTAAAAGTAAAAATACAATTAAAATTGATAAATGGTGCTATCATTGATTGTGATGTGCATCTATAATAATAAAAGAGAGTCAAGTCTGCGTCTGTAGTCGCAAAACACTGTCCTCTACTGCTGGAACATGTCTGGAATTTATAGATACATACCATTCAATTTCTAATTGTGCACTTGAGGCTTGACATTTAAAAATTCCGTTTACTTTTCCGTTTATAACTGTTTTAGAGGCTATTTTTTTAAATGTCTATTTAATAAAAAGTAGCATCTACAATGTTATAAAATCCAAGGATGAAATACTTTAAAATAAATTAATATATATTTATTATTTTAAACAAATGAAAGTTGGCGATCAAAAATTGCTTTGGCGAAATAACTCTTTCTGACAATATTCCTTCAACGGGAAAAGCTAACTGAAAAGCTAACATTCGGAGATATACCCGAAGCTGTTTGAAGAGTAGACCAGTTATTTTTCAATTGAAAAAAAGAAAAGAAAAGTAATAAACGGTGAGAACGAACCAATGGGATAAAAACAAAATAACGCGCGTGAAACAGCGGGTAACAGCTAGTCTTTCATAATATTTTAGAAGTCATCTACTTTATATGATACCTTATAATAGGAGTCTTTTTTATAAACAGGACCTCAGTAGCATGGAAGAAAATGTTTGTGTACTTATGGGAGAGACAATAACTTTACGTCCGTTCAGAAATGTAGAAAACACGGGTATATTCAAGCGGATTTATGCTAGTTTATTCAAGCGCCATTCGTATCCAGAAGTTTAAAAATATGTATATGTACTTGTTTGTTCTATTGAAAAATAAGTAAATATTTGCGAGACTTCACATAAAAACGCGAATTAATATTGTATCTTCTCTATATTTATCGTCTACTAAATGCATATGGAAAAGTAACTTTTTATTTGAAAAACAAATATAACAAGCTAAAAAACTATATTGATGCAACCATATCCTACAACATTATACAAATACAGTCATATCCTTAAACATTATTTAACATAGAAACGTTCGTTGTTTATATATATATATATATTATTTCTGTGGTATAGATCCCTGTTACGGCTCTTACAAGCGACGGCTCTTAACAAGTAGGATACCAAAAGAAAGAGAATTTCCCGGATCGCTGACGAATCGTACGTTCATCTCAGAAGTATTAACGCCTGTTTTAAAAATGCGTTTAAAAGAATTATCGCATAAAAACATATTTAAGGAATATTTCCAATATCTAGCTAGAACGTGTCTTTGTAGCCTAGTCGATACCGCACGGGCCTTCGGAACAATAGGTCACGGGTTCGAGTTAAGCAAAGTGGGACCAAATAGGTATACATTCTACAGATTCTTACGTATTATTCTATAAACCTTCCAACTCTAATTCGCATGATAAAATACAGAAATAATTCACGTGTGTAAAATATATATATATATATATATATATATATATAAAGAGAAAAAACTATACTAATTCCTGCTTAAGGGGATCAACCCCCTCTGATGAATGACCTTCTGCCTCTCAGCAAAAACTGCAAATAATCCTAATTAGTCAGCATGTCAAATAAAGCTCCCCCCACACTAACCGCAGTGGCGTCCCTTTATAGCGCCACTCCCCAGAGGGTAGACCGCAAATGTCAACATCTCCGGGCCTCCCCCTTTCTCGCCACTATTCCCGCGCCACTGGAGAAAAGAAAATAACTCTTCCGCCCCCGCATATCCACATTCCTCAAAGAAACGTTCACACTTGGAATTTTATTCTATGGAATTTAGTTTGGAACTGTTGGTTCTTAATGGATTATCTTTCGCAAAAGATAGCAAGGATTTGCATTTTCTATTTTAATTCTATTCTGGAATAGTGTGCTGTGGTAGGGCTGCGGATCGGAGATGAAAAGAATGGATTTGTGTGTGAATGGATGTGTGTTCGAAGCGGAATGTTTTGGGTTAGGGATGTGTGTGCTCGCAGTTGAATATAAATGAATTTTAGTTCTGGTATTTTAAACCATCCGAAGAATAGCGACTGTTGGTGAATATCTAATTTCTCAGAAACACATAATTTTTAAATTAATAAATTATACTCTATTTGGGATTTTTTTTTAATTTAAAGTATAGGTAAACTTTTGGAGCTATCTCTAATAAAATAATTGAAATATATTTCGCAACCGATTTGTTTTTAAAAAGACGTAGCAAAATTAAAAATTGGTTGATATTTTCTGATTGCGGAGCGTACTTAAAGTTTTCAAAAATTGACAAAATTTAAAATAGTCAGTTTTTTTAGTAATACCTTTACTATATACGACTAATGTTATAAATATTTGCATAAGCAAGCAATACTTTTTTTTATGGTACAAAAACTTTGTAGGGATGTAAGGTGATTAAATCAGTGGAACTTGCAAAAATTTAATAAATTGTAGTTTTCCAAACACATTGTCCGACCGCAAAACATTAAAATATTAATGATGTTTTAATTTATTTAACTTTATTGAACCATACAATAAGCATAACAAACTATAGCGTCTTGATCGTTGAATTGTAAGTAGCTTTAAAAAAATTATGAAAAATGTTTCGAAAATTTCTATGTATTTTTAGTACGTAGCGCGATCGGAAGATGCCAAGCGATTTTTAATTTTTCTACGTCGTTTTTCTTATTATTATGGGAGGCAACTTTACCGCCCTAAAGTGTTATAAAAAACAAAAACAAAAAAAAATATGACCCAACTTATTCTTTCGTGTGGCGAGTACAATGGTTAAGAATTATATGCAAAAGTATACATCTGATGATCCAATTGGTTGGATAACGAACTCGCGTTGAGAAGTTTGTGAGATTAAACCACAAAATCTCAATCAATCAATCAGAGGTTAATTATCAATTGCAAATTTGTATTAGAGTATTTTTAAATATATGTAAAACTTCGTAATTCACAATCAAATAAGATTTTTAAGAAATAAAATAACAGAGTGGCAACCTGGAAAACCGGGAAATCAAGGAATTATCATGGAATTTTTAAATTCTGGAAAAATTTTAAATTGCATAAAAAAAATCAGGGAAAATTTCAATTTTTGATCACTAAAACGACAATTCTTATCGTCTATTGTGTGTAGTTTAGTTGTCAATATTTCCTTTTAGTTCTGAAAAAGAAATAAAAAAGCATGGCCGGGTGCATGTGTAGTTTCATTGTTTGTAGAAACGTGGACCACTGCTGGAAAGAGAAACGAAAGCAAAGCATGTTTGACTTTGGATTGTTCACAACGCTTGCGTGGTTAATGAACATTCGATTTATTGAAATTCAGAATAGGAAACATAAAAGTTACTTACAAAAGAAATAATTTGAAAAAACTTGCTTAAAATCGCCAAGTTCAGATACAGACATGAATGTCCTTCGAGCTATACAGAAGAGATCATTCTATAAATATTTCAATGCTTTTAACCTGCTTTTTTGCATTATCTGCTTCCAGAGAACATGCTTAATTACTATTATGCCTGTCGCACTTGTATAATTTTGTGTTGTATACACACATATATATATTAAAAACTAACTACATATAAGTATTGCTCATAATTTTTAATGCAATATATTTATTGTATTATCGTAGCGTGGATACTGTGTTTTTATAAAAAGCATGTATTGTAACATTTTTTAATGTAACTATAAAATCATTGAAACTTTTGCGACACCATCATGGAAATCAATGAAATATCAGGAAACTTTTTTTCCAGCATTTTGTTGCATCCCTGAATAAGCTCTGGAAATCATCATGTTAATCCGAAACGTCGTCAATAGTCAGTAGTTGCAATCCAAAGATAGTTATTTATAATCAAACCAGACAAAAAAAATTTAAATGGGCTTAATAAAACAGAGAGAAACTGCATAAAGAGTTTTGGGGCGCGAAGTGTTATTAAGCGGTGAAAGGAATATCGAAATTATAGGGTTGTTTTTACTGCATCACAGTAGTGCCAAACACTAAAACCACCTCTTTACAAATTTGTAGGATGAGACCCAGTGGTTTCTAAGGTAATCACATGCGTGGATGGGAAGCGTAAAGTGCAATTTGTTGGCTCATATTGAAAATTTAAATAAGTTTTTTTTGCTATTGGAATTTTTGTTAAAATCTGTTAATATTTGCCTAGTTTTTTTTTTTGCTAATAAAGTAAAACATTTTTAGCGTTAACTAAGTCTGATGGTTCAATATAAAAATTGGATGCTTTAAAGATTGTTCCATTGATCTTTTATGACGCTCCATTGATGATTTTAAGTTTCTAAATGAGCGAGTGATCCAAAAACTTTGACAAAAATTAGGCGCCGTTTATAGATGACCATAAAACAAAACAAAAAGTTTGGGAGTTCAATAAATAATTATTTGTATAGAGATATATCAATTGAAGTATGCCTCGTGGCACCATTTTTTAAGAAAACTATAATAGAGTTTTTCTAAGAATTTAAAAAACTTTCTTATATTATTATTTCAATTTCCTTACCAATTCCTTTTTCATCAATGTTAAATGTGCTTAGATGGGAAAACTTAAGAATCGCCAACTAACAATTAAAAGCCTCAAAAGTGGCCAATTAACCTGCCAAGAACTATCATCATAATATTCTGTATAAAAGTATCCAAACAAATTGAATTTCATTTCACACAGTAAATGTGGATGGACTCTAAAGTTGTTTAATGTTTATTTATCCAAGCCAAATATTATTATGTTTTGTCTTATGAAACGAAAGTAACGGTTACAAATAATTTAAAGTATTTAAACCGCAGTACACCGAATTTTTTTTTACTGAACACAAATTAATTAAACGTAAAAAAGAATTTTTACAATGTTAATTGTACTTTCCTTAATTGCTGAAAGTCTTTGGAGAAACGGGCAACAAATCATCTTTCTCCAGAGCAATTTTTTCGGTCGCGTTTTTTAAGTGCCCAGTGTATATTTTTTTGATAAATGCTAGTTTTGTTTTAATTGTTTTTGGTTTCATGTTTAATCATACAGGGCTACCAGGTTTCAAAATACTTTAAATTTAGAAATATAAGACCTACAGCGATGGGTGGTACGTTGTTAGGTGTATCTGAAACTTGGTGAGTGTACACTGTAAACAGAATAAATTAAAAACGAGTATCTAAATATACTCGTTTTTCTTTAAGTATAATTGCGTAGTAAACGTTCGAATGACATACTTAAATGCAAATAAAGTACTTTCTCAAAAAGTAGCAATGCGGTTTAATACTGCTAATCTCAGCTTCAGTTCAAGCGATCATAATAGAAACTGACAAAAATTAAAATAATAGTTCAAAAGATGGTTTTCCACATTATTTGAATTCGATTGAAATTGAAGTTATTACACTTCAATTATTTTACTTCCCATTCTTTTGGCACACCTTTTTTTTTTAACACTTCTTCTGTTTATAACTTCTTAATATCGCCCTGGAAGTTTAAAGAATAAGACACTGGATTGCGGTGCTGGGGATCTGGGTTCGATTCGCGGTAAGACGTGGATGTAATTGTCGATATTTATTGAAAGAGATTTATGAAGGCAGCCTATGTAGGCAAGCTTCTACTCATTCTACTCAATTTTGAGTACATGTCTTTTTCAAAATTGAAACTCATGTATTCGAGGCCATGCTAAGTATCGAATGTAATAAAAAAATTAGTGCGTTTTATTTATTTTCAAGTACCTATTTTTAACAGTGTATGCATCTTTGCACATATCATCAATCTTTATGTCTTATACTAAAATAAAAAGGATTTTTAAAGCTGATTATTAATTAAAATTGTCCTATATATTGAATACATAGGGAAAATAGCAAATATTTAAATAGTTTATTTTTCAATTTAACTCTTAAGAATGCGTGAGCTTTTTTGCATTCGTGACGACTGGAATCTCTTTTACATGTCGTTGATATTGATCAACCATTAACGTTATTGCTTCCGCATTTCGATTCAAATGAATTTTAATTTTGGGGACACCACGTTGCTAAGATATGTCATTCCATTATTTTTTTAATAAGACAATTTTTCGATTTTGTGAATCGGAAATTTGAGTTGTTGGTTACCAATGTTTATATTCAACTAAGAAATTTCCGTGTATGGGGTATTGTCTGTAAATGGTTGTGAAATGATTCGAATTTTGGGTGACACACGACATTTTTACTGTCACGTAAACAATAGACTACGGGAGGGACCAGGAATTGAGACAAAGATCTTGATATTCTTAAGAATAGTGTTAAAGGCATTGTTAATGACTGCTTTAGGAAGAAAAAAAAAGACAAGGTTATTATTTCAGATGTTGACTTTTACTGAAAACTTTTCCCAAATAAATGAGACTTAAGGAAATTCAAAATATATTCTTGTTAATTTATATTTGTTTAAAATCCTTTCTCAGTTAATAAGAAATATGTTATCAATTTTTGTATTTGATAACTTTTCTTATTTTATAAAAGTTAAAGCAAACTCCAAATCAGTTTGCACTAGCCTCTTGTTCAAGTTTTATTAACATATTCAAATTAACTCATTAAGATCCTTTTCTGCATTCGACATTTAATTTTATAACTTCTTATAAATTACAAAACTTCCACTTTTTACTAGAAAAAATAATCACGCCTTTAATCCTAAATTCATAAAATGTCTCGCATAAACTACAGAAACACTACAAATCCCTTTATTAAAAACATACCATCTTTTATTTGGGTTGAAATAATGAAGAATAACTGCAGGAAAACAAAAAAAAGTCTATTTTTTTCATACAAAAAAACCCGGCCTTTTGTGGAAAGCGCGGGAACAGCTGTTCGATGTTCTAACGCAGACGAGTTCCACACTTAGTGACAACTCCCCTGGTGATTTGGTAATTTAAGAACGGGTGTGAATTCGAGAATATTTTCTTAAAGAAGCTTCGCTTGTTAGGCGTCGCCATCATCTTCTGAAATTTATAGATTGTGCAAGAAGATCGTAAAAATTGTTCCGTATATTTCTTTGTTTTATAACATAGCACTTTGCATTATTTTCAAGACATATTTTACTAGTAACTCTAATTGCAACACACACAAAATTTTATTTTGAATTTATGGCAAACTAGCAAAAAACACCTTATTTTTGTATGAAGTTAATAATATAAGACACTCCACAAAAATAAAAAGGCATATGTTCTAATTAATATTAAAAAAAATCCTAATAATAAAGATTTTAGTGTTTTTAAAATTTTTATTTTCTAGAATCAATCTGAGTAAATTAATTTCGTTAAAAATGTGAAGATCACGTGATTCAACGCCGAAACGATTGTCAAATATGGCGAAAGTAGCCTTGACGATCGCAGTAATCTTGAAAATAATAGTGGTAATTTAGTGTGAATCGGCTAATTAACGTCTATGATATGAGAAAGCAAACATACTCCCTACCCTGTAATTTTATTAGTAAAGATAATGAGTATGTAATTTAAAGCTGTATATCTCTTTGTGTGCATAATTTTTTAAGGAATTGTTAAACGAAATCGTCATTTTGTTTTCACGGGTGGAACTGCAGTTAAAAATAGGTATTCAAAAATAAGTAAAATGTATTCATTTTTGATTACATTCGATGCTTATCATAACTCCGAATTGTTGTTTCATTTTTAAAAAAGACATGTACTCAAAAATGAGTAAAAATGATTGAAAACAACAGTAGATTGCCTAGGCTGCCTTTATAAATCACTTTCAATAAATACCGACAATTACAACTTTGACCTACCGGGAATCGAACCTATGTTTACAGCACCGCTGTCTACAGTCTTATCCGTTCGGCTATCGAAGCGAAGAAATTATAAATAGTAGTAATGTTATAGGTGTGCCAACAAAAATGGGAAGTAAGATAATTGAATTGTAATAAGTCACTTTCCATTTAAGCAATCGACATCAAATAATGTGGAAAACCATCTTCTGAACAAATATTTTATGTTTGTCAGGTTGCTTTGAACAGAAGCTGGGATTAACAATATTAAACCACACTGCTCTGTATTGCGAAAGTGCGGTTGTTTAAATATGAATACTTCATCGCTCATTTACGGTGCAATTATATAAAAATAAACAAGTACGTCCATGTACTTATTTTTAAGCATATTTTTTTTACAGTGTTTGTATACATACATAAAAATTATTTCTAATAAATACAAACTTTAGTTTATTCTCATTATTTCCGTTTCGATTTAGAAAGAAAGTTTAAGGAGAAGTTCGTAAAGATACTATACAATAAGAAATAGTTAAGATAAAGTGTAAGGTTTTTATAGTATAAAGAGAAATTGGCAACAGTGTATCAAAATAATGCTTTAACGTCCCATCTCGTTTACTTCAAAGGCAAGGCATTTGGAACGAAAAAGGTTGAATGCAATTTAGAGAATCAATAAAAAGTTTCAAAATGGCTTCCAAACTTTTATTCCAAAAAGTGCCAAACGCATTAAATGCCTTCGAAACTTGTTTATTAGGATCTCGTTTATTGCCAAGAAAAGAATACTTTGTATTGAAGTATTTTAGTAATATTTTCGGTAAAAGAAATGCTGTCTTTAGTCATTTGTTTTCTAGTAATTCAGAAAAGAAACTTTTTTATTTTTGGACAATTCATATTATATTGTTACTAATAATAGCGGCTATTATTTCTTTATTGATTTAAACATTTAGTTTTATCGAAAAATAAATGTGTTGTCCTCAATATATAGTTAACTTCTAAATATATAACAAATGTAACTAAAATTTAATTTTAACTATTCTTAATTTTTATATTGTTTTTTTTTACTATTTTACTTTATTTTAAAATTCAATAAACATATTTAAAAATATAGGTAGTTTTTTTTTAATTGGAGCTTTTAGTTGGAACTGGAAATTTTTAGCACTTTTTTCGAATAGTTAAGTTTAGTTTGGCTTGGTTTGGTTAATGAACTTCGCACTAGAGCTGCACATTGGACTATTGGCGTTGGTTCGGGGCCTATCTCGAAGGAAAGACCCGGGAACAATACCTCATATTTTGAACCATGGTCAGATAACGATTACCCAACGCCGTTAAGTTGGGAATTTCGAATAGTTACGTTGAGAATTTCGATTTGTTCAAGTTGGAAATTTCTTGTCTCAACCCACCAAAACAAAAATGTTGCGGGACGGCACTGCGTGTATAAGATACCTAACAATAAAAAATCTATTTGAATTTTGACAAGATATATTTTGGAAGTAGACATTTTCCAAGTAGATTTGAGGATAATCGGTCTCATTCGTTCCAACGATAAACAACTCTTTCTCACAAATAAGAATCCATTCCCCTCACAATTTGAAAATAATTTCCAGAAATTAAATTCAAGGCGTTTCAAAAACTAAAACCCAAAATATCGTACAACAGACAGGGTTTGAAACGCTATCATAAACGATAGGCAGGAAGCCATACGAGAAGAATTTAAAGTGATTCTTTTTCCTTCCATATGGCTGCTACCCTCACCTTCATCCGGTTTTTGTTTCCGAAAACTGACAGTGGGGGCATATGCCCTGAGGGAAGGGGGGGGGGACCCCTCTTAAATATCCACTTACCATTCCAAAGCCACCCTTATGATGAACATCATAATTGCGGCACCCTATCGAGGGGAGGGTCCCTATCTTCAGCACCAACAAAAAAACTTTTATTGTTTTATTTGTTATGGATGTTTTGTTTCGCCTTATTTGACAGTGACTTCCGTTTTCTTTTTAAATTGGTGGCGCACGGTCGACTGGGGAATGGGGTTGGTATCTTCTATGGATAGAATAAGGGTTGGTTGGACTTGGAAGAGGAAGCGACAATGATGAGATCTGGGTTCTTCAGATGGTGTTTCCAGAACGGGTCAGGGTTATGGAACATGGTATCTTCGGCTCAGGGCGTAATCGAGGCAAAATTTACAATTGCTCAAATGTATTTTGTGTCGCTTTTGGTTGAGAGCGACAAAAAATTGTCGGCTGCTAAATCGTGATCACTACAGAGACAGCAATCAATATGCAAAAAATCACACAGAATTTAATTTTTGAGAAATAATTTAATTTTTACAAATATTGACGACCAACAGGCTCAAGGCTCAGCAAGGTTTGTCCAGCTAGTATCACCTAACTATTCCCCAATGAATATCTAACTCCTTCTTAAAATCCTTTACTTCTATACAATTAACAATACTCACTGTTAATTTGTTTTATTTATCTATTACCCTATTATAAAAATAGCGTTTTATCCCTTTCCGATTAAAATGGGATTTGTTTAATTTAAACCCATGACCTCTCGTTCTGTCAAGCATATTAAAATCTAAACCCTTCACAACTCCTTGTTTAATGAATTTGAACAGTTGAATCAAATCTCTAATAACCATTCTCTCTTCCATAGTATACATATTCAAATTTCTTAATCTTTCTTAATCTATGGATTTAGGATAATCCATTTCGATACTAAAACTCTGTTACAAATAGTACAGTCGGCATACATTTTTCTTTTGATGGGATACACCCGATGCATATAATATTTTGAAATAAAGCAAAGCTCGTACGGGGTACGGATGGGACCCCGCGTCATTAAACGGACATTTTGTTTAGCTTGCTTCCAGTTCAAGAGGATTTTGTTGGTACAATTAACAATATTCACTGGCAAGTTGTTCCATTTGTCTATTACCCTATTATAAAAATAGTGTTTTCTCCCTTCACGATTAAAATGGAATTTGTTTAATTGAAACCCATGACCTATCGTTCTATTACTCATATTAAAATCTAATATACATTTATATTAATATACATTCTATCATACATTTTTGATTTGTTGTTATTTAAAAAAATATTTATGCAATGAGTGCAATGAGTGAATTTTCTTTAGCCCATCTATATTAACAAACTTAGTAAATTATATAAACTAGCAGATTAAGATTACCCTAACTAATTTAATTCGGTTTTTCATTACATTAAAATCAACTTATTAAATTTCACAACGGCCCATTTCAAATTTATCACTGACCATTTTCAATTTGCGACTTTCCGACTAATCACGACTGTCCATTTTAAATCTACGACTTTTCAACTAACCACGACTGCCCATTTTCAATTTATGACTTTCCAACTAACTGCGACTGTCCATTTTCAATTTATGACTTTCAACTAACCATGACTGTCCATCATTTTCAATTTACGACTTTCCGACTAACCACGATTGCCCATTTTCAATTTATGACTTTCCAACTAGCCACGACTGCCCATTTTCAATTTATGACTTTCCAACTAATCACGTCTGTCCATTTTCAATTTATGACTTTCAACTAACCATGACTGTCCATTTTCAATTTACGACTTTCCAACTAACCACGATTGCCCATTTTCAATTTATGACTTTCCAACTAACCACGATTGCCCATTTTCAATTTATGACTTTCCAACTAACCACGACTGCCCATTTTCAATTTATGACTTTCCAACTAAAAACGACTGTCCATTTTCAATTTACGACTTTTCAACTAACCATGACTGTCCATTTTCCATTTATGACTTTCCAACTAACCATGACTGTCCATTTTCAAATTTATGACTTTCCAACTAACCACGACTGCCCATTTTCAATTTATGACTTTCCAACTAACCATGACTGTCCATTTTCAATTTATGACTTTCCAACTAACCACGACTGCCCATTTTCAATTTACGACTTTCCAACTAACCACGACTGCCTATTTTCAATTTATGATTTTCCAACAAACCACGACTGCCCATTTTCAATTTACGACTTTCCAACTAAGCCACAACTGCCCATTGTAATAGTCCTGGCTTATAATTATAAGTTGCTCATTTGTACATTAAGAATTCCGCCTGTTTCAAAAATCATTATTAGGAAAATAATCAATACTAATTACGCATTAAACTGCTGTTTTAAGGAGTAACGGCCACGTGTCCAATAAAATAAAGCGTACTGGAATTTAATTGATCTCAAATGCCATTAAATATAAAGCCAACGCATTCATTTCCAATAGTCTATTATCGATGTCCTTCGGTTACTGCTCTGCCTTAATGGTCGATTTGTGTGTTACAAAGTTGCCACTTGTCATTTGGGCGGTCATTTGTCTATCTGAGAACACGCAGACACAAGCGATCTTGTGTAAAGTAGAACAAACAAATAACAGCACAAGTAATTGAATTGGTTATTAGGCAAAAAGAACGTATTTCCAATACATTTTAATAAATATACCTTCCTTTTTTCTAAACAACTCGCCGTTTCAATTATATTGAATGCATTGTAAAGAAACCCGGAATTTACTTAAAATATTGACTTTTAAGTTCAATTCCAAAAAATAATTACATTTCGCTTCGCCTTTGGGACAACGACCCTTGGGAGGGGTGTTAACTATACGAGGGCAATGACTTTTAGCAACGTTATCCAATATCTAAGGTAACTTTTGATTATGTACTTCCGTACTGTTAATATTTAAACCCACACATGAGAAAGTTTCATACTTCAATTCTGAATCCATATCTATCTTGGTTAAAAAACACGAGGCATTGTTCCCGGGTCTTTCCTTTCAGATAGACCCTGAACCAACATCTCACTGTGAAGCTCTAGTGAGACGTTTTTTTTAAACAACAATATCTCTTTTGTTTGCGATTCCTGTATAATTTTGATCCCATACTTAATAATAATCTTATATATCTATATAAAACTAAGTTATTTCTTTTCATTAAAAGTTATGGACTTCTGTTAAACCGACTTTTCTTATTCGCTTTTAAATTGAAAATATAGGTATGTATACGAGGTGTGGCTAGAAAAAAACCGAACTAGCACAGGTGAAACAATAAAACGAATGCAATAAGGCTGAAAGTCGCCTGGCCTGTCACGTGACTCTTGCTCCGCCTACTGCTCGAGTTTTATCTGCCTCCTGCACTCAGTCTGCCCGTGGCGTCTGTTCTAAGTAGTTGACGTTTTGTCTGTGCGTCGGAAAAATGTTGAGTGTACAGAAAGAACAGCGTGTTAACATCGAATTTCTTTTCAAACTTGGAAAATCTGCAAGTGAAACGTTTGTAATGTTGCAACAAGTGTACGGCGATGATTGTTTATCGCGAACACAAGTGTTTGAGTGGTTTAAACGATTTAAAGATGGCCGCGAAGACACAAGTGATGACGCTCGCACTGGAAGACCATTGTCAGCAAAAACTGATGCAAACATTGAAAAAATCGGTAAACTTGTTCGAGAAGATCGCCGTTTAACAATCAGAGCAATGTCTGAGTTGACAGGAATTGACAAGGAAAGTGTTAGGCAGATTCTTCATGAAAGTTTCAACATGCACAAAGTGTGTGCAAAAATGGTTCCAAAGTGTCTCACAATTGAACAGAAGGAACGCCGAAGAATGATTTGTTCTGACATCCTAGGAAACATTGAACGTGATCCCACCTTTTTACAAAATGTTATTACTTGTGATGAATCGTGGTTTTTTACTTACGATCCCGAAACCAAACGCCAATCGATGCATTGGAAATCTCCTGATTCTCCACGACAAAAAAAAGCACGAATGTCAAAATCGAAATTCAAGGCAATGATGATTGTTTTTTTTTATGTCAAAGGGATTGTACACATTGATTGGGTACCAGAGGGACAAACAGTGAATCAGCATTACTACATTAGCGTCCTGACTACCCTACGTGAGCGAGTACGGAGAAAACGGAACGATTTGTGGAAAAAAAAGACATGGATCCTGCACCAAGACAATGCCCCAGCTCACAATGCGTTGTTAGTGAAGACGTTTTTAGCCAATCACAACATTCCCATCTTAGACCATCCACCCTACTCACCTGATTTGGCCCCCTGTGATTTTTTTCTTTTCCCTAAAGTCGAGTCAGCTTTGAAAGGAACTAGATTTGAGAGTGTTGAAGCAGTAAAAGAAAAAGCGACGGAAGTAATGTATGGACTTGCCTGTAAAATGATCTGCAGCATTGCTATGAACAGTGGAAAATTCGTATGGAGCGGTGTGTAGACCGAGGAGGAGAGTACATTGAAGGAGATAACATCAAATTGTAAATAATGGAAAATAAATTTTTTTTATAGCATCAGTTCGGTTTTTTTCTAGCCACACCTCGTATGTTTACAATTTTAAAAATTGTAATTTTATATTCCATATATTTTATTTGTTGTTATGATAAAATTGTGTATCATTTGTTAGTATAAAACTGCTATCAATGTTAAAACTGATATCTTTTATTTTAAAAGCAAATAATTTAATTATCAGTATAAAACTTAATTTTTCAAAAACTTTTGATCCTGAGTCGTCCAGACAAATTTTTAATTTTAAAAGCTGCTATTTTTTTTTCTTCATGTTAATTAAGTATTAACTAATATTATTTTAATAAAAATTTGAAATGTGTATTTCTTAATGGTTTAGTTTAAATTACTACTTTAATAAATATATTCAATAAATGGTAGAAACGAACTACGAAACTGTACCCATATATCTTACGTGGTAATATTTTTCAAATTCGTTCCCACTATTAAATTGAGAGTCAAGAAATTAAAAAAAAAATGAACGATAATCTTAAAAATTTATTTGTCGAAATAATAATATCAAATGTTAACGAAACGTCTACTTTCATTTGTTAGATATAGATGTAAAACTTAATTTCCTGAAAGGATCGTATATATATTATTTCATTATCAAAGATCCCTTTTGCTGGTCTCACATACAACGGATCTTAACATGTGAGGTATAAAAAAAAATGCAATAATTATTGCACGGACACGCTAGTTATTTTGTAATTGATAAAATGTCCCACGCTAATTACATCAAACTTTCATCTTATATTTATAATCTATGTTTAAGGACTGCTGAAAGTCATTTAATAATTCTTTCAGTCCGAAAAAACATTTAAAAGTGGAATTTCATTGTATAACCGTAAAGTGTATAAAAAATATCAGTATAAAATGTATCAGACAAAAATCGCAGATATATAAAACGAGTGGAACTGCGTTGAAAAAAGGCCAGTAGGGTTTTACGTGCAATATATATTTTTTTAAATTATAGCCAGGGGTCCCATCCATACCCCGTACGAGCTTTGCTTTATTTCAAAATTTTATACGCATTGGTGTAAATTGGCGCAATTTTATACGCAACAAATCCTATCGAAAAAAAATTTATGTCAATCGTACTATTTGTAGCAGAGTTTTAGTGTCGGAATGGATTATCCTAACAGCTTAACATGGGTAACTATCCCGATACGCAATATTGTTGATTTTAAAGAAGTTTCACGTCAAAATCTCAATCTCAGATTTATAAAAACCTATAGGTTTTTATAAATCATTCGAAATCCTCTTTATACAACGCCAAAAAATCTGCGCAAACTGTTCTGTCCCTAATTAATCTTAGAAAACAACCCCCCGCTGTAAAAAAGTTGCGTAAGCTGTCCTGTTGTTCGCATACCATGACTTAGTGTAAGACACGATTCGAACAGGAAACAAGCCCTGTGAAATAACAGGTATCACGGTTCAGCAGTTTTCAGAAAAGCCAAGAAAACAGCGCGGGCAACGGTTTTTCCTATAACGACACGCGTCCGTATAGTGTGCAGAACACTCAAGATTTCGCAGAGATAATTTAGATTAAGATCGACATTCAGGTGGGTTTTTTTGCAAACCAGACAGTACCTGTCAATCCTGTCAATGGTCCCTTGGGGTTTATCCTGCATTTTTTCCAACTGTTTACTTCTATTTTTTTCAAATTTCATTTGATATAACCTATTGCCATTTCCTTATTATGTGTCAGTCAATCTGATTATTCATTTTTTCCCCTAATTGGCAAATTTGTTTTTAAAGTTTCACACTCTAAGGCCCCCGTTTACACGAACGAGTAAAACGTTTTAACACACGAGCGACATTAAAACACACACGAGCCAACTTTTGTATTGAAATAACAAATAACGTGTTTGTGTCATAAATTAATATTTACAAATAGATTGTCCTTTTTTTAAAAAAAACTTTGGTACTGAAATTTATGACTTATTTAATAAGAAAGCTAATATTTACTTCTTTAAAGGATATTAAGACCTTTGTAGTACGCAATCAGGGTTCGGCATTAGCGGCCGTTTGTCGTATTTTGTACCTAAATATTTTAGTTTAACGACCGTAATTTCACACCAAGTCGTCCTTTTTGACACCTGACTTTTTTTTAAAATGTCAGTTTGACGACCGTATTTTTTTTCACCCGGTCGTCATTTTTTACGCCTATCGTATATTTTCGATAATTGCTCTCATATTCTTGAGTAATTTTGTCAGTAAGACGGTGATATTCAGGGTTCGGCATTAGCGGTCGTTAGTCGTATTTTGTACCTAAATATTTTAGTTTAACGACCGTAATTTCACACCAAGTCGTCCTTTTTGACACCTGACTTTTTTTTAAAATGTCAGTTTGACGACCGTATTTTTTTTCACCCGGTCGTCATTTTTTACGCCTATCGTATATTTTCGATAATTGCTCTCATATTCTTGAGTAATTTTGTCAGTAAGACGGTGATATTCAGGGTTCGGCATTAGCGGTCGTTAATCGTATTTTGTACCTAAATATTTTAGTTTAACGACCGTAATTTCACACTAAGTCGTCATATTTGACGCTTGACTTTTTTTTTAAATGTTAGTTTGACGACCGTATTTTTTTCACCCGGTCGTCATTTTTTAGGCCTACCGTTTATTTTCGATAATTGCTCTCATATTTTTGAGAAATTTTGTCAGTAAGACGGTGATATTCAGGGTTCGGCATTAGCGGTCGTTAGTCATATTTTGTACCTAAATATTTTAGTTTAACGACCGTAACTTCACACCAAGTCGTCATTTTTGACGCCTGATTTTTTTTTAAATGTCAGTTTGACGACCGTATTTTTTTTTCAATCAGTCGTCATTTTTTAGGCCTACTGTTTATTTTCAATAATTTCTCTCATATTTTTAAGTAATTTTGTCAGTAAGACGGTGATATTTTTAGAGTACGAGCATGCTTCTAATTTTATGCAAAAGAAGCTTTAATGATTATAAAAATATCGTAACAGTTGACAGCTCTGCTAAAGCAATTTGAATTATTTTAAAATTACGCTTAAGCAGAACATTTTGGTAACTAAAAAAAATGATAGATGCCAATGACGCCTAACTTTTATCTACTAATTGCAAACCTTGGCGATATTAATCCTTATTCTTCACATTATAAGTTGATAATATAAACATATTTTTCTTTTCATCTTCTATAACATTTCTATTTAATTATAGGTAAGAAATTTTCAATTATCTGCTATTGACGAATCATTTTCCCTAGTTTCAAAAGCGAACAGCCCTACTACCACTTACTTAGCACGCCACTGTGGTTAGGGCAACAAACTTTACATTTCTCTTTGTTAATGTGGTCACTTCCCTACAACTCCCTACTAAAACACGCTTGTTTAATTTCGGCTCATTGCCGGTGCAATGTCCATCCCCAATCGATCCGGAGATGTCCGCACGCACCCTAACAACAACAACCACCACCACCCAGAAAAAGACAGCGTCAAAAACCGATGACAAAGAAGCATCATCTCTGCGCGTTTCCTGTCTGAGGGGGCATAACTAGAAGGAAACGCCTTTTTGTTCTCTTTCTCTCTTCTTTTCTTTCCACGGTCCGCACACCCCATTTGGAACAATTTCGGGCCTGGCATTACGCGCGCCCTTGAAGTGCGAGGGCGTGGCAGGGCTGTCCCCCCCCCCCCCTTCTCCTTTCTTCTTCCTGGGGACCGCCCGGACAGGCGGCCCTGCTTCGTTGAGAGGAAGGGCTTGATGAGGATAGATGGAGGCTTGGTTTCTAATATCGCGATGTCATTGGTGAGCCGGGTTCAATCTTGTTGTTAAGAGTGATTTCGATTTTCAAATGGTTGTTTGGAAACAAACGAAATTTGATGGTAATTTTATAAAAGGAAGGAGTCGTGTTGATGTACTATACGAGTTTATTACCTCCTACATTCTTTCCAAAAATTACTATCAAATTTCGTTCGAAGTACAGTAAGTTTTGGTTCTTGGACCCTGGTGGTGGTTACTTAGACCCAAACAAATGTTTTAAATCACTCTCCAACAAATAATGATTTAACCAACAGGTAGGAGGGATTAAATTTTTTTTGTGGTCTAAGTAACCCCCCCAGGATCCAAGTAACCCCAAGTTAAGGTAACTTAGAAGTTAAAATATTGTAGATGATAACGTTAAGAATGAATGTTAATGAATTTGTGATCCCATTTGCCCATAGTTGGAGTGGTAGTGATTAGAGATGGCGACTGAGGACCAATATGGCACCTTCCTCCCTGAAGCTTCACATAAATTTCTTTGAAATTTGTACAGTAATTGATAATTTTTCTCTTCATTTTTAAACCTTGTCTCTTTACTCTTGATATACAATCACCGTCACTGTCTAGTAGTCTTCCCAACAAGTAAATAGCTAAGAAACATAAAATATATCACGTTATTTAATTAAATCTGTGATTTCTAACCTTTAAATCGCCATGGACGCCAAAATTGAAAGTTTGACAAAGCGCGAACAGCAAACTCTGAACTACATTAAAGTTAAAAATACTTAATTAAATTCTGGCAAATTATTTAAATAAATGTATTAATTATATTATTTCTACCCTATGTAATTTAAATTATTTTAAAGACTTGAGGTAATATTTCAAACAAATGGTGTTATGTTCTACGTTCGCCTTACTACAAATAACAAATGAGGGTGTGAAAAGCCAAAGGGTGCAAATGATTTAAAAAAAAAAATAAGAGTTAAGTGCGATTATGGATAGTTAATACATATGAAATGTTTGTGGCAAAGGGATACAAGTAAGTGTTTATCTTTTGTTGAGATGTAACGGAGTAAGGGTAAAATCCTTCTAGCTTCCCGACAGACATGACTTAATTTCTTCTTGTGTTGAAAAAGCACTAACTATAACTTTTTATGATTAAAAAACATTCCATGAACCAATTTGAACCCTCTTGGGGACCACCAGTGGTCTGAGGACCAAGGATTGGGAACAACTGAATTAAATAATATTCACATTAGTCTGCAGTACATATCTTCAATCCTTATAGAAGATGAAACCCAATCCACTTAAAACATACTTTCACTCAACAAACAATCCCCCACTCTCGCTTCGCGCGTCGACAAGAACACCGTCCAACGTCCACCAGACCTGTCACCAACAAAACAAACAAAAAAAAACGCAACTAACCTCTTCCCAACAGATACAAACAGCCCTTTGCTCACCCAAAACGAAAAGCCCTCCAGAAAAACCGGCCAATCTTAAACGCTCCAGATAGCGACTCGACATCAGATTGGGGCGGAAAAAGATTTTCCTCAACTTTGAACTCTCGGTTCTGTTGGGTCTTGAGGTGTCACAATGGCGATTACGGGAGACAGCTGTTTGATGGGAACTGCACACACAGCAGTCGAGTTCTTCTATCAGTCCTTGGCTCCAGCCTTGCTTGCTCATCGGGGACAGGAGACTGCAACTGTTATCCTTTCCCGACTGGTCCCTGGTCCGCTGGGGGCTTTTATCAACTGTGGAATATAATCTGTGCAGCTGATACGAGGTGCGGGTTTCTGTGGTGCTTTGCAGTTTGCTGCCTTCTTGCTGGATGGTGTGGCCCTTATTCTTATGAGATTGTGCTCGTATGAGGATAAATAATTCGATTTTTAGAAAAATGTACTAAATATCTTCACTAGGGTTTGCATAAATGAGCGAATTGTTGTTTGTGGTGTGGTATGTTTATTGATCTGTGTAAAATTAATTGGATGTTGCGCGAAACAATTCGCGGATTGGGTAAGTGAAACCCCCTATCTTAATATGGGTTTTTTAAAATTAATATTGCATTGTTATTTTATTGTTTTTGTAGCATTTTTGTAAGATGTGCGATGCTTTTGTAGTTATTAAAGAATGTAATATTTCAGCATGAAACTAAACTTGGTAACTTGAAATCTACCAGTCATTACTTACTTAGATTGATTAAAAAAATAATGTTCAAGACATATCCAAGAAATTCAGAACAAAGTCACAGTAAAAAAATACTTTCTCTTAATATATTAAATATGTTATATAATGCCTTTATGTTTTGATTTTACCGAAAAAGCTCGATTTTAGTTGCACTTGCGATTTATCTATATTCACATAAAGCTATGGAGCAACGCTAATTTTCAAATTTCATTTTCAACTATCTTTTAATTTTAATGTTTACAACTATATAAATAAAAGGAAGTTCCGGTAAAATAGTCTTGAACTGCTTGAAAGATGAAGGGTAGTTTATTTTTTTATAAAATTCTAATATCTAAACCTGGATAGTTAAATCCGACAGATTCATTTTAATGACTTAATAGTCTTCTTGTGTTGAGAAAACACTAATTAAACTTTTTAATGATATATGAACCGAATGAATGTAATTGTATCGAAATCGATATGGTTGGTTATATAGAATTGTGTTCCCTCCTTTGAAGAAATCGCTATAGCTTTTGCATGTGAAAATAATCTCACAGCGAGGTTGCATCTTTTTCAAGTTTTTGAAAGAGTGGGGGACGTCTGGTCATGTTTCGCAAAATATGCATAAACCAGAGTACAAATCAACTCTCTTTTCCTCCACCAGAACGAGTCGATCGGTTGAAATAACGTCGCACTAGATCTACACAACCGGCTATTGGCGACGGCCACCATAACGGGACAAAACCCTTCTAAACGAACCTCCAAAAGAGAACGGAACGCAAAAGGAAACTCTGGATCCGCGTTCGGCCGAATGTTGCATTCTAATCAGGAAACTGCAGATCATCTCTCTCTCTCTTTCGAATATCGGTCTCTTCTCACGGGCCTCCCCTCCCCCTCCTCCCGTCGTCATCGTCGCGCGGAAGAGAAAGAGAAGAAGAGAGAGACACAAGCGTCGTCCGAAATTAATAAATGTCTGGTTGCCACTGGCAACGGTCTTTTTCCCGAAGAAGATGCGCAGTCGAGGTCATCCACCAATAAAACGGTGGAAGGGGTGCGTGACGTCACAAGGACGAATTTTCGTGTGTCTGAGAGATGGGTTTTGGGATGGGGGTGGATGTTGACGTTCTTTTTGCGGAACTGTTGTTTTCATGTTGTTGTTTTTTTGCACACAAAGAACTATTACGTGAATAAGTTTTTAAGTGGGTATTTTTAAAAAAGAACGAAAAAAATGAAGGGGATACCGGGTGCATTTCGTAAAATGTGTTCTCTGGATGCCTTATCTCGGGACAGGGTACAAAAGAAAAATCGCAAAATATAAAAACAGACTTACTACCTTGGATTAATATTCTTGTTGAGGGAACTACTTAACTATTGCTGTCTCTTATTTTTTTTAAAGTACCTACACCCTCAATAATTTATAACAAAATAAACCCAACTATATATTGGTTGTTCTATTGCCAATAATTAAACCTCCCCTTCCTAATGGTGTCTTAATAATAGAAAAACGGATCATGTATTTATCGACTTTTATAAATATTAGAAATTTTCAATGGAAATTGTACAGAAATTGCACTATTGGCCGACGAATTATTTGATAATGAGTACAAATTAATGGACGAAAAATAAAAGAGGATATGGTAGAACAAGGTGGTGTAAACCAATTTGAAGGAGCAAGTGGCAGAATGGGTTAAATTAAAAAAAAAAAAAAAATCAGATTTTGATGTAGATGAGAGCTTTTAGTACATATGAGTTTTCCGTCAAAATTGTATGGTTCTGCTTGATTTAATTAGGATAATACAGAGCAGTATATGTTTCATTCACAAAATGTATATATTTCACTTATAATGGTTCGATTTCATTAAGCGATCCTAAATGCCAAATGTGCGAAAACGAGCCAATTGTTAACCTACCAACTTAAATTACTGTTGATGAATAGGAAAAAGTTTCGAATCAATTTTTTCCTTGGCGACAAATAGTGGATGCTCAACGGAAAGCGACCCTTTTCTTCAGGATTATTGTAATTAAAAAAACTGTTTTTGTTGCTGTTTATTAAAAAAACTAGGGAAACCAGCGAAAGAACAGTTGCGATGGAAATGGCTATGTCAGTAAAGTTAATAGCTTGGGTGGGATAATGATTTTGATCTGAACGTCTTTCCGAGGCCAGACGTCAGATAATAGACGGCAGTCTAATAGTTTATTTGAAAAAGCCATAAAGATAAACATGCATTGTAGCTGATTTGCTTGCGATTTCATTGTAATATCTGGAATATCCTTTGTTAAAAATTTCTAAAACAAATTTATGACTTTTCCTTAAAGTAAAATATTATCATATTGCACATAAAAGAGCGTTTGCGAAAGCACGTCTAGAGACGATTAGTACGCATCGGAAAAAGCTACAAAAGTGTTGTACTGCGTAGAAATTTTCATAGAAAATTTCTAATTTTCAGAACTAATCGTAATATTTTAAGAACTTTCGAAGTTTTAAATAAATAGTATATAGTCACAAAAAATATTTATGTTAAAAATCACTGCCATATGTAATATTTGTAATTTCAAGTCTAAAATACGTACTTTAAAAGTTTCATGTTTAAAATTTTATTTTATTTTTTTAAACCAATTTAGTCCATATCACACAGCAAGGAGCATTCTTTTAATTTTTAATTTAGATGGAACTGACGGTATATAATGCGGTGAGGACGCGTATTACCCATGAATAAAAAATTACGTTCTATACTACCGCAAAACAGACAAAACGTAGGTCAAAGATCTATATCGAAACTATGAAACGCTTGGGGGTGTTGTTTAAACAAGGAATCGCCGTACCAGCACCCAGCTCATTGAAAGGGATACATTTAAGTAAGAAAAATTGGTGGAAAACAGATTCCTGATTCGACCCACATCGTTATGCAACCAGAATTAAACTATAAACTAAGTTTGGAAAATCTCAAAAGGTAAAGCCTCATCTTAAGTATGCTGTACAGTTTTAGTCACCATATCTTAAAAAAGTTATTGATTTGTTAGAGAAAATTCAGCGAAGGGAGGCTAAACTGGTCCAAAGGTTTTCATGCATGAATTATGAAGATAGATTAAGAAATTTGAATATGTATACCCTGAAAGAGAAAAGGGTTAGGAGATATTTGATTCCCACGTGCGTTAAAGAACAGAAAACATTGCCGGACTTGACACTTGTTGGCTACACAGCTAACTTATAACATCATCATCCAGAATATGAATAATTTTTGCCCGACTTGCGAGTGTTCATGAGGTTGCTTACATCATTCTACAAAGTTTCAACGCAGAGTTTTCCTTGCTTATTTCGCACCAATGTGTGATAACCCGTTTTAGTAGCAAACTTTTTTTTAACACCCTTAACTTTTTAAAAATATAATTATATTCCATATTTATCTAGTTTTTATATTGCATAAACCTTGATGTTCGTGTATATTAAGTTTCACCTGATTACGATTAGGCGTCTAGGAAATATCTCTCCACAAAGAGAACGCATCCTTTAATTTATGCACATGAGAGTATCCCATAGATAAACAAACGGGAACACTACTTTGTAATTTTGAATCATATCATAGAATGGGAAGCTACTCCAAAGAAGTCCCCCATATCAATGATAAATTAGGACGGAAAGTTTTAATTCTATGTTGATATGGGAATTTATACGTCTTTGGTTCGTTGCTTAACGGTTGAATGAGTTCGTTTCCCATTACAATATACAGACTAACATATTGTTATCTGGAATTTTAATATGGATTGAGAATCACCAGAAACATCCAGTGAAGGCTATGCTTAGAATTCATCCAAATTTGTACATTAGGGATGCACGGCATCTCTAAATAACCCAAAAAATATTAAAGAGTTTAAGGGGACATGGTACAACTTCAACTTTTTATTTTTATATTTTGACTGTTTTTATCAAATTTTTTAATGTATATTATATATAAAAAAACAATATTTCATACAAAATCTCTACAAATGTTTGTATTTTTGTCTTTTCTAAAATTTAAACTTTTTCGATTTTTTAAAGATTTTTTTTTAAACGCTAAAGCTTTTTTAAATTATTTATATATTTTCACCAAATTTTTTCTCAGATGCTTTGAACTATAATACATAAGAATTGAAATTAACATTTTACTACATATATTTGATTTTTATGTAAACAATTATTCATAATAACAGAAATTTTTTTTAAACTTTTTTTTTACGTTAGTAATTAAAAAAACTATTTTTCATGGAACTAACTCGTATACCAATTTATAATAATACACATATTTTACAATATTCTTAACAAACATTATACATTTCTCCACTGGTAATAAAAAAAAAGTCTTAACGTTTTGAAAGATTTAATATCAAGGAAAACCAAACACTGAGAAAAAACGTTTTAAAGTTTTCGTTCCATAAAACACATACCTGTCATCCAGCATAAAATCTCAAATAAATCCTTAAAAAACACAGATACAGTACTAAAATTTTGCAAGCAAATTTAGAAGACTCCAAACTATAATTTCATCAAATAAAAAAAATCTTGAAACTTATAATTTTTTGAGTACTATGACCCTTTAAATATCTAATTCCACCCTCCCATCCCGATTTTTTATATATAAATTTAATGTTTATATTTCTACGTTGTCGAATATTTTATATACAGATGTACTCGCAATACGGCAAGTATTTTTTAAATCCAAATAACCTTATTCCTTAAAATGACTCACCAGATATAGGCACAATTTCCCATGTACTATTTTTAGAACTTGATCGTGCGTCATTATTCTAGGAGTTTATTTTAACGTCATCAATAAAATTACTTGTCACAAGAACTTCAACCAATGAGGATTACAGTTGCTTTCCGCGTGCGTTGTTATTATTGTATTGTTGTCTCTCCAAATATGGGCTGTACAAGTTACATGAATATATCCAGGGTTAATGGTAAAACAGTCGAGAACCAATTTTATTGACTTTACCAAGGTGTTTATTCGACAAATATAGAATATATATTCACACCTATGTTGCAAGTATGTTAATAGTAGTTTTACATATTTTCGGAATGTTATTTTTGCCAGGTTGAATAATGAAGGAAGATAAAGCGATAAATAAGCTTATTTTTTAAATAACATATGAATAAAAAATATGAACACATATAATATAAATATATGAATAAGTAAATACATACGAATTGTTGTTGAAAGAAGATGCACATGATATCTGTTGCTGTTGAAAGACGATGCACATGATATCTGTTGCTGTTGAAAGACGATACACATGATATCTGTTGTTGTTGAAAGAAGATGCACATGATACCCATTGTTGTTGAAAGATGATACACATGATATTTGTTGTTGCTGAAAGAAGATACACATGATACCCTTTGTTGTTGTTGTTGTTGAAAGACGATACACATGATACTTGTTGTTGTTGTTGTTGAAAGACGATACACATGATACTTGTTGTTGTTGTTGAAAGACGATACACATGATACTTGTTGTTGTTGAAAGAAGATACACGTGATATCCGTTGCTGTTAGAAGATGCACATGATACCCGCTGTTGTTGAAAGACGATACACATGATATTTGTTGTTGAAGATTAAATGATATTTGTACCCAAGTTTGGTCACAAGCGCTAGTTCGAAGGTTGCGATGAACTGCAGTCCGGGTCACCAATGTGGCGGTAAAGACACAACTTGGCTACGCTCGGTATTGAACCGAGGAACTTCGGCTTGCTACGCCGATACTCTACCAGTCAGGCCAAAGTGACCACTCTCGCCTAAGCGGGAGGTAGAAGAAGTGAACCCATATATCCATTTTTAATTTACGAATGTCCATTTTTATTTTACGAAAGTCTATTTTTAATTGACGAATGCTTATTTTTAATTTACGACTGCCGGTTAGAATATACCGTGACTGTCTGAATATGCCCAAATAACATCCAAATTTAAACTTTGTAACTTAACACGTTAACCGGGAATTCCATACTTCGCTTCTCAAAACGGACTATTTAATTTCGTGTTGAAAATATAATGATACATAATTTGTACTGGCAATGTAAATAATTTGTACTGGTATTTTTAAACTATTCCAAAAATCTTTTTTTAGTATACATATGCTTGTGGGCGGCTTATACAGGGGAGGGGGTCACTATTTTGGACCCTGATCCTTTTATTTTTTTAATATTTTTATATTTGAGTTCTGGAGGGAACTTTCAGAATTTAATTCAAATTATACCTCTTTAAACTAAGTTCAGGTGCCACTGCTTACTAAACATCTTGGTTCTGAAGAATCACCCTGAATTGTTATCAGCACTAGTTTGTTATAGTGAATAAAAATGCTATAAATTCGATCTAATTCCTGTAGGTATAGGGGCAGACACGTAGGTAAGGGGGTTACTGGGGGTACAAACCCTTCCCATTGAAAGTCAAGTAAAAAAAAAATACTGTAAAAATCATAAAATTTAATTTTTTGTTGAATATTTGAACTCCTGCGAGCATGGGCATAGGGTGTTGATATTCCACAGTCAGAAATACGATGACGTCATGTTAAGTTTAGGTTCAGATGAAAATGACGTCATAACATGTTTTTGAAACCTTTTGAAAACATTTTCCGGGGATCCTACCTCATAAAGTAGTTTTTTTAAAGTTTTTTTTTAAGTCATTTGAATATCAAACTAAGCGTAACGTGACGTCAGAGTGTTTCATTATCTAGCATTTTGATCTCGGCGACGAAGGGAAAAGATCGCCAAACGGGGCCGTATAAACAAGTTGCTCCAAAACACGCTATGGAAACCATATATTACTCTCGTTTCTAAACAACGATTCTCAAAATTTAAATTTGTTCTCTGTATTTATTTCATAGTTAGGGAGTGAATTTACTTATTTTAAAAATAATTAATAACCATGTTTGATAAAAAATATTTGTAATAATTTCGTGAAAAATCAATAATAACTGTTAATGTTTCGATGTTTTTCAGTCAACGTATTCCTGTTTACTTGAATGAAAATTAATTAATTTTTTTTAAAAATTGGGAGATTTTTTAAAAATAACAGAGGGGGGGGGAGAGAGAGAGAGAGAGAGAAATAAGAGAGCTAAAGAAATCAGTTTCTCAGTCACTGACTCCCCATGAAAAAAATGTATACTTATGTGCCTGTAGGGGGAGGGGAGAGGGAGTTTTGGTAGGTCGGTTCTAAATAATCAGTAAATAGATCTAAAATTTAACATCGACACAAATAAAAATTATCCCATCAATTACAAGAGTGTCATTATAGTGCGATTTCAATAAACGTTTATATCTTAAAAAGGGTGCTTTTTCTTCTTTTCGAATGACAAAAGCAGCATTCATCTATCTTTTGCAAAGATAAATCTCATCGATAATTCGCATGCAGCAGCTAAATGCGATGGCCCGAACTGCCTAATGTGCAATGCAACAAATAAACACTAAATATTTCTGGAGCCCGAGTATTTATAGCTGTCAGCGACCGATATTTGCCAAGGCGCCAAAAAGAATCCCCTGATCGTGACGTCACAAGCAAACACGTGCCGCTGACTTGCGCCTCTTCACTTCACTTTGCGTCGAGGAGATCAGACGGCGTGCTTCTTCTTCGCCAAAAAGAATGGAACGAAATGAAAACTTATGGAATGAAAGAAATTGAACTTCCGAGAATTCTTTATCAGTTAAACGTTAAATTCGATTGACTATAATTTATTTATTCTTGTTTCACATTTTCTAACATTCTTGTGCTTCACATTGAAAAAGGCGGAATAAGTCACAAAACAATGTAACGTTAGTAAAAATATATTTTGCGACAAAAACTAAATATAATAACGTAAAACATTTTTATTACTTTATTCCATTTAGCTTTTTTTTTAAATTATAACCTTAGCAATAGATATAAATATATTTTATATATTAATGAGTATTTTGTTCTTTATAGTAAGTTAGCAAAAGAATATGAACTATAATTTATTTACTCTTGTTTCCCATTTTCTGGCATTCTTATTCTTCACATTAAGAACTAGTTATAACTATAGTAGTTATACACTTGATTCGATATTTGGTAACGCTAATTATTTTGATAAATACTCGCAATATCGTACGAAATAATATCAAATGAAAGTCGCACTGTGTTCGAAATTAATTTAGAAGCGAATTGGATTTATTATTTAGAATATCATAAACCAGTATGGATGTAGTGGGCTACTTTATTATAACATTCAACAAATCTATTTTGGGAAATATATGTATAAAATGTTAAAAAATAGGTATTTTAGGAAATATATTTTCAATAACATTTTGAAATATTTAATATATTTTGAATGATGGAAACTCGTATTATATGTAAAGTTCTAAATTTTAATACAGTAAATATTAGCCTTCGATACTTTCAATTAGAAATCACATAATTGTTTCTCTCGTCAGATATTATAGAATTGCGAACATCTTTATCGATACTCTTTATTCCAATTGCATTGTCATCCTAATACGATATGTTTATAATCAGAACCGCCCACAGCAGACTGGCTCCCAGAACGAACCTAACAATGAATTCTCTTTACTCTATACAAACCTTATAAATAGCTATGTCAGATTTTTTGAAAAGCTAATTGAGATACTTTTTAATATTTGAAAAGTTATCACCCTTCTGCAAAAGGCTTCTAGTTACCATTCTTCATAATTTATTAGATCTGACAAATAGCCAGTCACAATAGGATTCCAGTTTCCGTGATAAGTTGTTATTTTGCTATGAAAACCGACTTAGTACTTTTTATTTGTTTAATGAAACAATTTTTGACAGACTTTGTCCATCTGATACAAAAACGGAATGCCAGTAATTGGCTAATAATGAGTCATGGATTTGTGGAAATGTCCATACACTATAAAATTTAGAAAAAGGAAGTTTAAACCTCAATTACTCTTTAAAGCGAATCAAGAAGGTTTCAAAGAAAAATAAAACACAAGAAGTTAACATTATTTTTCTACCATTCTCATTTTACACAATTTGTCAGAAAAAATAGGGGCGCTTCTAAAACTGCGGGACAAGCTTGACTCACCATGTACGACCCTGTATATATTTTAAGTAGACACTTATTATTATTTTTTTGTTGAAAAATTTAAACAATTAAAATGACTCTCTATTGTAAAAGTTTAAGGAATACCGTAATGGTATTTTTATTGTAAAGGAACACTTCTATTGGCAGTTATTTTATGTCACATTTAAGTTAATATTGAAAAATGCAAGAATTCGAATTTGCGAAATTCATTCATTCATTGTCTAATTAATTTTTTTGAAATAATTGCTAAATGTAGAAATTACTCTTAAGATTTTAACAAAACGTATTTTAAACTGACTGTACCGCGTGCCAACCAAAACTCCAAATCACGCGTCAAGGAGAGAGGTTATCAATTCGAAAGTTATGCATTTTTTTTATGTATGTTCGCGCAAGATTTCTGTTCTACTTCAGATATTTTGACAATTTTTTTTTCTTGGATAGGAAATGTTTAACTTGTACACCTTTTGAAAAAAAAAATCCGGTTATTCGGCATTTAACTATCCGGAAATTTCAACTAATGTGAAACACGTTTTTTCCGTAAAATTGTCATATGGATGTGACCGAAATGACGTGCCGAATTCTCCATATTCTTCATCGAAATTGCGCCATAGACTAAGTCTAACTTGTTTCTATCGGAAAGAAACTGTTAGGCAGTTTAGTTAGTTTAGTCTTTTTCAGTGCTTTTTATTGTTTTCTAACCACAATATAAATAAAATTAAATATGCTTACACAATTTCTTTCTTTTAGGAAATATCAGAAAATCAATAGATAAAGATGGGCTGCGCATACTCAAGGATATTTGAAGAAAATCCAAGAACATTCTATGTAAGGAATACGGTGATATAATTTCATACATTTATTTATTCATGTTTTTATTGATATGAGTTGTTTAAATATAATTATGTTACAGAAATTATTATAAATGGATTCTAGTTCCATCCTCAGAATTCTCATCCAAAATTATTCATTAGTCCATTGAATTTTTTATCTGTATCGTAAATAATTTCTTTTGGAGATCTAATATCAAATTCATTTTAACGTAATGAAGATTTTGACTTAAAATAAATTTTAAGAATTATATTTGTTATTTTCAAAATACAATACACTTAATATTTAAAACCTAGTGAAGAACCATATTTTAGGGATAAAAATAAATATTTCTCTATAATTCTGGTCAATTACTACATAAACCTCTTCCATTTGATAGGTCGATTTATATTACTAGCATTGTCAAATCTGTGTTAATGCTCAGAAACATAAATTAATGCACATTTTTATATTGACACCGGAAAGTTCCAATTGCGGCCCATGGCAACCTTTTGCATGGGCGATAAACAACTGTGTTCTTCTTTGAGAATATGGTAACCCGGCTCCATTCGTCCGCAATTGGGCTATTGCCATTAGCACATTTCTTTGCTTTATGAGCTGTGCTTTATTTTGTTTGTCGCCAAGCTATTAATACCAGTGGCTAAGGATTTTACCCTTTTCTTAAAGGTTATTAAAATATTTCTTACTGCGATAAATTTTTAAGTTTTAATTCTTACTTTTTTGTATGGTTAAAAATTTGGTTGCGCAATGAGAGTTTAGGTTGATAGTAAAATTGAACATCTAATTACAAATAATAGTTACAATTTATTTTTATATAATAGCATACATTTTATTGCTACTATTTTATCGTACTATATTTTAACTTTACTATTTAAATAGTTGCCACTTAAGACAATAAAGTAGGAAATAATTTATTACTCACATGTATATCAAAAGGTCGATATTTTTATAATTTCGATTATTTAGAATTAAATTACCTACATCACATAGGTACTTTTTAAAATCAGAAACCTGCTTGGTTATACCTTTCAATTAGTTAATATAAAAAAAAAACTTAACCTTGTAGTTGACTTGCACGCGTGCGGTACTCATAATTCCGTTTCATTATTGATTTCCGTGTCAAGGTAATTCAGATTCACTAACATCGCTAAAGAAGTTTATATGCATGTGGTACTCTTCCTGCCGTTTCATGTTTGATTTCCGTGTCGAAGTCATTTTTTACATATAACGTTGATTTTCAATAATTGCTCTCATACTTTTCAGTAGTTTTGTCAGACATACGGTGATATTTTTAGAGTACAAATGGGCAGATACTTCCAATTTAATGCAAAAAAAAAAAAATAACCATTACAAAAATCTGGCATCAGTTGACAGCTCTGCTAAAGCAATTTGAATTATTTTAAAATTACGCCTAAGCTGAACATTTTGGAAAGCAAAAAAAAATCCTAGGCGCCAATGAAGCTTAACTTTTATCTCCTAATTTCGAACTCTGCTTCAACTATATATTTTTTAATGCAAATTTTCTAATATGTGTTGCTATCTCCCAGGTATGGAACGTAGACAGCGAAGGACGCCCCGTGAAGCCCGGAAAAATCGAAGTCACCGACTCCCAACTCATCCTCCACCAGAAGGAGAACGTGGTGGTGCGGTGGCCTCTCACCAGCCTCCGCAGGTACGGCTTCGACTCGCAGGTCTTCTCCTTCGAGTGCGGCCGGAGATGCACCACGGGGGCCGGCGTGTACGCCTTCAAGTGCCGGCGGGCACAGGCACTCTTCAGCATTCTCCAGGAGTGCATCAACAACTCGGGGACTGAGGCACCCGCGTCGGACTCGGCGCCCACGGCCGAGCACTTGAATTCCCTGTCGAGACCCCTTCTGCCAGGGGAGAGACTGAACTCGATACATTCCTCGTCGTCGCTGCCCAATGGCACTGCGATCCTGAACGCTGTCGGACCATCCAGTCCGACTGTGGACTCGTCCGGATATCTGGAACCCATCACAGCGAACTCTCACCTGCACTATCCGGGACCGAGCGGGCCCCAGAGGAACCACGGGGCCACATCGCCCGGTGGTTACATCTGCATTCATGGTTCGTCCGGACACGAGGGCATGCCCACGGACTGGTCTGGTCTGGGGTCGGCCAGTCTTCCCCGGTGTTGCAGTCTCGGCTCTTGCGGAAGGTCGAATTCCGCCACCCACCACCACTACGTCAACAACGAGGTGGCGGAACAGCAGGCGTGCCTCAACGGAATGTGCATCGTGAACCAGTACGTGAACTCTTCGGTGATTCCGAGTGACCTGCACCGGTGTTGTTCTCCGCCGACGTGCCCGGATCAGCAGAATGAGAACACGTACGTGAACAGCATGGTGGCCTTGAGCCCCGGTCACCTACCCTGCTGCACGCAGTGTGTGGACTTCAACACGAACTACGCCAAGCTGGACGATCTCCTCAAACAGGAGCAGCAATCGGCCAAGAAGCACAAAGAACAACTCCAGCAGCACTTCTACGTGAATGTGAAGCCGGACGGCAGCGGTGTCCGACAGCATTCGGGAAGTTCCGGCAGCAGCAAGTGTGTGTCCGGGAGATCTTCCCCAACGGACGTTGCAACCCGAAGTAGTGTCGGGGGAGCCCTGGCGTCGAGCCCGCAGCACTGCTACGCCAATCTAGGTTCCCCGACCCATTCCGAAGCCAAAGAACAAGCCCAAGTGAACTACGCAGTGCTGGACCTCGACCAGAACGAGGCGGCGGCCAGCGCTGCCAGCACTGCCGTCGTGTCGCCGGTGTCGGCCCACAACTCGCTCACCAGCTCGCCCGTCAAGTCGCCGGAGGGATATGCCCAAATCGACTTCGATAAGACCGTTGCCCTGTCGAACTCTGCCAATCCCTGTCCCGCGTTCAACGACGACAGCATGCGCAAGACGAGGCACAACGCTGTCATTCCCTGCGCCAGCATGACGGCATGAGTGACCCGTGGATATAAGTATTTTGTATTTATGGTGCTTTAAGTAGAGATGTTAACACAGAGTTCTTACTTAAAGTATTAGATTGTTAAACACGTGATCTTCTAACGTTCAACATCAGGCGCTAAAACTGGCCTGGTTACAATCTGACCTTACTTCAAGTCGGATTTGGCTAAATATTCCCACTTTAATACACCAATACAGTTGTGAAAATGTTTGTTAATGGATCAAATTTTACATTTGTTGACACTTTGACGTTAAAGAATTATACTAATGTCTAAATATTGTTTAAAAATACGCATATTTTAAACAATTAGCAGAATGTTTTGGAAATCAGCGCTTTTTAACTTGGGTTGGCGATTAGAAACTGGCGAGTTGTTATGGTTCTAAGTTGTAATGTAAACAGAATCGTTGAGTTGGCGCGAGTATTAAGCACTTCATACTGGATTCAGAATCTGGTGCATGCATCACGCCAGGATAGTTCCATGATGGTCCAAGCATAACCACGTGATTGACACTCTTAATACTTTAAGTAAGAACTCTGTGGCTGTTAAACAGGTTGTTCCTAAGCAGTCAATTGTATTTTCTTCAGTGAGAATGAGAGATCTCCAATTCCGATGAGTGAATTCCGAATCGTTGTTACTACGACAAGATTGAGTGGTTACTACGACAAGATGAGTGGTTACTACGACAAGATTGAGAATAAAAATAAGGGTGGATTTCTTAAATCGTGCAGAAATGGCAAATAAATTTTACAAAATTTAATTACAAATATAGATTACATTAGGCCTACACATTTACAATTAACCAGTATTGTACAGAAATTTTGGATGTGCATTTTAAAAGTAGTTTACTTATATCAGAAGGTGAGAATCCTACAAGTGACTTTAAAAAAAAAATTATAAGTGCGGTTAATGGATAGTTAATCCATATGAAATGTTGGTAGCAAAGGGATACAAGTAAATGTCTGTTATGTGCTGAGATCAAATGGCGTAAGAATCAACTATTTCAAGAATAAGCTGTTTTGTTTTAACTTTAAGCTGCGGTTTCACAAAATTATAAAATTGTCAATTGTATCTCTTGGCTTCCGATCCCCTCATATCTGATTGATTCTTGCAAAGTTTACGGATGAAAGTTACTTAGAAGTTTTGTTTGCAAAGCAATTTTCTACCAAATACTAGAATTTTTTAAGCATATATATTACTTAATTGTAAAAGTAAAACGCCAAAAAAAAAACACTTGTTACTTTTAACGGTCAACCACTATCATCATTCATAAAAAAAAATCATTAGTTATCATAAACATTATATTTTACTATAAATATATTTTGATGCGAAATCACTAATAATTCGCAGTAAAAGTAGTTTAGAATGCGATCACATGAATCTAAACTTAGTAGTTTTTAAATTTCTGATATGGTCACAAAGTTTAAAACGGATGTTTGGAAAGTTGCCCTCTTAGTCATTCTATAAATATTTTACTATCATAATCAATTATAGTGACAACTTTTTGTCAACTAAGGAATAAATTACATTTGAATTAATAAAAAGCGTTCTTTACACTATAAATAAATCGTATTAATTATACCAGATTTGTGTGCCCATTTAAAAAATCCAACCTTGTATAAGTGCAATGGCATAGAAATATATCCCCAATTTCAAAATCATTGAAAGATATAAAATGTGTTGATGTTGGAAAAAAGAATGAATTATATACAATTGTTAATAGTATTCAAAATAACTTTTCCTTTCAAATACTTATTAGTAAGTACTGATGGCGTCCGCCATGGAAATATATGATGTTGCTTATTACAAAATCAACGGTATTTTATGAAGGTAGTTCTAATATGTATTGTGTGTAATAAATGTTTGAAACTATTATTTTTCTATATAAAAGAGTGTAATAATTATGAAATAAATCAAATCGACATCAGGTTACTAGAGTAATGACACTTTTTTATCCGTACATACAAATATATTTCAAAATGGCTAAGTCATTTTTGAAAATTGACTTAAACTAAACAATTAATTGCCAATATATCAGTGTCAAAACGGTCTATAATGAGTTTATGTAACGCAATTTGAAGTCATGAAAAAAATAGAACATCCTCGAATTACAGATATCTTATTTTCTTCAAAGTAAAAAATGATAACAGTGCGTTATTTCAAATAATAAAGTTAAATAATAATGTCAACATTTATTATTCAAATAATTATATGAAGATTAAATAGAAGCAAAAATTATCCACAAAATAAAATTTGAGTATATATTGTATTCATTAACAGTAAGTGTGGTAAATTTAAAACGTGTAAGTTGATAAAATTACACATAAAAACGTATTATATAAAAAAAAAGAATATTTATGATATACAGTTTACAAAGAGTACATGCAAAGGTAATATAGATAAAGTTAATTAGCAATATATTACACTTCTAAGGTTCAACAATAATTATCCAGTTCCTAAAAAGTCTAACTCAAATAAATCCTTCTAAATACATGAACTTAAATAACTATCTTGCATTCCAATGGTTAAACAATATTTGGAATTTATTATCTTTGTTATGTTTATCACTTACAAATTTAAGTATTTAAAATCCTAGTATGGTATTCACCATAGATAAAGAAGTAAATTAATTGGTTAGTAATTAAAATAAAATCTTACTCATTTTAAGTGTATTTTTTGTATAATTCATATGATACTTTCTCAATGTATTTTATAACTATTATTCGTATCTTTAATATATTATAAAAAATTCAAGATGGTATAATTGTATTTTTTTAATTAAAAATACAATATAATTTTGATTATATGAACTCCAATTATCTGGATCAAACATAGCGGATCGCCAATTATCCGGATCCGGATCGCTTTGAGAAAATATAAGAAATCAGCAAAATCCACATTTTTAAAGTTCCTTATCGGTGAATGATATTGTTTTTAATGGTCATTAAATTACCTTACATACTAAAGCAGCATTCGTTTTTTACTAAAAAATAATCTATTTTTCGTGAATTAATCAATTATTTGATTATCCGGATGGGATCTGGTTCTAATTGATCCTAATTATTGGAGTTCTTTTGTAGTTGTTTTTCACTTTTCAGTATACGATTTTCATTTATCTTGTGAATTGTTATCTTTCAATTATACATAAATACAACAATTAAAAATTATATTATATGTCATATATACGCAAACGCATACGAATAACGCAGATGCAAACATAAGAATATTGTAATTTAATAAAAAAAATCAATATATTTAGTGTAAGATTTCGCTAAAAAATATAACTCAAGAATTTTAGTTGAAAAATAATTCAACTTGGGAACAGACTTATTCAAAATCTCGTATTTCAGCAATCCTGTGTATTATTTTAGTAAAGTTCTAAGTTTTACTTTGGAGATGTGCTATATTATGTTAAACAGTAGGCTTAATCTTTCACTTTGTATTACCATTTTTATCAAACCATTTTTAAAGTTAGAATTTTCGAAGTATGAAAATGTGGTTTTTGCTCAACTTGTGTACGTTTATTTTATATAAATATCTTATTTACATGCCTTTCGATAAATTATATCCTTTTCCATAAATTATATAGCTACTCAAGCATTCCACTTTGGTGTATTAAAAAAAAAACTATATCGATATTTTATTTTTATGTTTAATACTAATTTACGATATTAACTTCACCTCTTATTTGTACAAAAATGTAAAAGTTTACTGTTATAAAAGGTTTATGAAAATTTCGCTTTTTATACATTCCAAAACAAAATTGCAAAACTAGCTTTAATTTAATCCTAAAAGTTATAATTTTCTTTCGCCTTTTTTTTAAAAAGTATAAAATCTGGAAAAGTCCGTTTTCTTCAAGACACTGAATTCCTTAGTAATGTTAAGGTGCTAAAATACCTTTAACTATATTAGTTTTAGCTACCATATTTGTTGCCTTTTTATCGATAAGTAAGACACATTATCATGATATTTTGTAAATATGTATTAATTTTGAAGTGATAATAGATAATATTCTTGTATTATTCCACAACCAAAAATAAAGAGAAAATACTATATTGTGAATATGGACCTGTAACGGACGAAACAGTTCAAAAGGACCGATTTTTGGTGCTAGTATTAAATACTTTTCCGTTACGTTATTCTTACAGGTGTGTAGAAAAATATTGCTTTGTTTGAAATGACAGAAAATTATAAAATTATTTTTGAAATGTTGATAGTGATGTCATGACGGCTTCATATTTGTGATTAGAATATATGAAAATATATTTAGAAATAGATTGTTACGCATAACATTTATCCTCTGTTGTTGATTATTATATTGTAAATATGTATCCCCCTCCCCAAAGTTTTGTATATATTTTATTTTCCATGTACAATTGATGCTGCAAAAATCTCAAAGCTGTCAAATTATCGGACGGACGGGAGATCGTCGAAAAGGCTGGTGTAAAACGACTGCGACGAGGCTGTCGCTTTACTGTCTGTGTAAACTTTTTGTAAATAGACTAGTGATGTGTTTTAGTGTAGATTGTACAGATGTTGTGTAAGAGAAATAGCTTTTTAAAGTCGTGCTACTTTGTTTCGGCAGCGCTTTACATTTATTGTAGTGCCTTGCGTTTCGATTTCCATTTTACTTAGCACAAATAAACTGGTGCCCAAAGTACATCGCTTCTCTTTTCTTTGTATATTCTTTTTTACACACACAACACGGATTGAACCGATTGCGTACCAATGCACTATAAAAAAAAGTGCTTAAAATGAGTACATGAACGCACTCTTTGAGTACAATTGCATCGTAAATGACCGATGATGTAATCAAATTTAAGTAATCGTACCATCTTAATAAAGCGACTTGACAAACTTAAATTAGTTGTTCAGAAGATGGTTTTCCACATTATTTGATGTCGATTACTTAAATGGAAACTGAGTTATTACAACTCAATTGTGTGAATTCCCATTCTTTTGGCACACAGTTTTAACATTACTTCTGTTTATAACCTCTTCACGTCGCCTGGATAATGCTCTGGACAGCGGTGCCTGCAGATTGATTTTTGAAGGCCTTGAAGTTTTAATTATTACTGTTATATATAGTAAAAAATTTGTATTTATGCGCAATGAGAGTTTAGGTTGATAGTAAAGTTGAACATCTAATTACAAATAATAGTTACAATTTATTTTAACATAATAGCATACATTTAATTTATACTATTTAAATAGTTGCCACTTAAGACAATAAAGTAGGAAATAATTTATTACTCACATTTATATTTATATCAAAAGGTTTCGATTATTTTAGAATTAAATTACTTACGTCACATAGGATTTTTAAAGGCCTATTTTTAACAGTGTAGCTACCCAAATTTAAGGCGATTAAACAGGCATTTTTCTTAGCACTTTACTTTGAATCCAGAATCAGTATGTTCCCACACCTGTGTTTGATAAAAATCCACATCAAATATAAAATATTTAATTGGGTATAGAAAAGTTTAATATTTAATTCTTAAGAGAAATACGAATTTTTGAATTTTATGCTCGACATGCTGTACGAAATTTAAATTAGTGAAACACGTATGAAAACAAATGTGTTACATAAATTAAATTTTGTTACACAAGAACGTACAAAAGTCATAAGCAGCAACAGAAACCGAAATATATACACGTTCTGAATTAATTTTTTTATTAAATTATGGATGAAATCATTTTCCATATTAATGCAATATTCAAATGTTGTCATCGATTACAGTTACATTTTTAAGCAAATAACATAATTATACGTTTTTTTTTTACATTGAAACAAGAGTTTAAATCACATTATTATGAAATGTGTTTTAATAGATTAGAGCTGATAAATGACATTATTAATAGTTAGAGCAGATTAATGACAGAAAGAAACTGCTAAGAAATACAAAAGCTTTTACATTAACCATTTTTACAAAATTAGAGTTACGTAGAAATATAAGTTTGGTGTCGTTTAATTAAAAATAAAATGAACTACTTTGTAAAATGATAAAATATTTTTTTTATATTTTTAACGAAAATGTATTCTTTAACGCCCGCGTTTTTCAATCCAAAAGCTTTTCATTATTTTAATTTCTTTTGTAACGTTAAATGAGTTATCTGTGAAATACGCTTGATTTGCCTATTTATAAAAAATATTATATAGCCACTAACAAGTTTACTAGCTACTTGTCGCCGTGTAAAGTAGCGAATAAGATTAGTGGTGATGAAACTCGCTCAGTTGACAACTAACTATAGTAGTTGCATCATTTCACGCTAGTGATTTTTCAATAGTAGATGTATATGAACACAGCTGATTTATTAGCTAGATAGTGATAAAGCTGGGAAATACCGAGAAAAATAAAAGAACTTAACCCACTCTATCTAAACTAGTATTTAGTCAACGTGATTACACCGAAAACTAAGAAACAACTATTATATTTGCTGCAGAATAACTAGTTAAATCGCCAATTGTAAGTGACCCTTAAAAAATATAATAAATGCTTAAACCAAAAATGCGAAGACACTTTTAAAAAAAATACATAACAGTTGAATTGAGAACTCTCCCCCTTGGCTCACGATTTGGCGGTTTTAATTTAAAGTTTCTGGCGGCTTCTTTATTTTGGAGTTTTGGTTGGCGGTCAGGCCCGTCGCACCGCGGGGGTTTGGTGGGGGGGGGGGGGGGAGTCCGAACCCCCCAATAATATGGAAACCCTGAAAGTTGGGGATTTCAACTTCTAAAAATCCAGAGTTGGGAAAATTTATGCCTGAAGAAGATTAATATTATTAACAAATGAAAGCTAGGGAAGATTAGAAATTTCCCAACTTGTAACATTACATTTCCAACTTGCCAACTTGTAAGATTACATTTAAATTAGACCTCAGAACGGACACTGCATTGGAATATGGCTGCAACAAATCAATGCTTGTTGGAGAACTGTTTAATATTACCTAAAATATATGTAAAAATAATAAAAAATGTCGATTAGTTGGAACTGGGAATTTTCATCACTGTTAAGTTGGGGATTTCGAATAGTTGAGTTGAAAATTTCAAGTTGTGAAATTTCTTGTTTCAACCCCCCAAAAGAGTTTTTGTGCAACGGCACTGTTGGCGGTTAAAAATTACTTGAAAGAGTTTGTGCCGTCCGTTGTAAGAACAAACGGACCAAAACGTATTTATTAAAAAACATTTATTTAATAGTAGCTTTCATAAATATTTTACGGAAGCTTAGTTTATTATTTAGCTTAAATTGGTTTAATTATTTCGCGATGTCTATCAAATCAGGGTATTTTCGATTAGACATCAATCGAGGAGCGAAATTCGTGTTCTTGTTGTAAGTTGTAATTAATTCGTTTTTGAAGGGGTTATAGGAAAAGGGATACCCGCGGGACATCCCCAAGACGACCTTTCATTAGTCATGTGATATCCATTGTTTCCATCACATGGGGAAATGCAGGTAACAGTGATCGCCATTGTTCTAAAGGCAGATGCCCGTCCCAAACCTGGTAATTGTCCAGAAAATGGTGTTGGTAATGCTAAACTTCATTAGAGATATCCATACCTTAGTGTGGAAAATAATAGTATTGAAAAGGTCTTATATTTTTACTATATTACTGCAGGGTGGCCATAAATGTAAGTTTCTCTGCTTTAAGGCATCTGGTGTTAAAACTAATTAAGGGAATCGAGCCAAATTTCATATGGAGGATATTGAAGGCATATAAAAGAAGATTTCCCGTGAAAAAAAATATATTTTAGTTCTAAAAATCTCCGATGGAAAACCAAGGTAAAATTGAAACGAAAACATGAATAAATCTGCGATTTTGAAATTACTTAAATAATTATTTATATCACCTACAAATCTATATCTCCTTATTTTGATAATACCATTAAGGGAAGTAAGTGCACTATGCTGATCCTACAGGAAGATAGAAAGCAAAAAATAATACATTTCCAGTACATTTAAATCGTTTAATAGAAATGAAAACAAAAGGTTGATAAAATGAATTTCTCGTTCTTTTGTCCCTTTTCATTAAAATGTGCGAGGACAGTACTTTCCTTAGTTAAAAAAATATTGTTATTTCATTTACTTTTTAAAATTTGTTATTTCATTAACTTAGATTTTTATTTTTGTCATCCATAAAAACCAAAGGTTTCGCTTAAAGGAACAGAAAAGGGTTTTAAAATGTTTTTTTTTTAATTTGAACAAAATGTTTTTGGAATGAAAAGGGTTAAATAATAGGACATAATAATTTTATTTTTGAAATATTGATGATTTTTTTTTATGCCTTTACTGCATACAAGCACTAAACTTGAAAATATGCAGTTTTTTATTTGTAAGGCAGTCTAAGTTGCTGTTTAAATTGTTTTTGATATATTTACCTCATAGATGGCAGCACGAGTAAATGTGAAATATTGAATATTAACCATATTCTGATATTAATTATTTCTTTTCTCGGTTGTGTCTTTTGTTTTCTTACAGAAAAACGAACACAAACAAATATTTTTTTTATAATTAAAACATGAAATTTTTTTGTTTTAATAATCATCAAAATACCGACATTACTGGATTTTTGTTATCGAACCAACCATTCAAAAAATAATTTTTTAAACGACCAAGACCAAAAATTCCAAACTGTTGATTAGTCTTAGATCAGTTGCTTTCAACACGTGGCCTACGGACCACTAGTAAAACATGGGGGGATCGGAAGTGGTCCGTAGAAATTTTATCTAATCACCAAAATATTTTGTTGAGTTATTAAAAAAAAGAATATTTTTTTTTCCAGAAAAATAATCTAAATATAGAAAATACACATTAGCTTGCTGTAGAAAATACTCCGTAATGAAGTATTTGTATTCTGTTGCATAAAGCATTTTTATGGCAACTTTGTTAGTCTGCTGATATATGTTAATTCTATTTTTAGAAATTGATGGTGTGCATGGATAGAAATGGGCTCGGGTGCCGCTCTTTTTATTATGGTCACCAGCGCCGGATAATTTTTGAGGTAGCCAAGCCCAAAGTTCTTTCTCTTATAATTCGGGGTCACTATAATTTCGTACTCACGGCCCGCTACTCCTTTCACGATATTAAAAGGTTCTTATCAATTTTTCCCTTATTTTTATCTTTGAAATTTCTCCAAGAAATTTACAAACTACTGGGGTTTATGGTCATCTATAATTACAATCCTCAAGATTAAATAAATATTTAATTATTTGCTATAAAACTGCAGGTTGACTCATTTTTCATTTCCACAAATTTAATTTACCCTCACAATATTTAATAGTTTCTTGCTACAAAAGCATGCAGGATAACTTCAAATATATTAGACAACTACTTTCTAAGGGCTGCCATCTCTCGACTAATATGCGAATTAGAAAGGTCGGTCGGTAAACAAGGACAATTATTTACTTAAGAGAACTGAGAATTTTCTAAATAAACACGCTGAATTTGAAACACGCGTAAAATCTTGAAATAAAGCAAAGGACGTATTTGGCCTGGACTAGGACCCAGATGAAAAAACTTTATCTATCAAAAGGAACAGATTTATCTACTTTCTTTTAGCGAGGTTTTTGTTGTCGACCACTCCTAATATATATAATCTACTTAAGTGACGTTTCCAACCAGAAACTCAAACAAAAGCTTTTTATGAGATTGATATCCCACAGACACACAGATTTTATTAATATATATATTCGTACTATTAACGATAAGAAATTATAATCTTTAATTACAGTTTTGGTGTACTAATTCGAGTTCTAATTCAAGGTTGTAAAAGGTAAATAGGAAATATTTTTTAAAATAAGAATAAAAAAATATTCATTTTGAGTAATTTTAATGTCATTTTACAACGTTTCTCGTTTTACAACGTTAGTAAGTGTTGTCGATAATTAACAAATATATGCAAACACACAGGTAAAATTGAGGTTTATGACTGTATTAAAAATACTTTTATCATTATGCTTATATCTTCTTCTAGGAATTAGTTTTTTTAAATTTTGCTCCAGTTGTTACTCCTGGATGGGGGTATGGAAGCAGCGCAAAAGTCATCTTCAGACGCGTATTCTTTTAGTAGCTATAACATCAGAGGTTAATTTACCTAGGTTGGAATGCATGTTTTAAATATATTTTATGCCATTTTAATAATTTATGCGATGATCATTGATCACTTTAGTGCCGGAGTAAGACGACATTTTAAAATGCGAGAGAAATGTCAGAAGTATTTTCTGTATAGATTCTATTCAAGATATTGTATAGTACCTCTATTTAATATTTTACATATCGTATTATGAAAGATTATGCATATTGTGTATATAGGTATTATATTTTTTAATTGGAATATGTCATAGGGTTTTGTAGTACAAAACTAATTTTACCAAGTAAATTGAAATATATCAACTCAGTTGCATTTGATTTTAACAGCCTAGATTAATCTAACAAATAAAAGATTTTTTTGCACGTATTGTTGCAATTATTCTTAAACAATAATTATATACAGAAATTGAAGAAATGAAACTTTTAAGTAGTGCTCGTGAATTTGCAACAATACTTCGCCTCATTTCAATATTAGATTTTGCAAACTAATCGACGTTAAAAAAAAGCTCATTTAATTTATTTATGTAATTGAAATAATCCATTATTTTTCTTGAATCAGTATTTTCTAAATAATACAATGGGATTTGGCTTCATTGATTGGTGTAACAAAAAGTTGTGAGTTTACTATATTTGATGAATTCAGTTACGAGTTTCTTTCAGTTTCTTTTCGATAGTTTAAGCAGTTGAGTTCAGTTAATTATTAATAACAAAATTGGCACAATTTAAGTATATATTAGTATACGAAAAGTTTCAATTGCGGCTCATGGCAACCTTTTGCCTGAGCGATAAACAAATGTTTTCTTCTTTGAGAATATGGTAAATCTGGCTGACTTCGGTCGCAATTGGGTTATTGCCTTAGTATATTTGTTTAGAAAGTGGTAGTTGATTGCAATATTTAAAATACATCTAACAAGTTTATGCATTGGGTTTGAGGTGCATATAGTTATGTTAAAATATAAAAAAGGTGTTTATAATTATAATTTTACTTTGTGAACATGCAATTTCAATTTTTATAATAGTTTAGCTCTAGCCATTTAATTCTCCTTCAACCATTTTAGACGCACAAAAGTAATTTTATAATTGTTTAATTAACTAATGGGAAGGATTCAAAATGTCGCATCATGTTGAAGATATTGAAGATTTACATATTTTGTATGTCTATTGTTTACTAATATTTTGAAGTGCTCAGTAGAAGTCTTATGAAACCCAGTAAAAAAATAATATCGATGACAATATATAAATTAAAAAAAAATCAAAATCATTAAATTCAGTAATTTTTTTATGTCTATAAATAAATACGTCTAAAATTACAAATATTACTCAATAGATATATTTTTCTTTATACGAAAAAAACCTTTTTATGTGTTTTGCATTATAAAATGGCTTGTAGGGGAAAAAATGTTGAATTTTCCACTTTTGAAGAAATTTATTTTGACCAAAAAAAAAATCTCCAATTCTTTATATTCAATCACCATTTATTAAAATCGGTTCATATACCTAGCTTATTTTTACATAATCTATAGAATTAATATTTCCCAAAAGAATTAAAGATAGTTTCTCTAGTACCCTAATACGTCAAGTCATGTATTTATGGTCTCTGTTTCACTGCATCTTTCGACATATGTTTTTACACATTTACGAGCACACACGCGTTGTTTCAATTTCCATCAAATTTGGCATGAATGTTCCTTGAAGTAATTAAAATCGACGTTTTTTTTTAATATATAATTTATTTTTTAATTTATTACGGGGCCTACTGTTCCCAGAATTAATAATTATCATAATTTTTCTCTAGCATACTGGATGACAGAAATTTAAGCAGTTTTTTTTTATTTAAATAACTAGTACATTTCAAACTTTCTTTACTGATCTACTGATCGCAAATTATCTTAAATATTTACAGAAATTATTAATCAATACAAGGTTCGTCAATACATTGATATGTTTCAGGTGTGGATACTTTCATACCCGTTCATCTAAAAGGCAGTTTACTGGATTGAATAAGGTAATCATGAAGCTTATTTTATTTTATGACAAATAAATTAAGCAATTTAGTTTAAATATTTTATTAAGGTAAAATATTTTAGGATTCAAATAAGTCTACAAATAGTATGAAATAAGAATTGAAGTGATAAGTGGATCAGCAGCTAAATAACAAAATGTAAGTTTTTTTTAGATATTTTATCTTAAAGTTTTTAATTTCGTATTTGGTTATGGTCACATACCTCTTTCTTAACACTAATATCTTCTACAGTACTATTATTTATAGTGTCAAAAAGCAGGCCACAACACATAATTCCTCCTCATTGAGCTAGAATAATATAACTATAAACACTGGAGAGAGGACTAAGCGTCGCCGACCACTTTAATCCTTTTTGAGCGATGGTAGAAAAAATAGGCCTTTCCCATAGGTTTGTGTAGATTTAAACGCAATTTTGGCTTTCAAAAATACATTAAATGTTATACACTAAAGGTTTTGACATACTTTCTTACTTACAAGAAAAAGAAGACAAAAGGCACCGAAAAAACAAGTTTTAAACATTTCTGTGACGTCACGTGAGATTCCCGCAAGCCAAGGACGAATATTTTCTCAACCTTTCTTCCGAATTGTATGCATCCGCGCGGTACGGTAAAGTGCATTGTCACTCAATGGGAGTCCTAGCTGCAGTGCTTATAGTTATACAGTATACTCTCGATAACTCGAACTTCGATAACTCTAATTTTTCGATATCTCGAAAAAAATCAATTTCCCAACACCTTCATTACATATTTAATGTAATTTTATCTCCTTAATTCGAAGTTATTTTCGATAACTCGAAGTTTCCTCACAACTCAAAATTTTGTTTTCCTCTCAAAACTACGGATTTTGAAGAACCTTTAGCATATATGTAATTGCCACGTTCTTCTTTATCAGTTCTCTTTCTTATTGTGCGTTATTGAAAGTGTATACTTATAATGGATTCCTACCTGTGCCTCACCCTTTTGTTTGAAAGTCGCCAGGCTGGATTCCCTGAGCTGTATCCCCCACCACTTTAACGCAGAGTCAGTCCAACAAGGAAGATTAATGATTTATCGTCCCTCAAGCCAGCTGGCGTTTTCGGTAAAGTGCGAGTCACTTTCTTGGAACATTACCGACCGTCCAGAAAGCAACTCACTTAAAATATGAAGACGACTCTCGACTCCTTCTCATTTTTGTTTAAGCAATGCACTTTCTATAGCAGCATTTGATGAGAGATCGCTCTCATCAAATGCTGCTAGAAGAAGAATGATAATTAAGAATGCTAACCTCCTCCAAAGATAACTTTATAAGAGGCTCTACCTTCGATAAAATCTATGCGTGCATTCATTGAATCGAGGCCGGAAATGAAAACATCAGAGACATTTCAAGCAATCGTGCATTTGGAAAATATAATTGATTTCGAAAAAATAGAAATACTTACCAAACTATTTTGGATAGATATGTTAAATAAAGTCGTGTAAGTATACTAGTATTTATTTTTTACCAAATCAGCTTTTTTATAGTATATTCGATAACTCGAATTTTCGATATCTCGAATTTTTATACACTTCCCTTCGAGTTCGAGATAACGAGAGTTGTCTGTATTATATTCTAGCTCAGTGTGCTTATCCCTTCAGTTATAAAAATATCTTAAAAATAACATTAAGTTTCTCAAATTGTTGAAAGTATTTATATATTGCATTATTTTTATTTTTCAGAAGGGTCAGCCTATACCATCGACATCAAAGGCGTAAGTATTTCTAATCTAACATTTCAATTTTTATTCTCTCGTTGCGCAGCATTATCTAAGTGTCGATTTTCTGTAGATCCTCGATACAATTACCTTTCACAAGACTAATTAAGAAAGGTCGTTGTTAAAATCTTATTGAGTAATCAACCAATTAGGACTTTAAATGGTGCTCATTAAGGAAGGTGTCACTATATTGAGGGGATCGTTGTAAAAAGTTTCAACTGTGTTTAAACGGTTTAAGTTGGCTAAATCTGTTTTATTGAGATATTTTATATCGAGTTGTTATAATTTAAAAATTAAGGTTCCCACAGCCATCTTGGGGTATATCGTCTTGATTTTTTTAAATGGCATAATGAATTTTTTCTTAAATTATTAGTATTTTTATGAGGTTTTAAATTAGCATTCATTTCTAACAATTGAGTGGTCTAGTTTTATAACTAGACAGATTCCTAATTTTTGATTTTTAGATTAAGTTGTTTATTTATAGTTTTCCTACGGATCTATCGGTAGGCGAAGTCATCACATTCCACAGCAGATAAATGCTATTCATTTTGCGGTGTGAAACTACCGGTTAGTTGCAAAACCATATATGTATAGAAATCAGTTTCAAAACCAGATAGATCAAGATGCGCGTAGGCTACTGCGCAGCGATCGCAGCGCAGTGGTCGAGCCAGATTGACCCAAAAGAAGAAACAATTATCTCTTTAAGTAGTACTTATACAGAGCTAAATTTTGGTTAAGACCTGTGTCTATCTAATACCAATTTGTAAAGAAAAAAGAACATACAATTCTTCCATAAATAATTTAATTAATTGAGTTTCCTCTTAAAATTTCTTTTTAACAGATATCTATCTGGTTTTGAAACCAGACGGCTCAATTTAACACGCATATTTATGTGCAGTTCTAGAACTTCTATTAATTGTCCTTACAATTTAAAGTATGAGACATCCATTCGATGCAGTGGGACTTTATCCACTGAGTTTATTCTGCGTTATTGTAAAAATGACGTTGTATAGAGAGTGAAGCAAAGTGGTGTGTTTCAAATGTGTAATTGAAATTCTGATTCGTTTAGAAATAATATGTTTCGTTCGTGAAAAAAAAAAACTTGACTTTTATTATAATGATAATAATAATTTTCGTTTTTAGTGGACAATTTTGCTTTTGCGATGCTGAAAAATGGTTAAAAGTTAATGTGGAGGTAAGTCGTAATAGTTTTACATGTGAAAGATTTTTCATTCAAAATCATATTTGTTGTAGTTCTCAATCAGCCTTAAGAATTCAGTAAGTCCTGAAATGTTTATTCGTTAGAGTATTTAAGGAAACACGGTTACATTTAAACTTTTTATTTTGTTACTTTTTGAATCGAAATTTCAATGTATACTATTTAATTTTATATAAGAAAACAACATTTAACATAAAACTTCGTAATTGTTGGTATTTTTTTTCTTCAAAGTTTAAACTTTATTTTCCTTTTTCTTAAAGCTAATTTTTTTTTTATTCACCAAAATTATACTCAGATCCTTTAAAATATAATACAAAAGAATTGGCATGAAAATTTTGTATACTGCATGTATTTGAATTTTTTATGAATAGTTATTCATGACAACACACTATTTTTACTTTGAATAATTTTTTTTAATTTAGTAATTTAAAAAAATATTCATAGAGCTACTTATATTATACACTTATTTTACAATATGCTTCCAAAATTATACATTTCTCCGCAAATATATCACATCATATTTTTTTTCACATCATATTTTGTCTCTAGCGGCGGCTTATATTTATGTGTTGGTGTTTTTTTTTCTTCAATAGACAGAAATCAGTTGATTGGTTTTCTTATAAAATGGCAATTAATGGAAGACAATATTTACCCAGAGTTTAATACTTAATTGCTCAACTTGTTGAGCGTAAAAAGAAAGAGCTTATTTGTTGCCTGTTTAAAGGGACATCTTAATATAAAAATCAATTAGCTTAACGGTTGCTAGAAATCACGTCATTTGGCGCTGTATCCCAATGTTGGCTACTTCGCAACAGCGCCAAATAGACAAAGTGATTTGATTGGGCCGAACAGTGTCTGAATGCTGTTAAAAACGCATTCATTCAGATCCAAAAGTACGTGGATGACGTTGGTGTACCCTGTAAAATTTACGCAAACGGATCTATCTGGTTTTGAAACGCATAGACGCATATATCATGTGATTAGGATGTAGTTTATTTATGAATACCAAATATTCTGTTCACAGTGTTTTTTCTAACATCTATTGTGAATGGATTCATTCTTATACATTTGTAATTGATCTATCAGTGTCCTATTCAATGTTAACATAAGTACTTTTTCTAGGGAAAAGATAAAGACACTGGCCAATACAAATGCAAAAAATGCAGATCCAACTTCGAAACGGCCAAAGGATTACGACTGCATCGAGTTGTGGATCACAAGAAAGGAGTCCTGAGCAAGCAATTGAGACTCCAGACTCCCTGGGAGGCTCGCAATTGGGAAGCCGTGTACTTCGTCTCACTGAGGAAGAACAGAGCACTGGCTCTTTGGAAGGCCGCATGCGAAGAAGCATGCGTCAAAGAGAAGCTCGACAGAAAGGCAACCGAAAAAGAAAAGCGCGCCTACAAACGAAAAAACACATTTATCCTAAAATGGTTCTAATTGAAAAGTAAATGATTTCGAATAATCAATAATTTAACTAGCTTTAATTTTGAAAATTATGTGAAACATTTTATTTCATAAATTCAAAATCTTCGTTATTTTTCCCAATACTTTTAATGCCTATAGAAGTTGAGCCCAACGTGCAGAAATGCCAATATTTTATTGCTATTTGTGTTTATTGTATACTTATATTATAGCTTTGTAAATATATTTTTATTTTATCTGTATGTGTTAATTTTCTGTATGAAACTTACATTTCAATAATTGGCTTTTTGCAATCTATTTAGAGGTATAATAAACTAAGTCTTACCTTGAAGGTTCAAAGAAAACGGTGACTTCATTTGTTTCAAGTCCCCTTCTTTCGTTTAGAGCGTCCAATGAAGCCTTTAACTGGATCTCCTATAAAATCAAGTGAACGTGATTTAGAAGGACATTCTTCTGATATACAGTTATAACAAGTTATTATTTTTTAGTTTCACTATTTATATTTTAAGGTAATGCAATTATATTTTTCAGATGACAGACTCACCAGAATCTCTACAACAGAAATGAAAAATGAAAATACCCCGTGACATGTTCAACTCGATGAATCGCCTTCAGGACGCAAGCTTCAAAATGCTCATTGAATATCCTCTTCTGATCGTCTAGTTATCCCGTGAAAAGTCTCATCCCATATTCTCAGCAATGAAGTACTTAATTACGCATTGGTTCCCCAGATTAACTAGAATCCTCCCATACAGCACCTTGCACATTAACTATAATTCCCTCCAAGCACAAGAAGGCATGACAGAGCTCCACTGGGTCTTATAAATTGAAATAGATGGTTTCTTCGAACAGATGCCCGTTATGTCTCGCACACAGATTGCAAAAGAGCCTTTCTATTGGTTGGATGGGCTGGATTTGGGACCACCCCCACGTGGTGCACTTTGGGTTATTTAGTTCCTCGGACAGAAAGGACAGAAACAAGCTGAGACCTTCACACAAAACATAATTGTTAATATCCCCAAGATTTTCGTTAAATTGTCTTATTTACAATAATAATTGTATAACAATCGAAAATATGTATCGGTATTGCTTTAATAAAAAATATCACCCATTTACTGCATTTTGCTTTTTATGTTTGTCATTTTATGTGTTACGTCGTTGTTAATATTTTACTTTTATAGGGTCAATATTTAGTATTAGAATTCTACTTATTTCATAAAATAAATTATAACAATATAGAGAAGTCTTTCTAAAGGAAGTACACTACATATATTGAGATAAATGTCCATGCATGCTAATCGGATGTACAGCAAAAAAAATAAGTATTTTTAAGGTTTAAGTTTGAAAAGTAATAAAACATGTAAAGTTAATTTTTTTCCTTTCACTAGAAATTTTATAACTTTCGGGAGAGTATGTACAACACATAATAATTTGAGTTTACATTTTACGAGCATATTTTAAAGTTTCTTCATGTCGATTAATAACACTTTTCTGCACGATACAATTGGCTTCAACATTTCTTAAAAATATAACTTTTCATTCGTACATAACTTTTGCGAAATGTTTTTTTCCACACAAACTAATATTATTGTTAGATATTAGGACCGAAGGCTTAACACAACAGCACAGACTCACAACACTAACACCTGCAAACACGCGAACGTCATTTAGTGAAAACCACTGAGCTAAAATAATATAAACACTGGAATGAAGACTAAGCGTGGCTACCCCTTTACACCTTATTTGAGGGAAGGTAGAAAATACAATCCTTTTGTTTCCTTCTGTTTGTCTTAGGATAAGGTGCATAATCCTAGTTTGAAAACCTCATTTCTATACCTTTTAAAAGTATATGAAACTAGTAAAACTAAAAAAAAAAGCCAAATGTTTATATTGATTTTCATTTTAGAGATCAATTTTTAACATTTTATATGATATTTTAACTTTCAGAATTAATTTTATTTTAACAATAATACATTAATATAATTTTTTTTCCGAAAAGAGTTATAGTAATGTATTATTGTTAAAATAAAATTAATCGAAAAAAATTGTAGTTATGGCAGAAGTAGAAGAAATTCTATGGAAAAATCAATATTCGGTGATTACAAATTCCTTAAATTAATTTTAATGACATTTACACCAGTTTATTAATAATATTCCAATTTAAAATAAGAACTTTATTTTATGTTAAAATATGCAGACATTCCAAAGTTACGATAGTTAAAAATACTTTTAGCACCAGCAAATATTGAAAAGTATTAGACTAGAAATAAGAATGTTCGATAAAATTCAGCTAAACAGAACGTTTATTTCTTCCAAAAATTATACTTAGTTTACTTTAAAAAAAAACCTGTTAGATTTTAAATATTGCCACTGTTATGTAATTATTTGAAAATTATTATATATTTTTTTTACTTACAGAGAACTTACATTATAAAGTGTACTTACATTATAAAGTGTGGCGTGAATTGAATGTGCTAATTTTTATTTAATTTTAAATTTAGATATTTCTAATATTACTCGAAGAACATGTATTCTTCTTCTGGATCTTCTTGATAATTTAAATATTCGACCACATATGACAAAGTTTTAATAACAAATATTTTCTTGTCCATCCGCGAAGTATTTTTCTATCGCTATTTTTCGCGCGTGAATTTAAATGAATTATATTGGAACACCAGATGTCAAAAGATAATTGAAAAGTGAAGCCAAAATTTATTAATTTTTAGTGGAAACCCACTTGTAAAATTATATCGTTTGGTAACGTTTATTTAATTGAGACGTATATTTCGTAAAATCGTCTGTTTTTTTAAATATTAAACTCAAAGTTCCACATGCAGCGTTTATCGTCTGATCATTTTGGACATTTCAAAAAGCACACTTTCATGCCTCGTATAGTGTCGTAGAACGCTTCACGCGAATCGGCTGTTCTCGTGGAAGACTTTTTAAGCGAATTCATTTTTACATGTATTATTCCAACCTCTATTAGGTCTCAAAATGGCGCTGCCGTGTAATTATATGATGCTAACCGGTCATCTACATTCCCTCTTCAAGAGTTATATCATCAAGGGCAGAATCCGATGTCCGAAAGAAAGTGAGTTACGCGATTTGATCCCTAGTTTCCAGACAGGTGCAAAAACGCACAGAAGAGCGCTTCAAAGCAAATTCCGGAGTTGGGCAAAGCGAATGGAAGTTGAAAATGACAATTTAGTCCTAGCCAGCTCTAATAAGTGGATAATTCCGCAAGAAATGTGCGACACATTAATAATGAGCCTGCATTCTAAGGATCATTTGGATATAGAATTCCTTACTTTCAAGGTAATTTGTTTTGATTTTTATTGGAAACCTGAGATGCATGTTTAAGTTACAGAATGTTTATTTATTAGATCAATGATTAATATTTTGTATTTAAAAAATTTTAATGTTTAAAATTGGGGAAAAACTTAATTTGAAGCGTTAGCTATAGTGTCTAATATTTATAATTAAGAACGTTTTTAAATTGCAAAACATTGATTAGGTTATTTGATATTTTTATATCGAAATCTTTTTGTTGTTGCCTGGTTACAAAAGCTGAATTAAGTGATTATCGTTTGAATTATATTGTTATACTCACGAATATAATAAGAATATTCTTTTTTTTTAAATCTAATGCAAAAGATCAGTGTTTGCATACTACTTTTAAAGTATTCAAACTATTTATTGTAATAATCTTTCTTTTGTGTTTTTATTGCTTTTTTAAATATGAAAGAAGTTATATATTCAACTTGTTTTTTACATTATACTTCCTTATTTTTTTATTTCATATTATTTTACTTTATAATTTTATTATTTTTTAAATATAGAATAATAAATATCTGATATACGGATTAAAATTTCGAAGTGCATTTGAAAATCAGCGCCAACGCGCCAAAGTGAGAGGTTATCAATTCAATATTTATGTTGGTTTTTCTTTTCACTTCGTTTATAGAACATTTTAGTTCACCAATTTATAGCTTTTATAAAGATAATCAGTCAATTTTTTTTGGATAAAATATTATATTAAGATGATTTAAGTGATATATTGCGTGTTTTAGTTGAATAATTTAATACGAATAAGAAATAAATTTAATTAAAATTAATAAATTTTTTAATTAATTTAATTAAATTAAAAGGTATTTTACACAAATTGTTTCTTTAAAAAATGTGACCATAACCTTTTTAAACAACATCGTTATGTTTTGGTGTTTTAATCTTTTGTCTTAGACACACTGTATTAGTAACAGGTTCCGACTTTCTATTTGGATTCTGATACAATTAGCCGTTATTCTGGCGTATGTTACTAATGCAGTGTTGTATTTGGTATTTTTCTTAAACATCATGATGCTTCAACAGTGCCTTTCGAACATTGCGATAAGATACATTTCTTAACCTTTCGAACAGTGCGCCAACCAAAAATCCAAAATAAAACCGCCAGAAATTTTAAATTAAAACCGCCAAGTCGAAAGGTTATCAATTCGACTGTAATTTTTATTATTTTTTTTATATGTATGTTCGCGCAGGATTTTAGTTCTAATTCATATATTTGAATATTTTTTTTTGATAGGAGGATTCAAATTGCTTTCTTAGGAGCAATTTGAAAAAAAATATCCGGTTATCCGGCATTTAAGTATCCGGAATTCTCCATTAATCGGACCGTTTGAAAAAAAATATTGTCCGGTTTCGAAAATTCTATTTTTGTTGGATAGAGAAAAATCCACTTAGGCAAAATCTGCAAAAAAATAATCGGTTATCCGGCTGTTATATATCCATAAATGTCGATTAACCGGAGTTTTTTTAAACAATTTATTCGATTTAAAAATATTTTCATTGTTTAACAGAAGTTGTACAACAATGACATTTCGTTTAACCAGCATTTATTGGCATTGATAGGGATTGTTTTACAATATACATTTGTTAAGAACAAGTTGCTACTTGAATTTCTTGGTGAATAATAACAGGGAGCGAAGCCCCCTGCTAAATTAAAAACTCAAAAAGGAAAAGGAAAATAATCTTTTTTTTAAAAAAAAAGGAAAACCGACTTAAGGAAAATGCACTTAAAAGCAAAAAATAATTTTTAATTGTACGACCAAGTTGAAAAAGTAAAATTATATAATATTAATTTTATAATTATTACAACTTTTTTAAGTTGGTGCTAATTTAAATAATCATACATAAATTTTGGCGCCGATTTCGAAAAGTTTTAATAAGTATAAAATTGATAAGTAATTAAATTTTTTCAACTTGGTTGTAAAATTAAAAATTATTTTTTACTTTTTAACGCATTTTCCTTAAGTCGATTTTCCTTTTTTTTAAAAAGATTATTTTATAATATAATTTAATTTTTATTGTTGTGGCATCTGTTGTTATTTTTGAAAAATAAAACTGTTCTTTATTACATGAAAAACTGCGACTTATGACCTGACTGCATTTTTGTGCGATTAAAGTGTTCGGAATAACTTTTAAGCATAAAAGAATTACGAATACAGCTTCTAACGCAGAATATAAAACATTAAAATATTTATTTTTTTAAATTTAGCCATTTTTGACATTTAAGTATACTTTTATTAGGATATGATATTATAAGTTTTTCATTCCTAAACTATATAACATAGAATCTAAAGTATTTGTTATATACATTGAGAAATCAAATAAACATTTAACTTAAGAAAATGTATTTGGTTGTATAGGAGTATAGCCACAAGGGTTTTACGTGAAACATCATTTTATTAGATTATATAGAAATTGGAAACTAACAGAAAGCCAACAGAAAGAAGCCACTTCAGCTATTCTTTCGTCACTCATCCACGTCCTGTACGTGATTTACCAAATTTATGTCAATCGCGCTATTTGTCAGAAGTTATAGTGACAGAATGGATTTCCCTACAAACGTAACATGGTGTGTCTGTATCCTTTAGCCTCATGTAGATAAGTTTGAGTTCAGTCGATTAAAGAAATATGAATTGGTCACCAACACAAACCGTTAACAAAACCCCAGAGAAATAATCCTGTGTATCAATTATTTTTAAGTTCCACTTCTATGGTTTTGACGAATATCAACAATTCGATTTTATCGGTTGAAATTTTTTAATTAATTTTTTTTTCTGGTTTACAATGCGGAACAGTATAAAAAAAAATATAAGCAATTTTGGGTTTGGCTCTTTCATCCTTCGTTTGCATATTAATGGTTTCCTATATATTAGTAGAATTATTTAGTTTTAAATTGTTCTGTCATTTACAGTATTAATATTTTTAAAAATAATTAAATAGAAATAGTTAAGGCATTCACATTAGTAATTAAATGATTTACAATTAAATCATTACAATCTTAATATCAAATTATAATAGATTTGTGTTTTAATGCAGCTTCTTTGGAATATTAATTATTATATAACAAAAGAATAATGTATTCTTTTTAAGAATACAGTATCAAACTTAAATTAAAAGAAAATACGTAATAGCGTTTATTCAAAATTTGATTTTTCCTGGAAAATTTAGATTTGAGTGATGGTGTCTGGACCACCATAAAATCGCTTACGACAATATAACTTTGTGGGAAATAGCACGATTAACATCATCTGATCTCGTTCGATAGGAAATTAAACTATCATAATTAATATTATCATGGTGTGATAATGTACGAGATGATAGAACTGAACATTACTTTTTTTCTTCTGTACAATAGATTCAGCAAAGATACACATGGACCAACAAGAATTTCGGAATGGACCAACAGACGATCATCAGAGCGATTTCCAAGTATTGCCACAATGAAAAATGTAAAAGAGACGTCAAAGTTCATCTGTGCCGGAAAAGCACAAGACCATACCGCAAACGAAGTAAAAAAAAGATTCAATTTTATGTATATGTTTTAACGATTTACAAATACTATTTTGACTCTCTGTTAGTTACCTCATAATATGTTATACTGGTCAATATTTCAATAACTAATGCAGTGTTATATTTGGTATTTTTCTTAAACATTGCATGATGATTTAATTATTAACCGACTGAACATCGCGCCAACCATAACTCCAAAATAAAACCGCCAAATCGCGCGCCAAGTCGAGAGGTTATCAATTTGACTGTTATTTTTTTTATATGTATGTTCGCGCAGTATTTCGGTTTTAATTCAGATATTTGTAATCTAATAAAAAGGTTCGTTACAATCGACTATCAGTGTCCAACCAGACGCCAAAAAAAAAAAAAATGTTATTAATTCGACACGAATCTATTTTTAATTATGTTTAGGCGTAACTACTGTCATAATTCAAATATTTTAATAAAATTCTTATTTTGTTGGGTAATATGTTCTCTGGTTCCTAAATACATAAAAAGTTTTGTTAGCTGGCCCTTAATTATCCAAAAGACCCTTAACGGAATCTTTTTACTCTTACAACGAATGGAGGAGGTGGGCTGTTCATGCGGTAATTATCGCACGGGAATGATAGTATTTTTCTATTTTGATTGTTTTGTTGAGTAAGGAATGATCCAAGTTAGAATAAAATTCAAAATTATCTGGAAATATCGAGTAAAAAATACTTTATTTAAGAACACATTAACTTTCATATAAATTTTTATGGTTTAGGGCGGTGATATCTGGAAATTATTATGAATAATGAAACTAGGGGATAATACAAAGTTACAAATTCGATAGTAGAAAAAAAACCAAGAGAGTTTTACTAAAATTGGCGAAATAAAATTCAACGCCAGTTAGTCACTTTTCGAATTTTTACTACAGTTAATAGAAGAAAGTATTATCACATTCTTTGAAAGCGAGGCTTTCGTTATTCATAAGTTAAATGCAACTTTTGCGCATGGTTCGCCAAATTACGTTTTTTTTTTAATTTTTATTGTAACACGCCAATTTAAATATTCTAGTTGAGTATGGGGTTCCGCAGATTCAAAATAGGTTTTATCCATTTTAATTGCGGTGAGAAAATTAAGAAAAATAGCAAAATCCTATAACAGGTTTTGGTGCTGTGTGACATTTTCGTTGAATTTTTATCAAAGAAATCATGATTTTTGCTGTTTCATTATTTGGTAAAAACTTACTCAAGTGATGACGTATCTAATGATATCGAAATAGTATTTTTCGAAGTTTTACAAATAAACATACCGACTTGTCCTTTTACGTATTATGGCATTTTCCAATTCACGACTTGGCAGTAAAACTTAGATCATGTATTGAGTGTGTAATGATCCTTGAATAGATTTGTTTGTGAAGAATCCCATACGTTTTGAGCGTTGGGTGAAAATAACTACATTGAACGAATAGTGGCTTCAACTGAAAGTCGTTAAACAGTATTACAAAATAAATTTCAATTGAAGCTTAACGATCTTCACAACAAACAAAATAGATTTTTGAATTTAAATTAAAAATACGGTATCTGTTTGAAAGTTGTGAAATTTTATATCGATTTCCCGATGGAGTGTTACTAATTTCATATCGATGCTTTTGGGTTCAAATGGGCGTGGTAACAAATTGTTGGGCGATGGTCATTGTTTGGCTGTTTAACTACACGTAGTAAACCATTTCTTTTGTTATATTTAACTATTTTGTTTGTTACTACTAAAGCTAAGCGACTTGTTTAAAATGTAAGCTAAGTAGTTGATAGTATTTTATTATGCCAATACTGTTAAATGTGATACAGCCGTCACCCAATGAGAATTACCCAGAAATTTACGACTACTCTGTATCTACAATAATAAAAGAGGGTGTCCGTCTGTGGATTTCAAAACACCTACTTCCACTGCGTACAAAAGGCTAAAAAAAATTATATATAAGTATTATTCATCTTTAACATGTGAACGTGAGACTCTGATTTGTAAAATACCGTTTAGTTTTTTAAATAATTATAACAATTTTAGAAATATTGCATAAAAAAGCATCTTAAAAAATATTTCCAAGATCTAAAATATGCCTTTGTAACTTAGTCTGTACTGCTAGGGACTTGCGGGTTTGCGTCCGGATCCAACTCACTCAATTTCTTAAAAAATGTATATGCCTTAACGGGTTCCCCATCAACGCAGGGCCAAACACCTATTTATATAACAATAAACACGGTAATTTATTATATGTGTACAATATGGAAACTTTACTGATTCACTTAAAAACATTACTTGCACAATTTTGCATCTTACAATATCAAAACAGTTTATACATTACTTTATTTACTCTTACATATTGAAATTACTTGGATATTTCAGGAAATGTAACAATATTATATTTTTAGAAAATATTATAATTTTTTTAATTGTATTTTTAGATCCTTTATCAGCACTGCAACTTACATACTCGAAAATTTCCAAAATGCCGAGAAAATCAAAATATCAAAAAGTGGTTTTCGACAGACGGTTAAAAAAATATTTCGCCGAGAAAAACTCTCCTAGCAAAATTCTTCCCAAAACTTGTGAGTTAAACGAAAATCGATTCGCACCAAAACTTCATTGGCTGAGAACTGGAGGTACCCAAATGTTCCGCCCTATAAAACCCTCAACAGACAAAGAAGGGTGTAATAACAAATACTGTGTTGCTATCAGAAGGGTCTACTGATAAATCTACAATAGACATTACAGTAGATGCTGAAGAAAGAAGCAAACGTTACGTTCTGTCTTCTGTGGGACTTGTCAAAAAGTACAGACAAGACTATCCTGTGCCTGGAATGAGTAAACCGGCATGCAGTAGGGAAGGTCCTATTGAACCGAAAGAATTCGATTGCAGTAAGTATAACTGTTCAAGTTCGTACGAAAATCCCCAAAACGTGCGCGAGTTTAGAGCTATAGTTATTTCGGCAGGAAATAATCCTACACTATATCCTGATGTATTGTCTAATCCGAAAGCTAGATTTTTAAGCGTCCTAGGTCTGGCACCGAAGAGAATTTTCAGCAAGGAAGCGCTCTCGAATTTCGAATTCGAATTAAAAAAGAAGCAACTGATGAACAAACCTCAAAATTTGTTTGCCGACCGTAAAGTTCTACGGGACTGGAACAAAATGCCCAAACTGTCTCACCTATATTCAACCGGATTCCGTAAATCGTCATTGCGTCACACTAAATCCGTATCAGTGATGCAGAATAAAAGTATTCAAACCGGAGGACACTGTAAAAGTCGCGAACATGATCAACGAAACTTAGATAGGACTTACTTTCGTTTTCCTTTAAGAATGTCCGAAAGAGTAAGAAGGCAAAAAAGAAATGAATGCAAAAGAAATTTAAATGCTGTTTACAGTGACATATCTCAAGTTACCAGCAGTTCATCAGGAGAAGATCATTCTCGATGCTATGAGAAAGGAAGTGAAATCCACACTACGCGCGTACCCGATACTAATTATGGAACTAATGCAGTGCTGATGAAGACAATGCAGCACAATTTTCCACCTCCGGATGATTTGAACACCTCTAAGAAACTCAGAATAAAAGAAATGGACTCCACTCATTCAAGCTCGACAACATTAAAATCACCTGAGGTCATTGGTATTGATGAAGAAAGCAAAAGTCAAGGGAATGGAAGAGTATTTAAAAATGTGACAAACAATCCATTGAAATTGTCCCTAAAGAAAGAATACCAAGTCCGAGAATATCCGAAACTTTTCGGTATGTCACACAAAACAGACATGTTGAGGAATCAAGAATTCAACAATTCGAGTTCTGCAGTTAGAGGAGTAGGAGGAATCATCGCATGTTGTTGCCCACCTTTCCATTCAAAATACAGTAACTCCCGAAACAGAAACAATTTTGATTTAATTAACAGGAATCGCTATAAAGAGCATTTATTAGCAAAACATCGTCACGGCCGACGTGATTATCCTAGCCCTATGGGAGTGTATCCACCAATGAGATTTCAGCACCGGTATAACCCCCTTCTACCTTATCCATTCTTTTTGAACACCAGGCGACATCAACACCAAGAAGCCAGAGGAAATATGAACACTCATGGTATGCAAACATTGAAGCCGCCAGCTGTTAATCCAAAGATTTCTGAAGCCTATATGAACGAACCAAATGGAAACTATAGCGGGATCGCATCAAATTCCTCTGTGTGGAAGCCGTTTATGCCGCGACCCAGTAGTGCACCGAATTTCGATAAAAATACGACGAGTACGCGTTTGAATGCTACATGTTCTGATATTAGTAATAATGAGGATAGTTATAATATCAACTTGCCTACCAGTGTTTCACCAGTTGATGGTAGGTATGTCTCTCAACCTGACGTATGTGCCAGTTCACAAGGTGAATATGCCAAAAAGAATTGGTCAAACAGATACTACAATAATTTATTTTTCCAATCAAATATGATGCGTGCACATAATCAAAACGATAATCGGTTTACCATGAATACATTAGAGTCTGGTTTTGCGATACCTCATTTTAATGTCGCAACCGGGGATGCACGATATGAGAATATGAAGAAAACGTCTATGAATACATCGCAATTTAATTTATTTTCACGATCCGGTACCATGCAAGGTGCACATCATCAAAGTGACAAATCCTTAATCGATGTCAAGTCGGATATTTCGAAACGTGATGTCGTAATGGATGGGTTAAATAAAAATACAAACACATCCTCATTGAACCTACCACTTGGAAATATGTTTTCGCGAACCAATGCCATGACAAGTGCACCTCATGTCAATAGCACCTCATCCAACATGAGTTTATCAAAAACTAGTTCAGCAACTTTGTATCCTAACGTCGGTATGGGTGTATCAAAAGATAGCGTAAAAAATACAGTATTGAAATCTGAAGTCAAAGGATTGTTTTCACGACCTAATATTATAAAAAACGCAAATAATAATCATATAGTAAAACCCATCGCCTCTTATCATTGCAAAAATAACTCGAATGTTATACATCCTGATGTTGGTCTCGGTAAGGAAGCTTTGTACAGAAATGTAGGCAAGAGCGCAAAGAACATAGGTTTTAACTTTACTTCACGGACCAGCACCATGACACATGCACTTAATCAAAATGACAATACCTTGACTAGGAATTCACTCAATGGAAACTCCATTATCTCCCATTCTGGTGTTCGTAAAGATGTCTCAAATGAAAATGTTAACTCTTCAACAATTTCATCTCTGACAAATTCGATATTTTCTACACTCCATACCTTGAAGTCCGCACTCAATAAAGTAGAGAACATGTCTGCTATTGTTTCGTCTGACATTAGCTCGACTCATATGTGGTCTGAAGCCAGTGTGGACGCATCAAATGAAAATGCCCCATTGCAGTCATCATATAGTAAACTATTATTTTCACGACACAATGGAACTTCGGATGGACATGGAATTCCGTCCAGAGTAAATCGATCAGAAACTGTTTCTCCTGGTGCTTCGTATTCTGATGTTCATTTAAATGTCCCAAAGAAACATGTGTTCTTATCAAATGATTTAGCTGCTAGGATAACAACTTCTGGACAGGATGGCATTGTTAATACACCAAATGATACTTCATATACATATCCTGGTGATATTAATGCCCTAAAGAAACGTGAGTTTTCGACAAATTCCTTAGCTGCAAATTCATCAACTTCTGGCCAGAATGTCAGCGGAAATACACCAACTACTGCTTCATATCCTGATGATATGAATGCTCTAAAGAAACGTGAGTTTTCATCAAATTCCTTCGATGTAACGTCTCCAAATACTGAACAGGATGGCAGTAGTAACACAGCAAATTCATTTTCATATACTGGTGACATGGATGCCCTAAAGAAACGTGTATTCACATCAAATTTCTTAGCTGCAAAGTCACCAACTTCTGGATATGATATCAGTGGTAATACACCAATTCCTGCTTCATATCCTGGTGATATGGATGCCCTAAAGAAACGTGAGTTTTCGACAAATTCCTTAGCTGCAAATTCATCAACTTCTGGCCAGAATGTCAGCGGAAATACACCAACTACTGCTTCATATCCTGATGATATGAATGCTCTAAAGAAACGTGAGTTTTCATCAAATTTCTTAACTGCAAAGTCCCCAACTTCTGAAAAGGATGGCAGTGATAATACACCAAATTCTGATTCATATACTGGTGATATGGATGCCCTAAAGAAACGTGTATTCTCATCAAATTTCTTAGCTGCAAAGTCACCAGCTTCAGGATATGATATCAGTGGTAATACATCAAATCCTACTTCATATCGTGGTGATATGAATTCCCTAAAGAAACGAGTGTCCTCGTCGATTTCTGGACAAGATGTCAGCGACGAAACACCAAAAGAATTGCCGAATTCATCGGGATTTAATTCAATCAACTCGCGGGTTCATATTGTTAAGTGTTCCCAAAATGACGATGTTAAAGTCTTCAATTCAAAACCACTAAACACCGGCTCAGTTGTCCAAAGTCCTGAAGTCAGCGCGAATGCTCCAATACCCAACGATTTCACTACGGTGACTCTAGACCAATTGAAAGAATTGTCAAAGAACTTTAAAATCATCGTTGTAAACAAGCAATCCCGTAAAAGCAGCTCGTCAGTTCCAGTTTATCGCAGGATTATCCCGAACGTGATTGCGCGTCATCCAAGCCATCCAGGAAAGCAATCTTTGGCTGCGAATAATGTGAGCTGCACGAAAATACTTCCCAAATCGACTAATGTTGCTCATTCGTCTGAAATCTGTAGAGCAAAGGCAAAGAAACGGGAAACTACCAATGATTCAGTTAACAAGAACGTCGTAGTTGGTACAAAAGGTGAGCTTAATAATTATTTGTCCATTAATATGCCATATTTGATCTTTTACTGTTGAAACATATTTTAAAAATATTATAATTTAATGAATTGCTTTTATTTTTATATTATAAAATATAAAAATAATTATAAAAATACTCTTTTTTTATAATATTTTTTTATGTTTGAGGTACAACTTACAATATATAACTCTGCACAGTTAATTAAAATTTCGAAAATATAAAAAAGCATGTATAAGAAAAATAATTTAAATTGCCAAACAGTGAACATATGTTTACTAAGTCAAATAATTCTTAAGCCTGAGTTGGTATTTTATAATCTATACTCAGAAGAATAATTTTTTTTATATAAAATACATTTTTATCACTATTTTGTAATTTAAAAGTACATAATAATATGAAATTGTATATTTTTTATAATAATTCTCTAAAATAAACCCTGAAAGTAACGCCCTAGACCTCAGAGGACAGCGAGCTGCAACAATCTCTCGCTCCCCCCCCCCCCCCCCCCCACACACACACACCTTTTTTTACTCGTCCCAAATTTAATGCTCAAGTTCAACTGATCTTGTATTCCGTAGAGGGCTAGTCGTGAGTACAAAGTTGCTCTGTTTGTATCAACGTGGATTTTTAAAAAATAAAAGAATAAAAACAACCTGTTACGATAATTACTTATATATATTTTTAAATTGGGAAATAAATTTTGAAATTATAATTTCTATATCCTTAATTTTATCTTTTTTTTCTTTTTAAATTTTTCTATTTTTTATTTTCTTAACCTTAATATTGTCGTTTTTTATTACAAAAAATGAAATTAAAGAAACCATCATTTCAGATTCTAGCAAGAAGAATGTAGACGATAAAATGCAAACGCTTGCAAACTGGATCGACAAAATGAAGTCAAGTGTGATCCCATTCCGGCAAACCTCTCAAAAATCTATGACACATATTGCTGACGGTAAGTTTTCTTTAAAAGATCGAAACATATATCCTTCAATTGAAGGGGCAAATGGAAGAAGGCGCTAACTAACATTTTTGAAAAAAATCTAATTTTGATATAGATGAAAGCTTTAAGTACTCCTTCAAAATTGTATGGCTCTGCTTGATTTATTTAGGCAATACAAAGCAGTAAAAAGTATATGTTTCACTTATTATTGTTCGATTAATTCACTTATTATTATTATTATTCGATTTAATTCAGCGAACTTAAATGCCAAATGTAAGAAAACGTGCAAATTTTGTTAACCTACCACCATTAATCACGCTCACGATCAATGAATAGGAAAAAGTTTCGCGCCAATTTTTTCCTTGGCGGCAAATAGAAGATGCTCAACGGAAACCGACCCTCTTCTTCAAGATTGTTATCAGTGAAAAATCTGTTTATCTTGAGGATTTTTGTCAGTTAACCTTTTTTTCCATTTGCCCTTTCAGTTGAACATGATATATAATAAATCTCAAATATTGTAGTACGACGTTTTGAGATTATATTTTTACAGGAGTACACTTTTAAGGCTTGCACTAAAAATCATTGACTAAGGTCAAGTGGGTATAAAATTGCGCTCGCTTGACTTTAAAATCTACTTTATCTGAATAAAATTGAAGACGTGAGTGCAAGAACTAGACAGCTCCATTTTTTTCAGATTTGACTAATTTTTTCAATTATTTGTGTAAAGAAAAATATCCTCCATCGAGTGGTGCAAGAACCAGACAGCTCCAAAGAAATGGCTATAGAAAAATGATCTTTACTTTTGTATTATACGATGCAAAGAAAGGTACATTGTTTTCGGTCCTTCCTGAACAATTTTGAAAACCGGAGCTGCCTTGTTCTTGCCCCCACGTTTTCAATTTGTAAAATTACACTTATGCCACTTTTTATAAAAAAATTCAGTAATTCATTGAAAATATGATATTCTATTTTATAGAATTTTGTTATTGAAAAATATTTTAGGAATTATTTGTTATAACATATTGAGAAAAATGGGCAATCAAGGAAAAACTGTGTAATTTTTGTAATTAAAAGAACTTGAATGAATAAAAAGAAATAACATTGAAACATAATAAATCGGATTGTTGAGCAATTGTTATTGTAACAGTGGTTTACAAGTATATTTATTCAACATAATGTAAACGGTTCGTTATTAATTATTTATACTAAAAAACATCCGCTAGGTTTTGTAATTTTTATTAAACACATCTGCTTGTTTTTGTAATCAAGTATCATGACTATTTTTATTTCAAATTTGTTCCACAAACAATATTTATTGTAATTTAAATATTTTTGTTCGTCTGCTGTCTGTTAAAGTCAAGTTGCATTTATTTCAGTACGACATGTTAATATTTTTGAAACAAATGTTGTTATAAAATGTTGCATTGTTAAATGTTTTAAAAATCTCTGTACATTTTATTTGATATTTTTTGTAGTAACAAATAAAAATAAAATTAACTAAATATGTTTTATTTGGCAGATTTGGGAGTGGGCATAAGCCTGATTCAAGGCATCAGGAATGCGCTCTTAGACGTTGAAAAGAAAGAAGAGTTAAGCGAATGTATTACAAAGTAAAATTTAATAAGTATGACATAATTTTTAACTATGGACATCATTTTAAATTATTTATAATATTTTTACTGATCTAGCTCTGTATAAGAACTACTTTAAAAGAGTTTTTTTCCCCTTCTTTTGGATCAATCTGGTAGAGCAACCAAGCTACCGGATTTATCTGGTTTAGTAACAAAGCTGTGGGATGTAGTTCGACTACTGCGCTGTGATCGATGCGCAGTAGCCTACGCGCATCTTGATCTATTGGCTTTTGAATCTGATTTCTTTATTTATATGGTTTTGCAACATACCACCTACTTTTACACCCTAACATTACTAGCATCTGGTTGCTTGCTTTTCCCTGTTATGTATTTGCCTACTGATAGATCTGTAAGAAAACTAAAAATAAATGACAATATGAAAATCGAAAAAATTAATCTATATGGATTTGAAAATACGCGGCTCATTTAGTCAAATACGTTAATTTTTATTTGATATAGATTATTTAAAATTTGCTTTATATTTATTGGTCTGTATAAATTTATTTTGAAATTTTTTATGAAATAATTCCATTTTAAATTGTTTTACTCTAAGCTTTATTAATAAATATAAAGTATAATTTACTAAAAACTAATATGTCTTTGATCATACGAAGTGATTAGTTTTAAATTTCTGTGTGACGTAAAGCAGCTTTAAAACTCGAAGAAACTCGTGTTTCGAAATTTTTTAGCATTATAGAACTTTTTTATTTTGTGAACTTCATATTCTCAAATATATATAGCACACAACAATTAACATTTATATAAGTAGAGCTCTACTACAAATTATCACTTGTGGAAATTATATGACATTGGATTGTTAATATCAATGTATTCTTCAGTTGTTCTATATTGACATGTCCTGTAAAGAGTTTGATGAAGATTCAAAGACCGACATTCCTTTGAAAAGAAACTAACATTTATATTAAATAAAAAAAATTAATTAATTATTTTTAATTAATTATTTTTACCAATGCATATTTTATGCAAGATATATATTTTATTTCCTGAAAAAAAAATATACTACTTATCAGTACTTTTTTCAAAATGTTGGAGTTTGGCAAGTTAGTGAAGTCAGAATTAGCGTTTTACTTGACAAAATTCTAAAATTAAAATTTAAGGTGCAGATTGCCGAAAGGCCAGCATATTTTTTTGTTTAACTTGAAAGGCCGAAATCCTGTTTGCACATATAAATTGTTTGAACTCCCTTGATGAAACAGATTCTTTTGAGTATAATTTGAAAACGAATTCGACTTCTCTATCTCCTATAAACCAAGTGATTTGGAAAAAAAATAACGTTTTCTTTTATGCATAAAAGAAGGATGATTATTTTTTTATGAGCATTAATTTGGAAGTAAATAATATTTAAATGTTTGCACTTAAAAGAGTAATGTCTCAGTACCCAATGTACGTCACAAGAAATAACTCTGTAGAATAAAGTATTGTACAAACAATGAATATGCGAATTAACAAAGTGTTATTTCTTATGACATGCATTGGGTACGGATACATTACTCTTTTAAGTGCAAACATTTAAATTTTATTTACTTTCAAATTAATGATCATAAAAAGATCATCCTACTTTTATCCATAAAAGAAAACGTTACAGAGTGATTCTGTAATGCATATTATTGAATGTGTTTATGTCTGCCTTTCACTTTGAATTATATATAATTATAATATATTTTTATCGAAAGAATTTCATTTTAAAACTCCTTACACTGCCAATATGCATTCTATCCACAGTTATACAATGAAATACAAAATGCATGGATTTCTTACCGGAAAGTTTCATAAAAAGACATTATTTTGCAGATATATCTATGATTAGTTTGTTTATTATTATTATTATTATTTAGTTCGGTTTTTCCTACTTTTCAGGTTGATTCTACTCGCGGAGAATATGGAGTCATATTTTTTTTTAAGAAACAAGTTCTAAGTGTGAAATGTTCCTTGATGAAGGAAACATCAAGACAAATATTTTAAATATTTTTTATTTTATGCTACTTAAAACGTTTACTTATATTAATTTTTTTTAACTCATTAAAGCGCTTTCGTTGAAAACTGTGTTGTATTTTTGTTTCTTTTTTATTACTAACATATAAGTGAAATTAAAACTTGTAAAAATTAATTGCGATAAAATAAACATTGTATTACAAAAAACATTTTTCTTCTTGACTTACAATGGGAGGGGTTTGAACCACCCCCAAGCGTCTATATTACGTAATTAACTTAAAGAGTTTATATCAATTGTTTATTTCGGCGAGCAGTGGTTAAAGTTTCGTAAAGGATAATAAGTTTTGAATTTTGATATCGTGCTGCCATCTATGCTAAAGTCTTAGAAACATAACCGAATGTGGTTATTTGTAATAATAACTGCGTTCTAATAATCATTGGAGAATAAACTAAGTGTGCGCTTATTGCCGTACTGGCTCAAAAGGAAAATGTGATAAAAAGAAAATTTCGAGAAGATTTGTACTTTTAAAATACCTGATAAGAGGGAATATATGTTTGCAAATGTGTTATATATATCTAATAATGCTCAAATTCAATTTAGTTTTCCGTTTAACGGTTTTAGAAGCTATTCTTTTTTAAATTGTCATACAAAAAAATAGTATCTACATTGTTATAAATACATAAGATCTTGACAGCAATGAAATACTTTAAAATAAATTCATATATATTTATTGTTTTAAACAAATAGCGATCAAAAATTGCCTTGGCGAAATAGCGCTTTCTGACAATTATGCTTCAATAAGAAAACTAACGGAAAAGCTAACATTCAGAGATATACCCGTTGATGTCTGCAGAATAGACCAGTTATTTTGCCTTCGATAAAATAACAGAAGATATTAACCGAGAGAACGAACCCATGGGGTAACAAAAATATAACAACACATAAACCGTGAGATTATATATATACTCTCTATATAACGCCCAATACAAGTTGTTATTATAAGAAATATCATTTATAACGAGTAAAACAATTTATTGCATAAAATAACAATCGCTTCGCAGAGGATTCATTGTAAGGAAAGTTTACTTTAGTGAAAATACTAAATTTGTTTATTGTGTAAAATTTTTAGAACTACAGGGTGGTTACAAATTGTTGTGCGATAGTCATTGTTTCACTGTTTAACTTCACAATCACATCTTGATTTGAAGTGGAAAGGTATTGACAATGTTAAGTGAATATTTTTTTTTTAAATTTGGAGATTTTGATTGCACTGGAAATGGAACAGAAATTGCGTTGTTCATGCGTTTCAATTTTTAAAAATCTCGACGATTGATACTGAAAATGTTACACGATGTAAATTTTTTTTTGTATTTTCTTTAAAATATAATTATATGAAAAAAAAATTTTAGTTTTAAGAACATCATAACGAATTATAAATTTTGTATTTTGGCTCCACTAAAATATATGCTATAATTTTCTCGTATAACTTTAAATTATCAACGTTGAAGCTGAATATTTCATCTTATATAACTGGCATTTTTTTTTAAGACGGGCCTGAAATGGCTCCCCAGAATATTATGTTGATGAAACATCTATATGTATAATTTTCTTTCACGGTGGTAAATAAAAAACGCAGTATTTCTTTTCATGGATTGACAACGGGGATCTGTTTAAAAACATGCCGTCGTGGTTTCCATTTGCATTTTACGCTCCGATATTCTATTTTTTTTTTCACAGAATGAGTCTAAGCCGTGCTACTATGATTTTTAAGCAGGAACTAGCTAGAAAGCGTCTTCAAAGATCAAAGGAAGGTGGTAACGGCGTTCATCAGAAACGATGATCGTTTTGTTGAAGTTGAAGAACTTAATTTCGTTTGCATGACTGACGTTTACTATTTTTGAGGGGCCTACTTAAGGGAAAAAGAACAGAATTATTCCTGAAAGTTTTCAAAATGCTGCCATAATGGGAAAGTTCGTCTGGCAAATTTATCGAATGTTCTAGATTTGTTAAAGGATTTTGCTGTCTAGCAATGCAGCCAAAGCATAAAACTATCGCCAATACAATTCAAAAGTATGCCACACTTCTTTGTAATTTATGCTCTTTTATATCAAAAACTTTTTTTGGCGGTATTGATTTAGATGCCTTGGCAGAATATCTCTTATTCTTAAGTTTATTTTCCTTCATGTCTATTTATACTTTTTATATATTATATATTGATATACATGTCGAAAAAAGGCATTGATGACAATTTGAATTTTAACATATGTTAATATTTTTTTTATACAATCACCACTGTCTCCCAAGCATGACAAACGCGAACTTGCCATGGGTATGTGCAAATCAAGATTCGCTCATTGCTTTTATTTACATTTTTATTTATAGTTATAAATATTCACAGTTTCAATTTTCGAAGTCACCAGTATTGATTTATATTACAAAAAAAAATATTGTTGCTAGGACACATTGTTATTGTGTCCTGCCCTACAGCGAACGAAGAGAGGATTGGTTTGCAAAGCAACGAGGATTGCGTAACAATACTTCAGGGGTTGATGAGCGTTAGTGAGTAGGGAGCGGAGCCTCCTACTTAAAAATAAACATTTATCACTTAACGACTTAGTTTATCCAAACATTTGTTTCAATCAATTAGCAATAGTTTAGCTTTACATTTTAATTCATATTATAAAAATAGGGAAAATTGGAAGACCCCTTTCTTTACATTCAATTTTGACGCTAACCTTGCTGTTCATCCTATCAATATCGTCTTGTTTCTTTTCAATTGTTTCCCTATTTAAACTTGAAATTAATTGCACCGCCTATCCATCTATTGGTTGTTTATTTATAAAAAACATTAATAGGGCCTATCTAGAAACATATCAAGGTGAAAGTGAGATAAATATATGAGAGTTTCACTGGGAGAAAAAAATGCTGACAGTTAATTATTAAGGGGACATCACATGTACTTTATTACATTTATTGCAGACATTACAATTGCGTTATTAAATCAAGAGGAATTTTAGGCAATGAATCTCAATTTTCAGATTAAGAAGCTTTTGTTGATGAAATCGCTTTTTTGTTACATAACACCTATTATTTATTACTTTAGATTACACGTATGAAATATCTTATTTGAGTTCATGTAAAGAATAATATATAACCGAAATAAAAGTTAGACAATTAGAAGAGTAGGGCCATTTAATTCTTATCATGAGTGAGATGTAGCAAGGAAGCTCAATGATAAATTGTTATTACCTTGACAAATAATAGATGAGAACTAAGGTTATTCAATTTTTTTAAATATACACAAAAAAATTTATTTTTATTCGGATTTTACCATTTTACCGATTAAATTTGAAAATACGAAAGGATTATATAAAAAACTACGGAGCTCCGTCCACTACTCGTTAATCCTCGTCAATCTTTAGAGGAGTGCTTCGCAAACCAATTCTCGCCTCATTTGCTGTAAGATATGACACAATGTGTCTTAGTTATTCTAAAAGAGGGCGCCACAAAAGTTTCGCTCCCTACTCACTAACTCTCGTCAACCCTCGGTGGATTGCTACGCTAACACTGCAGCTAATACTGTACGCTAACATTGCGGCTAACACTGCAGTTAAATCCTCGATGACGTCATGCTAGTGAACTTATACATCTCCACTACTGACGTGCGAACCGATGACGTAAAGCCAGCGAAACTTCCAACTGATAGCGCTCCACAACAGATGACGTTTCTTTACATTATCAAGTTTTTTTAAACTGATTTTTTAAAAATAATAACATTTATTTTCTTCCTATTTTTTTTCTTCCTAACACCACCAAAAGTAGTATTTGCCAAAATCGCTATTTTTTTTTAATGGACATTAAAAAAATAGTATCTACATTGTTATTAAATCATAAGACCGTGTCGACATGAAATACTTAAAAATAAATTTATATATATTTATCGTTTTAAACAATTGAAAGTTGGAGATCAAAAGTTACTTTCACGATACCTCTTTCTGACAATTATGCTTCAACGGGAAAACTAACAAAAAAGCTAACATTCGGAGATGTACCAATGAAGATGTCTGAACAACAGACTAGTTATTTTGCATTCGAGAAAATAAAAGAAGGAATAAACGGGGAGAACGAACTAAGGATAAAAAAAATGTAACCGGCGTGAAACCGCGGGTAACAACTAGTATTAAACATTCAAGTATTGAAAATATATATACAATCACTTAAGTGTTAGTGTGTTTTAATAGTATGATTATTAATTAACGGTCAGTGGTTCCCAACATCTTCTAATAATACTGAATAAAATTCGGTTGTCAAATGTAGTTTTGAAGCTAAATATGATGCAAGTATTAAATATCGTAACATACAAATAAAAAAACATTTTTAATTATATAGAAAAAATATCGTATTTAACTTAAATTGTTTTAATTTTTTAAGTACAAACACTTCATTTGAACCCTCTAGTTTCAAAGCCAGATAGATAACTCTTTTTCGATTTTCAAATAATGTTATTATTTATTTTTAGTTTTCGTGCAGATCTATCAGAAGTCATAACATTCCAAATCAGCTAGTTAATATTCATTTTATGTTGTGAAAGTATCAGTTGGTTGTTGCAGAACCGGAAAGTAAAAAGATCAGTTTTAAAAGCAGATAGATCAAGATGCGCGTAGGTTATTGCGCATCAATCGTTGCGCAGTAATCAATTGCAAAATCAGATAGATCCAAAAGAAGAAGAAACAAAATATCTCACAAAGTAATACTTATACAGAGCTCAAATTGGGTTAAGACCTGTGTCAATCTAATACCAATTTGAAAAAAAAAAAGATAAAATTCTTCGATAAATAATGCAATTAATTAGTTTTTGTTATTTTCGAAAAATTTATCAAAGATGATATATCTTGTTTTGCAACTTGAGGGCTCAAATTAACGAAATGCGCCTATGTTTAAATAACAAAGGGATATTTAAGTGCAAGTGCTTGCACCATTTTCTCCAACTTCAATATCTTTATCGCAATTACAAGAGTAGAAAAGAAATTTACACCCTTTCAAATTTGTAAGTGGAATAATTCCGTGTAAGTTTTTCTTTACAAATACTTCCACAGACCACTTAGGACTCTCTCACGGAACACTGGTCGGGAACCCTTAAATTAACCCATTAAATATCCACCAAAAGTATATTTATAGTTCAAAAAATTATAGCGGTACCGATTCATGGGAATAACATTACGAAAATGACCCGTCTCTATACTCCAATAAGCATTATCCAAAAGCCCATTGAAATGCGAACCCGGACCTCGCTTTCATTTCCCCATGGAACAGGGAGGAAATCAGAGAAATTCCCACGCGTATCAGAAAAGAGAATCAAAATCAAGGGGCTGGGGAGAGGGGGAGGTTGCCGTTGCGTGGGCGGGAGGGATGGACGGAGGTCGAGGGAGAGTGAGATTCCGGGTCCGGGATCCGGGAATTCTTCCTACGGAAACGGCAGCTTCCGCGCACGGCAACCGGTGGAGACGACTCAGTTGGTGGGGGTGGTACACAAATTGAAAAGCGGATGATGGAAATTTAAAAATACAGGGGGTTTCAGGGGGATGTACTTAAAATGCTATGATGAATACAGCCAACACGTTTCATATCTCTAAGATAAAGATTCAATTCAAGTTTTAAATTATAGAATTCGCAAAATGGCAGTATTTATAGTAAAGTAGAACTTCAATTATCCGAACCAAATTATCCAAATAAAACGGATCGCCAGTTATCATAATCTTAATCGCTTTGATAAAAAAAAAAATCAGCAAAATCTACATTTTAAAAGTTTCTTATATGTGAATAATTTTGTTTTTAATAGTCATTAAATTAAAGCAGAATTCGTTTTTTTACAAAGAAATAACCATATTTCAGGAATTATTCGAATTATCGGATTATCCGTAAATTCGATTATCCTGATGGGATCTGGTATCAATTGGTCCAGATAATTGGATATATACTTTACTCGATAAAGGCATAAAGGAGTGAATAGAAAGGAGTTAACAGAATATTGCCAGTGGGAAGCAGATCATATGGGTTGTTTATAGAATTAACTGTGACTTGTTGACACAAGTATGGCAAGAACTTGATTTTAAAATGTATGTATGCTTCCACCACCGGTATACATATTGAAAACCTGTAAAGCGTACAAAATGTGAAATGATTCTTTATAGTAACATGAAACTTGTATATTTTTGCTGTATATTCGTCATATTTTTTTAACTATAGCTTTCCTAATTATAAAACACGCTGTATAGATTTTTAATGCATGCATTAGTTAGTTGGTCGGCTGATTGGACGTTGCACTAGAGTTACACAATGGTTCATGACTTATCCCGAAGAAAAGAACTGGGAGCAATGTTTCGTTACTTAGAACCATAGCCAGATGACGATGACAACTGAGCAGGCATCCCACTTTTCAAACTCCCACATTTCGAACTCTGAACTCTCCGATTACGAGGTCACTGCTCTTACCAGAGACGAGGTGGGAACTCATAACTTTCCGATCATGAGCTGGGCACTCTCAAGTAGGCCACTGTGCGCCTATGTACGGATTGTAGTTATTTTCTAAAAAAATGTTAGTACTTCAACTACTCCTCACAAAAAGAAAAACTTGACTAAAATTTTGTACCGTTTCAGTGATAACGGATTGATTAACTAATTATATGTAGTTAACATGGTTTTAGAATTCGGCAAATGTGTATTACGGGGGACACACATTTTCCCCACTATTAGTTTTTGCGTGATAAAACTATAAGGAAAACCTCAAATTAGGCGACGTTTTTTGTTGTTTCATGACGCAAGAATTAATTTTTGTAATGGACGTTCCATACTCGGAGACAACCTAAGTTGAACCTGAAGCTGAAGCTATGATATGTATAAATATTCAATTGCTTTAGGCTCGACTTAGGTTGTCCCGGAGTATAGTGAACTAAATAGGTAAGCACCATTGCTGTGCATTTATTCAATGGAATTACAGTTTTTCTATAATTCACATAGTTTTTAAAATATTGATTTTTTTTAATACTTTAAAATCTACGTGAAATTGCCTTTTTATATTTATTTCTGTTTAATCCAGTACATTGAGGTGCAGTAAAAAAGCTATTTCTATTAAACTAAAAATATTTGTGAATATTTTTAATGAAAATATTCCATGTATTGGAAATATAAATGAAACTCCCTAACAGCGAGAACAGCTTTTTGTGTTTATTAACTTTAAATTTTTGTTAGTTTTACCATGTATATTTACAATGCTCACTTAACACGGAGAAAAAATTTAATTTAATAAAAAAATAAAAAACATAGAATAAATTTTAAAATATTCCATGCGGTTTTTGTTTTTGGTGAATAATTCTTATTTTAACATTTTTGTCACCGTATTACATACCTAACTAAAGTTTTGCATATGCAAAACGATTAAATCAATTATTTTTTTGAAAAAAGAAATTGAACTTATTTAGATTCCCATTAAAAAAATGTAGAAAAATACTGATATTTCCAAACAATATTCATAATGTAAAAATTATTATTTAACTTTCATATAGGAAACATGAAAAAATCATTTTCTATTAGTATATAGATTATCTTTTAAAAGTTTCAAGTTTATAACCAAAAAACTAATGAGCGCGGAATATTTCGAATGTTCGAAGTTTAACCTTAAAGTGTCACACTATTTCTCTGACTTAAACAGCATTTTTTTAACTCAAATATTACGACGTAATACTTAAGCATGAAATGCGTATTGCAACTTTTACAATTTTGACTTGTAGACAGTAATCTGCGAATATAAAAATTCTAATAAATAATTTACTAGGATTTTTACATATATGAGACAACGTTCTTAATCAATAGTAAAAAATAGCAAGTCCGAATTGTAATTTAGATAACGATTCGATATCTTAAATAAGCAAACATTTTAATTAGCATTAAAAAAAAAGTCGATTGCTACTATGTAGGAGTACGGCTGAAGTGTTTTACTTGAAATGTTATTTCAGCAGGTCAGAGAAACAGATATTGGTCCCCAACAAAATATCGTCAACAGAAAGAAGATACACAAGCTGTTCCTATTGTCTTCGTAGTCCCCATCTATTTCCTGTACGTTCATTACTTTATTTCAATATTTTACACGCTTAGGCGATGAATTTTCATTCAAACGAGGCTATATGTATGGCAATCATACTGTTTCTAATGCAGTTATAGGCACTATAGTTGGATGGTATTATGCAAAAAGGAGTTAACCCACAAAACATAAAAAAATGAGTTATCCAACTCTGATGGTAAAATATGTTGCTTTCTACATTAAGCAAAAATGATTTAAGCCCTATCAGCGTTTCAAGGACTAATACAGATAACATTTTAACCCACAATCCTTGAATCTTCAATATACCATTAAGTAAAAAACATTCAACCACTGAGTGAAGCTGCAAAACACTCATCCAACAGTTTGATGTTTGTAAGCTATTTTGCAACAAACACTCAACCAACTGTATCAACCCACATACCCACTAGGGGTGGGCAAAACGATTCGTTTAAGTGAACGATTCAGTTTCGATCCACTCCTCAAAATGAATTCATTGTATCGATTCTTTCATTCTTTAACTATTTACTGAAAACATTGAACGTTTATTGTTTATAATTTATAAGGTAATAATTTAAAATATTGAGAAAAAAATTAAACTAAATCACCATTATGAAAAGAAGACGGGGGGATTTGTTGCAAACCCGAGATCCAAGAGTCGATCGGTAGAATCGATGAATTTATTCTGTTCTTTTTCTAGAATCGTTTACAAGAAAAGTTCAAAGGAATCGGTTCTCGATTCTTTTATCATTTTTTTTATCAATAAAACACATGATTCATCATTAATAATGTGGGTTACCTTATTTTTTTAACCCTCTATTCCTTAATCTTATATATAAAGCAGAAATCTCCAAAATCTGTCCGGATGTGTGTTTGTTTGTTGGTTTGTCAGTATATTATAGGTTCCGTAACTACAAAACGCAGAGCTTTGAAATTCACAGAATAGTTAGTTCAAAAAATAAGAATTTTAACGCGACTATTTTCAAGTCTCTACGATGTTCCATTCGAATGTTATGACATTTTTTAGCGTACGTCATCAAAGTTTCACGAAGTGGCAACAGTAAAATCAGTTAAAATCAACGGAGAAAAGCGAAAATATAATATAACAAAATTATAAACCAATTAGAATGCCGATCTTTACACGGAATACTCCATAAATACAAAACGTAGCTTTATAAAATTTACAGAGTACTTTACTTGAAAAATTAGAAATTTTTTGTAATAATTTTTAAGTTTGTACGATGTTTCAATCGTATGTTATAACTATTTTAATGGATTCCATTGACTTAACATGGATGAAAATATCGTTTGCAATTTAAAATAAAATTGTTCGTTATTGGCAATATAAAAACGACGTCATAGGTTTTGTTTGATTTAATAATTATTGAAAAATGTATATACATTGGGCTTTTTGCTACAATACGGAACAATTCAAAAATTAAAACAACCAGAATTTTACCTTAAAGAAATGGTTTAGAATTGTATTAAAATGTTATAATTGTTTTATCTCTTTTGTTTTATACAGGTTTATTGTAAGTATATTTAATTATCTTAGATCGAACTTTAGAACAGTTCATCCAAAATGCGAGTAATTTGTGTATGAACGTCCATTTTATTTATTTGAAAAATATTTTATGCAAGTATTTTTTTTTTAAATGTACGAAGCTTGGTTTCATTGTAAATTTTCAACTCTATTAGACTTTTTAATGTTATTAAAGAATAAAATTTCACAGATACCAACTGATAATTTAGAAAATATTTTATTTAATGTGCCAATGAATATTTCCTTTTAAAACATTGAATGGCGATCATTAAATATTAAATGTAAAATTATTGAAAGTACATGGTGAGATTATAATATGCTGCACCGTTTGCTAAACTATCGCCAAGTTATAACAGTATATTCTTTGGATGAAGTGCGCCTTGGCTGTAATTTGCTGTGGAAACTTACTAAATATTTGTATGACAGGTATTTTTCGATGCGAATTCTATAATAACGGTATCACAAAATCAAAATTTTAGGAAAAATTGTTTAACAAAATGAGTAATACCGAATTTTTAATAAATTGATCCGTAAATAAAAAAAATGAACTTAAAATTAAAATAGGTGGTTATTCTTCTGTAATAATATTATTCAAGGGAATTCTTTAAAACATGGGCAGGGCGTAGTAAAAGAAAGTTGTGTAGTATTTCATAACATACTATTTTTAGTTGAGTATTTATGCTGGGCTGTTAATTTTATTCTTACTTTGATAAAGAATTTGAGGCAGTTTATTTGCAAAACACGTTTAGGTTTATTCTGGCTGCAATTTACATTCTTATGTTCTGCATTATTGAGGACAAAAATGCAAACTATTAATTATATACACAAGTTGTTGGTCGAAGATATTGCAAAGATGTAGCCTAAACGATACATTGGAACGGGCATTTGGAAATAATCAAATCAAAATTGCAATACTGGGAACAGGGAAATTCGGAATGTTTTGAAAGTTAAATCATTTAAGTTCTTTCTTTAAAGTCAGCTTTAAAAAAATATGTTATCTGTTTCTGTTGCTTTTTTCACTTCCATGCAGCTTCAGAACATTTCAATATCGAAATTGATTCAGAAGTTTAATTAAAATTCACGCTTGAAGTTATTCCTTTAAAACTGCAATTTAATGACCCTCCTTGATGAAATTATTTTTAAAAATAATATAAAAATGAAGATCATAGCGCTTAGTTTATTATTTAATTTAATATTTTTTTCCTTAGATAAAAAAAATCATAGCTTTATGTAAATAATTATTCATATAAAATACCTGTTATAATGCACATTATCTTTCAATAATGATGACAACAGTAATTAAAATTTCATCGATTAAAGTAAGCACTGTAAGCTAAAATATAATTATAGTCATTTCACAAATAAATTGCGGCATCCGTGTTAAAAAAAATCGGTTATGTACAGACCGCGCTGTATTGGGCCCCTACTCGGTACAAGGTTGAGAGGGGGAGAGAATAAATGTCCTACAATGATTGAAACGGCCTTCCTTCCTTTACACGATGGTATGTCATTTATCCATATAGGCTAATTCCACGTTGAGTTAATGATAGCGGTACACTTATTTTCACCTGGTACAAACGCAAAAAGGGGAATGTCTTAAAAATCGGCATGTACGAAACGTCTGACTTTCGTCTACACAATAGTATATTATTTATACCCATCAACTTATTCCACTTGGAGTTAAGGATTTTAAAAACGTCGTTTTTTATTATGGTATTTAATGTAACTATGTATACCCATACCGAAAAGAAATTCATATTAATTTCTAAAAATATTTTTGTGCAGGAATGTTTAATTTTTAAAATTCCATACCTTATGAGAGATAAACTAGAAATTATTCGATTTTTATCGGTGTTTTAGCAACCAAGTAGTATAGAGATATTTTTACTTTTTTTTAACTTCTAATTTATTAAACATAAAAATATTTTAAATTATAAAAAAAAGCGTTATCACTTTTTAAAGAGAAATTCTAAAATGGTATATGCGATTATCCCAGGCAGGAGAGGAAATGTATATATTTTCAGTTATTTGTCGTTATTTTATTTATTTCCGTGCGAAGAACGGGTACTTTTGCTAGTAATCTATAAAGCAAAAAGCATTCATCCAACATTTTTTATTTTTTTATACAGAAACACTTGAAATTTTTTATTGAAAAACACATGAGAAAATAAGTTTAAATATTGCGTTCATGGTAACATATCATTGGTATAGTGATATAGAGCTCATGATTTGCCAGAGTTTGTTGACTTTAAAGCCCATTATCTCAAAATCAGGTTTTTGTGGGTTGAGTCGTTTTTGCATAACACCATCCAGTTATAGTGTCGGAATAGGTTGCGTCAAACGAATATTTCATTAAAAAAAAATTTAATCACTTTAAAAAGAAAACATTCCAATGCACACTACGAAATTAAAGAAAACAGTTTTAAGAAATTAAACCTAAAACCTCTTAATCATCCCTCAAATAAAGAAAAATTACGAAAAAAACGACAAACATTCCCGAACGAAATCACTTGCCACTCACACGCAACCCCCCCCCCCCCCCCTCCCCCCAATCAACTGAATCCACGGTAGAGCACCCCAAGGTCCGAAATCGAACATCCAAATCCGTGTATGACCACCTGTGTAAGGTGCCCGGGCGACACCCCTCCCTTCCGTTCTCAGGTGTGCTACATTCCAGCCACCCCCACCGCCCTTTACATCGTCCACCGATTCCCCTAACGGTACAAACACGAATGTCACCGCCACAAAGGGAATTCGGGTATATAAAAAGATAATTTAGGGCCGTGTTCTCTTCATTACCGCACAATAGGGGGGATTTCGTTGGTTCAGGTGTTTACATACTCCCACCTTGGGTTGTCCGAAATATAAATCGGGAAGTTGGTGGATTGGTCTTCGTTGAATGGGAGTTGGAGTTGAGTAGGAAGGTTGTGATTTTGGAATAGGAGTTTTGGATTGTTTGATTTGATTTTTGTGTTGGTTTTATTTTAAAGGTAAGTTTAAATTTTTGTGGTTTTGATTTTTAATATTTATTTTAATTAGTTAATCATTTGAGTTGAAGTAATTGTATTTCATCTTGTTTATTATTTTATTTATGGCTTTCGAAAAATATTGTGATTGCGCTTTTGTTTATCAGTTGGTCAAGATGGCATTGGTTGGAGTTATAGACTTATTATTGAGTTGCGTTTATTGTCTTTAGAAATTCTTCATTTTGAGTATTACAAATAATCAATGGATCTAAACTTATTCCCATTAAAATTCTTAAAATATATTTTTTAAGTTAATTTTATGCGATTAACTATGCGATTAATTTTTTGTAATTAATCTTCATCGTTTTGCAAAAAATTTAAAAATAATACAAATAAAGAAATACTTTTAATATTTACACATATATGCAACCTAAAATTATTTATTAAAATTTTAAAAAAATCTCAGTTAGGACTATCCCAGTTAGGGCTCCCGAGATTAAGTCCATATGTTGAATGAATAAATTAAAAATTACAATCAAGTTTATTTGTTATATCTCATATAAAACCATGAAATTTACGCATCTTGCCATAAATATTGAATAAAACAGACTTACTTCCCTCGTTCAATACAATGAAAGTTTTTTTTTACAAAAAATTGTTGTATCCCTATTAAAATATTTTAACAATTTCATGTCCGGGTATGAGCCAAAACACAATTAATATCCCAATAAAAAAAATTAAATGCCAAACTTTTGAAGTGTGCATAAAATTTCTATATATCATATTTTACAGACTAATATTGGTTCAAGATTTCATAATTATATATTTTTTTAATTTATATATTAAGTTTAGTGAATATAATAAGAATTATTTACTATTTGATATAAAAGGTTCAGCGGTTAAGAAAATAATCACTTAAAAAATCCAATTTCTTGTTTTAACAACAAAAACGTGAAATAAGAAAGAAATATCCTGAATTAAATATTTATCAGAGAATATCGATGTCTTGATGCACAGATATGTTAAGTGCATTTTTCGTGAATTCGATTTTATATTGAATCCTCAAATTGTAATATATTTAGTATTAATTGTGGTAAGTTGAAAACTATTATTTTAAATGGCAGAAATCCTGACAATTGTAGTTTTCAATTCACTTATAATATCTAATTAATATAGATATTATAAGTTATTGAAATCTAATAAAATATTTAAATGGATGTCCTGAAAAACTAGTGAATTGTCGCCTACCACATCCGTACACTAAGTCATCGATATTTATTAAAATTCCTTCAGCAATCAACAATAAAAAGTAAACATTTGAAACTTTAAAACCAATAAAATCAATTCAAATCTAAACAATTAATTTTTTGAAAATTTTTATTTAAAAATTTAATGATGCAAGGAAAATACTTTCGTTTATAAGAAAGAGGGTTATTTGTTCACAATTGTTCAATAAACGGTGAAACAATTTTGCTTTTGTACACTATATATAATTTTGTTTAAATTAAGCTTGATCAACCAGTTCAACTTTGTTCAAGCTCAAGGGGAAAATATTTTAACCCTTCGGGGTCCAAGGGTGCCCAATAGAACCACCACATTTTTTTTTGCATGCAACATAACTTCCAGTAAGTTTCGTCTGGAACCATTTAAAAGGTGCTTCATCCACAATATAGGAATATTTTTTGTATTTAACAGTGAATGGCACTACTATATTCAGGAAATTAATTTTTAATAGAAACACGCTCTGAGACAAAAAGTTAAAAATGTAGTCTCAAAAAATAATTATTACTCATACTTTTTCTGCTACCAAGTGTCTGATTTTTTTTCATTCATTAGCCCTTTTCTTTCCAGGACTTTAAGACTCAGTGTTGTCAATTTGCATCATAAAAGTACTATTAAAAATTAAGATATATTTTTAGTGAATATTTGTGTTAATCCAGACAAAAAATAGGCATCATTCATGAATATCAAAATATTCTACTGGTAAATAAAAATGAGTGTCTCAATTGGTTAATTCTAAAACAGTATTTCAATTTTTAGAAAGTAAACGTCCGACGTGAAAGTTACCATAGCGACCAAAGTTTATTTTTTTTATTAGTAGTCAAGTTATGATTTATTTTAAAGATTGTCTACTCGTTACACCCTGAACTTTTAAGTGCATACTAAATATGTTAAAATTTGTATTGGTGGCTTTATAAGTGTATGATTGGCAAACTTATATAAATATAAAAAAAATCTACTTATAAACTTATGATTATTATATAAGTATTTTCTACGGAAATTTGTTTATTGAGATGGTTTAGTAAAGGTAATTATACTTTCAAAGCAATATTTACTCTAAATAATAAAGTAACATCAATTTTAATATTCTTGTCCACAAATCTATAAAAAAAAAATCAAAGTTTTGTGGTGTGGGCAAATGAAAAGACAGCAATTAAGGGAGATAACCATATGTCCCTATTTGGACAGGACACATTGTTTGCATTTGCCATATCAACTGTCAGGCGAATATGTTTTTAACAAGATTAACAAAACAATTTCTTAGACAAACTACACGAACATCCCTTCATCCAGGTTTCAGGATGTTTTTACAGTTTGTCTCAGAAATTGTTTTCAAGATAGATTTTAGTGAAAAAAATATTTGTATAAAATAAATTTTGATATGTTAATCCGTGTATGCTTGGTAATTGTGGAAAGATTGTTATCTCCCATCCATCGATGAAAGATTAAAAAGTGTCTCTTTACATTTATAACAAAAGCATCGCAAAATGCGTTCATTAACACATTTTCTTCAGCAGAATAAGATCCCAGCCAGCGACGTTTCCAATTCCATGATTTTATATTTTATTCTTTGGAATAAGGCACTAAAGATGTCAATTTCCCAAAGCGTGTACGAGACCGAAAAGCAAGAGAAATGCACGTGCAAAAGTTCACCCAAGCGTTCAATGAAAGGGGTTGGCGCATATTATTTCTTCCTGCGCAATATTTAAAAAATGCAGTCCTGAATAGCACAGGTGTTTGCACAACATGTATTCAACAGTCCATCAAAAATCAACAAAGTGGTCGGAGTTGTTGAAACACCTGATCGTGTGAGGACAGGAAACTATTTCTCAATTTCTCTTATTTTTATGACAATGAGTCCTGGATGTTTATAATGCTCATTATTTCATTTGAAAGAAGCTTTTTGTATATTAAGTTTTACAGACGGTAAAGAAAATCAATAATTTTTTTTTGCCATTTCATATTCGGTTCAACAATTTTTCTTATTAACGATCTTCTATCAAAGTAAAGGATTTATATTAAATTCAAGACACCACATTGAAAATATTTCAACTCAGAATTTTTTTTTACATATTAATTTATTTTTACTTAATTTTTTTAATTCAATTGTTAAAATCGCAATACGTGAATCTCGTGTAACAACAAATTTCAAAAGTATTACACTCTCAAAATCATAGTGAATAATATATATTTTTTTAAATTAGATTAAATCAAAGATTCTTTTGATTTAGTGAATAAAATCGAATTGCTTTATTTTCTTAAGTTAAAACTTTCATTTTATAGATTGATGTTTATTTCTCCTTTTTTAAGATATTACATATAGTTTTTTTCTTTACTAAATTTTTGAAATTATTACAAATAAAAAGTTCCAGCACGCCATTGTTTATTCAACACTAAGATTTAAAAGCACTTTTAACCTGCTTCATAGCATTTCTTGGGTTTACTTTAATGCTCGCAATTCTCAAATACCTTAATTTTTAAAGGAGAAAGTATTTTTGATAATTTAGGTAAGATATAAAAAGTCAAGAAATATATATAATTACGAGGGTATATATTTGTAAGCTACATATTTACACAAATGATTTAAGATGAATACTTTGAAAAATTTTAATGACTTCTGAAAGTTGGATAAGCAATATAATGAGTTCTGGGAAAGAATGTTGATAATCCGGAGTAATTGCTCTCGAAACTTAAAACAAGTTTCCTGACTAATCCGAGATAGCTCGTATTTATGGCAAATACATGTTATCCTGAGTTAATTGTTAAGGGAAGAGGTTAAAGTACAGCTCTGTTGTCCACATAAGGCGTTGATTTACAGAACATTTGGACCCTCACATTTCCCCTTACATCCTTAATATTTAATTTTACTAACAAAACGTTATTAAAAAAAGCATTAAACTGTAAAACAAAATTTAATTCAATATCTAGTCTTGCCATTGTACAGAGGTTTGGTAAAGCCGCATCTTGAGCATGCTGTACTGTTTTGGTCATCATATCTTAAAAAATAAATTGATTTGTTAGAGAAAATTCATCACAGGGCTACTAAAATGGTCGTCCAAGAGTTTTATGGCATGAATTATGAAGGTAGATTAAGAAATTTGAATATGTGAAAAGGATTAGGGGAAATTTGATTCAACTGTTCAAATTTATCAAACAAGAAGATGTGGAGGGTTTAGATTTTAATATGAGTGATAGCACGAGAGGTCATGTGTTTAAATTGAACAAATCAAATTTTAATCGGGAAGGGAGAAAACCAAAAACACTATTTCTATAATACAGTAAAGAAATGGAACAATTTGCCAGTGAGTATTGTTAATTGTACAGGTGTAATGGATTTTAAGAAGTTAGATATTTATTGGAAGGTAGTTAGGAGATACTAGCTGGACCAACCTTGTTGGGCCTTGAGCCTGTTGTTAGTCATCAATATTTGTAAGATAAAAACTCGTCTTATAGAACATTGCGTTAAGAATATTAAAATACAAATACAACGTTAAAATACGCAATAAAAATCTATCAAATCTGGACATGTTTCGGGAGATACATCTCCCTTCATCAGCAGAAAATAAAATGTCCTAAAAGAAAAGACTTTTCATTTTCTGCTGATGAAGGGAGATGTATCTCCCGAAACATGTCCAGATTTGATATATTTTTATTGCGTATTTTAACGTTGTATTTGTATTTTAACATCAATATTTGTAATTGTATGATCAACTGGCTAAATCTGATTTCTTGGAAAGTAGAAATATTATTTGCGAAAACTTCTATTTTGTTGTTTGAAGTTAGTCATTTTTGCTTATACACCATTATTCTGCTTCCAGTTGGACAAAATGGAGCGGAACTACCACGCCACCACCATAGACTTCGAAGACGAGTACATCCCATCGGGCAGCTGGTATCCGCAGAGCTTCGACGACACGAACTTAGAACCATTCTTTCCCGAAAGCCATCCACCCCCCAACTACTCAAAAGACCCCGACCCGAACATCCACCACCACACGTACCACGACCTGGACGGCAGCAGAGGCTCTGTGCCCAACCAACTGACAAATGCTCCAGAACAGAACTCCGACAGTTGCTCGTCCGGCAGCACCAGGGAAGACCCGTTTTCGGTGCGATGCCGGATTCCTGTGCCGGATCTTGAGCCGGTGTCCGGCTACCAGTTGTGGTTGGAGACTTCCTTCATGGGTCGGAGGAACGAGCGTGAGAGGCAGCGGGTGAGGAGCGTGAATGATGGGTTTTCGAAGCTGAGGAACCGTCTGCCCCGAGGAGTCCAGATACGGAGGAGACAGAGCAAGGTGGAGACTCTGAGGCATGCGATTACTTATATAAAACAGCTGCAGAAGCTGGTGGATGGGAAAAGTAAAGAGGGGGGAGATGAAGCGTGAATGGACCTGTGGATATAGTTATTGTTATAGGGTGCCTTTACACGTTTGATTGATGTGTAGATAAAAGCACTGAGTCGAATGAACGTGTTCACACAGGAGATCGTGAATCGCTTGGAACATTTCGATGTGAAATGATTATTCAACTTTTAGCACTCAACTGTGACTTCTAAGATGCTAAAAGAACTAACTAACTGTTTTTTTTATTAATTGTACAGCTTGTTCTTGAGTTTGTTAAGTTATTCAGTTTAACTTTTCGAGCATGGATAGTAGATAAATCAAAAGGTTATAATCTCGCTAACATCAAAGTGAGGCCAACATGTATGGCCTCAGACACGTGGTTTATTACGTCATCCATTCATAAATTTTTTCTAGTTCGTTCATAAAAAATACCCTGTATTTCATGAAGTAACACATTTACAATTTTTTCCAAATCACAAGTCAATCGCGAACGTTTTTTCATTCATAAATTTTGAAAGGAAGTCACGTGTCTGGTGCCATCAGGTCTGAGATGTTTGCATCACGATGATGACGTCATATTCGCTCTACTACAGTTCATTCATGCTCGAAGGGTTAACTTGTTCGCGAGATAACTCTTAAACAGATTATTATTTTTGTCGTTTGGGAGAACCACAGATTTTGGGGGAAATAACAGCAACGGAGGTTAACTATTCCGTAAAAAGAGCGTAAACGTTAAAGACGACGATAAAATAACGATCTGTTCTTTAAAATAAATGAACACGAACAGCTTGATGAGTTTAAAAAACATCCGTTATTTGGTCGTATTATTGGTTGGTTCGTTTCTTGTTTTCTGTCTCTGCAAAGCAAATTATACATTTTGTCATCTAGTAGCAGCAATGATTTTAAAGAAATCAACATAAAAAGACGGCGGATAACTGTTTCTTGAAAAGAACATAAATGCCAAGTACAACTATAAAATTTCGACATATTCTTTAGTTTCCTGTTTTTCAAAATGAACAAGAACAGCATGTTCTTGAGTTTTAGAAAAATGTATTGTTCTTTAGCTTGTCTTCTCACCAAACAATCGAATATTCTGTCATTCAAGAACAACAAAAATTTCAAGAAAAAGAACCAAAAATGATTAACTGTTCCGTAAAAAAAACGTAAATGTCAAAGATGTTCTCAGAGTGTAACGGGCCAATGGGATATTTTTTGCAGCTTACCGTATGAAGGCTGATTTAACAATTTTTGTGTGAATAAAAACTGCTAATTATCGCTTCATTCGGATTCCTAATCACAAAAGAACTATCATGTTCATCCGGATTTCAAATTTAGAGACTTTGACTTGAGATACCGGAATGGTCAGTTTCACTGCCATGAGAAGAACTAGTCTCTAAGGATGTGTCAATATTATAATTCTGCTATCATAAGCAAGTGACTTAGCCTCATTCCACTCTGTTAGAACTAGTCATTTTTATATAAAAGTCACTGCACATATTGATTATTTTTGTATTAAATAGTAAAATAAAAATATATATGAAACTTCATTAAAATGTTTTTATATTTTAGAATTAAATAAAATTTAGAGATTTTAAGGCATATTACATAAATCTGAGTAAATTAAATGTTAATTTATCTGCATTATTATCAGGTAAAGAAGCATTATTTAATCATTTATTAATTTTGTTAGTAGTTTTACATTAAGACTCGTGCTTAGTTTTGTCAGTATTATGGTTTTTTGCAAGTATAACTATGTATAATAATATTTTAAATCATTGCAATTGACAAACAGAATCATTTTTATTGATAAAAAATTAAAAGTAATATCAACAGATTTAAAAACTCTTACGTTTTAAATAAAAATGTCTTGTTATTTACTACTTTTAAGTTATCAGAATAATCATAAAAATGTATAATTTCTAACAAATCAACAAACAAGATTTTTTTTTGTATAAATGTTTGGCTATGATGCTTTAATTCTAAAATAATAAACAAAACCCAATTAATATAACTCTTAACATAAAGCGAATATTGTCACAATACATAAATTGGTTAAAATAGCTTTAAATTACCTTTCATAGCAGATCGAGATCCATTTTCATTCAAAAATTTTACTTTCACTAGCTAAATATATCTTCAAACACGTTATTTTCCAGTTAGTACCAAACACCAGAATCACTTTTAAATTGCATATAAGAAACAGCGTGTAGTGTTTACAATGAATTGAAACTTTGAGTATATTTTATTGTCATGCAAGTTGCCCAACAGTTAAAATAAATTAACTTGTCTTGCATTCCAGGAAACACTTCGGGACATGGGTCGAAGAGTGAGCTCGTAATCGGAGGATTATCTGGACGATCCTTATCGTATTGTCACTCATACAGCCCAGATGTTAGGAGTGCTAGATCAGGTGTTTTGTTGGTCGTCTGACCATGGCCCAATAGCCCCAGTTGCTCAGTTGGTAAGGCGTTCAGCTACTAATCAGAGGATTGGTGGTTCGAATCCGGGCAATGGACTTGAAATAGAAAAGTAAAAAAGTAGTGATCTTGCGATCGGAGGGTTGTCAGCTTCGTTACAAAAATACTAGAAAGTCGTCCAGAATATCCAACAAATTATACTGGCGTGTATACGGGACTGGTGCACGATAAATCTGATCGGGGTCCAAAGTCCCGACGTCTATTAAAGGCGTTGGGTGCCAGTTCAGGTGTTTCCTCGTCATCTGACCATGGTTCTAAAATAACGAGGTGCATGTATGAATGTGTGTGTGAATGTGTATGTGTTCCCGGGTCTTTCCTTCGAGATTGACCCCGAACCGTCGCCAATAGCCCACTGTGTCGCTGTAGTGTGACAATGAATAACAAAACCAAACAAAACCATGGTTCAATATTATAAGGCAGTGTTCTCGAATCTTTCCTTCGGGATGTATCGTGAAGTGTCACCAAGCTCCATTGCTACTTTAATTCCACCAACGCACCTACCTTCGATCGTCATCTGACCATGGTTCAAAAATACGAGGCATCGTATCTTTCCTTCGAGATAGGCCCCGAACCGTCACCAATAGCCCACTGTGCAGCTCTAGTGCGACATTAATTAACCAAATCAACCAAACCCACCTACGGAGTAGGTCCCGAATCATCCCCAATTTCCCTTTGTGAAGCCGCATGGGTTAGTTGGAGTAACATTGCACTGGAGCTACACAACGGATTATTGGTTTGGTTAATTAACGTCACACTAGAGCGGCACATTGGGCTATTGGCGACGATTCGGATGGAAAGACCCGGGAACACATACATTCATACATACACACATTCATACATACACACTTTCATACATGCACCTAGTTATTTTAGAACCATGGTCAGATGACGAGGAAACACCTGAACTGGCACCCAACGCCTTCAATAGACGTCGGGACTTTGGACCCCGATCAAATTTATCGTGCACCAGTCCCGTATACACGCCGTTAATTTTTGCGGATGTTCTGGACGGCTTTTCTAGTATTTTTGTAGCGAAGCTGGCAACCCTCCGATCACAAGCTCACTACTTTTTCACTGTAATCGTAGTTTAATGTCTTGACGTTTATTCAGGTTGCGTCGGGTATCAGCTTAGGTGCTGAATTCATCATATGACCATGGTTTAAAAATAACGAGACATTACTTGGCTGCTGGGCAGTACGTGGGATTGGTTTTGTTTTGTTAATTAACGTCGCACTAGAGCTGCACAGTGGGCTATTGGCGACGGTTCGGGATCAATCTCGAAGGAAAGACCCGGGAACACATACACATTCCCACACACATTCATACATGCACCTCGTTATTTTACAACCATGGTCAGATGGCAGTACTTGGGAGTCCTCCCTACTAGGTCTGTATATAATGACAATTCTTTTATAACGAAACTTCTTTTTCACGTGTTCTTTCACAAGAAATATTCTCAAAAATATACTGTTTAAATATTAACTTCTTCGATACTTTGTAGTATCCAACATACAACAGAGATAAATCAAATATTCTTTATGTCATTAATATATTATCAATCAAATAAAAACATTTTACTTTCATTTCATTGATTGGTATTGATTATCACCCTAAAAATGTACACTAAAATCAACGTCTGTACGCTATAAGACTTTTTGAAATATTTGTTGTATGTGCTGAACTTTTTAAATTTGTGATGTCGTTGTTTACTGATAATTTTTGCTTTACAAATTTGTGAAATTCGATATAATATAGAAAAGAAACCACTGAACTCTGGTAACTTCTGGAGGGCTCAAAACTTGTTTCCTCTATGGACGCTTTGAATCCAATGTGGAAGCAGACATACTGTAACCCCAAATTCTTTTTAATGTGATTTAGTTGTGTTTTTTAATACCATGGCATTCTAGAAACATTAAATGTATATAAATATTATATTTTTCCTTATAAAATTACTTTTTATGTTGCCAAACAAATAGTTTTTGCTCTTGTTTTTTAACCACTTCGATTTTGACTTGCAAACGACTTTTTATTTTAATAGCAGATTGCATTTAAAATGGGTTTCCAAAGAAAATAGTAAAAGAAAAACACAGACCAAAGCAATACATGTCGGCTTATTTTAACATGAAATATACACGAAATATTGCGGTAGCGGTGAAAGTGGGTTACAGTTGTTACCTCTTCAATTGGCTTCTAGTCAACAAAATGTCTTGCCCAATCCAGAAATTTCAGTTAGCGATCAGTGAAAGAAACAAAGGAGATATGTATGAAATGTAGAACAAAAAAATATTGCAAAAAAGTTCAAGATGATTGTAATATAGGTATGCCTACTCTATATATATAATTTTTATTATACAGAATATTTTTTTATTTCACCAGTCAGGAAAAGGAGTTAATTGGAATTTTTCAAACGGCTGAGAAAGGTACACTTTAGTTCAATTATTTTGCTTCCGCACTTCCATAAATAAACAATGTGCATGTTCATCCATGTCCATTTTATTATTATTATAATACTCTAAGTACAAAACAATTTATTTTCATACGTAAACAATTATATTGAAATACTGACAAAAAAAAATCAAAATGTCACCTGTATTCTTTTTGAAGTTTTTAATTTAAAATGAATAAAACATTTAAAATACATTCACTTTCCATTTAATAATTTCAATGTTGAATTTTTCAGCATTAATCCTGCTTTTTACAATTTTCATGAAGTTTGTATGGTGATTTTTTAGCTGAAAAGCTACCCATTACTAATGGTAAATGTGCCTGTACAAATTAAAATTTTGAAAACTGAGTTTCTGTAAACGCAGAAAAATATATTGGAAAAGCAACTGTAGTCTGAATTAGTTCATTCTTGACAAAAGGAAAGATAATATGAGCCGCCTAGTTTCAAAACCAGATAGATCCACATTTTTCGCAAAATCGGTTTTTAAAAATATTTTTTACAAGTTTTCAATGCCCTACATCACTTAACAAAGCGGTATTGACCAAAAGTGTATGGGAGGGAATCCAGTCTAAAAATGTCTTCATATCCAAAAGTACGTGGCTGTCAATCGGTTTCGGCGTGTCCTGTAAAATTTATGAAAATGTATCAAGGGACGCTATTAGGGGTATGCGGCGCGTGCCACCGCACAAGGCCCCGCTTTTCTGGTGGGGGACCTGCGGTCATTAAAGAAAAACTGGCCAAAAAAAGTTTTACAGAACAAATTTCTTATTTTTTACTTATTTTTAAAATTTTTGACATGAAACGTGTTAAAAATCAGCTACATGAAATATCAAGATACAAACATGATGCTAATATGAATGAACGTACAATGTTCTTCCGGGAGGACGGACAGTAGGACAGTACAGCCGGTAGAATTTATCTTAACGATCATATAGTGGTGTTTCCTGCCTTTTAGCGAGACAATCGGTTCTACTACCAAAAAATTCAGAAAAAAAACATTTTACAAATTCCACTGTAATTTTTTTTATGTACAAAAGTGCTTCCGTAATAACTTTGGCATGTACCTTCTATCATTAATCTCTTAAAGCGATCCATTCCGTTCCAAATATCACGACTAACTTAAAGTTGGTCTCGTTCGATAAAAAGTGAGACTTATGTGATAAAAAAAATGAAAAAAAAAAATCAAAATACAGACTTTTTAATAAAATACAAATGCAACGTTAAAATGCACAATAAAAATCCACAATAATAATTGTACCCGCAGACTTTTCATTTCTGCTGCTGAAGGGAAGTAGTAGTATCTCCTGAAACATGTCCAGATATCGTGGATTTTTATTGCATATTTTAACGTTGCGTTTGGATTTTAATATTTCTAACGCAATGTTCTATAAGACGTTGATATCTTATAGAATTTTTATGTAATGAAGTTCTGTAATAAATAGTCTACTCAAATTATATGCAGACTCATCAAATATTTAAACAAATCTGATTGGCTGTTCAAAAATTTGAAAACTTATAAACAACTTTTTCATTCGAACTTATTCATAAATTTGTGTGGAGGTTAAAAAGGTCCCGCTACCGGGCTGATGGCTGCTAAGGACGACCTTGAATGGATCTATCTGGTTTTGAAACTAACTGGCTCGTACGTCGGGATAGTATACAACTGGATAACATCCAAATCGACATATGGGTGTGTATTGGGATTTGTATAGACAGCTGATTTGCAGTTATCCATATGTAAGTGCTGACCCAGAACGATACAACTCCTCCCAATATCAATAACGAAACATTTTTACACAGTTGCGTACAAAAGGGATTGTAGTTGCAGGGATACCTCAACGTTACAATCACCCTGAACGTTAACTTTATAATCGAGTCTAAAACACAGAAAATGCAGTCTCTATGACAACAGCGTGCGACTGTAGTAAGTCATGGTGGCCGTCGCTAGCAACGAGAAGGCGTTGGCAGCCACTGTCCATGCGCCACTGCACAATTCCTTGTTGGGTCCGATGCACGACGCGTACCCCATGACGTAGGGTATGTACGACTGCTGGTGTACCCCGTGGAAGAGGTGAGCCATGGGGCCTACGGCGTACACGGGTACGTCTTCTGCTCCGTGGGTCTCGTAGCTCATCGGGAATTGGGCGTCCTGGCGGAAGTCTTTGTTCACTGAAAAACAAATTTATTTTTGTTATAGTTGTATAGATGTTTTGAATATTAGAAATAAGTATTTTGCATCGAATGAAACGATGTGGGCACTTTATAATGTTATTAAGTATCCCTCTGATTGGTTGTTCCGGAATTTTCCATCATAACGTCACCGGTTTTTCCGAGGAACATACATTTTCAATTCTCCTAAATACTTTATTTTTCAATATTTTTTTTAATTATTGATGTGTAAAGAAACTAAAAGCCTTTCTATACACATAAATATTTTATTTTATATTTTAATAAATTTATTAAAAATATTAATAAATGTATTAAAAATATTAATACATTTATTAATTATATTAATAAATTTATTTAAAATATTAATAAATTTATTTAAAATATTTATAAATTTATTAAAAATATTAATAAATTTATTAAAAATATTAATAAATTTATTAAAAATATTAATAAATTTATTTAAAATATTAATAAATTTATTAAAAATATTAATAAATTTATTAAAAATATTAATAAATTTATTAAAAATATTTATAAATTTATTAAAAATAGTAATAAATTTATTAAAAATATAATAAAATTTTCTACAGCAGACGGTTCATGTTATTGTTCACGGTATTCTATTAGCATGTCCTATTTATACCATTATTTAACGTGCTGTATTTAATTTAGAATTCTTTCATACGTGAATTAGATATTCTAACGACTTGACATATTATATCGCCAAAGTTATAGTATGGAATCGGATATTTAAATTGAATATCAGTGATTTATTTTCTGTTGTTAAAACATGAAAATAAATGTTTTATTTACACAGTGCATTGGTTGATATAATGCTGAAAATGGGTGCACAAATTTGGCAAAAGCTTCAATAAATATACTCCGATTATTTTTTTTTGACAAAAACTAAAAAATATATACTCGTAAATTGTTCATAAAATTTTCAATACAACGAAATAATTCGTGATATTTGACGTTGCATTTCTTTTTTTCTGACAAAAAAAAATAATTCAAGCATAGATTACAACGTTTGAATATAAATTTTTAACAGTGTAACACAATTATAAAGTACAGTTACATATATTTTGAATGGGAAACAAACGAATTTTGTAGTCATCTGAAAAATCAATTTGCATTAAGCCAAAAAATACCAAGGGAACGCAACATATTGGAGATTTGTAGCAAACCAAATAGAGTTGTCACTCATTAAACATGTGACATGTGTCAGAAGAAGACTGAGTCACATCCTAATTTAAATAGAAAATATCATGAGAAAAAGACGCAATTTGGCTCAATTTTTAATAAATCTCCACCCATTAAACTTGAAATCTAACATCCCCACAAAACAGGTTTACTAATGTTTTAAACGTATTTACTAATTCATAATGAAAAGCTTAAAACATGGGTGCCGTTTCGTTAACGTAGCTACAATACTTCACGAATGTAGGAAACAGATAAATGTTTTCAGAAAGGAAAACCCGCCAGGGTTACAATACCTGCTTCTTCCTGAGTCAAGTTCCTATCTCGCGAATCTCTCTTGTATCCAGGGCCGTTGTGATATCCCAAAGTGGTGAAGGTCTTGTTGTCAACGTCCGATACTCCACCGAGACCTGTTGGGAGAATAAAAAAAAACGTTTTACACCTAACAAGCATCTATATGTGGAATGGTAATCAATAGATTATCGATCTAAATAAAAGAACATGTTTGTGGTATTCTTAATTTCATTAATAAATTTGACACATATCTTTCAACTTAGATATCAGATATCATAGTAGAATAAAATAGCATACATGCGTGCATGCCATTTTATTCTACTCTTACAAATTATGTCTAAATACTCTATTTATCTTTAAGTTATATTGAATACATTTTAATAAAAAAGTATTTTTTTTAAACATATTTATATAGTAAAGAGAAAATTGACATAATAATATACGGAAAAAATTGCTTTTAAAATAAAATTTTAAAGAAAATCGGTCAGATATAGTCTTCATTGTTCTCTAAGGTTTGCTTCGTAAATACTTTGTACAAGAAAGATTGCACTAATTTCCAACCTGGGACGCGACCTAACTTCCTATACATAATGGTAGGCCATTTATCTTCATATGCCGATTCCCTCCTGCAGTTATGGGTCCGGAAGCGCATACTGCATCCCATGCTATCATTCTACATGCGTTATAAAGGTTAGAGGGGTAATGTGTAAAAAAAAGTTTATTTATCCCCACAGGCGGATACACCCTGGATTTGAATAATTGCGCATTTTATGTCATTACAGCGATGTACTCGTACTGATTTTACAGACGTATTCACGCATAAAAAAAATTCCTTGTATAAAAATTGTAAATATTTTTATAATAACGATTTAATTTAGCAATTTAATCTTTGCCTAATTACTCCATTAAAAGTAAATTAAACAAACTGACTCACAATTCTACAGTATTTAAAAGGTTTATCACAACTACTCATATCAGAAAATTATCAAGTGTTTGAACAACGGATAAGTCACTACTACCTGCTGTTCATATCAGTTTTCAAATAAGATGTTATCAGTGTTTAACGTTTAAAGCTTGACTATGCTCACAGTTCATTCAGAGCTGAGATCTTTTTCAAGCACTATTTTCGCACGTGTTATGAAATTAGAATTAACCAAATAGTCTGACTTAAACTTAATTCGGGAACTGCAAACCACCAACAGCCAGCCAAAGATTCAATTTGCATTGTTTTAAAATGTAAAACGGCGCGTTCACATTAGAAATTGTGAGCTTATCAATGGGATTTAGGTTAAAATTGACACTATGTAGCTCCTTATAATCAAGGCTGAATATAGGAATAGGCTTCATATTTTGTAGCCTAGGTACCGCACCACACACACACACACACAGACACACACGCACACACACACACGCACACGCACACACGCACACACACGCACACACACACACACACACACACACACACACACACACACACACACACACACACACACACACACACACACACAAGAGTCAACTTGCAGAAAAAATTAATCAAAATCCTAATATGAAAATAGTATACTAAAATATTTTTAAGATGTGGGAAAATTTTATTTTTCTTAATAGATTTGTACAATTTAAATATACTCTAATACTTTTACGTTCTTTTTTTGGGGGGGTGGGATTCAACTTTTTTCTTTTATTTTTCTCACATATTTTTATTTTGCATATTATTTATTATCATTTTCATAGATTCCAGAGTACCATTGCACCTCGAGAATCCCCTCGAAACCGTTAAAAATTTGTAACATAGTATTGGAAATTTCTCAGCAGAAAATTAAGCGACATAACTGCACTCCATTGAAGATTCATAGGTAAGCATTTCTTGAACACATTATTTAAGATACCCCCCACCCCCACTCCTCCCCCCCGAAAAAACCATTGCTTTTGAATTTATGTCACTTTTGAAACAAGAATGCCACACGTAGAAGATATTTTTTAAGGTTGTTCCTGATCCTATACATCTAATATTAAACTAATCAACTATCTTTTTTCTACAGTGTTGGTCATTAAACTATAGCGGTGTACATGGTAATCAAACCCCCTGTCCCTTCTACGTTTTGAAGTGAAATGAGTATGAAGGTTGCCCTCACCAATGATGCTGGTCCCCCTGAGGGGGTAGTCCCCTCCGACCGTGAAGGTGTGGGAGTGGTCGGCGGTGACCACAATCAGGGTGTCCTCCTCGTCTGTCAGCCTCCTGGCCACCTCCACAGCCTGGTCGAACTCCAACCCCTCCTCGAGAGCCTTCTGGGCCCAATTCATGTGGTGGGCCATGTCGATTTTGCCACCTAAATGGAAATACAACACAATTTAAGATGCCTTGTCACAAGGCATTTTATCGGAAAACATCAAAATATCTGTTTAATAGATGACGTCAGAAACACACACAAGTGAAAATAACCTATTATTAATATAAACATAGCCACAATTTTATGAGAATATCAACACAAATCTAAAGCAGAAAAATCACAGGATAGAGATTCGATCTGGTTAAAACCACTTTTCAAATAAATCAGTCGTTTCTCCTTGCTTTTGTTGCATTAAAACTTCAAACTTGTTTCATTAAGTTGCCCAATTCCCAAACGTCTCCTGTCCACTTTAAAAAACTGTCCTTTTGAAATTTTAAATCAAAAAATAATTTCGTTTTAAATTTTTTTTTTATCTCTGGAATTAAGCAAATGTATGCTGTTTTACACATTAAACAATGTTGTTTCATAAGTAAACTATGTTGTTTTACACATTAAACGATGTTGTTTTACAATTACACAATGTTGTTTTACACATTAAACAACATAATATGGCATAATTTTATACAAATCCAGCTTCATTCCGAGTCAATATTTTTTACTCAGGCAACGCCGGGGACTTTATTTAGTGATAGTAATAAAAGACAATAAACAAAACTGCATTAAAATTTTTAATTACATCAATAAGGACACTTATATATAATACCATTTAACCTCAACTAAATATAAAAATAGTTTTTGGTAACGGTAGAACTGCGGAGCGAAACGAAAGTTAATTATTCTTTGATTGCTTAATGGTAATAGATAATATGACAAAATAATAAAGTTCTCACGATGTCTACTATATTAGAGTAATTTAAATAAAAGTGTATGTAATTGTCTAGAAAATAAGTCATCGGAATTTATTTAAAAAAATCCACTTAGAGAGGAATTCCACGGCATCTTACGAAACAAACAGTTTTCCACCGATCAAGCATAAAAGGAAATTACGCGCATATCTTTTTTTTCCCCCTTCTTTTCCAATCCATTCTTTCTGAAGGAAGCAGATTTCATGCATTTATTCGAAAAACGTCAAAGAAATGTGCAGCTTTATTATTGTAACATGCAAATAACGGCCTTCGCCCGGCGCGATCTGATGCTGTTTTTTGCTGCGTGATTTACAAAGGTTATTTCAGCCGCCATTCCTTTCTACCTATACCCTACTCGCGAACGATTGGAAACGCATCTTCTTCTAATGGAGTATAACTTAGTGCGGATCACGAATATGCAATGATATGGATTCTTTGTTTCTCTTGCTCTTTAACAAAAGGAATCGGTTTATTTCTCAACTCGAATATGCTATGCTCACACGTGGAGAATGTCGCCTGCTATTTTGTTCAAGATCATATAGACATGCAAAAAAAGGTATAGATTTTTCACGGGGGGAGGGGGTTCAGTGACTGAGGAACAGATTTCTTTATGTACCTTATTTCACCCCTCATCTAGAGGGATGGTTTCTTAACCCCCCCCCCCCCAAAAAAAAAAAAAAATCAACAAACTTCTCCTCCTCACTAAATTTCACCCCGCCTCTCCCACCTAGGAATTTTTTTCAAAAAAACTCCACAAAAAAGCTACAGAAATCTGTAGGTATTTGGGACTAAAGATTATTTTCTGAAGATTAATTTCTACAAAAAATTTGCAGATTTTTTTCTTCAAAAAATCTGTAGTTTTTTTCTTCTTCAGGTCCAAATAACTACAGATTTCTACAGAAAATGGGTAGATATTTTTCTTCAAATAATCTGTAGAAAATTGCCTTCAATCTGAAATAACTACAGATATCTGTAGATTTTTTTTTAAGATAAATTTCTAGGTAGGACAATTTACGTGGTGAATATTCAAATATATTTACTTACTGTGGCATATGCTTTTAGGCTATACCAACAGTACATTTCTGACATATGCACTTTACAGAAGTGTTTTAATTAATAAAATGTAAAAATTATAATTATCTTTAATATACAATTTTTTTTATTATTTTTATTTTTGGAGATTTTTCGAAGAAGTTCCTAAGTGCATAAATATATACAGAATTTATTTTCGCCTTGAAATTACACATATAAACACACCATGATTTTTTAAAAAACTGAAATCTAAGTATTACTACACAATTTCAAAGAAATAGTTTTTCTATAAAAATGGCGTCCTTAACATATGATATTAAGAAATTAATAAAAACATTAATAAAACAAAAAATTAATAAAAAAAATAAATTAATAAAACAAATAAATTAATAAAACAAATAAATTAATAAAACAAATAAATTAATAAAACAAATAAATTAATAAAACAAATAAATTAATAAAACAAATAAATTAATAAAACAAATAAATTAATAAAACAAATAAATTAATAAAACAAATAAATTAATAAAACAAATAAATTAATAAAACAAATAAATTAATAAAACAAATAAATTAATAAAACAAATAAATTAATAAAACAAATAAATTAATAAAACAAATAAATTAATAAAACAAATAAATTAATAAAACAAATAAATTAATAAAACAAATAAATTAATAAAACAAATAAATTAATAAAACAAATAAATTAATAAAACAAATAAATTAATAAAACAAATAAATTAATAAAACAAATAAATTAATAAAACAAATAAATTAATAAAACAAATAAATTAATAAAACAAATAAATTAATAAAACAAATAAATTAATAAAACAAATAAATTAATAAAACAAATAAATTAATAAAACAAATAAATTAATAAAACAAATAAATTAATAAAACAAATAAATTAATAAAACAAATAAATTAATAAAACAAATAAATTAATAAAACAAATAAATTAATAAAACAAATAAATTAATAAAACAAATAAATTAATAAAACAAATAAATTAATAAAACAAATAAATTAATAAAACAAATAAATTAATAAAACAAATAAACCCCCATCTATATGTCTAACTACAGTAGTAAAGTTTTCGCATATATTGGAGGGACTCGGGGCACCAGAAGAAAGTAAAAGTTATTCGGCGTTCAAGTGACTGTGATGCTACTTTAAGCGCCTTTTTCCGAAATACCAAATGAAAGTCGCGTAATAACATGAATTATTTTACGTGACCATTCAATTTCTACTTGTTTTCAAAAATAAAAAAACAGTTTTATTGAAAATAATTGAACAAGAGTTAGCGAGATTCCTATTTTAACTCGACCGTTTGTGTGTCTGTAAATTTGTTCGCTACGCGTTTACGGCCATACGCGTTGTTCGATTTTCTTCAAATTTGGCACGAATGTTGCTTGTAGTCATTAAAATCGATGTATATATTATTTTTCTTTCTTTTTTTGGTCGCGAGGTCTGCTGTTTCCATAACTACTAGGTATTCATGGCATTTGTCCGTGATTTGTCCCCTCCGTAACTTTTTGTTATTATACGCTAATGGACGTAAAATAAACCCAATTGTTTAGTGGCAGGCTTAGTTAATGTTCAGTTTAGTTAGCTTTTATAAACAAGGTTTATTTTACGTTAATTTACATATGATAAAATAATAACAAAAAGATGGGGGGGGGGGCAAATTACGGACAAATACAGTGGAAGGGCCCACACGTGGTTGAAATACCATCAACATAGAATCCTCTTAGATAGTTCATTGACCGAGTATTAGCGATGATGTCCTGTTTTAAAACGACCGTTCGGCATATTGTAAATTTGTTTGTTACGCAGCCACAACCAAACTTGTTGTTCCAGTTTCTTCAAATTTGGCGAAAATGTTGCTTGAAGTCATTAACTACTGTTCCCAGAACGACTAGTTATAGTATTTTTCACTCAACTAACCTTCGACCAGTAAAAAGAATCCGTCCTTGTTTCTGCTGAGTATTTGAATGGCCTTCTCTGTCATTTCAGGCAGTGTCGGGTATTCCTTTGGCAATCCCGGTCTGTCGGACACGTACGGCAAGTGATCAGCGTGGAAGAGGCCTACGGAACAATATTATATCAAACAGTAGTATAACATAGCACATTAAAATATCAAACAGTACGTATATGCAGTTATGTATATTGATATTAATAACAATACTAAGTCAACGCATCATTATAGTGATAGGACACTTGATTGTTTTATATTAAATATATTTTTCATCAGAATAGGATAAAGTTATAGGAAGTTTTAAAGTAGAATTTTAACGTTACATCAAAATTTAGATAACACCATGTCACAACTAAAGCCCTTATACTATTTTAGTTTTGATTTCCCAGTTAATATTCAATCGGTATAGAAAAATCCTACTGACGTTTACTAAGGATTATTCTTTATAAATATACACTTTGGGGTAACGGTTATTACAAAGAAAGCTAATTTTTATTACTACAGAATTCTAAATTATTCTGCAGTCGCTATATAATTAAAACTTATTTCATTTTTTATCCCTTTACAAATATCATATGGACTTCGCATTCTTGCACAGTCTCATACCGATGTTAAGACACTATTTCTAATTAATTAAAATTTACATGAAACGGGAATAATATTTTTCTTACATTGGATATTGGTATGTTACTAATTCACGTTATCAAGATAATGCCTTAACCCGGGCCAATTATAAGCATAATATACAACTGCCCAATTGCTTTTTATCTGCTAGCTCCCGTGAAGAAAGTTCTCTACAAAGCCATATTAACGATATTGTATTTTTTTTTGCAATTTACCATGCATACTTCCAATGCCTTGGATTTCACGATTCCATTTATAATTTATTAATACCCATATTCAATGTACGATTTACTATATTCGATTGAAGACTGCTCAATTAAGCCACAACTGCCCGGAAGAATAGTCCATGGCTTTGACCACGTACATATTTTGTGGAAAGACGGCTTTTGAGAGAGCATTGCAAATTACTAGAATGGGCGTAACCTCTTTCCTCTTGGGATATATGGTTGTTCGGGTTTTTTCTTTGTAAAATGTACAAGTGACGCCTTCATGTCACAGTATTAATGCATTTAAAGACTAAAAGAAATTCACCTAACAAAAAGTCCACCTCGTTAGGATCCAATGCCTTAAGATCTTTGGCATCAAATATGGCTTTTGCGTTGTAGTTCTTGGCCTTCTTGGCCGCCTTCCACTCGTCCAGAAGGTTTCTGGAATCATTTCTGGAACCAGCGCCTCCGTCCACGTCCGCCTGGGTTCTTGGAATGAAATGACGTCTTCCGCCCCCCATGATCACCTGTTGGCAGGGAACAGAACATTAGAATACCGATGTACCCAAGTTTTTTGCTTTTCAGTAATGAGAAAATGCTATCACAAAAAAGTAGCGCCAGCGATTGGGAATGTAGGGAAGGGGTATGTGCCTCCCTACTATTTGAAATTTAAACATATTTTCATAGAAATCGTAAAGAAATTGGATCACTCTCACACAATCACCCCATCCCCCTTTCCCAACTCTTACCTCGACTTCTTACAAAACCTTTACTTCTTACCGAGACCTAGTTATAATAATGCAATACTTCAACATTTCTACAATGTAACCAGTGGCGGCCCGTGGTCAAAAATGGTAGTGCAGCCGAAATCATATGATCCCCCCCCCCCCCCCCCCTATTTCCCAAAAACCATACATGAACGGAAATTCTTTGTTATTCTCTACTCAAATCAAAATTTCTTTTCAATTTTTACGAAATGATAACATGCGAAAAAAATAGAAAACACTTACTTATATTTTAAAAATTAAAGCAATCCTGCATTCTTTTAAACATGCTAATCGGTCAATTTTAATATTAACTTAAATAACGAAACAACAGCAGGACCATGTCCTGAAACAACGGCACACAGTAAATGTATCACAAAAACCATTTCCGTTTGGAGATATTCTCGTAAGTTCTCGTTTCATTCCACGAGCCAATCAGCATATCGAACCTCAAGTACAGCTAAAACAAGAAAATTCATTTCGGCTGTACCTTCTTACACATGCAGTGCATTAGCATGGGGGGGGGGGGGGGAATCTCCATACTACGTAGACGTTGCCATGTCAACGATGCAGCCGATTTCGAATTTCGCTTTTTGGCTGCAATTTTGATTGAATGGAGTTTTTCTTCCTCCTGAATTGCATTACGGTAACAGGCTTGATATTTATAGCATATTTTGTTTACTACCGTAGAAATTTCATTTTCAATTCTAATCTTCATTTAAGAAAATTAGTAAAATATCTGATTTTGGTTTTAAAATACACTAATGAATTTAGGTGCAGCCCGGGTGTACTTGCTGTAGTGGACGAGCCGCCACTGAATGTAACATATCTTACGAAGTTAGTTAGCTGTAAGGATGGATAAACGATGCACTCCGATTGACTGATGAGGATGCCAAAATGTCGCCAAATTAATAAAGATGTCGCCAAGTGAATAAAAAATGTTGCCAAATGAACTAAAATATGGTCATATTTGTAAAAATATCATCAAGAAATTATTCTCAAGATTATTATAAAATTAATATCATTTTGCACACAACCTCGAAACAAAAAGAGCGTCCCTCTCTACATGAGATTTAAAAAATCACCCCCCCCCCATCTCCCTTCTCTCCCCTTAATTAGCAGAAATGATTTCTTATTAAAACCGCCAAATGGCGCCACGATTAAGAAATCGGCTAACGCTTTTGAGTAAAGCTATATATAAAGGAGAGTGTCTGTGGGTTTGATTTTTTATACAAATCTACACTTTCATTCCGAAGTAACAGTTTTTTTCCCTAGCAACGCCGGACATTTCAGCTAGTATAATATATAGTAGTAGATATGCTTCACCTTTATGTTTTTCCCTGGTTGGTCGTGGACTAGTTGGTGAGCGATGTCCGAGCATTTCGGGTTAGGGGTTGAGGACTCCCAGTTCCTGCTCGCTGTGTGCGCGAACAGGCCGGCAGGTGTCGCATGCGTCACTCGAGTAGACGTCACAAATCCGGCCCACTTGCCTACATAAGAAGTATGGACTCATTGACAGTATTCAATGCATTAGAAATATAAATTAAAACTAATTTACCGAGAAAACGACTTTACAATGTTACAATTTTTCTACCGCGCTAAGAGGGTTTAAAAAAATATAAAGATAAAGAAATTCTTTATGAAAAAATATACTATGTGAGTGTTAGATTCTTTAATATTTAGCTCTTGTTTTATATTTTTAATCAGTTTCACGACCAACGTGAAGACATTTTGGTCACGACACATTTAACGTATCCCCAACTTATGTAAAAGTATGTTTGGTTGAAGTTACCTGGAGCTTAACCCAAAACTCACTAGCCCTGAATTCGATTTATTTTTAAATTCACAAAATAAATTAGAGAAAGTTTATATTTATGTATTTTTAAACTTTGTATAGTGTTAAGAAGTTATAATCGCCGTACAGTGAAAATTCAATAATAAAATATCACTTCTGAAATAATCAAAGCTTTATACGTTGAACTAGACATTGGGTAAGGGATTTTTAAGCAAAAAAAATCTGCGGAATGGGATACACAATCCTTGACTTTGCACATGGATAGAAAATATATTACAAAATACTTAGATATTGCTAATAAAATTTTTATAAAAATATTAATAACGGATTTTTTGCAGTAAGGTGACGTTATATATAAACATTTATTTAACAAATTTGTTAGCAAGTTACGTTTATAAATGTAAAGGAAAATATAAAAGAAAACTATTTTTTTTGTAATTTTTTTTAATATATACGAATAATACAAATGCGAATACGCGATATTAGTATATACCGTAAACCTGAATGAAGTACATATTTTCCGTACCTTCGTCCTGTGCCCAGTGCAGGATGGAGTCGACGTGCCTGTCCTTGTTGACAGACGATTCGCAGTTCTCGAACTTCACCCTCCCGTCCACCCCGATGGTCCCGTAGTTGGCCTTCACCCCGCACAGATACGCGGTGGCCGAGTTGGCTGAGTCAGAGGTCATCACATCCACGCCGTAAGTCTGAAAGTACAAAATTGGTTTCTTAAAGCGTTTCTTGCTCACGATTTCATAAATGAGTTTATTTACCTTAAAAAAATATCGGAAATGATGATGGTTATTTTGAAATAAAATTGGTTACGATGCAAGCTATAACCGATGCGTTCTACTTAGTAAATAGGATGGCGATTGACAAGTTGATATAATGTCGGACTCGTGATGTTTAGATTATGAGTTCGAGTTTTATAAACTAAAATAAAAATGTGTCATATCGATAAACGAATACACCTTAAATTGTCAGCGAATGAATAAAAAAAAGCATCGGCTATTAGACAAGAGGTGCTGGTCTCCGATTCTAATCTGATAGATTAAATGTGTATGAAAGAAAATTCTTGTAACCACCCTCTTTTCAAATCCCGATTCCCTTTTTTAAAACCACTTTTAAAATTTCTTATCAACCATTCCTTTCAATAACTAAGTACAATTTGCGCCTTTTCCTCTTTGCACCTAACACTCTCTTTTTCCCAAAACAAATCGCGTGGTCCCATGATTTTTACTGAGTCTGCAAAGCTCTCACTTTCCACACGAATATTTTCGCATTCCCCATCACTCAGAGACTTCTTAAGTACAAATGCACCCTTTTTCCCTAGAGGGATTACTTCGCCCGATCAACGACTGTGTTTCCGACCATAGAGTAATGATACAAATAGAGGAATAAAAATGTTGATTTCCGTGTGTCCGTCATTGAAACCACGTGATATGTGGAAATGCCAATTCATTCATGCGCCAATATTACTTGGCAGGCTTTGGCGACTTTAAGAACTAAACGAGATCGAAGTATTGCAATATGGTTTTGTATTTAATTTTGTATTTAAATATAGTTTTTTTGAACGAGTGGCATAATTTAAGGGAGTTTAACAGATATATTAAGGAGATTTTTCTTACTTTGTAGTTTTGAAATAATTGCATTACGTTTTTATGTAAAAAATTTACCATAAGCGAAGTTCTTTCAATTGTTATTTTGTATACTTCAATAAGAAAATATGAACAATTAAACCTGAGAAATATAAAGAGTTTCGCTTCTTCGAGTATTGAACACAAATAAAATATTTTCGTTTCGTTAATGAAGAGGAAATATTTAGCGCATATTGTTTGAAAATAAGTAAATACGTACATATATGTTAAAAAGTTGAATACGGACAGAACTCCTTATCACCAAAAGAGAAGAAAGTGCGCCAAATTTGAAACTCCGGCAGATGTCTGATCGCCAAATGTGGCAGGGCTATAACCACGTGATGTGGGTTTTTCTTTTCAATGTTGACACCGCGGCCTTACGAGAGTCTGGTATTGAAGGCGCTCTCTATTTAATATTACAACTCTCTGTTTCCGACGCGATCATTATCCCTATTTTCCCTCTGCATTTATTGTAACAAATCCCTATGTAATGTCATTCCTTGCTTTGCCCTAGAATTGCTTCGAGACAGACGCTGAACCGCTGCACTCTCTTGTTCGTACATCTAACGAGTCATAATTAATAAATGTAATAATTTTTTTAATTTTCAGAAATATTTGATTTTTGCAAAGACACAGTTTTAGAATTAATTTAACGAATTGGAATATAAATGTGAAAGTTTGATAAAGCAGTTTAGGTTGTCATTTAAGGCCATGCTAGGCTTTGAATTATTTTATTATTGATTTCGGATACTAAAACTTTACAAATATTTTATATAACTTATTTATTCGCACCAAAGACTCCGATTAAACTTTAACTCTTATTGCGCAAACTTTTTAAACACAGCATTTAAAAAAAAAATAGGTAAATTATACTCTTATGTAAATTTTATTAATATAACAATTTTTTTTTAAAATAAAATTTTGAGTTTTTGGATTTAATTACATGATAATATGACATGCCTTTTATTTCATAGACTTTGAGTGTAAATTTAAAACAATGGTATAAAAATTGAACAATTGGATATTAATATATTTATCTAACAAAATATAACTATATTAAATGAATAAATAAAACTTTAATAAAATATTAAACTAAATTTTGAAACAAGAATAAGTGTCAGAAAAATATTGCAACATGGCCAAATGTGAATTGTTTAAAATGTGAATAACAACTTTCCTAATATAAATATGAGGAAAGTTGTTATCTTCAAATCTGGTTCGTTATTTTTTTGAAAGTCAATATTTTAAATGACACGCATGTCTACAGTCAACTTCTATGATTAAAATGTAAATTCAATCTAAAAATCAGCATTATTTTACCAGTTGTTTTCAAGATTGATCAATAGATTGATAAACTGATAGATTCTTTCGCTTGATATTAAAAATCTGCGATGACGTCTTAAAAAACGACGAAATAAATTTCATCAGGTTGATAAATATTTAATATAATGTAATTATTTATCGAACGTCTGCTTCCACAAAAATGACTAAAGTTTCTTCAAAAAAGAGCATGCATTTTTAACAATGCAGTTTTCCCAACACTACACAAACAATATAAACTCATAAAAATACTCAACATTGAAACATTTTTCAAAAATAAATATTCGGGATAATTTAGTAAAGCAATATCACTTTTAAAATATCTAAAATTGATGGATTTTTCCGCCTCAAAAAACGCGCGTTGGAAATATTAATAAAAAAAAAATCTCACAATGAAAACAATTTTACAATTTCGATATTTTTCTCAACGCTTAGGTATGGCAATGGTATATACTTTTAAAAAATGTAAAAGGGTGGTAGTTAAAATAGTAGAAAGCAGTTGTTTAACGGCTACATGGGGTGTGAATGTGTTAAACAAATGGAAAAACCAATATCCCACCTTGGACAGCGACACATGCGGAAACTGGTCGAAGGTGAGCAGTTCCTCCACCCCTCCCTTCTCCTTCTTCTGGCCCTTGTAGATCCTGGTGGAGGTGACGGTCGTCATGCCCATACCGTCCCCTAGGAACAGGATCACGTTCTTCGCACGGTTCTCGTTCCGGTGGAGGTGGAGGCTCTCATGCAGGTACTTCTGCCCGTCCCTCTTCCAGAATTCAGATCTATCTGCGAAAGACAACATGGCTACAGAGTACATCCTCTCTACAATCGCCCTTTCGACTACAAACAGGGTTACAGTTTGGTTTAAATCAATTGTATATATATATATAATATATATATATATATCTCGTCTCCCCACTTTAAAATTATAGCATTACTTTAATTCATTTTCTTTAACTTTGGATATCTCCCCCTTTTCCCAGTACCAAAGCACCTAACATATTTAATATCAAGAGACAATATCCCACTCTTAGATTTCGGATGAGTCACCATTACACATGTGACTACGTTCACTCCCACGCAACTTCTAAAAGACGAAGTCAAATAACTAGAAAATGCAAAGTAAAAGTCGAGGAACCAATCAGAAGTGTCCAGGGTGTATTCTCTTTCTCAAAATCTCCATCTTGATACAGATTCACGATGTAACCTCGAAGCTAGGAGGTCTTGCTCTGAAGTCCTGAACAATAAATGATTTGAACATAATATTTCAGCCTTTGTTTGATACCATCCTAACTGAACCTGTCTATAACTAGAACGACTGCACTTCTAATTGATTAATTCTTGATAATTCATTAAAAGCGAGGTATCTTACGAGCAGCATATTCAAATGCGGAAAATGATATTTCTCCCTCCTCTTTAATATTAAAAGAAAACAAGCATTGTGAAAGAAACATGTTCATAAAGAAAAAACGCATTTAAATGCCGATAGTGTAATTTTTAATTTTAATATTTAAAATAAAAAGTTTTGTAGATAGAACATGTTTTTATATTATTGCAATGTAAAAAAACATGTTCTGTTCTGTCCACTATTTATATTTTTAACCTACTGAAAAGCATGTCAACTAAAACAAGAGAGAGGTTATCAATTCGACTGTTATGTATTTTTTCAAGAATGTAATATAATAGGAAAATATTTTTATTGGATAGGTAATGTTTTGCTTGGGCACCTTTGGAAAAAAAATATCCGATATATATTATCCGGCATTTAACTATCTAAAATTCTCAATTAACCGGACCGTTTGAAAAAAAAGTAGGTATTGTCCGATTTCGAAATTTTTTTTTTGGTTGGATATAAAAAAATCTACTTTGGCATAAACTTCAAAAATAATCAGCTAACCGGCTGTTATAAATCCTTAAATATCGATTCACCGGACCTATACATTGTTGAGACAATATAGTTTTGTTTACGCGGTATTTATTAAACCGATTCCGAGACGTGGAAATATGTGAGCAACAACTTGAATTTGGGTGAATAATAGTAAGTGGCGAAGTTGAAAATATCATTTATTTATAGCTTGCATAAAATCTTTTTATCTTTGATGAAAAAAAAAAATTAGTCGCCACATAAGAAAATATATGCAAAGAAGATAATCCATTGACCTCTATTCAATAAAAGGAATCGTTGACTTCAAAACGGAATTGCGTAGTTAGTAGTCCATTATCAAATTATTAAGATCAAGAATTTATATAATATTTTTTATAGCCTGTGAAAGCCACCAAGAAATTTATTAGGACCTTACATTTGACAAACAGCCCACTCAGGAGTTCACCATTTTCATCGCCATCTCAAGGCAAGAGATAGAAGATCTCGATACGCACCATTAAATCTACTTTACGACCGTCCTTAGACCGTTTGATCATCCTTTCACAGTCTGAGCAGCAACGCAGCACACAACACAAGGCTAGGATTGTTGCACCCTAGAGTTTAAAGGTACGGAAGCTTATCAGGACAGATGCGATCTCCCAAGCCTCGTTTAATGAAGAGACATACTTTGAGGCACAAAGGAATTTTTTTTTTATATATTACATGGAACCCTGTAAATGAAATCGAGCCTTGCGTGTTTCTTTTCAGGTAGCTATAACTTTTGATGAAATGGGCTTTAAATCCTTCAAGATAAGGTAGAATGTAACAGGGCTTTGAGACAGGAGGCCCTTAAATGGGGATGTTTTTTAGACTTGGTGTGATTTGCCTTTCAACACAAGTAATACAACGCGAATCACACTTCATCAAATGTCGAAGAAAATGCCTGAATGCTTCATTTTGAATAATCACTACACAGGGGTATTTTTAACACTATCTGATGTTTAATATGCAAAGAAAATCAAAATTTATAATCTCTAAAGATTAATATAACTTAACAGTTAAACGGACTACATAAAAAAACGAGTGCTATACATATACAGGTATAAGAAAAAATCATCGCTATTAAAAAAATTAATTAATTCTTATACTTGTGAAGAATAACTATCACAGTGCACACAATGATTTACTGCAAGAAATCTTTGGAGGACTGTTATGGTTATTTTTTACTAACTGCGTGTTTTCTAAAATTAAAATTCCAACGCTTTTATAGTCCTTGACTGTAGCACGAAAAATAGATAATAGTTGGGCAAGTTCAACAGTGTTTGACTTGGTTGAGCGACCTAATTAAGATAAAAAGGTAAAAGTATTACACGATTATCGAAGTATCACTCTTATGCCCTACTGTGTAAAAAATAAATTTATCAATTTTTTTCTTACAGATAACGTGAGTAATCTCGAAAAAGATCAGTGAAATACAACGCTGTGTCTTCGGGGTTATTTTATCATTTAATCTCTATATTTAGATCATTCTTTTTTTAGTTGTCAAGTGTTTTTACTAAGTGGCTAGACATTTTCATTTTTTTTTTAAAGTTTTATGATAAAACATTAGTTTTTTTTCGAAAATGTGTTATATTAATAATCATAGGAGACCAAAATAGGCAGAATAGAATTCTGGGAGGGGGCACAGTCCAAAGATGTACTCGGAGGGGGGGGGGGAGGGGAGGGAACATGTTAAAGTGATACAAACCCTCCCGAAATAAAAGTAAACAATTTTCTTTTCATACATTTTAGGTCATTTATTACTTAATTAAGTCATCATATACATAATTAATTACCTAATTAGCATACATTTAATAAAATTCTTAGGTTTAATTTTTAATAGTTTTATTAAATTTTTCCCGCTTGTACCCTCTTCGAAATAAATCTCAACTTTACCGAGGATTTACTTTTGAATTGCATTACCTTGAGAATTACATTACGGGTGAAATACGGAATTGTCAATTTAGAAAGTCACTAGTCAACAAAGGGGAACATCAGAGAAATGCAAGGTGACCATTTAACCTATTGTACAGACGTGACTGACGAACGCCGACTTATCTGCCCTAAACCTTGATAGTCATCACTACCGTGTTGGGACATCGGAGGAGGAGCTGGCATTTACAAAAAGACATTGTAATATTGTGATTATTTCATAGGAGTGAGAGATCACTGCATATTAAGACTTCCTGAGTTTGTATAGAACAGGACAAAAACTTTGTTATTTTTTTACCTATATAAGTCTTCCACTATTGCATAGAGTAAAAAAGAAGTCGACAAAGCTGATGGTAGAGGGGGGGGGGGGGAGTACGAGCCTGTATGCCCCTCCCTCCCCTGGATTCGTCAGTGATCTCAATTACCCACGATTTGAGTCAAATAAGCAAAAATCGTAATCATTAGACCAGAGAAAATCAATTTAGCATACATCAATATGATGACACTTAGCCAAAAACGTTCAATGCACTCGACAAAAATAAAGTTTACTAAAATTTCTTTAGAAATTAGATTGTAGATGGTAGTCACATCATTTTGACATTGAAATGAGAAGACTCTAAAGTATTTTCAACAAAATTTATATTTTATAATATATTTTCTGTTAAGGATACTCTAAATATTGAAGAATTTTCGTTGAAAATAAATGAGCAAAGTTCGTTAACAACTTTAATAAATCAAACATAGAAAAAGTATTGCCATATATCAACCTTTTTCTAACTGCCATTTAAAAACTTTTGAAACGTATCTTATTCTTCAAATACATGAAAATTTTTCTAATAAAAATGAATATTGCAATGAGTATTCTAAGAGAGTAAATAATAAGCAATATTAATTCAAACCTTAAAGCAAGTCGCCATATTGTGTGCAAAATGTTTTCATGTTTGTAATCTGGCTTATAAAGGATATTTTAATTCTTTTTTTTTTTCTAAAAATATAAATCGCAAACATTTGAACTATGGAAGAACTTCCACAAGTCCCCTGCACAGCGGATATTCAGAGGCAGATGAGGATCGACAATCCTTCGATTATGAGCTCGGCACTCTCCGACAAAGCCACAGGGATCGATAGCTACAATGCGTATGCAACCCAACCACTATACTATACTATGCAATCAATATTTTTTTCAGCATGTGATACAAAAACTAAAACATCTCACTGATGCCAGATCTAATTTCAACCCAACCAGACATTTACAAATTGTTTACGTCTCTAACCCACGAATGTGAACGTTTCCATGAAATATTACTCAAAGCAGACACAAACTGTCAATATAGCACCGTAGGCATGTCTCTGTATAATAAATATGACCTCGTTTCACAGTTTTCTCTTGAAGCACATTGAGTGTAAATACTTAGTGGTAAATATTTAACCCTTGACTGGCTATGCTGCGGAGACATGGATTAATGCTATAGAAATAGGAAAAGTTATGAAGCCAATTTTGTTTATCTTTTACACTGTAAAGAAAAGGTACTTAAAAATCAATACCTGAACATATTCGTATTTCTTTGAGTACAATTGCATCGTAAGTGAGCGATGACGTACTCCAATTTAACTAATCGTACTTTCTCAAAAATGAGCAGTGTGATTCAATATTGCTGATATTATAATCTCAGCTTCTGTTCAAGCCATCTTAACATGGCGACCTGACAAACTTAAAATAGGTGTTCAGAAGATGGTTTTCCACATTATTTGATGTCGACTGCTTAAAGGGAAGGAAACTGAGTTATTGCAACTCAATTATCTTACTTCACATCCTTTTGGCACTCCTTTTTAACATTTCTTCTGTTTATAACTTCTTCACGCCGCCCTGGTAGTCCAACAGATAAGGCTCTGGACTGCGGTGCCTGAGGATCTGGATTCGATTTCCGGTAAGTCTTGGTTGTAATTGTTGATATTTATTGATAGAGATTTATGAAGACAGCCTTTGTAGGCAAGCAACTGTTATTTTTACTCAATTTTGAGTACGTGTCTTTTTCAAAAATGAAACTCATATATTCGGAGCTATGATAATCATTGAATGTACTTAAAAATGAGTAAATTTTACTTATTTTTGAGTACCTATTTTTAACAGTGTATATATAGATAAATGAACTATTTGTATAAGGTAAAATTGATACATACGTAAGTTCACGGCCTCATCGATATAACGCCAACGATTGTCGCCAAACGGCCGACAGTGAAAAAAAAATCGACGGAATAAATTATTGGTACTAAAAGAGTTAGCCACACCTGCTCGATCTGTTGGTATATATTATAGTAAAAAATCTCGAGCGTTAAGTGTTAAAATCGCATTAGATAAATAATCTTGTTTAGAACTGTTAATATTTAAATCAATTTAATTTTGAAAGTGAATATGTTATGGGATTTTTTGTAGTTTTTCTGATAAAGGTATATGAAAAGTAACTTTAGAGAATTTACTATTTTCATGAGAATATTAACAGGCGTACTACAACTCAACAATTATGTGAGTATTTTAAAACCTATTCTTCATGAATGTCAAAACTGCACCGTTTTTTTTCCCCTTCTATGTAACTGAGCATTGAATGAAATACTAATGATTAAATGTTATCAAAGGTATAGGTTTTTGTACAGAATTTTTAATGTTACGCTTATCTTAGATATGGCCGATGTTATATAAACATGATTAAAAATCGCAATGTTCACTATGACACGACAGATTCATAAAACGCCGTTTCATAAACCTTATGCAATCGAAATTTCATTTTTGATGAACTGTGATTCAGTTTCGAATGAAGAAAGTCGTAAATGTAGGGTCCAAGAGAAAAACGGTGGGGGTCCACTTTTATCGTTGAGGGTTACAGGATTTCGCATTTTCCCACATATCGCATTTTTAAACATAACTTTTTTATTTTTAATCAACAAAAATAATTTACAAAAATCCTTTATTCTTACGATAAATATTCCTATCACTAAATCAGTAACATGAATATGCAAATATTGAATTTGTAGGTTTGTTTTCATTGCGCAGGAGTTTTTAAATATTTAAAAAAAATTATTTTAGTAGGGAAGAGAAAAATTTCTCAAATTATTAAAATAAAAAATATTTCAAAATATAGATTTTTATGAATTGTTATATTATGTGTACTACTGTGAAAATTGCAGATACCCCAACGGATATACACGTCCGTATCAGTCACGTGGTTTTAAAACGAAACTTTCCCAATTTCCGAAATTTTCAATAAACTACGATAAACAAACCTGAAAGTTTCGCGTACGTCGTATTGAGCAATAGACCAAGGCCTTCTCTAAGCTAAACTTGCGACTTCCCAATCGCTAAGACAATTGACAATTGTCCAATTGTGATCACAATTTTATAATAAGTCATCAGAAAAGTATGCGCCAAACACAATATCAATTGTTTCGAAAAATATTTATTTCTTACGATATATTTTTATGTTTACTTAATTTGAAGAATCATTATACAAAAAGATGTTTTAATACGTTAGGAAGGGAAAACATTATCCAAGTGTGTGTGTTGGGGCAGGGGGAGGGGGGAGTAAGGTTAAAACTGGCCTTTGTTTATATACAAGCCTTCCACTAGATTTATTACCTTCCTACATATCTTACATTCAAATGCTTTCTATAAATGCCAAATCAATTACGAATAAAAAAAAATAATAATAATACCTGCTACCCACGGTTTCACACGCGTTGCAAAAATGTTACCTCATTGGTTCTTTCTCCCCGTTTATTTTATTTTCCCGAATTCAAAATAACTGGTCTATGATTCAGACATCTCCGGGTACATCTCCGAATGTTAGCTTTTCCGTTAGTGTTCCCGTTGAAGTATAATTCTCAGAAAGAGTAATTTCACCAAAGCAATTTTTGATCGCCAACTTTGAATAGTTTTTATTTTAAAGCATTTCCTTGTTGTCAAGATCTTATGATTTTATATAACAACGTAATTTTTTAACCATGTAAAAACATTACTTAAAAAAATAGCTTGTAAAACTGTTATAAACGAATAACTAAACAGAATTTTAAAATGTCAAGCTTCAAATGTAGAGTTAGAGGTTGAATATTATTAATATATAAATTTCAGACATGTCCGAGTAGTAGAAGATAGTGTTTTGCGTGCCACACACAGACTCTTTCTTTCATTATTATAGATCATATGGGATGGGTGTTACACCGGTCCATATTTAGCTTCAACCTTCCAAAAAGATTCTATACATTTCTACATTTCTAACACTCAATTTAATTCTATAAATGCCAATTTAATTAAAAAAAATTTATAACTATTTTTAATTTTACTTAATATTCTGTTTACAAATGTTCCCCTTTGCAACTTTTCATGTGGCGTAGTGAATTCGCAAAGTACAAGGTAGTCTACATTACAGCTAGTGTCTACATTACAGCTAGTGTCTATGATACAGCTAGTGTCTATGATACAGCTAGTGTCTACATTACAGCTAGTGTCTACATTACAGCTAGTGTCTATGATACAGCTAGTGTCTATGATACAGCTAGTGTCTACATTACAGCTAGTGTCTATGATACAGCTAGTGTCTATGATACAGCTAGTGTCTATGATACAGCTAGTGTCTATGATACAGCTAGTGTCTACATTACAGCTAGTGTCTAAATTACAGCTAGTGTCTATGATACAGCTAGTGTCTACATTACAGCTAGTGTCTACATTACAGCTAGTGTCTATGTTACAGCTAGTGTCTACTATACAGGTAGTGTCTACATTAAAGCAAGTGTCTACATTACAGCTGGTGTCAACATTAAAGAGTCTACATTACAGCTAGTGTCAACATTAAAGAGTCTACATTACAGCTAGTGTCAACATTAGAGTCTACATTACAGCTTAGTGTCTACATTACAGCTAGTGTCTACATTACAGCTAGTGTCTATGATGCAGCTAGTGTCTATGATACAGCTAGTGTCTACATTACAGCTAGTGTCTACATTACAGCTAGTGTCTATGATACAGCTAGTGTCTATGATACAGCTAATGTCTACATTACAGCTAGTGTCTATGATACAGCTAGTGTCTATGATACAGCTAGTGTCTACATTACAGCTAGTGTCTATGATACAGCTAGTGTCTATGATACAGCTAGTGTCTATGATACAGCTAGTGTCTATGATACAGCTAGTGTCTACATTACAGCTAGTGTCTAAATTACAGCTAGTGTCTATGATACAGCTAGTGTCTACATTACAGCTAGTGTCTATGTTACAGCTAGTGTCTACTATACAGGTAGTGTCTACATTAAAGCAAGTGTCTACATTACAGCTGGTGTCAACATTAAAGAGTCTACATTACAGCTAGTGTCAACATTAAAGAGTCTACATTACAGCTAGTGTCAACATTAGAGTCTACATTACAGCTTAGTGTCTACATTACAGCTAGTGTCTACATTACAGCTAGTGTCTACATTACAGCTAGTGTCAACATTAAAGAGTCTACATTACAGCTTAGTGTCTACATTACAGCTAGTGTCTATATTACAGCTAATGTCTACATTACAGCTAGTGTCTACATTAAGGAGTCTACATTAAGGAGTCTACATTACAGCTAGTGTTTACGTTAGAGAAAATAGCTTGTTATTAATTTGAGCCATTAAAATCGGAATGGAGTAGTATCAATAGAATACTCTGTTTCTAATGCTATGGAAAATCTATTGGATGGCAAACATTGACATCCGAAGCTGTTAAAGAATTAAGGATTTTTAATATAATATGTTTGGAATTTAGATTTTACTAAAAAATAAATCCTTTTACATTTCAAAATTTGCTAAATAGTTTTTTTTAATTTGTTAAATTCTATGCTACCGATTTCAAAATTTCGACTGCTCAAATTTCGACAAAATTTCGAAAACGGACAGTCGACCGCCTGCGATTGATGTTATAACGGAACACTTGATAGGTAATCATTTACCTAACAAAACACAACAAAACATATTATTCAAAAGAGAATGCCCAATTTGCAATCAAACAAAGGCTCATCCATGTTACGTGATACCAGCTGGACAAACGGCTTGTGGCATTCGTGTACAAATGATCATTTCCTGCTTATAGCGAGACCTTTTTGTAATTTCAATATGACCTAGGTATATAATGTACTGGTTTTTTTGTATAATTTTTTTTACAGCTTATATCCTATTAAAGCTATAATTTTCTACACGCTAATCGAATAACCCACTGCAATTTTGCGTTTGCTATGGTTGAACGCTTACATCGTGTAGACAAGATTGATTCAAGTGTATCCTTTAAACTAACATCAAATTGTTACCAAGAACAATAAAAGCAATTCACCTACCTTGCTTTTGAAGGTTGTTTTGACTGAGCATTATGCTTTTATAATGTATTTTTTAAATAAAAATATAAAAAAGGGGTACATTTTTAAAGCGTTTTGTGGTTATTAGAACTTTTAATTCTCATTGAGTTTTTTAGCATTTTAATTTATATTAAATCATGTGAATTCAAGATACTCAAGGAGTAGAATATTTTTCATATTTTTTTTAATGTTAGATAACGTTTTTATATTCAAATATTATACACTGTAAAAAAGGTACTTAAAAATTTCTTTGAGTAAAATTGTATCGTAAATGAACGATGACGTACTCAAATTTAAGAAACCTTACTTTCTCAAAAATGATCAGTGTGATTCAATATTGCTCATCTCAGCTTATGTTCGGACCATCTTAACAAAGAGACCTGACAAACTTAAAATAATTGTTTAGAAGATGGTTTTCACCATTATTTGATGTTGATTGCTTACATTGAAGCTGAGTTATTACAACTCAATTAGCTTAATATTCCCAAACTTTTGACACATATTTTAACGTGTATTCTGTTTATAACTTCTGCAAGTTACTCTGGTAGTTTAACGGATAACACTCTGGACTGCGGTGCCTGAGGATCTGACTTTTCTTTTTATTCATTGTACTTATTTTTGAGTACATATCTTTTTCAAAATTGGAACCTATTTATTCGGAACCATGATAAGAATCGATTGTATGTGTACGTTTTATTTATTTTCGAGTACCTATTTTTAACAGCGTATATTTCGAATGCTTTGTTGTAACGTTTTCCTATGTAATTTAAAATTAAAGCTATGGTGAAACTATGTAAATTTATTGCATAACTATTGATTACACAAAAAAAAATTTAATAAAAATTTTAAAAAAACTTTGTTTTTACTCTACAGAAAGATATATTTGTCGCAAGTGTGTAATTGAGATTTAAGTTGATAACTCCGTTTTTCATACCTGGTATTTTTAAATAGCAATAAAACGTTTGGAAATATGTGCCAATACTTTTTTTTTAATTAATAAAAAGATCCGCTGTGATATCGCTATATTGTATTTTTCGTCCATTCATCCAAAATTGTTTTTATGCTAATGTTGTTGCAACACGAAATTATTCCATCATTACATGCATTTATATATATATATATATATATATATATATATTTTATATATATATTATATATATATATATATATATATATATATATATATATATATATATATATATATATATATATATATATATATATATATATATATATATATATATATATATATATATATATATATATATATATATATATATATATATATATATATATATATATATATATATAAATGTGCTAATAACTGAGGAAAAGGTGCATTCACCTAACTTTACAAGTCAATAAGTTTTATTGCATTCAATAGTTATGACCGCCTATAGGCGTGTGCCCAGATCCTCATTTAGAGTAATTGGACGCCTAGGCTGAATATGTTAGTCGCCTATGCGTGGAAAATTCAGTTATAAAACAAAAAGCACCTACGGTCAGTAACGTCTGACGAAACATATTTTTATGTTCCTTTAGTTGGCGACCAATCTCTATTGCTATAATCTGCTGAAAGTGAAATTATTCAAGTAAAACCTTTCTGGACTTGCTCCGACCTGCCCCCCTTTTTTTGGGGGGTGTATAATTTAATTTTATTCAAATTAAACTCCCTTGTCACTATTTTTAATTAAAAAAATTATTCAAAAATATGATTCGGAAAAAAAACCTAATTTAAAGGCAAAGAAAAGTTTTGTCATTGCTTCATATCATTTATACAACGCGCTATTTTTTAATAAAAAAAATAGTGCAAAATTATATGTGAATTAACCAAGATATTATAAAACTACTTAAAATCTAGTTTAAGGTAAACACGAGTTTCATTTGCACAGGACCCTGCTTCTGCTAAAAGCCCTGGTTATGATATTGAAAACGTAGGAAATACTAAGATAAGATGACTTTTGTGACTTTTCTTGAAAATGATTTAATTTTTCATGATAAATTCACAGGTAAAATACTCAGAACACAAAATTAAAATAAGTTATTTTTATCCTAGCTTCAGGTACACTTGAAATACAAAACTATATTATTTAAAACCAAATTTATTAAGGTTTTATTTCAAATAAATTAATTATTATTGGATACAAAGAAATTAACATTATTTTAAAAGAACTGTTATTATCAACGAAACCATTTTGGCTAAAAGCTAGCGTACAATAAGTGAAACAAATTATTTCAAGAACTTCAAATATTTGTTTACAATTTTTTTTTGCATTATTAAAAGCCTTCTTAGGCGATAATGCAAAAAAAAAAACGAAACAACTTTCAAAAAGTATATTATGTTTGATATTTTGACAGCTCTTATTACTACATGTGTCTCAAATATCAAAATATCTAATGCATTTTTTACTAAAACTACTACTGTATCTAATGTATTGTAAATGGATAATTTTTTTAGTATAGAATTTTTATAAGAATTAATATAAAAAAAATATTAATTATTTAAAAATTGTAAAATTAGTAACTTGAATAAAAGAGAATAAATAACAATCATATTCTTTTAAATACTGAGTATATTTGTTTACGGACTGATTTTTTACCGAACTTCTTTTGTAGCAGTCTATTTTTAAGAAAAGTTTTGTAATACGCCTTATTGAAAAATCGACTTTTTTATTATTATATTCGAAAGAAAAGAAAACATCTGCTTCATGGTTTATTTTGATTTGAATTTTGATTCAGAAATTTATGCTGTATTTATGTTATTCTTAATTTGTTCCTGAGACGATTTTTTTTTTTAATTTAAAACATTCTGTTTATCTTGTAACGGACAAGTAAATGGCGTCCATTTTTACCAAAATATGTTCTTTTTGTTGGAAGATTCTTAAAAAAACAGGTATGTAACTTAATTAGATTAATATATATATAGTTTTAAATATGTTGTAGTTAATTCTAGTCATTTATAAGCTCCGAAATTCGTATATATTGTAGTTAATTCTAGTCATTTATAAGCTCCGAAATTCGTATATATTGTAGTTAATTCTAGTCATTTATAAGCCACGAAATTCGTATTTTTTGTATATTATTGTACTATTTTTCGAAGGTTCTTACATTTTTTCGAATTTCCTATTCTTCAGAATTAATAATTCGATTATCCATTTACCCCAATTTGCTAATCATTGAAGAAAAAAAACTAAATAAAGTAGAATATTTCTAATTGGAATGTATTAAAAGGATTATCTTCTATAAAAGCCCAGGAATATTGATAAATAATTCGACTTTAATAGTATATAGAAGTTTTCATGCAACAAACTATCACACGTATTTTTGTATACTCAAACAAATCGACTTTTGGAATTGAATTAAATCACCCATAAATTTAAATATTTGCCGAAATGTACTCCATTAAACGAAGCAAATTTTCAAAAAAAGAACAAGATGAAAAAAATAATTTATATTTAAATTTAAAATACCAATTTTACCCAAAATACCCATCGTACCCATTTTCTACTAATTTGCTCCATTTTGTTTAAAAGTTTTATGTGTTTTAAATAAACAATTTTCGGTTTAAAAAAATTACAATTAAACTTGTTTATTGTTGATAGAAAGTTAATACAAGTTACAAGTTCATTACCACAAATGAAATTATAAATGTGTAGAATAAAAATGCTCTTCTATTTATTTTAGAATGTAGTCACCTAAAACTCATTTTGATATCTAGTATTTGTATAATCTATTATATATTAGTTATTTCTTTATATATAATAATACCAATTACATATTTTTATCTTAAAATTCTGTAACGTAAAATACCTGTTATAAATAACAGTAATCTCTAATTACTCAAATTTTCGTTGTTTCGGTTGGTTAATTAATTAAAAGAAATTAAATAGTATGAAAAATGTTCTATTAAACTCAAATAATGGGCATAATATTTACAAATGTAAAAAAATAATTTAAATATACAAAAGTTTAAAATATTACTTACTTTCTCCATCTTGAACAGGTGGTCGAATGTCGGCCAGGCACAAAGAAATTAACACAGAAAAATAAACAAATATAAAACGTTCCATCTTTGGTTTGTTTGCCAACAAATAAAAATAAATAAGTTTAAATTATTCTAAAACTTCCCTTTCTAATATCACAACAAAAAACTCTCATAAAGTTATGTCCATTTTCGGATGAAAAAATCTATATAATTTGCTAAATACTAAAAATAGCAAACTCTTTTTTTCTTTCTTTTTCACGTCTTCTCATCTGCTTCCAACAACGACAGAAATCGTTCTGCCAAGCGGACGTTGGCTGGAAAAAGAAGAGTCAACACAAAACTTTCCCCGCGGGTTTTGTGTACGTGCTGTTAACAACCTTGACGATAAGATTACGATATTAAATGAAGTTATTTAATCGATTCATATGCTTTTCCCCTACAAATTATATTCCATTCACACAGTGGACATTCGACCAATCAGGTTCCATCGGAACGAGTCATCGGGGACGACAATTTTTTTCGTGTTGTCGTTAGCAGACCAGACTGATTATTAGATAACCGAATGGAAGGGGGGTTCGCGGTAGATGATTAGATCAGCGGGTGATAACGGTTATCGAATATAATTAAAGGCTTCGGGATAACAATTATTATCAAGAAATGATGGACAGTGCCGAATGAAATTCGGTACAAAATGGGTACATTATAAGCACCGTTGGGAGTCGATGAAATTATCGTGTTGTTTGCTTGTAATTATATGATCGAGGGACTTCCATAAAATGATGTTTGTGAGGTTAATTATAAGAATAAATCAAATATTTGCCAGTCAATTTTTTTTTTTTTTTTTTGTGAATTAAATTGCTTCATGTTTTCTTGAATGCAATTGCAAGTGACTTATTATATTAAATAATACATGAAAGGTCAAAACCCCTAAGGAATTAAATGATTATGTCTTGCATTGGAACAGGATTCAAAAGGTGGCATTTATTATCGCACTAATAAAATTATTTGGGGAGTTGTTCGCTCTAATCTCAGAAACTAGTGTGCCGATTTCGATGGTAACGACTAGGAAAAATCAGTTTCCGCTAGAAAGAAGGTTTCAGTTTTTTAAAACAAATATATATATATATTGGTTTATTTTTTATATCCTAATTTTAAAACTAATGTACTTATAAAAATTATGTCTTACTTTTCTATTTAAATTAAAATCCAAATAGCTCTAATCTCAGCCATCTCTTGTATAAATCTTAATGAAACTTGACAAACATAAAATAAAGTTCAAAAGAAGATTTTTCACATTATTCTGTGTCAATATGTTAAAAGGTTAGTTAGTTGAGTTATTACTTCGTCTCAAAATTTTCATTCATGATAGAGGTTGATCCCGTGATAGTACTTATTTCATTAAGACTTTTCTTTTATAGAATTAAAGTTTTCCACCAAAAATTAAAATTTGAAAAAAATTTTGGCTATGTATTTTTTTTTTATTAAATAGGGTATCGAGGTATTTATTTTTGTTATATGTTATTTTAAACAACTCTGTATGAAGAACTTATATTTTTGCAAGATAGTAAACAAAAATTCAATAATTCAAATTCAAGCATTTTTACCCGACGTAAAAAAAAAATTCGATCGATACTTTTGGAATAGAATGGTAATTCGAAAAAACTTGAACGTCATTAACTCATACTTCAGTTTTTCCTTATCTTGTTTTTGAGGTTATTTTAAAAGAAGCCTGATTGATAAAACTTTCATATAATCCACACATTTCTTAACGGACTTGGGTATTAAAGTTCAACAGACTTTTCATCTTATTACTGTTTCGAAAACAATCTTAGAGCAAATTTTTCGCTATATATGCAATTAAACATACCAGAGCCGGTTTTAGAGTTACTGGACCCCTAGGCTTAATAGCCTCCTCCCCCCTAATTACAGGGGGTGGAATTTTCCTAAGTAAAACAAGAGAGGGAGAGGGGAGGAATTTTTTGGAAAAATATATACTACAAATCAAATCATATTTAGGTGCACACATGAAATTGGGATACACTGTTTTTTGTAAATTTCCAGTGCTATGTTAAAAAATTTCAACTTTTCAATTAATCACAAGGTGCAATGGGATTCTGATATTTATGAAAACGGTAATAAAATATTGCAGTCGGCTTTGTATTAATGTCAGATGGCTCTAAGCAAAATAAAAATGTAAGAAAATTAAATACAACTGATTTCCAAAAAAAAGTATGACAATGCCATTGTAATTATCACAAATTAAACATATTGTTTTTGAAGAACATAAAAGTGTTAGGGTGTATTTACATAATACAAATCTGTTAAGAAAAATAGATTTTTTTTCTCCATCATATAAAGGTTGTCAATAGGATCCTCTTTTCAATAGGAGATAATTGGATTAACATCCTTATAATGTTTTTCAAAAGTTGACTGTTTTTTTTTGTTGTTGTGTGGTTCGGGCCTCTAGACTGCAGCCTTTGTAGCATACGATTAAATCCGGTCCTGAAACATACATTAACTACTTGGCATCTCGCCATTTACTGCGTTACATAGCAACCAAAGAAAAGAAAAAAGATAGAAAATTGTGTTAGAAATTTATAAATATTTTGCGCCATATAAAAATTTTCAATACATTTACCTTTAACATGAACCTTTATTCGAACACTTAAAAAATATGAATAGGAATGGTTCTCCATCAGTAAGAATAAGAATGGTTCACCCATTGAGCAATGTTGAAACAAGTACAAGTATTTCCATACGAAATCCAATTTTTTTTAGGAAAGTTCCAATTGCGGCCCATGGCAACCTTTTGTCTAAACAATTGTTTTCTTCTTTGAGAATATGGCAAACCCAGCTCCCTTCGGCAGCAATTGGGTTATTGCCGTTTTTTTTTCTTTTCACGTGCATTGACTCTCAACAAAGCAAAGAATTTTAGCTTTTCTCCAATGTTTACTTTACATAAAGCAGTGATACCCAGCAGGTGGTCCTGTCCTGCAGACCACGGCTTTTCTACGAAAGTGTTCAAAGTGGTCCGTAGATCTATAATTCAATTACAAAGATGTTTTCATTTAACTTTTTTTTTTTACAAAAAACAAAACATCTAAAATGCATTTCTATTGTAAATAAGGAAAATTAAATAGGAACGCCAAACAATCCCCTGCTTTGGAACTCTAATTTTAACTCTTTGCATTACATGTGAAAAGCTTTTAACCGAAAATGAAAGTGATTTTTTTTTATAGAGGTAGTATTCTATTTTATGTTTAATGACATTTTTTAATACTATACACATACAATTTATGGAAAATAAAAACTTGCTATTAAAAATATCAATAAATGGATACCTTACAGTTTGAAGACAGTTTTACTTTTATCTCCTATACGCTTTCAAATATACTTTTGTGAGAAAAAAATCTAAAAGTTGAAACACAAAAGCTAAATATCGGAAACCGAAAAATGAATGTCTTTGATATCGGATGTTTGATTTAGGCATTATCCTTTTTTGCTACACTCTAGTGCTTCTATTCTAAATTTTTTAATCAAAGTAGTATCCATTATTCAAATATATTTTCACGCCACACACAGGAAATTTTTCCTATATTTGTTTCCTAAGTAACCATAAAGTAACATAATTTTTTTTTACAAAAGTTTCATTATCTAAAATGATATTTAAAGCAGCTTTTATCTGTTTACAATTTTTAAAATCTGATTAGATTTTTTTGTTATCTAATTAGAATCTAAGAAAGTATCTATCTACCTGTGGGTCGTAAAACTCCACTTTGTCACTGCACGTAGAAATTTCAGCTTTCAAACACGGTTACTATTCAAAGACTATTTGCGCACATAACAGCCTGATTGTAGAAATCAAAATTTATAGTAAATTTTTAATGAAAGCTTCAGTATAAACGCCGTAACAGTGACTGTTTAATTAAAATAATTAGCTGAATGTACTCGTAAATAAAACTCCATATGCTAAATGTAACTGTAATTGCATAGATTTCCCTTTATACAACAACAGTGTATTTTAATGATTAAGGGGGCACAATACTCCTGAAATTTTTTAATTCTTAATTTTTTTATTTTCTAACATTATATTTCGGAATCTTCTGAAATTTCTTGCAAAATTATATAACTGTATCTACGTTTCTAAAGAGTTATTTAAGATTTTTTGCTGAGCAATGTAAAAAAAAATTCAAGTTACGGAAACTTTAAATCGCTATTTACGGTGTTTGGTTTTGCTACACTACTAGAGCAAATTTTAGCTGATTTACCTCATTACATTTTTAAAACATTAAGTTCTTAAAAAAAACGGTAAGGCTTTTTTATTGTTTTTAAAGGAGAAATGTGTAATATTTAAGCATATTTTAAAATACATCGATATTATAAATTGGCATGCGAATTTACTCTATAAGTAGTATTTTTTTTTTATAAATTTCAAATTAAAAAAAAATTAAGAAGAATTTTTGTGTTATTATGAACAACTTCTTCTACAGAAAAAAATATAGTATACACAATTTTAACGACAATTCTTATCTATTATAGTTTAAAGGATCCAAGAAAAAAAAATTGTAATTTTTTTTTTTTTTTTTTAAAGCTTAGTTGTTTAAAAAAAAATTCTAAAACATTTAACAAGTGTAATTTTTGAAAAAAATATACAAACAATTATGGAAATTTTGTCTGAAATATTGCTATATTTCCATTGTAAAAAAAAGTAACTGTCACTGGCAATTGGTAAACCTCTTGCCTCTTCCATATTTTGAGTCATTTCTCAAAAATTAACTATCGGATAATTATGAAATTTACTAAGTTTGTTTATGAATGTAGGGGAATAAGATAAAGGTATTTTTGTTGCAATCGAACATTTATGTTAGGCGTTACATTCTACTAAAGTTGAAAATTGCAAGAATTTGCGTTGTGTCAAACAAAACATATATAGAAAACATTCCATGATTATAATTTTTTGTAGAATAGTAGCCATATATATGATGCATTGTTTTTGAAAAAAGTTATTAGTATTTTAACTATCAACAAAACTTTTAAAAAATTGGAATTTATGTCAAACAAAACGTATTGAAGCATAATTCTAATTTTTCGTAGAATCGTAGTATATATCTGTCAATAATCTGTTAATAATAGTCCTTTATCTGATCTAAAATCCATTTTATTGTTAAAGGATAAAGTGTTCTTTAAATTTTCAACCTGCATTTATTTTAAAATTTAAATCACAGAATTTTAAATATAACATGATATTTTTTCTAATAAACATCCATCGACTTTTTCGACATCTTTCTAATAAAATATTATTCCGTCTCATTTTTTATGCTAATAAGGCAAATGAAACAGCTCTGTACATGTTTATCTGTCATATATAAGCGACGCGACAATCACTCCAACATTCTTGTTGGCGAAACCTCTTTTTATTTGCGTTTCTTCAGGTGGAAAAAATACTCCGTATACTTCTTAGGCAAATTCCTGTCAAGGTCAGATTACGTGGTTCTATTTTAATTAGATTTCGAAGATGCGCTCTATTTAAACAGATGGACTACAAAGATATCTTACATGGTAGTCACAAACTGTTTGGCGCGTGTCATTGTTTGGCTGTATCACATTTAGCTGTATTTTCATAGTAAAACATTATTTTTTATCCAACTACTTCGCTTATATTTTAAACAAGTCGCATAGTTTTAGTCGGCACAATGAAGGTAATTAAAGCATAGAAAAAAAAGAATTCTTTATTTTGTGTAATTAAACAGCCAGAGCAGGATTTAGGATTAGTAGACCTCTATAGGCTGAATATGTGGTGACACCTATAACTACAGCAGGGAGGGGGAGTATGGAATTCTTCCTATAAAAGGGTAGGGGGATATTGGAGGGGGGGGGGGGGTAATTTTTATTAAAAATATATTTTAAAGAACTGCACATTTAATAATTTTTAAGTGTACAAACAAAATTGGAATACGTACTCTTTTTTGTAAATTTCCAATACTATTTTACAAAATTTAAACGGTTTCAGGAGATCTCAAGGTGCAAATGACATTCTGGAATTTATGAAAGTGATTATAAAATATTGCACTCGTCTTTGTATCACCCTCAAATGGCTCAAAACAAAAGCATTTTAGAAAAAATAAAAACATCTGATATGTAAAAAAAAAGTAAAACAATGCCATTGTAATTATTACAAATTAAACGAATTTTTTTTTAAAGAACATAAAATTATTTTTAGGGATTTAAATTGTACAAATCTGTTAAGAAAAATACAATTTCTCTCCTTCATAAAAAGATTGTAGTATGCTATTTTCTTTAGGATCTAGTTTAGCATTTTTCGAAATAATTTTTTTCTCAATTTTTTTTTGTAGGTGCGGGCCCTTAGGCTGCAGCCTATGTATATCCGACCCTACAAACAGCCAAACAATGCCACCATCGCAAAACAATTTTTGACCATAACTTAAAGGAAATTACATTTATTTTAAAACATTACCAAAATATCATATAAAAAATTATACTAAAATTAAATTTATAAACCACATTAAGTTTAATAACATCTAAAAAAAAAATTACATTTATACGTTTAGTAGTTACAAAACTATTTTACTAAAAGTTGCAAACTCTATGAACTGTTGCGGTCAAGTTATGATTGCGACAGGTTAACTACTGGATTCCTTCATGGCAAAATTGCTCTGCCTAAACGACCACTTATCTCACTTTTTGAAAAATTAAATAATTCCATGCAAAATTGTTTAGAAATTGAGCATTTACACCCTCACTTTGAGCCCCTCCCACTCCTGACGCACAACAACCATCTTCACACTGGTTACCCTTTCGATTCTTTGCATTCGAGGTACAACAAATTTTATATTTGCGTTATTTTTATGGAACAATTAAATTCCTTTCCGGTTACTTTCGCAGGTGAATTCTTTAGCGTTTTCTTTTTACTGAATATTAATCTCAGGATTCGATACATATATTTAGTAGTAGTGACATTTGTTGAAAATAAAATACTTCAGAGGAATTTCAATCTGAAAGAAAGTAGATCGCCATCATACTTTTGATGCTTCCTTAAAATGACAAAAATTATTTTTATTAAAATTTGTGAGAGAATAACTTTTTTAACCCGGGAATATATGTTCAAGCTGACGAAAGAAAAACTTTTTTTATATTCAAGAATATACAGTTATCATTCAGTTTGAAGAATAGGGAACAAAAAGAACAGGTGGTTATTAAAGTAACCGGGATTCGTTGTCATTCAAGTCCAAGGGATTATAAAATATCTCTTCGATTTTCTGTTTTTAAATTTATAACCGTCTTATTAAAAAAATCGATTATTATTATTTTAATCGAGGTATCTTTTAAAAAATAATTCAACTCTTTAGAGTTGAAATTTAATTATTCACAAATGTTTGCACATAATTGCATTCACATATAATTGCATTAAATATTATAAAAAAATCAATAGCAATAAATCAGAAGACGTACAATTTCATGAAAAAGCCTTTTCAAACGCATGCCTGTTATTATAGTAAGTTTTTGTGATGCCTTTGGATTCTATAAATTTAATTGGTGTTTAAATGATAACTATACCAAAGCGTCCTCGATGTAGTAAGTATACGTATTTACTTACTACATCGAGGACGCTTTGACTATACGTAAATTAAAATGAAGCGCACATGTGCACGTTACTCCAAATTTTAAAACTTCAGTGTCGCCATCTACCGGTAGAAACACAAACTATAAAATAACTCTGTTTTTAGTGCAAAGTTTTGAGCATAGTCAAGCGATACATATTTCACTAAGTGTAGGTGCGTAGTCTTGCTTTACTGGGGACCCGATAATCTACATTAACAATTGAGGAGCAAACGTTTAAAACGTGTTTTGTCCAAAATTTATTTAAAAAAAATAGAATCGTTATAGGACACTCCTTCGAAATTTCGAGCCCCAGTTGCTCAGCTACTAATCAGAGGATTTTGACACCAAATCAATTACGTAACCTAATTTATAATAAAGAAATGTACGCAATCTTTTAAAAAATTTAAATCTATAAATTTGCTCCCGAATACACTTGAGTTTTACATTACACACTTGAAATCCTGTGGCATATAGCTAATTTTTTTAATGAAATTCTAACTATTCAGACAAAAATAAAAAATGTAAGTATATGTTATTATTCGGTATTATTTTCTTTTAATTAAGCTTTAGATTTAATTATTTGTATAATGGGTCTTTTAAATTAACACATTTTTGTCTCTTATCTGTACACTTATATGTCGCAAATATATAACCAGATGGAGTGTTTCGTTAATTCAAAGAACAGACACATTGCACAGAAAAGAACTTTATTGTATCCTGTTGCACACAAGGCTTCTTTAAACTGACTAGAAGCAAGACACTATACAGACTGAGCATTATTACTGTACAGCACACACAGAAAAGAAAAGGCAGGGAAGGCTGCCAATACACCAGATATTCCAAAAGTAAACAATTTAACAAAGCAATTGTTAAGAATAAGCTAAGTCAACCATAAATTAAAAAAAAATTATTTGCTATAAGTATTTTTGCGTATGATCAAGAAGGTATTACAATAGTATTTAACAAGTTTAAGTGTAAATACTAATGTTAATATTTATTAAGTTTATTTATTAAATGTTATATAATTATTTTTTAAATATTGTATGTAATCATCTGAAATTTATTTTATATTAAAAATATTTTTTCAAAGAATAGTTTCGCCTTAAAACATTAACAGGTTTTAAAGCAAGCCAGAAGAAATTCTGATATTTCATTTATTAAGTCAAACAATAAATTTAATTATTTTTGGGAATAAATGGTGTCTATATTCCTAAAAATTTGTTTAGTTGGTACACATAAAATGTTAATGATACAAAAGTGTGATGGTTTCAACTTAGTAATGTTTATAACAGGTAAATTGTATAAATTATGGATAATCATTTATGTGACTATTATAAAATTGAACTACAAATAAAACAATATATATTGTTTTTATAAGGTTCAAACAGGGATGGGAAGGATCAGGTGAGCTTAAAAGCCCTGACCAAACAAATTTTTTTTATTAGGCCTATTTTATTTTAATAAAACAGGGATAAAAATAGCAGAAAATAATTTTAAAAAATGAAAATATCTAGGAGTAAATTAATACTTGTCATTGCACATTGTTTCGAAATTCTTTTAATTATAGAACAAACTATTTAGAAATTTTTTTACCAAGTGCTACACATTTTGTTCAGCTGTATAGCCTTGTGGAGTGACTGAGGGTTAGTTTCGGGATAGAACAGTTGTAAGTTGACAGAGAAAATAAAGCTTTGTTAAAGTCAAACTAAAAAAAGCTTACTATTGAAGTACAAAAATGTTTCCTAAATGTTTTATTTTAAATATGTATTTTTTGCAAGCTAAAAAAAATTATAAAAACATTAATTGCTATGAATAAAATTACATCTTTACTAAGTCAGCATTCTTAATTGGATGTAGAGGTAAGTTTCATTAACTGGTAAATGTGAAAGTACACTAAGATATCACTGTGATATGTAAGTATAGAAATTAACATCCATGACATAAGAACCCCACTGCAAAATAGTAAAAAAAATATACTTGATGAAATTGTTTACTTTTGGAATAACATATAGGAAACATAGTGGCCACCGGGGGGGCATTCTAACAATTGAAATATACACAACAGGAGTACATTTATTTGCTAAATATTTTATCCTACGTAAGAGATAATCTTATGAACAGCGACCAGCGCGCTCACGTTTCATATCTAACGCAAATGGCACAAAACAAAGAAAAAAAAGGTCACATAAATAATAAAGGTAAGTCACAAAAAGTCAGATTCAACAATATCTCATTTTGTAGGATGGCAAGATTGAAATATTCATGTCATAAGAAAAACTTTCTCAGATCAGAAAAAAAAGTAAAACACATGCAATTTTTGGGGGGGAAGAGGGGATGCATATACACACATTAGGACTGGTTGAATAACGTAAGTGAAGTAGGTTTTGTTAAAAGGACAACAATCACAAAAACTGTTTTTGGGTACTTAGGAAACAAACTGTGGAAGTTATAATAATTAAAAAATTATAATAATATGAAGTGTATGTCAATATCAATTTGATTTTTTTTAGTTTAAACTGATACAATGCAAAAAAAGTACTTTATTATGAGGAACAACCTTGCTAAGAGTAATATGTATTTTTAAAAAATACTGAACTAGAAAAATTAATTGGTGCCCTTCGAACAAAATACTATTCAAACAAGCTTGGGTATTAATAACGACAACTATTTTGTGATAAATTAGCAAATGTATTACAATAATAAATTAAGTTTTATTGTAAAATTTTGTATTAGATAAAGATTTGAGTTAATTCTTGAAATCATCTGCTAGCTTAAGTAAAATATATTATACGTAAATATGCTTTTTTATATAACTTACAGAACTCGAGAAATAATTTTAATATTACATATATAAATAACAAGCTTGATATTTTTGTTTTAAAAAAAGGGCAAAATGTATTTTAAATAAAATAATTTTAGTCAGTTTTGGATAATTATGGATTCTGCCCAATTGTTAACTTTAAATTTTTTAAATTAACAAACACAAAGCTGGTTACATTGACAAGTTCAAATCAATAAATCAATTTTAAAATAACATATCTTATTAGTTTCTGTTTCTTTATTGCAACGAAATATCCACCAAGAAAAAAAATACTGTTATAAATATCAGTACTTCTATTCTTATTTCTATTGCCTTTAACTGTCACTAGAGAGCATGTATTATTGAAAAAGTATGCTTCAAGAGAGCTGAAAATGTAATTGCACTTAAAGAAAATTCCTACAAGTGCAAAATATTTTGAGACAGTGTTTAAACATACTTAAATAACAAACAAATCTATTAATTGCTGACTTAGCGCTAGGATTATAAGTTATGCTAGCGAATACATGTTAACCATACATCAGAAAACTAAGACTATTAAGTGGAATGGCAACACTGCTACTTGTTACAATTTCTTACAAAAATAACAAATAACAGTTTAAAAATGAATTGTTAAATACAATATAAAGAATAAAGTAGTTACTGTGCAGATAGATATTTCTGTTTTTTACATATATCTATCCACTTTTTCCGACACTTTTTGTTAGACAGTAATAATTATTTTGGAAAACTATAAAAAGTAAAATCGAAATTTCCATTACATTGACTTGAAAGTAGGGTTCTGAGAAACTCAAAAATGTAAGTAGAAACCACTATATTAAAGAGAAATATAACAATTTATGAAGAAAAAGTTTTTTTAATAGTATTAGATACAATAAAAAAAATGTAAACAAAAGGAAAACGAATTCACATTTTTGCATATTTTCCTATGGATATATCATAGTATGTTATTAATAGATTTTTTTTTGTGTGTGTGATGAAGAATTAGCAATTTACACATACCTCAAGATGCATATAATTTATTACACATGGTTTAGTATTAATAGTGCATTTCAGAGACAAAATTCTAGATTACTTTACTTTAATACTACTAGATCCTCTTATATTTAGTAATACTATTTATCTTTGGAATAGTTAAGAATCAATAATAGTCAAATGGTATAATATGTATCTGTGCTTATATAACCTTTAATTCTTTATGATATGAAAGTCTTTGGTTCTTTATCAAATAGGTAGGGAATACTGCGAAAAAGATAAATGCAAATGTATATAACAAATGGGTAGGAGAAAATATATATATAAAAAAAATGAATATATGATATTTTCAAAATTAAAGGAACTTGCTAATTAAAATACGTATGAAATTGTGAGATTCCAAATAATAGAATGATAGATATATAAAAAAAGTTTATGGTAATAACAGACAAATGGTCGTAATATTTTAGCAATCTTAAAGTCATCGCAGTCATGGGTACATTTAATGAATACATAAACTTCAAATGTGAACAAGAAAATTATAAAACTTATTTAACAATAGAAATAATAATCAGACTTAAATGCAGTCTGATATTTCATAAATAATAAAGAAAATTATTTGCTAACAACATTTTTTATGAAAAATGCATAGTATATTTAGAAAATTAAAATGGGAATTTTTTGTTTTTCTACATATGGAAACTTTTTTTCAAACTAAAATTTTTTGGGGCTTCTAATATCTGAATTAAAATAAAGATTATATAACTTAGTGTATCACATTTAGAGCTGAATAAACTCTTAAATTTAAGAAGAAGAGCGGGAAACTTGCTATTCTAAAAATACACACTGTTTCATAATCTTAAAAATATTCATTTATTATTTAGGCATAGGGATTTTTAAAACCAGCTTCACACTTGTAGTTCAAAACGGGAGTATTTTTTAAAACTTGCGAGTAATTTTACTTAACGATACCTAAATTTCTTAATGCAATCGTTTCCTAAATCAACAACAATGACATGAAAGTCAGGAGTCACCTCAAGGCCACTGGGACGCTTAAGTTTGGCATCGTGACTATCGATTGTGAACTGCAAATTGCCGGACTGGTAACTGAACACTTGCACGAAACTACCGCTCTTCTCGCATCTGGTGGCTAGTAAATTACCCTTTCCATCGTAAACCACACCACCGTGGTGGCCTTTACCTTTCCCTTCAGGATAGATCTCGCGAATAAATTTTCCATTGGCAGTGAAAATTTGAATTCTGGAATCGCTGACAACTACCTCGTCTTGCTGTCCCATGGTGATCGAACTCATCAAGTTGAAGGCCCCGTTTTCGGAGCCCTTCTTTCCGAATCTAGAGATGAATTTTCCAGTCGGTTCAAATATAAAAATAGAAGAGGCACCATTGTCAGCAACCAAGATCTGACCGCTGCTGTTTACCGCCAGGTCGATCGGCTCCACAAAATCCGAATGAGTAAACTTTTGTATAACTGATCCCTCGAAATCGATTTCTGTGATATATTTTGTTCTCCAATTAGCTACAAAGAGAGTATTCTTACTGGAAAGTGCGATTCCTGTTCCACTTCGTTCTTCCATTCCGACATTCGCTATGTGGCGGATTAACTCCAGATCTCTTGTCAGGACTTTTATTCTGCTATTGCCAGTGTCAAGGATAAATAACTTCCCGCAACTAGAAACAGCCACACCCACTGGTTGCAGAAAATGCAATTCTCCACTACCCCGCAAACCATACTGTGAATTTGGATCGATGTGTTCCGAGGCCACAAAATGGAATGGACTATCTTTAATTGGACGATCGAATACAGTAACATTCAACTTATAATTCCCTGGCTGTTCGGGAAGGAATTTTACGTCATAGGAGCCATTACGCTTATCTACCAAGTGGGTCTTAACACTATCTCCGTTCTCGTACCGCAAATCAATGACTACAGGATCCCCGCCTTCCGTCTGTGCCGTCCCGTGGTAGTCGAAGGCCGTGATCGAGGCTGTAGTCTCCAGGTGTGCAGAACAACTCCTGACGATTGCCGAGCACAGAGCCGGGTATGTGGTACTGGAACGAACTCTCCCAAACTCCCTAATGGACTTCTCTATATCGCTGGATGCCGAGTTATGCTCGTGTTCATATTTCAAGAACGCGTTCTCCCTTGGTTCCATGACTGCGTTCAGGGAATCCAACTTCTTATTGAGATCGCTGATTCTATTGGTGATGTTGCGTACCTCAACTTGGTACTGGAGACCGTTGCACTGAAGCTGCACTTTTTCTTTCTCAGACTCGATGATAGACAGTTGGTCAGCAAGTATCTTCTTCTTCCCGTTCTTGAGCTTCTTGACAGTCTCAATGAGTTCCCCTCGTCTCTGCTCCAAGACAGTGGTGATCTCTTGAACTGCGCGGTTGATGGCGCCCACCGTCTCTTCGGCGGCTGCGTCCAGCTTGGTGACTTCATCGTTGACATTCTCGGCAGCCCTGTTCAACTTGGAGATGCAGAGGTGCGCCTTGTAGAGCAGGATCTCGGACATGCGCTTGATGGCGATGGAGAATGGTATGACAGTGTGCTGGCCACTCTCAGTGCCATTCCCGTGCGCCCCGGTCGTGCACAGGCGGCAGAAGACACAGTCGCAGGTCTCGCAGAACAGCAGCTCCTGGGAAGAGTGGAGGGAGCACTTTGGGATCACCTAAAGGAAGTTTGGAAAAGTAAAAAATATAATTATAGTTTATAACTAACAGGTACAGTTAAAACTTTTGACTATAATATGACAATTAGTTTTCTACAGTGGGAGATTAAAAAATAGAATAAAACCTGAAGTCAGTTAACATTACCGTCTTATAGCATTTTTTTTATCACTTTCAAGTACATTTTTTTTCACACATTCAATAGACACAACATTTCTACATTCTGTGTTTTTTTTTAAATAAAATCCATGTTTTAATCATCAATTGTTTTAAAACTTTGCTTTTCCCAATATAAATCTTGTTAGGTATTGATATAATTATCCAAATTTTCCCAAAAGAAATTTTTCATTACCACTTTGTTAAAATATCTTTAATACAGATACATCTGCTAATCATTTGTGTTAAATCTCGTAAAACTTTAGAATGTTGATGCTTTATGAAATTGTATAATCTCATTGGGTATGCACCAATTGCAAGTGCTCTGATATTTCAATGAATAACATTAAATTGCTTTAACTTTAAATGAACAAATAGAAGCAGAAAAAAATAAAGCAGTTCCCTTCCAATAGCAAAAAGTCACAACACGTTTTTTTAAGTACTTTCCATTACAAAATAAACAGAACATTCATATAGAATCAGCTAATTACTTTTACAGCATGTTTATTAAGTTAGAAGAGGAAGATAAAATATTTTTCCAAAGAGGAAAGTTTTCAAACTGATCATTAGTACATTACTTTTCCTCATCGGACATCTTTATATTTTAGGTGCAATTAGGGACCAATTCAAACACTATATATAGTATATATATATATGCAACCAAACGTCACTTTGGCGCCCTCTTTCACCCAAATAAAAAAATTAAACAGAATATGGATAATATAAATGGAGGTATGTTTTTGCCTTTTTATATTTGTATGAATTATTTATTATTTGGAATGATTGTATTAAAAGTTATATATTTAACAACATTTATAATTTCAGGAACCTTCTAAAATTTTTAAGGAATCGAAAATTATATTCATAAAACTTTGGTTAACAAAGCATACTTACTGATCAATATATAACTTATAATAATAACTCACTTAATACAACAATTTTCTCCATAAACCCTTATATTTAAAGTTCAAAAGTGGTATCAGTCATCTAGACTGTTTAATTAAAGGGGTAAGTTCAAATTTGGGATATTAAAAGAAAATATAATATGAGCATATATACCAACAGCATTTAACACTTAAAATCAAAATTTTTAGTGTCAAATACTGTCATTTGACTATTTTTACCATCACAATTTGGTACCATCTTTAGTCAGGTGAACCAAGCAAACGCTTGCATCAATTGGGCATTTAACCACCTTGGTCTGAGAAGAAGAGGCAAGTTATTTCAAATTCAGCATGAAGCCAAAACAAGGTAGATACTTTTTCATTGTAAAAATTATTTTGCAAATTACTTAGAAACTTTCTGGCTATTCATTTGTTAACCACAAACATCGACAATAGAATTTCAAAAACTCATAAAATCACTCCTACCTCCCTTCGTTGGCGAGACATCAGATCCAGCAGCTGATTGACGAGAAAACTGGGCGGCAGAGCATTGACACCACCCCTGGGTAGCGGTATGGTCTCCCGACATATAGGGCATCGGAACGAGCCAGCATCCCGCACCCCGTTTCCAGCCGCAATGCGCTCCAGGCAGCTGCGGCACACTGTGTGAGAGCAGGGCAGGAGCTTGGGAGTGTGCTCCTGCCCATCGTACGTGCAGAGGCAAGTTCCACACGTCAGAAAGCTCTCACTGAAGTCTTCGTAGTCGATGGAGACGGTTTCCACTAGAGTTGATGAGGTCATTTTGTTTTAGGATTGGCACCTGGAACGATAAAGACGATTAGAAATCAACTCGGTATAAAAGATTGGTAACCATAGATTATTAAAATAAGAAAATAAACAGTACTATATCAGTGTTCACTCTAGAAATAAAAAGGGGCAGGGCGCTGTTGGCAGTAAAAGGGCACCCCAGTTTTGAAAAGGCCCTTCTTGTTTTTAAAAAAGCACTTTAAAAAAAATATATTTGGTGAGGGCGTGGCCACACATTGACACATCGGACCCATGACCAAACAAAAAAAAAAGTTCCGATTTGTTGGTTGACATTGCGCGGCCTATCTCAGCATTAACGGCCTATCTCGAAGGAAAGACCCGTACAAAATTGATGTCTCTTTATGAAAATAGTATTTAAAATTTCAAATTTGACATTTTTAAATTATTGTTTTCCCTAAAAACCAAATTTCTAAGTATGAATCAGACCTTTTACAAAACTGATAAAAAGGCTACTTAAATTCAAAATTTGGTAATAAAATGCCTAGTCTAGCAAACCAACCCCAACCTAGTTCCAAACCATCTTCTCTTTAAAAAAAACACAGAAAAAAAAAATCTAAAATTTCATATGCAGGCACAGGCAACCAATAGGATTTGTAGAATGCCCCGTCCTCGAAATTACCGTGGAATCACCGCGATTTCACAACACGCGTTAGTTTGTTTTTCTACTGTCCAATTTACACGCAAATTTTTTTTTCATCGATGCCTTTTTTAAAGACAAATAGGGAAGCAATGATGCTTGTGCTTGACTGAAAAGGGCAAGAAGGGCGGAACTTTTTCAAAAGAGGGCGTCATTTTTGAAAAAAGGGGCATAAGGGCGCTATTGAGATGAAAAAAGGGCGAGGAGGGTGGACCACCCTTTAAAAAATGCCTAGAGTGAACACTGCTATATACTAAAGACTAAAAATTTAATGTATTTAAAGCAGCAGATATATTTATTTTCTTTACTGCTGTAAACCTTAGAAAAAAAATTGTGTGGACATGGGAAACCACAGAAGTATATGAAAAAGTTTTTTTAAAATGTGGATACAATATTATTTGTTTTTCAGATTTTCTTTAAAAGTAAATACAACCCAGATAAAAATTATTTTTAATTAAGAGGAAAACATATTTGAGATTGAATAATAGTTCCACATTATGCTGTTGCCTATGGTGCAAAAAGTTTCATTTTTCATTCAATCTTAATTTTGCATGTACTTGCTGAAAAGTTTGCTGTAAATGTTGGGCATTGTAATTATTCACCCATTTGAAACTATTTAACATATGAAGCCTTTAAATAGTTTACTTAATTTTTGTGAACCTACAAATATGTAAAGACTTTTTTCCTTACTAGTGTTTTTGTTCTTTAGATTTTGAATTTAAGAATTATTTAGTTTTATAAATAAATATATTATTTTTTTCATTAAAAATTCAATGGTTAAACAATTTTTTTTCTTCCATAAATCAATAATAAAATAAACTGTTGTAATTATTCAAAAATATATAATTATAAATTTCTAATATAATTTATATTTAGAAAATACTTCATTACAACACAATTAATTACATTATATTTAAACTAATAATATACAATCATACACAAGTATTTAAAATAAAAATAAGTTCTCTTAATTTATTAAAACCAATGTGGAAAATTAGTGAGTACTTTAACATTTTAATTCAAGATCAGGTAATGTGTTGATTCAAATTATCGGAAAGAAAAATATAACATTTTAATAAAACTAATATAAAGGTCTAGATCAAAGTACATATTAAGAAATTTTATAGTTCTTTATACCAGGTGTACAAGTATGAAATGCGAATGTGTGGTATTCACAAATTGCCCGAAAGATGGGAAAAATGTATAATAAGCAATGGAGCATACTTTGAATAAAACACTTTTATCATTCTTCCAAATTTAAGGGTTTTTCTTAAATCCGCATTTCAGACTTGTACACCTGGTAGCTCAAGATGAAAAAGTGTTTAACTACATCTAAAATTAAAGTACTTTATTGCTTCTACATATTGTGTGAATAGTGTTTTTAAATGAAAGCCTAGATAAATACTACAGATACATGATGCAGTTATTATATGGGGAAATAATTCATTACTACAGACAGACTCATAAAACTATATCTAAAACAGATTATATTTATAACTACACCTCCACCCATGGCCTGGGAGAGATGGGTTATGCAAATACAGGGCCAATTAAAATGTTCATTCAAAAGTTTCATTTCAAAATAACTTGTAAAAAAAAGCCCTATTGAAATATTTCCAATAAAAACATTTTTACTACATCCTAAATCATTTTCTGTTTAATAGAGTCGGACTATAAGAATGAAAACCAGCTGTATATAGATTTAGCAACTGAATCGGAAGCTGCTTGGCAAGGAATTCCAAATGAATAACTTCTAATTATGGAATTGTTTAACAAGTGATCCACTTGGAGTTCGTCCCCAAGCAGCCTGAGATTCCAAATCTGTAGTTTAAATATGGTTGGTTTTCATAATAAGCCAACAATAATTTATAAAATTATTATTTTATATGCTTGTTCATGTATACAATAAGCAAAAAAAATATATATTATGTCCAACATGAGATAGGAGATGAAGAGTAAGCAAATGTGAGAATAGTAAGAGGGGGTAAAAGATCATAGTAAAAAAATACTATGACATAATAAACAATCTTAACACACAAGTATTATCATAGTATAAAATCTAAGCTCAAATGTCCTAAAATAAATGTGTGTACAACAGAAATTGACTGATATATATATATATATATTTTATGTGTTTACATCAGTGTTTAAGGTGGGTTTCAGACATTGTTCAGCGTTTTAGTTAAAATCCCAAAAAAATATTTTTGTAATTAAGATAACATTTTAGCATTTTCACTAAAATTTTTAAAATTTTTTTTTTTTTTTTAAATAATGCCAAAAAGTTTAACAGTTGAAATATGCTTTCCACACAGCTTCTTGCCCATTTGCAAAAAAAAAAAAAAACTCTTTTAAAACGTCTGTTTTATGAACTTTTTGTAAAATATTTTCTTTTCATAACTTAGATATTTTCTCTATTTTGTTATTATAATGTGATCATCTATGTCAAGGAGCCTGACCGTGTGTTTTTCGACTTTTGCGTTGGATTGATGCCATGGTTGGCAACCGACTTTTGTTTGGAATTAGCCCTTTTCTGTTAAATAACATTTAATGAGAGATTTGGATGCAAAAAGAAATCCTGTTACCAAATTAAACATTTAAAAAAAATGTGTTCATGTTTTTTAAAAATTTGACTTCATCATTTTAGCAAAATTACATACTGAAAATTTAGCATATTTTTATTTTTTTTTTGAAAAACGGGAAAAGTGACAACAGTTTTAACACTGGTATACATTTGCTTTTAATAATCTCAGACCCGACTACAGGATATTTTTTATTGGGCTTCTATAAATTATGAGCTATGTCCCAAGATAAATCTATCCCATCCCCCATTTTTCCATATACACCAAATTTCTTCATGAGGTACAACTTCTAAGATGCCTTTGATATATTTATGTAAAAAGACAGTCTCTCAATTGCCAAATTTCTCATTTATTAAAGAAGTGGTAGTCCGTAGGAACCTAACTGGATTATATATCATTAGAAGTACTGTAATCACTGAACTCTAATAGGGTTGCTGGAAGGCTGAAAGCCGGTTTCAACCAATAGGGGAAATGAAGGTATGGCGGCTTTCGCCAACTCAACTCAAAAAAGAGACTGGAGATAGGAGTTTCCATACTAAAATAGCTTTATTTAAAAATTTATTGCGCTCTAAATACAACTCTTTTGATAACGCTGATTATTGCAAAAAATCACGGTAATATTGTAGATTGTGAGAAAAAATGTTGTTTGTGTTGCTTTTAAAGGGAAATATTATTTTTTATAAGTTTTATACGTCCACATGAGTGGCTATATTTATTAACTTTTAACGGTAATTTTAGTTATTTTATGGTTCAATGCCTAAAATATTGCCATAATTAATTGAAGGAATTTAATATTAATTAATAAAAAATAATTAACATTAAAATAATTAATAATAAACAACATAAATATTTTTTTAATTGTAATAAAATTTTAAAAACTATATTTTAATTGGTACTAATTAGCATGTACAGTACCACTTAGCAATATGGGACAGAGTTTTAATTATGATTTATTACACAAGCAGCAAATAATAAACTAACAATTTTTAAAATAGTGTGATTAAATTTTTAATTTGAAGAAAATATATAAAACAATTATTATGCAATAATACTCTTTAATAATTAGACTAACTGTGCTTTATTAATTAAACTATTAATTAGATTATACTTTATTAATTATATTATATACTTTATTAATTAAACTATTAATTATATTACTTTATTAATTATAATACTAATTAGATTATACTTTATTTATTAGATTATCTATTAATTAGATTAAACTGTGTTAATTAAACTATATTTTATTAATTAGATTCATTTATTAATTAGAGTAAGAATAATTAATTAAATAATTATAAATAAGCGAATTTACAAATAATTATGATAACTTCGGCCTTATAGTTATAATCAATAAATATACTTTTGTAATACAATACAAAAAGTAATCCCTATTGCAATGTAACCGGAATAAAACAAATTTACTCACTATTTTTTAGTTCAAATATAGTGTTTTTCTGGAACTCTTAATTAAAAATTATAATATAATTGATTTTAAAACGTAATTAAACATTTTAGTAACTTTTCAAAAACATAATAAAAGGACATTTTATGTAATTAATGATTTATTAAATTTCTCTTTAAAAAATCCGTATCTAACGTCTAAACTCGTGCTATAATCCAATTATCACGTAAAATAGCTCGCCAACTGTAGTCAAAATATAATTGAAACAGCATCAAAAGCAAGCGATAAAAGTCGCTAATCTGGCAGCCATGTGCCTAACTCAACCCATTTTCGCGCCCATGCAGGCTTCATCGGCTTCAATATGCTTCTTCCTTCTAGGTCTTATACATTTCTATGACTGTAATACAACATGTAAGCTATACCATGACCTTCAAAATAATTTCTAACAGTTGCTATGTCAGAATTTATCCTATAAGGGTGAACCAAAGACCAGGTAAAGCCGTAATAAAAATATCTTATTTCAATAGTAATCCTCAGATTTATACATAACTTCATCAAGCAATAAAATGGTTTCTTTTAAAATACAAACTGTTAAAGTATTAAATTTTATCAACAAATGTATAGATATTATATATTTTCCCCAAATAAATATATGGGTGTTTAAAATCTATAAGGAAAAAAAACAATATACATATCTTCTTAATTGGAAACAATATCAATTATATATGTTATTACATTACATGCATTATATATTTAGAGAAAAATGTATGAATTTTGTTACCTTTTGTAAATAAAGGTGCAAATTTGTCATTCAAGTTTATGGATTAGTCTCACTTTCATACCTGCAAAAGATTTATCAAAAGTTAAATTTCAAGTTGAAAACATATGTAAAATTTAAAATCAAGAAGCATGTTGTTATTCTAAGGAAGATAAATAGTTGGCAATTAAAAATTGTATTTATAAAAATAGTATTAATATGCAAAATAAATTCACTTGCAAAATTGTAAAAATTTAAATATGTAAGATTATACTTATTTTAGGACTGAATATTTATGCATTATATGTCTAAAATATTCATATTAATATATTTAAAAATATAAAACACAATCAGCATTCCCGCAAAAAGTAGCAATGTATAAAGAGTTGGATGGTAAATATAAAAAATAGCACATCACTTAGCAATTACATTCAAGCCAAAGCAACTAATTTTTTATAGTAATACTGGCTTGAAAAATTAATAAAATGAACAAGACAAATTTTCGTTTTGTGTATATTAAAAGTAGTTGGGTAACCAGATTATCATGTTACGGGGAAATGTTGCATACATGATAATAGGACTAAAAAATTAAAAGTTATTGCTCAAACGTTTAAAACCATTGAAACTGCAGATTTGAATTTCCCACCAAATAATGCTGGAAGGACTTTATTAGTAGGCACAACTCAAGGTTTCCCAGAAGGTTTTTTAAAAATCCCTGAATGAGAAATACATGAAAAGTAACTATGCCCCTCCCCTGGATCCGCAAATGGAACAAGCCATGAAATTCTCAACCATGGTCAATCGACAAGGACAGAACTTGAGATGGTACCCGACACTCAAACTAAAAATAATGTAAGGACATTTGGACTACAACAGATATAACATGTACTGTTCGGAAGGGATAACCACCCAAGTTTCCTATTAGCATTTGGTTAGATGAAAGGCTCAAATTCCTTTATGCATGCATACAGTACTTTGACGGACATTGCTCTTCACAAGGAAATGTTTGCGAGTGCGAGATTCCATAATCGACTGTTCGAAGGAGAATGTGAAGCCCCAAATGACTGCTCAAAGAGGGACCAGCTGTTTTTGAATGGCCTGACGAGAAGTGTGCCATTGCCCAAAACGACTATTTGGAAGGGATAACCACCCAAGTTTCCTATTACCATTGTCTATGATCACTTTGTTTGCAATTTTTTGTTTTATAGAAGGGAAAAAAATCCATTACAACAAGTTTTCCTTCATTGTAATTTGTCGTCAATAACCCATTCTGAAGCTCTAATGCGATCTAATTTATACATGCCTAAATTTTTAAATGTTCACTAAATTAAAATTTCATACATTAGTTATTTCGCTCAATAGGGCCATTAAAAATGTTCTAAATGTGTGTAACTTTAGTTACAAAGTCAAAGTAAACAAAAATATTGAAATAAATCCCAAAGTTACCGGGTACCGTCACCAGTAGCTCACTGTGTAGTTTTAACGCAACATTACTCAATCAACCAAATAAATCTATTAATCAGGTGTTTTTTTCAATATTATATAAGCATTTTAGCTCTAGAAAACGAAAGTTTTAACAATTTGAAGTTGAAATCTCACGTAAAAACAAAGTGTTTAAAATTGCTAAATACATTGCAAACATCACGCTTATGCCATTTTAGGTAAAAATAAACTTTTAAGATCTAAAATTGAGATGTGAATAGTTATAATATACAACAACGGTAAAGAAAAATGGTAAATTAAAAAATACTTTTGTTCATAAAATATTCAAAAATAGTATCCATTTTTTTTATCAAACTTTGAAATAACAATTATTTTTAAACAGTAAAATCCATTCTGATGAATAAAAGTGATTTTAGCGCAACTGCATAACGACAAAGTTATAAGGCATACTTTCATTTCATAACGTCCTTTTAATGAAGATATAAAGTCATTTAATTTGAAGACATTTAAAGTACTTAAAAAAAATATCATTATATAAAAAAAAAATTACAAATTTACAGCATTACAATGCTGTGAAAAAACACACACATATGCATCTAATCTACACATTTACATAACAATCAGTATTAAGAACATGATTAATTATAGAATTATCAATTATTTAGAATACTAAAAATGTTAATCATACTCATAAAATTTTAAATAAAACCAAATAAGAAATGTTCAACTGCATTAAACTGGTTATTAAACAACAAGATCAAAAATTTAGAAATGTAAAAGATTTGACAATTGCCAACTCTAAAAAAGAAATATGACATTTATTATAAAATATTAATATGTTAAAAAATAATTTCCATTTATGTTTTACATTTTAAATAACCAATCTCATTAAAAGAAAACATTACTAAATTAATATGATACTTAATAAATAATTTATTACAACAATTTATCTAATTTTGTACACTCTGAATATTAAGTTTTGTAATATAGTAAGCAAACAAATAAATTCTGGATTAAAAATTTATACAATAGTATTTGTAATTTAATATTTTATTTATGCATCTAAAACCTTGTATGCCTCAAAATGCTGCTTTATAAGTATGTGTTTAATTGATTTAATTAGTAAATTTTTAGAACAAATATACGAGTTAAAAATTTGAATTGCATAAATCTATAACATTTGAATTACATAAATCTATAGATCTATGTTAAATTACATAAATCCATAAAATTTTTAGCTGTTTTTTATAAGTAAATTAGATTTTGCTACAAACTAATAAGTTTAATTTTCATTTGGAATAAAATATTCAAGAAAAGTGTCACAAAGATAAGATGCCATATTTTAAATTTAACTGTCAACTATGCTCGGGGACAACCTAACTTGAACCTGAAGCGGAAGCTATGATATGTATAAATATTCAATTGCTTTAGGTCAACTTAGGTTGTCCCCGAGTATAGATGAAAATGGACTATTTCCTGAAAATGATTGATTATCACTCTATAGATTTGTTATCACTCTATAGATGAATAAACATAAATAAGCAAACAAGACCAACTACTTAAACAATTATTTAAGATTATGAACAGTAGAAAAAAATGTCATAATGTAGAACATTTTGCTATACCTAAACTTTTTTTATGGCATGTTTAGATTAAGATGCATGTCACCGACATGGCAGTCTCATAAAAACAGAAAAATTTTTATACTAACATTCAATTTCTAAACATTCAACTTGTATATTTAAGGATTTTATATACCCTGCACTTATGGTATTTGTGGTATTAGTAGTTTATTAAAATACAAGTCAACAATTTTAATATCAAAATATTAATTGCCTCTTTTCAAATATTTTTTTCCCCTTTCATTTCAATACTAGCATAGGTAACTAATAAGAGTTTTGCATTCATAACAAAGCATTCTGTATTATAAAAAAGTGTACAATTCTTAAGAAATTTAATTAACTTGGTATAAGCTCCAAGATAAGCTATATTTTATTTCAAGAATTTTTTTTTTTTTTTTTTATAACCATCCTTGGTGACAGTTGTGTCTGTTAATAAGTCGTAAATTTGAAAATGTGTGAATTCAGCAAATGTGGCCAGATATAGACAGATAAATGTTTGAAATGAATACTTTTGTCTTTATTGGCAAATATTTAACATGCAAATAAAATAAAAGAGACATTCAATAACTTGTACTTTGACTTACTGATGAACAAACTTCAAGCGAGGTTTTGACTCTGGTGATTCTAGGTTTTTCAGACATGTTCCAAAACAGTTCATACTTATTTCATCAGACTAAAAGGGAAAATATACAATTTATTAAAAACAATCTGAAATACAAAATAGATAATAAAAGCCCAATCAGGTTTGTCAATATATAGAATAATATAAATTAAATTAGAAATAAAATGAAGTTTTAAAATTTTAGATATCTGTTTACGAGTAAAATCACTTCATAACATGGCTTAATAATACATATTTGCACATTTATAAAAATCAGCCAAGAACAGATGTTTTAAAATCTGTCGACATATGTGGATGTGGGAGTCAGTCAGTCTCTCACTGTTTAGTCTTACCACAGTGTCGAAAGTTATCGGAAATAAGGGGAGGACCATGTTTTGTCAATAAAAACTGACACAGATTTTTTTAAATACCATAAATTAGTTGTAAAATGTTCATTATTGTTAATTATTAAACACTAATAGCTTATAATAATTTATATTTCAGTGCATTTTAAATAGGGAGCGAGTTATTCTAAAAATTTACAATGACTGTCAATATCTACAAGACTCCTAACTCGAAAAAACTTAATATCCGGCGCTTGATGTAGATTTTTACATTATTTAAAGAAATGTGCTTTCCCACTGTATTCGGCGGAACTTATGTCAAAGTGGTATGGCAGTAGGGAAAAATTACTAAAATCCTTATGCACACTAAAAATTTATAATTTGAGAAAAATCATAAGTTTTCACACTCATGAGTTGTATACCAGTGCCATGAATCGATTCATCTAAAGATTTATTAATTTAACACGTTCAGTGCTGAGTTTTGTTCAGCACATTCAATTTGACCTTGTGCTATTTTTTTTATTGAATTTTAAAAGATAATTGGACTTACACACTCTATGTAAAAGTTCAAAGCTAAAACAGCTATAGAAATTTTTAAAAGTTTACCTCTGACATGCGCAGCATTAAGGGATAGTTAGGGGTCAATTCACCCAGTACCACACTGAACGTGTTAATTTTTTTTTTTTTTTTTAAGCAGGGTTCTTAGTTTTTTTTCATGAAAACATAATATATTATATTGGTATTGCAAGTTTAAAATATTTTAGTAAGTAAAACACATAGAAAATCACAATCGGAAGGAAATTCCCATACAAGTTTTTTAAGATATGAAATAAGAATGGCCGATTAAATGAGTAACAAGTAAGCATTTATGGCTAAATAGGCCAGGGAAGTAAAAAGGATAATTCATACAAATAAGTACTTTTATGGACCCTTAAAATAAAAAGGATAAGGATTTGTGGGAGTCCTGTAAAATAAATGTCAAACATAATTTCTATGGACAAATAGGAATTAGTAACTGTAACAATTTGTCTGGTAATTAATTTTTTAAAAATTACCATAGGCTTTCGACAGATATTTTGTCCACAGATTATAATTTATTAAAACTAGATTAATGAAAAACATTGGAAAATAATATTTGAATTGTTCAGTTGGAAATAATAGTATTGTTACTTTGCTTTGAATATGGGATCAAAATAAACAAGAATATCGCTCAGTATTAAAGTAAAAATTTCTTGACTTTTCCAGGATTTTCAGAAAGCTTTTAAAATGTTCCATGGTGAGAAATGGTTTCATGATAAAAAATTAGCTGATTTTTTCACGCCGTATCATTGAAGCCTATAAAAATACAGTGGCTACAAGTAATTACCTAACAATAAATAGAAAATCAAGAAACATTTTAAACAAATTCAAATTTTTGATAACAAAAAGAACACTATGTCAATCAACAATGATGAAAAGAATTAAATGGTACCGTTTATCTGAAATTTTTAGAAAAATTCCCTGGCTTTTCCGGAATCTTTTTTAATTTTCTGGTAATTCTACAGATATTCCCACAAAGATAGGTTTTCCTATTTTTCATGCATTCCCTATTTAGTATGTGGTTTCCTTTAAAGAATAGAAAAAATGCAGTTTTAAATAAAATTTTAACTTGTCCATATATTTGATTTTATCATAAAAATTATTTAAAAATTAAAAACATTTCAAATGAGCTTCACTTAATATTTTTAGCAAAGATATTTTAGATTTCAGAATTATTTTTTTAAAGTATAAATAATGAAATTTAAAAAGTAGTAAAAGTATATAAACATAAAAGTAAACAACTTGGACAGACCTGTGGTTGCGTACAGATGGTAAAGTACAAATTTAAAATTAACAATATTCAATAAAACTTTAAAAAGTAAACAAAATTTATATGAAATAACTATTTAGTTTAAAAATGTATAATTTTTTTAAGGAAAATTATAAAGAACAGGGGTTTTACTTGAAACAAATTGAGAGCACACATGCATCATGTTTTGTGTACGAACTACGAATAAAAATCCAATTAGAAATAACCTTGCTTAACAATTCATAAATCGAAAACAAGCGACGCACTTCAAAAGTAAACAAACAACGCTAAAATTATTTATAATCATCAGCTGATAATGTAAATGATGACATTTCCGTAGGATTGAAATAGTTTTTCCGCTCAATGTTTACGTTCGATTAAGCAATTATTCGTTTCTGTCTATTGCACAAGAATTACGCATACAGAGGTATCAGGAACGAGTTTATAAACAATTTAAGTAAAAACGCGTACTCAATAAAACAACAAAAAAAATGCAGACGTATACTTTACCACAAGAACAATTAAATTCCACAAAATTCAACGCTAATCCAAGCTGATCTTCCAAGTTTCATAAGGAAACAACACTTACAGAAATCGATCCCAGTCGACATTGAAATTCGTGACTCTCAAATTCACAACACAAAGAAAGATTCCCATGATACACCGCACACCACACAACATTGCGCCTTGGTTTTATGGGGAGATCGAAGTTGGTTTTCGCTACTGCATCTGAATGAAATTCACCATCTGCTAAACTACACAAGCTTTCTAGCACTAGGACTTTCTGTTCTGACTAGAACTTCCTCTCTTTTTAGCTCTCACTGCAGAATACGAACGTGAAGCTTGTCAGCTGAGAGGGGGTTGCCAGAAAGACGGGTTGTTTTGGCAAAACATTAACTACTGCGGCGCCATCGGTGATGTAACCGAGTTATGGCTTTTGTTTACTTTCTTTTTTTTCTCCGCTTACGGTAAATATAGTTCTGGATCAGAAATTGAAAGGAATTTCCCCAAAAAAGAATAAGCAGAAATGAAAAGGTTGGAAGTGGTGGCAATTTTTGTCGTTTTCCAAAAGCTGTGGTATATATATATTTTTTCAGTCTACAAAAAAACTTTTTAAGTTTTCCGTTTTGGAATTTAAATTTGGAGAAAAAAAATTATAATGCTTAAATATTTTACCAGATTTTAAATTTATTAACTTAAAACCTACGCTTGGAAAAAAGTTGAGTTATTTTTATTTTATTAAAATTTACTCTATTTAAATTTTCTTAGAATTAACGAATTGAATAAATAAAATATTTGAAATAGAAAAGTTGGAAATCACTTTGAGATGAAACTGTATAATAAAGAATTTTTCGACACTTCTAAATAGAAAAAATTTAGAAGCCCCGGTTTTGAAAATATTTTATACTACAAAATCTCTTTAATTGTTTCACTTTGGAATTTAAATTTTGAGGATTTTATAATGTTTTTATATTTTATTAGAAAAATAAAAAAATTCGTTAAAAATACTAAAATCGTTTTTAAAAAATATTTTATTTTATCGTCTGTTGCATATTTTCTACTGTTCGAGTGTGATCTGATATTTTCTTTTATTATTGAAATTTGAAATTGTTCTTCAAACAGCAATTTCTTTCAAACAACTAGTCAAGGAATGAAAAGTCCACCTTTTATGGTATGCTCCTTTCTTATTGAGTTTGTTCTATACAAATTACAAAATTTCTGGTAGATATAAGAGAATATCAATAAATGATTTTTTTAAAATACTTTTTTCAATGTGGATAATACTAATGCAATTTGGATTTTAAAAAGTTAATTAAATATTCTCTATGCGTCTTTCTTTAAAAATCGTTTCTACAAATAATAATAATTCAAAATGATTAATTCATAATAATTATAAATAGAATATTTATGTTCTCGCAAGTATATTATTAATCATCCTTGTGTAAATGTATATCAGGTCAATAAATAAGATAGCCAACAAATGTATCTTAAAAGACACATTTTTTTTTACATTTGTTTTTAGATAATTTAAAAAAAAAAATATTTCTAATTAATATCAATAGTTTATTGCCAAATTTAAATTATATGCAAAACTGCGTGGTTTTTTTTGCTTGTTTAAATGTTTGATAGTGAAAAGAACAGAAAATTGCAAGAAAACCGCAATTATCAAAGTAGACAGTGGATTGAGAATAAAAAGCGGGAAGATGTCAAATTTGACTATGAAATATTATTTATCAAAAATACATTATGAGGATCCATTGGGAGGTTTTATAAGTTATTATTTTTTTTTAATTCTGCATTGGCGCCCAGAAGTTTATATAAGGTTTTTGTAGATTTCATATTGTATAAAAACAACAAAGTATGACTTTCAATCGCTATTCTTCAAACGGCTTTTAGTAATTTCTTTTTAAAAAAAATAAAATAGCCTTTTTTATTAATGCAGGTTAGTATCAGTTAAAAATTACTACAAATTTATTTTAAAAATGGGTTTATCTTATTTACGTTCTTATAAACCTTCAGTATTCTATAATTTTAAAACAGTAACTTTATACGAAATATGAATCCAGCCTTAAAAATCTTTAAAAAAAATCTTTTATGCTTTGTTTTATGAACAAATATCGTATCAGCGCTTGGAGAATGAAAAACATCCGAAATTTTGTTCTTTTCCTCATATTCTCGCAAGCAACCTGAATGGATCGATTCAGGGTTCTCATTTTGGCGTGAGCTCACGTAAAACCTTCACCGCCCTTGGAAAAAATAATCGATTGACAATGAACTTGTCAAACTCCATTCGATTTTTCAGTCCGTCAATAGATTTTCTTTTCTGTTAAATAAACCTACGCGTCTGTTAATGACACCCATTTTCCCGTCATGAGATTGAGAAAATAGTCATTAAAGAATCATTACTCCTCTATACACGGAAATATAACTTTTTTTTTATTGTGTTTTGAAACTTAACTTAGTTGCACTTTATAAGATACACCAGGTACCTTTTAAAATTAAATTAATTTAAATTTAAGAACGTAAATCGGGTATTGGAGAAAAAAAAAATACCGGCCAGTTTCATGCATTTTTTTTGTGTAGTTTATAAATCCGTATTTTTTTTCATTGACTTTTTTTTTTACATAATGTGATAAATAAGTTCAATTTATGCATAGTCTAGTTCAATTTATGTGAAAATCGTTTTTTTTTTCAAAATTAAATATGCCAGTATGAAGTAAGCTATATATAAATTTTTAAAGTGGTTTTCATTTTATGTGGGCGTAAATAATTTTTTTTTAACAGTGCATGCTTTATTTTCTAGTAATACTTTATACCCTCTGGGTCAACAGGCGGCGACCCAGAGCTGCGCTGAAAATAGCAAATATACCTAGCAGTGGTATCCCCTAGCAGTTTCGTCACCAACCTGACATGTTTTCGTTTTGTCTATTGTTTCGTCCCTAGACTTTGTTTTATTGTCCCATGATTTTTGTAAATAAAAATGTTCTTATCTATACTATGACAATGTGGCTTCATGCCCAATCTATTGTAACTCATCGTGTATTGTATTTGTCCCCAGGAACCAGTAGAATAGAAATTCCCCTTCTATTCAGAAATTCTATGGCTTTTCTGCCTTCTCTATTGCTTTTGAAATTTGCCTATTTCATCTTATATACTGTTTCTCACAATTGACTTTGTAGATTTAAATGTTCTTGCACATACTTTGACTATTGTGGCTTCATGCCCAATATATACTGTACCTCATCGTGTTATGTTTTGTCCCCAGAAACTAGTAGATTAGAATTAGAATTATTTTTCTACTCATGATTTTATAAGGCTTTTCGCCTTCCTTATTGATTGTTCTCATCATGTATTGTGTATGTCCTCGGACACCTTGAAGTGACCGATGTAAATATTTATTCAACTCCATGTACCAGGCTTCATGCCCAAATTTTCACTGTTTATAATATGTTGTTTTGTTCTTTTGTCCTGTGCTGTCACCGTATTGTCCTCATAGTGTTCCTGAAACACGACATTCAAATTTAATTAAAACGTCAGGTTTTAACATTAATATTCATACAGGAGGTTAAAGGAGCTTCGCTCCTATGGTACTCCGAACGCTTCGCTCAACTACTAGTAATACTTAACTAATAAAAACTGTAATATTGTAAAATTATGTATATTCATAAGATGACAAATGTTTACTTATTTCCTGATAAAATTGGATATCTTGAACGCGTTGCCACGTAACCATTTTAGTGAGTGTTTTAATTCCATTATAACTTTTGGCATAAAGGCAGCTTTTTAATTAAAATTGAACAATAATATTTTAATATAAGTTGATATTGTCTTGTTTGTTAGTGTATTACAATGTATATAAAAATAAATAAAAGGACAGCGTTAATTTTTTTAAAAGCCTCTCACCTAAATTTTTAGTCATGTTTTAACTTTGGATATTCAGTCCGGTTTGAAAATGATTGTACATAAGAAACATTTCAGAAATGGGCTAAAAAATAATTACAATATAACTATGCCACATAATGACACAAGAAATTTGAAGATTTCAATGCAAAACAAAACAATAATGTCAATTCGGAAGCTTAATAAATTTAATCAGGCAATATAATTTTTTCCATAAATATTCTCAAAATTGGATTGTTGATATCCATCAAGGAAGATATGTCGCCAAATCAGGATCACACACAGAAGAACTTCAAATAGAACCATCAAAGAGTTGCCGCCAAAGAACCACCCCCTTGGCGGCCCGAAAGGATACGATGTCTGACTTTTTGGCGTCCGACAATCAGACGGTGGTAAAAGGGAAAGAAGCCCATTTTAAATAACACAAAAAAAGAGGGGGAATCCGCAAAAAGGCTTTTCTTTGTTCTCAGAGAAATTCCGCGCTCTTGTCTATTTCCGTTTGTATTTGGAGAACTAAACACAGAGGGTGAATTATTTATTAACAAGGAGTTCGAGTTCTCGCGGAACTCCTGCGAAGAGAGCTGTTCTCTTATTCGGTTGTGAATGGGAAGTCATCGCCCGATAAAAATCTTATGAGACAATGGAAGGGCCTATTAATAGTGTTATTTAGAGATGGAGACAACAGTGGTGTGATTGATAAACCCTATAACAGTTAACGGATGCAATGTGAAATTTGAATAGTTCCTTAAAAATCATCATGCGAACTTTGAATAGTAATTAGAGTTGTCAGATTAAGTTGCCAATTAAATATCAAAATTTTATTTTAAAATCAAATTAATTTTAATTTTTTGAAAATGCAAAGGAAATTTATCACGCAAGATGGAAAAGTATAATTAAAGGCCCGAAAAATATTATGTAACACATTTAGAAGTTTTTAAAAACCTTAAACGCCATAATAAAATTAGACGAACTCTTTTAAAACGTTGCTCGAGAATTTATTTATTAATTATAAATTTATGTAATGCATGTTATTTAAAAAAACCCACTAATTTATAGTATTAAAATAAAATACAACGTTAAAACTGAACAATAAAAATACTTAAATTTAGATTTTTATGCATTTTTATTGCGTGGTTTTAACGCTGCGTATGTATTTTAATATTCTTAACGCAATGTTCTATAAGAACAGTTTTTATCTTACTAATTCATAGTATTTATTAAAACTTGTTCATATTTTCTATCGTTCCAATTCAAGTTTTATACCCCTTTCAAAAGATATATCAATTCTAAATTTGTCATACTTATGTATTCCTGATGACATTACGATATTTAGTCATACTAGTGAGTAATTAATAATTTATACTAATACAATTTAATTTAATATTGAAAACTTGAACAGCGCAAAAAGTTTCGCACCCATTTAGTAACTTGTATGTCAACAAATGTGTTTATCGTTGAATTATGCTATCCAATCTTGAGGTATTTTATTCACTGATCCAGAAAAAAAACACACATTGACTTAAATTTTTTTATAAAAATTAAATTTCTGAACTCGAGCAACCTTAAGACTTGTGGAAACAGTAAAATGTTCTAGCTTTAAACCCAGATGCCAAATGTTTCATTTATTATGAAACAACATCATACATTCATGAAATCCAGCCACGTCTCGTCTGTTCCACCGATTGCGATGTAATATAAATACATTTTTATTACACCCAAGCCTTATCTCCCCCACCTTCCCGCTCGTAAATATGCAGACACGTTAACTGTCACGCCAATGTACACTAACATTGTTACGCTACGGTTGGCAACGCAAAAGCGTCCAGAGTCGTAAAATAGGTGATCCCCATTCTTCATCATTCGACCAGAGCAGAGATTTGGCGGGAGGAATGAAAACATCTGCCATATCCTGGATGCATACACAAGCAGTATTCTCAATCTGATAATAAACACCCAAGAATTAAAATGCGCTTACAAACAAGATAATGCTTCGAAAAGAAAAAAACGAATCAAAGGCAGACTTGTAGAGAATTATTATGATTCTGACCTGGGCTTCTTTGAAGATAATTTGGGTGATGGAAAATGAAATAATGGACATCGTAATGCTTATTTTCGTCTGATTCAGAAGATAGTCATTTATTTCGCGGGGATTCGTCAGAAGGTTTAAAGTTTGTAAATGGCCCCTAGCTCATAATGCAAATGCTTAGGTACTTAGACGCTATTATTTATTTAATGCTCATTTAAATATAATTATAATGAATTCCTAAAAAATTGCTATGTTTTGTTGATTTTAGAAATATGCCATAAGTTTTTTTTTTTTTCGCCCTACGTTTCATGCATTTAAGAAGCATTATAAAATGCTCAACACCAAAATAGATATCGGCTTTTAAGTTCGAAATTTTAATAGCGGCATTGTTTTCCATATATTTAAGCTTAATTAGTACGTTTTTCTGGATACTTAAAAGTTTGTTATTTTATTAAATTACCATATAAATTAATTATTGTTGTTTATCCTATACGCTCTATGGTTCCTAACACTAACGTTTGCCATTATTATTATCCCATCATGTATATGAATAGAACCCATTTCAACAATATTAAGCTTTATTTTATTAAGCGCTATTTTATAGAAAACTTAGAGGTATAGGTTTTAACTTGTGTATTCAAATAATTCAATATAATAAAAATATGGGTAAAAGTTTAAGAATTTAAACAAGTACAGGACAGATTTATTTGAATTAAATAAGTATTATAGAACAAAAAATCATAAAATGTTTTATAATTTATTTTATTATTACTTTTAATAATAATATAACTTTATTATAGTTATTGCTTCAAATATTAAATATAATTTTTAAAAATGTAAACTAAATGTTTGGCATAATACAACTTTTGGTGGAAAAAATTTTGAGCCAGAAAAGATAATATTTAAAAATTATGCATATAAATTAGTTCATTTTTTTGATTTTACGTTATGAATCGCCTAATTAATATTGGAAACAATTTCTAATCGGATCTTTTCACATGGAATTAGGTATTTTTTTTCTCATGTTTTCAGAAATGTAGCTTTCAATTCTGAAGTCCAACTTTTATATTTTCCGTTATCATTAACTTTTTGAACGAAATGCTCTTCATTACACACAAATCAGGATTTTGTGCTGAAAATGACAGAGTTTTAAATTTATTTTTGAACAACCAATCAAAAGGTGACGCATACTTTTGAATAGCAATCCTATCTTTAAATAAAAACAAAAACTTGATTCAATAGATTTATTCTTTTGTTGAACAAAGTTGTTAACAAGAATGTTTTCATAGTCGAAACAGTTAATCTTGTTCTTCGGAACAGTATACATTAGTTTCCTTCTAGCATTGAACATGGCTGAGTTTGAAAAATGGTTGTTAAATCATGTCAGCAATATTTTAACCCTTAGAATGCATTATGAATATATTTATTTTCGTCATTAAAAACTACTTTTCAAAATAAATGTCTTTTTGAAACATTAAGACACTATAAATTGCCTGTATAGTGAAATTTGTGATATTATTGGAATTTCTATGAGATTTTTTTTTTTATATTTTCTTATATTACAGTGTTGAACAATTATGATGTATTCTCATTGCTCCATAGGCTAGTTACATATGTTGCTGAAATTAGCATTTCTTCCATTAAATAATTCAAGTTTTAAAATTAAAAGAAAATATATGTTTTTTTAAGATGAATGCAGAGAATATTTGTATTTTTATATCAGGTCTAGACAGGAAATGAAGAGACATAATTTCTTTCAGAATTTTAATTAATGCACGGAAATTAGAATTTAGTTTCAAACTTATTTTATAACTTTTTTGGTTATTAATCATGTGGGTGATGATAATGTATTATTTGTTACAGGTAAACCTTGTGTAAAATATATTGTTTACATCTTGTACGAATTCAGATTTTTTGCATTGAAAAATGTGGTGCTCGTCATTAAAAACAAGAAAGGTATGTCAGTCTTCAATCTTTCAAACTTTAGTTTACGACATTTAAGGTGAAACTGTTTTAGATTTTTCCAGGTGGTCACATAATCCATAATTTAAAGAGAGTAATGATAAGCGTGTAAACTTTGCACTGTAGGATCAGATGCCTGAAGAATTTAACCTCTTTAAATTTATATACGTCAACAAAAACCCCATACGTTGTTATTTTAAAGAAACGAACAGCGATATTGATTGATCAGATAAAAATGTATCGAAGCTTATTTTCAATGAATGATGGTTTAAATTTTATTTCTTTTGAATTGATTTTATACAATGAATGCAGGGTGTAGAAAATAGGTTAAGCATTGAAATGATAAAACGAAGTGCATGTATTTTTATTATCTAAATAATTTTGTGTTTTTGATATCAGCATCAAGTTCATTGTCATAAACGCTTTGATCTCATTTAAACATGTTTTATTTCACCGCTTGTAGAATTCTTTTCTGCACATGCATATTAGAATGATCGACGTTTAAAGATCACAACTATTTTGTCCAATATGCACTAAAACAGTTTTTAAAAAGTAATTTTTTTTATAAAAACCAAAAATTTACATATAAGTATTTTTTAAACTTTCTGAAATTGAGTAAAGACAATGAACTACTTTTTAAAACACCGCCTTTAAATAAATAATAAATAAATTTTCTTTTATTAATTTGGGATGTTTTGTGGATATAGTGTTATATAAAAATAAAATGTGGATAGCTGATATAGATGGCTTAATTTATTTCGAGATTTAATTACGCCCTATCTTATTAGTAATTAGTACTTTTTTAGAAACGAATAATTAATACATAAAATGAATATAAATATTAAAACCCGTTTATAAAATTAATACTTGAACTTAAATCCAAAATAAATATTTAGTGTTGCGGTAAGATAATTTAAGTGATATCAGAATACTATTAACTTAAAGTAAACGTGTAAGACAATAAAGATTCAATAAATAAGTTTAGAGAGAGCGTTAGGATAAAAATTCGGAAGTCGAAATTGCGATCCATTTTTTATTTGGTAATAAAATTATTGTCGCTAATAATTAAATTTAATTCATAATAAGTACTTATTAGTAATCGAGTGGGAGAGATAGAATATTTTTTTTCAGCAAGATTTCATAAGTGTGGCTTAAAATCGACATTAGAAAATGAGAAATAGGTTTAAATTCAGTAACAAGAATTAACGATACAACAAAAAAACTAAATTCAGCAGTTTAAGAAAGTAGTAACTTTTCATAACATAAACTATCGTAAAAATAGAATAAAATATTTTCCCGTGTACTGTGGCACAAACTTGTTCGTTTCTATTAATTGTTTTTTGTTTAGCTGTGATAGATCAACGTTTTTGAATTAGTTTAGAATAAAAAAACCTCTAAAATTTTTTAAACAATATACGCATTGATGCCTAAATGATTTATTTCCGATTGGCGAAATGGAAAAGAGTCGTGATTTACAATCACTAAATGCAATTGTTCTAGAATCATAATTGTTTGACAATTTCAAAACCTGCTCCCAATGCAACCAAATTGGATAGCTTTTTCAATGAATATCGTGAGTTTTGTTTATTACCTGCTCATGTTTAGAATTGAAAGACTGACTTATATCCAAGGAAATGGCTCACTATAAAATATCCATTATTTATATTAAAATTAGCTAAGAAAAATGTTAATTTCTTTTATTCTTTGATTTTGTTTTAAGGGAAGACTCCTTTGAAGACCATGTTAAAATGATCATTTTTATGTACCTTTTCTCAGAAATTACTTTTAGAAGAGGTCTAAAACTTTTGCTTGATTAATATTCAAACTTTTCTCACGTTCTTTGCCATATGCTTTTGTAAAAAGGTTTAAAATTTTAAATATATGAATTTTTGAATTTTTTTCGTAAATTTTTCCAAAATGTTCACGGTTAAGAATTTTTTTTTTAAATTAAAGCAACTTTATTCCTATGCATCTGTTTCTGTAAAAGAATAACGCTAATGTGTACCAAAAAAATTCAGCGCAAAATATTGTGAGAGAAAGGTATATTCGTATGACAAATTTACGTTTTTAGAAAACAGCATCTGGTCATCATATCATCTTTAAAAAATATATATGGGCCATTCTACAAATACGGGAAAATGTGTGTTCCGTACTGATATATTTTTTTGTTTTGGAAATTAAAAAAAAAAATTTAATGTATATATTTACACTCCCTGAGCACTATTATTCTGACTTTCATCTATGAAAAAACTTGATTTTTTATTCCATTAAAAAAACTTATTTTAATTAAATGTCATCCACATGCCCTGTCCCATACCTATAATTTGTGTTTTCCAGGTAATTTATTTAAAAAACCAAAAGTGATTTCCCCTTCATTTTTCTTTTTCTTAATGAATATATATGTATGAATAATATTAAGCTAAAAATAGTCAAAATAAATAAAATTATTACATAAAAAAATTAATTAAAAGTTTGTCCTAAGGAATATCAGTCATCCACATGGCTGAAACAAATGGAATTTTTTTCTCAAGGAAATTGAAACTTTTAAAGTGGCAAAAGTGCCTGAAAATAAACATGGCAGTTTGTGGCTTATGACTAAAAGTTGCATTTTGCTGTTCTTCAAAGATTTTTGTGATTTGCTCTAAGTCGTATTTCATTTTCAGGTAAGGGTTTTTAATCCTTGTCATTAACGCACGTAAAATATAAATATAAATAAATTATGGTTATGCATGGTGATAAACCTTGCAGTTGTAAGTACTTAACAGAAGTTGAGCCTACAAAGCTTCATATATGGCTTACTGAGAACATGCAAATTCTAGTTTTGTCATCCACATGCCCATTTTCTTAGTCATCCACATGCCCATTTCCTTATACCTAATAGGTGGCAAAAAAAAATATAACAATTAAGCTCTGCTGATGTTTTATTCTAATTATGTACCCATTGAACTACTTTAGTAATTTTTTTAAGATTTTTAAAATTAATTTAATTTTTGGAAATTTATGTACTGTAAATATTCTCGTATTTGTAGAATCGCCCATATATACTTTTAAAGGTACGTTTCCCAACGTATTTTTAACTAAAAATATTGAAATAATTTATTTCGGTCCCATAAATATGATTAATCGAATCAACCTTATGTAATTGAATAACGTATCTTTGTTCACAAGACCAAATACCGATTTTTAAATTTTGGTAAGAAGCATGTTACGAGTTTTGCATATCGAACCATTTTAAAGATATATATCTCCTTACGTCAATTATGTGAAATACAAAACTGAAACTTTAAATTGTCGACCTTGAAAACTTAAAAAAATGGTGATACTCCTATGCTTTTAATAGAGACAATATGATTTTATTAATAGCGTAATAAAATTGATAAATAATAATCAATCAAAATGATGTTCTGATTTTGAAATATATCTGAACCTGAAAAAAGTAACAAACTATAGTAAAATTGTTTAAAAACTTTCGAATTATAAAATTGTTGCAGAGAAGAAAAGCAAATGAAAGACGTGCTTTCATGCCGTTTTTCCGATTACATTTGGTGGCAAGGGTCCAGACAGCATCTGTATTTTTTTTAATATATATTAGTTTTCATAAGATTTAAATTGATGTTTTATTTCCGTGTAAGTTATAAATATTCAGATTTTCTCTGAATTCATTTGCATTTGATGTTCGCTAAGGTCGAAAAGGGTTACTCTTTAGCATTGGTTTTTACAGACATTTTGTGGCGTTACGCAAACTTTGAAAACCTATTTTTAGGGTAATCGTGTCATGACATTAGAAAATGTAATGGCAATATGTTTTTCTACAGTAAATTTCAAAAATGTATTTCATTTCGTTGATTATTCAATACTCTTAACTGATTGTACAAGAATAACAAATAACAACAGACTAATCTGTTTAGAGAAACGTTGCATTTAATAAAAAAACACATTACAAATTGCGTTATACGCACAACTTGTCTTTTCACTTTGCCTTCTTCTTTAATAAGCAAATTTAAGACAATTTAAAATTTTACAACGTATAGAATATTTTTAATAATGATATTGTTTAAAGAAATATAATACTTTTATTCTCAATGTGTAATTCAAGTACGCTATAACTTAAAGCAGTTTTACCAAAAAAAAAATTATAAATAATTTAAAACAAGGAGTGATGTGGAGCTGATTGCTGATTACTTAAGGATTAAGAATATATATTTTTTTGTTTAATGTGTTTTTAGTGAAGTTGCTTTAAATCAACAAGTCATTTTATAATCAATCTTAAAATATTAAAACAAGCAACCAAGCAAATCTATTTGAATAGAATATTCTGAACATTTCCTGTATTTTATTTTAGAGATTATTTTAATGATTTGATATAAGTTCTTCAAGAAGATATTCAAATGCATCCAAAAAAAGAAAGTTTTATGTAAGATTTATGATAAACATGTTTGTTTTCTGACGAAAGTTTCCAATGTGCTATTTATAAATGATGTTACACATAAATTAAACACAACATTAATTATAATTTGTCATTCATGAAGGAACGTTACGAAGGAATTATATTTATTGCAGAACAAAATATATATAAATCATTTAGAACTCTACAGTAAAAAAAAATTATTCAGTCCTAATTCGAAAGTTATTTTATTCAAACATTCATTAAATGAATATAATGAAGCATTTATTATGTGGTATTGTCCAAAAATGCGAGAACAATTTGTTTGGTATAATTTTTTCCTGGTATCAACTAATATAATTATTGTGTAATAATAGTAATTGCTCTTAGCTGAAAGAGTAATAACGCTCTCTACCTTTAAAAGATATTAACCATCTGACGCTCATGGACGTATATTTCATCCTGGGATCTCCAGTTTTTCCATCAATGCATCCAGTTTTTAAACTCTAAAAAATACTTAATTATTTTACAATATGTTTTAAATCTAATTTATTTATGTATAACTTGACTTTCCTGTACTTTATTTTCTAGTACTATAACAATGTACTTTATTATGTATTTTTACAATGAAATACAATTCCGGTAAAATTATGCAAGTGCACACCTATAAAAAAAATATTTAAACTTTCAAACATTGAAAACAACTTTACAATTGTTAGAATACCGTGAGTGTTAATGGGTTAATATTTTTTTTTGTTTTGGGTACTTATTCAGTTAACAAGGGCAGGCATAAGCATATAAAACCCACAATAAATACTAAGTATAATCAATACAGCTAGCATAGCTTTGTTGCAATCGAATCCATTTCTAAATTAATGTTAGTCCATGTGTTAAGAGAAGGTTATTGGAAACTTAAACTCTCAGAAAGTGTGGTGTCTTTTATCTTTTTTTTCTATAGATTTTATGTAGGAGTTATCTTAAAGTTTCTAATAGATAGATAGATAGATAGATATATAGATATGTTTATTGTAGTGGGCCGTAGCCCATTTACAAAGGTTGGCAACAAATTTTAACAAAAACGGTTACAAAGTTTGATAACACAAAATACAATATAATACATTTTCAAAAAAACAACTAAAACACAATTTGAGACAAATATACAAAAAAAAGACAAAAATAAATTACATGAACAATTAGAATTGGGTTTTAAATCTGTTATTCCTGCACAAGTTCACTGATCAAGTCCTCCCGGAATTTTAAAACAGATATTGCATAATTATAAAAACAAAAATATTCTTTATTGTAAAATTTTAGGATGGTTGAAGTGTTACTGGATTCAATTGATAAGTATTTTTGTCTGAATGCATCGTAAATAGGACAGACTAAAAAAACATGATCCCAGGTTTCATTTTCTGTTGTGTTACAAAACTTACAGGACTCGTTAGGAAAAATTTCGAAAGCAACTCCTTTAAAAAATATACGCGATTGACTGCAACGAATTTGTATAATAATTCTTTTTATAGTGATATCTATATTTGAAATTAAATAGTCTTCGATTAAATGTGAGTTTTTGATATATTTATACTGTGAGTGGTTGATACTATTGTTCATTGAAGCAAGATCATTTTGGGTGTATTGGTCGTGGTATACTTGTACAATCGTTGAAATGTAATGTTCAGCAACTTTATAGTCTTGCGAAAGCCAAACAAAATAAAAACCAGCGTTTTGTAAAATATTTCTTATCGAGATGGCCCAATTAAATTTATTGTTTGTGCAGTCAAAGGATAAATTATACATGTTTAAGTAGCAAATTTTAGCAAACCTATCATCTGACATTTTGAGAAGGTGTATCCAGTATTTTAAAATTAAACGAATAAAAACTAAAGAGATCCTAGGATGACCTAATTCGAGTCTTAAAATATATCCAGGTATATAACGGGAAACTGTAAGGAGCTTTCTAACAAAAATACAAAAACATTTTTCTAGATCATTGTAGTTATTTATCGCCCAAACTGCAGCACCGTATGTTAAAACTGATAAAATCAAAGCATCAAATAATTTAAACCATGCGTTAACCGAATTAATTTTTGCACCTGTCAATATGGACCAAGAAGTGTTTACTGCACTATTTGTTTTAGAAATAAAATAATTTTTGGCAAGATTAAAACAGCCAGATGAAGAAAATGGAATACCTAGATAAACATAACTAGAAACTATTTCCAATTCGTTATTGTTGTAGAAAAATTTGTCATGCTTAGATAATTTACCGCCCTTACGAAATATAACTATTTTAGTTTTATTAATGTTAACAGTTAAAGAGAAGTTATCACAGAATTTTTCAAGAATATTAAGTTTTCTTTGGAGATTTATTGGGCAATCAGCGAGAATCACAGCATCATCGGCATAAAGCAAAATATGTATAAAAATATCGGAATTGATATATATACTAGGGATTGATGATTCGTTTAACCAAATTATTAAATTATTCAAAAACAGGATAAATAATAAAGGACTTAGAATTTCGCCTTGTAAAACACCAGTAGCAATATTAAAGGATTCGGTAGATCCGTCACCTACTCTAACTCGGGCCGTAGCTTTTTTATACATGTCTTTTATAATAGAAATACATTTTGGGCTGACTGATATCCCGTTTAAAGCTGACCACAGAAGATCATGATTAACGCTGTCAAATGCCCCTTTTAGATCTATAAATGCAGCATAGAGTTTACCACGTTTTTTCCGTAGCTTGTTTTGTACTATTGAGTTTAAAATAAACGATTGATCCACACAACTATATCCCTTTCTAAACCCAGCCTGTTCTTCAAATAATAAGTTTTTTTGATCAAGCCAGCTTACCAGTCTATTGTTCAAAATAGATGTAAATAATTTACCTATTACTGGAACCAAAGATATGGGTCTGTAGTTACTCGGGTTGATTGGATCACCTTTCTTAAAAATTGGGCATATTAAAATATCAATCCAGCTAGCTGGATAGGAACCAGAGTTGAAAACTTTATTAAAAACTGTTGCAATGATCTGAATGGACTAGTGGCCTAAATATTTAAAAAATTCTGGTCTCAAACCATCTACACCAGGGGATTTGCCATTTTTTAATTTATGTAGTACAGATTCCAATTCATAAGATGTGATATCTGGGTCAAGAATAGAATCGAAGTGTGAGAAGGAACGTGTTACACATAAATCAATTGAGGGATTTGGGGATAATTGATTGTTTGAAATAGAGAAAACACCAGAATAGTAATCAAACCAATCTTTTCGTGATATGTTGGGGGTCGTAGCTTTAATTCTTTTAAATTTGCGTATAGTTTTCCAAAACGATTGCGAGTTATTGCAATTTGCTAATTGAATTTGGATAGAAGAGTAGTAACTTTTCTTTTTGCCAGTACATAATTGTTTATATTCTTTTTGTAGGAGCCGATAGTTTTGAATGTTTTCGATGTAATTTTTTGTTACGCGTTTCAGAGCTGACCTAAGGTTAGATCTTAAAGTATAACAGTCTTTATCAAACCAACTGTCTGCAAATAAATTATTCTTTTTTGGTTTATGAGGTGAGATAGATTTCATCATGTCATATTTTTCCGCAACACATTCAAAGATGGGTACAATATTTTTCGCATCAATATCGGTTATATTCTGCAATTTAAGGTCTATGTCTGTTATGAAATTAGTGATTAAATTTGGATTCCAGGAAGACTTCTTCAGGTGAACATCTGAGGTATTAAGCGTGTTTAATTTCTGTGATTCAAGAGTATTGAAAATAAAAGTTGCTAATATGGGCAAGTGGTCGGATCCTATTTTAGGCAAAACAAAAAAGTCTGTTACATAAATATTAAATATAGGACTGGATACTATAATATAATCAATTGTACTTGCACCGTTAACAGATAAATAAGTAAAGTTTCCCTCTATATCTCCTGGTAATATACCGTTGAGACGTATAAAGTCATTTTCAACACAAAAGTGATGCAAAAATTTACCTCTTGAATTAGTAATTTGGTCTTTTGGTTTTAATAAAATATAGTCATTGGAATAAAGATGATCGTGTGTATTAACTATGGGTAAGAGATTTAAAGAATTACAGCGTGCATTAAAGTCACCTAAGAGTATAACATTACAGTAGTTGAGATTTTGAATCAATTGAAAGAATTCATTGAGGACATTGTCATATTTAACATCAGGCGGAAAATAACAACAGCCAAATAATACATTTTCCAAAGAGTTATAAGTAGCAGAAAACAGAATCCAGAAGCGGGTTATATCTATCACTTTGACTTTGCGGATTTTCTTCGGATTATATGCACATAAAATGCCACCGCTCGGTCGACCCGACATGCCTTCTCTGACTGCATAACTTTGGATGGTAATAAAGTGCTTTAGATTTGAAATTAAATTAAATGGAGAAGTGTGCCAAGTTTCGACTAAGGTGAAAAGGTCAGAGTGCTGAAATATTAACCAAAAATCAGAGTAGATACCTTTGTTGTGTATACCTGCGACGTTCAGATGGATGATCTTTGAAGAGGTAGGCACGTCGGGGATATCGACCGGTGGACCTTTTTTGTTAGGTTAAAGGTAAATTTTCTTGTTGAGAACCCACAATAACAACACTTGAGTTTTCAAAGCTGTAGACGTACTGTTTGCCATCTATTAAAAGTTTGTCATAGTTCAATCTTGCAGAAACTACACCCTCGTTTTTCTTTTCTTTCATAAAGTTACGCAAGTGAAATCTGGCAGTTCTTGTCCTCTGAGAAAAATCATCGTTGATAAATATGTTTGTTCCCTTTAACTTGAAACAGTTTTTCTTTATTCGTTCTTTATCTTTGAAGTTTAGAAGTTTACAAATAATAGGTCTGTGTTTGTTTTGATTCTTTCTTCCTAATCTGTGAGCACGCTCAATGGATATATCAGTAATATTTAACTTCGATTTGCAAAGTTCCATAACTTGGTTTTCTGCTTCTTCCCAGGACTCGGATCCAACTTCTTCCAAGCCAGCGATAACTATAGTATTCCTTCTACTTCTGTCCTCGAGTTCCGATAACTTGCGCTGCAGGTTTTCGTATTCATGGTTAGGTGTTTTGGAGGCGTTTAATACGTCGGCCTTGGCAGGAGGGGGGTGACTTTTTAATTTGTTTTCAATATCGTTAACTCTACTTTCAATGTCTACAATTGCTTCGTCAATATTTCCAAGCCATGCGGTGAGGTAAAGTTTCTAATAAGAAGCAGTATTTTGCATAGTTCTGATTTTTCAAATATTTTTTACGCATTTTTCCCTTTATTGAAAGGTTACAAACTCAACTAAAATTTGACCTATTAACTTGTCAAGCAAAATGTGGCTGCACTATAGTAAACCCATTTATGTGCTAAAGTTCCCCTGAATTCTAAATAATCATTTACTTTTTTTTTCTATCCATTAGCGCTAACGGAACAAACATCCCCGAAATTTCCCTTTTCTTAAAACAAATACAAATACCACATATAAATTTGACATTGATTTTCTCATTGAAATTTGACTGCACTATAATTTGCACCTTTCTGACAATGTGCTTTTAAATTCGAACAATAATTTTCTACCTTTTTTTCGTATCCCTTTTATGAGTAATAACGCAGCAAACGTCTCCGGCATTTCCTTCACTCAAGAATAAAAGCCTTCGATCGTTACAGCTGAGGAGAGTTTTTTCCAACAACTCTCCCCAAAGAGATGATAACAACAACAAAAAGAAAATATCGTTCCATTATCAACTTTTGCCTGCCCCCGCCATTTTTTTCTTAAAAAGACGAGCGCATTCAACCCTGCCAACCTGAGAGGCTGTTAGGTCTCATCCGAATTTATCTTCGCGGGAAACTCCAAAGAGGTCGTCCTCTATGCAGTCAACAACCAAGCCAAAGAGGTATGCGATTAGAAGTAGCGGAGGGGGGTCTTGCAAAAGAAGACTTCGCTACCAACATCGGGGTTATTTTTGGGTACAGATTAGGATGCATTTCGTTGGAAATTTATGTGGAGATACTTTGAGAGTCTCTCTTCTGCACCCCTCGCTCTTGAAAGGTCTCAGAGGAGTGGTCCTTTGAAAGGAGATTGTGATAGGGGGTGGTTCTTTTTTGTATGTTGTTAAGTTGTAAATGGTGGCACTTAAATAAGGGTTCGACTGAAGACAGTAGCTGATTTCGAATTTTGAGATATTGTGTAATGCATTTTTTAAAGATGGTTAAGTTTGAGCTTGTTTCAAAGGCAAAGGGATTGAAGAAAATCGTAGGTTATTATTGTTTTGTTAGTGGGGGATTTGACTTCTGTGGTAGTTTCTTATATTTGTTCACATGGTGTATTGAGCTTTCTTGAAAATTAGAAATGTATGTATAGAGTACTTTTATTATTGAAATACTCTATACTTGCATTTATAATTTTCCAGAAAACTCAATATACCACCCAAGAAAACCCGATAAAACAATTTTACATTACATTGTAGTTTTTATTTTAGCAATCCCTTTTGACTGTTAAAACTTAAACATTGTATATTTGATAAACCATCAAATAAATTTCAAGTATTTCTTATATAATAGAATGGTTTGTTGTGAAATTTGATTTAATTAGATGTTTATAAACTGCGCCTTGTAGTTTTACGAATAATCGGTTATGTGTAGATATTTAAAAGAAAATATGGTAAAGATGTTTTGCTATTTGTAGAAGATGTATGTGTTCGGTTTAATGGTGTTAATGATTGGTTGTTTGGTATGGAACCTGTTCAAGTCAAGTGCAGTCTACAAGAACAAGTTTAAAGAATTAAAAAAAAGACATTGAGTATTTATCTTTAAATGGCAACAAAAAATTACTTGTTTTTATGCAATCACCACGAATATAGATAAGTTTGTTACTGATAATGTGCATTTGAAATCACAAAAGAAATTATATCAATGAACGTATTGCTGTCAGTAAACCATAAATATATATTTTAATATGTAATATTTTGAATCTTCAACAAATTTAAATAATTTCTATTCAATAACTTTTAAACATACATAGCTTCTGATCACTTACTATTGTTTTGTCTTTTTTTTATTTTATTCATTAGGAATTGTGTTGTGTTGGAAATACTATATTTAAGTTAGATTTTGATCGACGATAATTCTCCTTCAACACGTATAAAATATTTCAACCTGATTCTCCTCTCAAAAGCCCTTCCCATTGTTTTTCTGTCAAACACATCAAAATCAACTTCGATATCCGTATCAATAAAACCCGAAATCTCCAACCTCGATGCATGCATGATGCCCTTGAGGTACACGCCTCCTGCGCAAATATGCCGAAAACTATGTAGCCTTCGAACAAAAGAAAATTGGCGAGAAAAGAAATGATAAATGGCGCTTTCAAAGCTTATATTCGAGCTCTTCGCACAGAAACAGGTGGAGTTGTCTTTTACGGTTTTCCAAGTCGTGATGCGATTAGGATTCAGCCGCGAAATCCGATGCCCCACATTTCCACAACTTTTATTTTATTTCTTTTAGAGCCTTTCACTTTTTTTTTAACATAGAAAGGAAATAAGTAGTTACTTTTTCATAGCAGTCTTAAATTGTAAAATTATTAAACTTGGTTTCAGTTAAAGGGGAATGTAGCAACTGTTCAGGAGCGACTTAAAGTCCAAGCGGTCGCTTCGGGCGCCAAAGTAAAGAGACCGCCAAATTTCATCGGACAAATATTTTAACTACAGATGGCTGTCGATTATCAGATAAATTTTGTTTTCTATATTTTATTATTTAATTACTTAAAAATATTTGTAAATTTTGTAACGTTTCTTTCAATTTTTTTTACATTTGTACATTTTTTAACAGGAAAATGTATATGCTAGACAAGAGTATAAAAACTTTAGTATTTAAGAAATTTAGCAAGTGTAATACACAATTTTAACCAATTCGTTTAAAGTACTCTGAAATATAGAAGACTAGATTATCTTCAAAATGGTACTTTTTTCAAAAGAGGGAGGATTTTCAAAAATATGATTCCATTTCAATTGCTTTTAAATATCGAAATCTATCTAAAAAGAATGGAAATTGCTGAATGATAAAAAACAAACTAAAAAACAAAATTGGCAACTTATCTAAAAGTCCGATCTTTTCTTAAAAAGAATATGTAAACGCTCCCATGTACACAAAATATATTTAGAACCGTTACGAACAATATAAACTTGTTTTTCAACACAAACATTTTTAAAATTTAACATCACAATTTCTTTTTTTAAACTAAATGCATTAATAATTAAAAAAAATAGTTATGCTGTGTCTATCGCGACGAAGCAAGGTTAAAATGAATATACCGACTTGCAAAATTATTGGGGAGGGGGGAGAGACCCCCTACAACCCCCATTTCCGACGGCCCTGTTGACTTCATACGTTTAGCAACCATCTCGGGAGTTCCTAAAAAAATAATATTATAGTGGAACTCATTAAAGTTGACCACAAACCGACTAATACATTGTTTGTTAATTTTTTTTCTTTCAAAAAGTCATTTAAAAAAAAAATGAACTTTCAAAGTGAAATTTGGGATATATTTCGCATAGGCAATAAAAAGAAAAATTTCAAAAGATAAAAAAAAATAAACTTGAATAGAATTTTTTAATAAAATCACATTTCCCCTGAGAGTTGTTTTTTCCAAATACACATGCAGCGCGGAAAAACCAGTTTTACAGATTCAATAATAAATTCAGACATTATAATAGTTTCTTGATTGTTCTTTGTTCCTTAAAATTATGTAAACTGTTTTCATGTATTATCCACCCAGATTTTACTACTGATTCCATGTCCGAATCAACCATACCTCACTCATTTGCACGTACGAAAACTTTTCAAAAACATGAAATCGAGCAAATCGAAATATATGAATAAATGCACAATGCACATTCTCACGTGCACAAAAGTTATTCAGATCGCCCGCAGGGTTAAACGCGCGTCAAATTCAACTGTGCATTTGGGTGCAAATCTATTGGATATTTCAGCGAATATCTTAGTTTCATATATCTTACTTTCATATATCATGTCTTAGTTTCGAATATCTAAGTTTTCATATTTAAGATACTATGAACCACTCTGCCAAAATACGTCCTACTCGGTATACGGAAAGTAGGATAATGGGTGAATTTTATTTTAACCCCGTGCGCAGAACGGGTATGTCAACTAGAAGTTCCCGAATAATTTAGTTTTCATATTTAAGGTATAATGAACCAATCTGTCAAATTTCATCTTTGTGTGTATCAAATTTTGTAAATAAAAACTTATTATTTTTTAATACATTACAATTTTTGTACACAACTGTTTAACTGATTTGTTAATTACACCAGGTGGATAAACTATAAGTAAGCATGGCACTTAATAATTAATGTTAATACTTTTAGTAAATAATTATATATTACACTCTATAGAAATTGTTTCTAAATACAAATGTCATGTAGAATCTTTTTTAGTATATATTCGAAGTTGTTGCGACATTGGATAGAAACATCATTGAATGCCATCGACTATTGTGCTAAGAATATAAATTTGAAATGAGATAAAAAAACAAAAAAAATATTTGAACTTTTTGTGCTAGTATGCGATAACAGTGTTTGAAAAATATCTGAACATGAATCACTTCTGGCAGCTTGCATCTCTGAATAAGTATTCTTTTAGAATTTTTTTATCAAGATAGATGGTCATAAATATCAACAGAGAATAACAAGTTTTTCAGGATTTCTATCAGATTGTTACCACAAAAATTGCTGTAATGATGAAGTATTAGATTTAAAAGCTATCAATTGAATTCTGTGTACATGGGAAAATGTTCGCTCAATTAAATTTTTTTTTATCGACATATATTTTGGCATCGATACCTTTTTTGTGTTGTATTACTAACTAATATATAAGAGTAAAGTTGGGTAAAATGGTTAAAAAAACTTTTTTTTTTAAAGTTTATTTTTAATTTATTTTTTATAAAAAAAATTTACAGTTACAATTACTTTTGTTTCTTGTTCACAATTGTTTGTTAAGGGTATATCAAATAATGATATTGTCGATGTCCTGTTTTATTTAGGATCCTATTAGGGTGGGGGAGGGGATACAATTAAGGGACTTACCCTTGATTCTAATGTAAGTTATAGGATATCTACATTTAGCTGGAAGAGTTTTATTAAAGAAAAACATTTTCAAATGTAAGGAAATAATGATCAATCATGTCCTAAAATTCAATGATAAAATTACTTTGTAAATTTTTCTTTTAGTATGTTAAGTTACTTGCTTAAAAATTGCAAAGGTTCAACACATAGATGCATATACCAATACGAAAGTATGTTTGTGCACATATTATAAAAAAATAATTAATGATAGTCTACATTCTATACGACTTTATATTCAGGTGATGTGGATGATTAGGTGGGAATAGAGTTAAATTATTTTGCAAAGGCCGGTAACACATCGATTATATAATTATTCATTAGCGTGTTTCGGAAAACTTTATTCATTTGCCCAAATAAAATAGAGGAGTTTAATATTATAATACAAATATTTCCGCTTTGAACGGCCTCAAGTTCGAGACAGGACCTCGAGACATCAAAACCCATTAAACTCAATGTAACTTATTGGTCACTTTAGAAACATCACTTAAGACACTCTTCTTGAAGAAATCTTCCGTTTTGTTATCAAAAGCGTGGGTTTCCATCTCAGGGACTGTCAAGTAGTGAGAAAAGTGTGTGAAATTTCGACAACGAGGAAACGGATGTTCCCCATTCGTTTTCTGCATGAATAGAGGAAACTGGAGTAGGCTAAGGAATGCGCTCTCCGTTTCGACGAAGAGACACGGTGACACATGTGATGGAAGTTTTACTTCATTGTTGTAAAAGACACGCCTAATGTGCCATACTGCATTGTAATGTGCGTAAAAACTGGGTGTAGCCTCACAACATTTTATCAGACTTTCTTTTAAAAGAGACAATCAACTTTTTTTTAAAGACGTATTGCTTTGTATTCGAAAGGTTAAACTGTATCCAAAAGTATTGTTATTTTAGTTGTTACGTAACAATCCGTTTAAGTCGAAAATAAGGAAGAACGAGAGATAAAGATATATTTTTAAATGGATGTAAAATTTTATAATGTTGATTATTCTTTATTAATGATCGAACAGCGGATGTAGCTTGGGAGAGCATTGTCAATCATCACTACTTACAGAGGAGTTGAATAAAACACATTATTGAAATAAAATTCATGCTTTTACTATTTCTTATCCCATCAAAAATCCAACTCTTGTTTAGTATTAGTTTCCATTTCAATTTTAGACAAAAATCTATCACCAAACTCATGGAATTTTCTTAGAACTTTGCGCATCTACTTGATTCAAAGTAGATATTTATTTTCAGTTGCATGTATGTATAACGATAGTATACGCATAGTACGATTAGAGAATTTGCATTATATTGAAAATAGTCGATGGCATAAAAGATAAAGACCAAGCGATGATATAAGATACAAATAATATATTTTGCATTCCTTTGACAGTTTTTCTGACTAGATTTCACTGATTTACATTCAAAAATATATTCACATACCAATTGAATAAAGTTATTATAGATATTTTTAAGCAATAGTTATTGCATAAATGGCAGCACTTATTTCGAATGTATTATCGTTTTTAAATTTTGTTAAGGAGTTTGCCCCATTATTGATTGTCACATTCACTCTATTTCTTTTTGTGGAATTTTAGGCATTTGGTCAAAGTTGGCTGATTTTACCTTATTGAAACTTTAAATTGTGATTTAATTTTATAGAAATGTTTCCTCTTAATACTTCATCTCATTTTTTCCTATATATCGAAATATTTTTTTATGTTATCGAGTTTTAAAGAATATTGGGAATAGTTGTTTTGTCACACATTTTATCAATCTATAGCAAACGTACTATCTAAGTTTTTAATACTTAAAGAAAGGTATTGTAACTGTAGAATTTACATTATTTACAGAGTTAATTAATTCAAATTTTAAAACGTTATAAGAAATTGAGAAAACATATAAACTTAATGTGTAGACAAAATAGCGTAATATTTATGAGCTTAAGCTATATTTCCAAAGCATATTGCAAGGAATAAACCTTATATTTTAACTTTGCATATTATCTTCTATATAAAATAAAAGATAATATATTTTCCTTTCTTATTTTCAAAATAATAATCCTTCATTTGAATTATTTCTTATACTTTTTTTTACCGTTTTAACGCTCTAGTTTTTAAAATCAATCATACAAAATAAAATGAGGTCACATAAATGTAGAGTGACGAATTGAAAATATAAGGAATTGAATTTATAAGAGTTTTAGTTTAAAACAGTTAAAATAATCTAGATTCGCTAGTGCGTTCGTCAAATAATATTATTTTTTATCCAATTGTCAAGTAATATAACACAAATATTTTATGAAATCCATAACCTAGATTTTAAAACAAATATATCGCAGATTTACCCTTGGGAAAAGTAGTAAATATATACAAAGATATAGACGTATATTAACGTATGAGAAAGGCACTCCGGTGTATTTTTGACAAAAATAATCATTCTTATTATCGCTATAATTTTTGTTTTAAGTAATAGCCTTTTAGATCTTTAAAGAGAAAAAAAGAGATAAGCAGGTCAATAATCACATCCCCACACTAATTTTAAACTATATAAATGCTTATTTATCTTTAAATTATATGTGGTAAACTAATGACATAATGGTTAACTAAGTGGAATATTTTAGTTGATGGCTGAAGTGATTACTAGTTAGTTTATCGATTCATCGATTGTTTTATTGAGATATCTATCAATAAATTGACCAAAAACATCCTTAAGTAAATTAAATATGCAGAAACCGGAATGTAAATCCAATTAATATTTTTATTAAATTAAGCTTAAATCTTTTTTAAATGTAAATACCTTAGATTGGTACTTTTGTATTCTATTTAGAAATTGACTATAAAACAAGTTATACGTTTATCTTGATGTAAATACGTCTTTAAAATGGATCCGGGTTCAACAATCATTGGCAGAAACTTGCGCGATTTAAAAATTGTTGATATTTTCGAGCTCCATAATTCCAATAGGAATGAGCCTATGGGATAAGTTACTTACTATCGTGTATGAAGAAGGTAGGCCGCTTTGAACATGTCAGCAATTAATCCACTTCCCCTCTGACCTTTGTACCGCGTGGAGGGTAAAGTGTGTCAAATTTTGTGTATGCCCTGGTCTGTTTAATCACTGAAACTTCCCTTCTAATACATGATTCGTGGCGAGTGCATGCTTTAATCGAAGATAACGACGTGTTCAACAATTCCGTTTCAATAGTGGGCAGTTTATACCATTTGTATGAAGAATCTGTGAAGCGGAAAATTACGATTTCTCGAAGATTTAACTATGGAGTCAAAATATCAAACTAATGTTCAATTACGGAATATGAAACTTTAACAGGTTGAAAGAGGGAGTTTAAGACTAAAAAAATAATTCCAAAAAATCTAAATGTGTGACAAGTGCGGAGAGATCTAGATCTTACCATAGACCCAAGAAGGAGCAGGCCGGGCAGACTCGGGTACAAAGTATTCACAAACTAAACCTTACGTTACAGTGGGTACTGTGCCAACCTGTTTTTTATTTTTACATTTAATACTTTAATTAAATTTCGAAATGTTAAAAAATAAAATTACTCAGACATTTTAGAAATATATTCTTCAAAACCTGCAAGGAAATAACAAGTAAAAATCTAACTACTCTTAAAGTCCGCCTTGGTGCGTTTAAGATTATTAGCTAACCATGTTTGCTGAAAATCACCTAGCGGAGATCAAAACACAAAAAGGAGAGCACGCAGCTTAACAAACACAAACACCAATAAACGCCTGCACAAGTGGAACAAAGGAAGCGTTCAGGGCGTTACACGCAATTAATTCGATTGTGTTTACTCCTGAGCAAACCGAGCATCCTGCGCAACCGTAATTCAACAACTGGGACAATTTACTTTGGGCAGATTTAGGCGACGATCTTCCCCCCAACATGTAGAGGTTAGACAGCATCAGAGACAGCGATTACAAAACCCCGTGCGCCTTACTGCATCCAAAATAAGAACAATGGAATACGAATAACGGATGTTCGGACGGCGAAGAGAATTATCAGGTCCGATGCGCGGAGATCTTACTGGATGCAAACAATACGACAGGCGAGAAACACGATTTTCTATATCCGTCGAATGGACGAGTCATTAGCAATTCTAATTCTAATTTGATAATGGACAAGGACTTGGCGACGGCCTTTTGATGGATGTTAATAAACGACATTGAACTTGCCGTCGCACTCACTTCTGCATGGGACACTGAACAAGTCACCGGACTACTTACTGGTCTTTCCTTTTTGTATCTTCCAAGTCCCGGTGTTGTGAATCTCTTATTGTTAAGGACGGGGAGGTTGTTAAATTGGCATTGATATTACCAAATCTGTTAGAAAACTTTCTTTTGTGGCTACAATACACTCAACACTAAACCTTCAGTAAAACTATAAAAAATTTCGCCAAAAAAGTTTAAGAATCATGGTTTGAATTCTCCATAAAATAAATTTATTACTTTTAAAAACAATCTGTATTCTAAGAAAAGAAATAAAACTATTGTTCGTACCAGCAATCACGCTGTAATAAGTGAGACGATTTTAAAAATATCTAAGCCTATCAATTTGAAGTATTGCCTGATAACTGAAAGTTCTAAACTACCTGTGATTTATAATATTTGAAATATTTCCAATACTTTAAAGATTAAAAACGGACGAGTTGCTACGACCAAAGTTGTTTATGTTTTTAGTTCTGGGTATATTTTTAATATATAATTAAAGAATTTTTATTTTATACAATTTAAAATTATCATGTATTGTGCTCACTGAGTATAAAGTAGATTTTAAATAATTTTCTGTATACAGACCGTTCTAATTTTTGTACGTTAAAGTGGTGTAATAAAATAGAAGCTAATTTAATCTTAAACTAAGGAATAATGTATTTTTAAATATCATGTAGTTTAATAAATTCAAACTTCGTATGAACTTCCAAGAGAACATATCTTTGAAATTTATATTTATAAAAATTTTAAAGCTACAATAACGTTTATGAAGTATATAATACCAAAATAAATAAATATTACACTGCTGATAATAGTAATTTATATATTGACTATTAATATACATTCAACGTAGACGTTTTGATTTAAGAACAGACTTCAATAAACTTAAATTGAAACACTTTCAAGACTATAATTTAACAACACCTAGTGATCCCGCTCTTCATTCAATCACTTATAAAACAATGGGTCCTGCAGACATTACACCCTCCATCAAAATTCACTCCGCCTCTCGTAACTTTACCGAAAAAGCCCTTAAAACTAATTTCAAATGACCCCCTCCACCATTAGCACACGATTGATAGATACATCAAATTCAGCGCACACCGCCATTCATTCTAAATTAAGATTCCTCCCCTACCTTTAAGACAAAGGGGACGCGATAAAAACGGACAGGAGATAAGAAGAAATATTTATGCAATCGATACAGGAACGTCATATAGCACATCAATGTTATCCACAAGACAGAGGGTTCTGGAGACAGGCCAATAGGCTCCAGCGATGGTCCAATGCGCCAGCTAATGAACTTCCGGCTGTTGGAAGGTTTTAGCAGAGGGCACCGCTTGTCCATCAAGCGGCAAGGACTAGGGCAAGAGAAGGTTTTTTTTTTCATCATCGTAGATAGGTTATCTTTGGGGAGGATATAGGAGCGTGATAAATGATCCACAACGCCTATTATTATTAATGGAATGGTGGGAATAAATCATCATCGGCGTTTTCTTCTGAGCCTTAAATTGGAGTTTTCATGTTGTGAGGGTGGATAGAAATTATTGAATAGGTGATTTTTTACTTCTATGTTTCTAAACGTGTGCTATTGATGAAATGCACTGCGTTAAAAAGTGGCTTTACAGAAGTTGTTATGCAATCAATGTGAATATGTATTTAATGTAGATCCTTTTCAACAAAGTTGAAGTGATCGCAATTCAGTTCACATGATCCGTAGACGTATAATTTAAATAATTATAAAAATATTATTATAGTGCTCATTTTGAAACTGCCAAGAAATTAGCAGATGTGTTATAATACATGTGAAACTGACAAAATCATAGCTTTTATATTTGATGGATCTGGTCCAGTTCGAAAACAATCCCAAAATATCGATCTAGTTGTAAAAATTGTTTACAACTTCTCTGAAGCAAATATTAGTCTAGGTGCAAGTTCATTACATATGAGGGGGTGAGAGCCAAGTGACTTTAAAAAAAAACCCAGTTAAAAGCGGTTATGAATAGTTAATACATGAGAAATGTTGTTGGCAAAGAGATACAAGTAAATGTCTGTCACGTATTGAGATATAACGGTGTAAGAATCAACTACTTCAGGAACGTCAATAGAAGAAGAAGAACTTTGAGTTTTCACAAAATGATGAAATTGTCTCTCTTTACCTCTTGGCTTCTCACCCGCTTATATTTATTTTTAGTTATAAATTTGCTTGAAAATAATTCTAAATAATTGCTGTATAATGCCACATCGTAAAGCCACGATTAAAGCGCACGGCAAATAGATTTATCGGATACACTTTTCCAAATTCGATATAATTTTTAGTTACCACCCACAGACTTTTTACAACATAATCAATGCAAGAGCAAGTAAAACAAAACATTTTCATCCAAAATCATGACCATCATTCACTCCATTCCAGAAAATTCGTGCCTTTCCACCCGTCCCTTTCCCACAAAATTTTATCACACGCCTTAACTCATTAATACATCCACCTGTTGACTGAGATAATCTGCACCATCTTCCCATAAAAACCGTGGCAAACTCGAAACCAAAACGGATTCCTCCTTGAAGGTCTAGGTCTGGAAACAATCTTCTTCGGACGAGGGAGTTTCAATGATCTGTCACGACATGATCGGCATTTGCACCTGCCCACGTCAGTCTTGCACATTGACCACATCATTGACCTCCCCCTTAAATGTAGGGATATGCAGCCGGCCATCGTGACCAGATGGACCTTTAAACTGCTTCGAGTAAAAAGCTCTGCAGGAACAACGCTTGACAGACGTTTTTCGGTCTGTCGACCGTATACCAAAGTCTTTGCTCGGAGTATTACATCTTTTGTTTTCCGCTTCAGGTTCTTTCTCCCTTTTTTTTTTATTTCCTTTCCATTGGGTTTTTGTAGGAAATGTAGTTATTAAAAAAAATAAGAGACGAATCTTAGAGGGAAGTGTTGTTTTCTGTCACAGAATACAAATGGGAGATGAGTGATTTGATTCTTGTCGGTTTGGTAGTTTCTGAGGAGGAAGATGGCTTGATCGGTTTCTTTGTTTTTTTTCGTAGCGTGAAAAATCATTGCATAAATAAGGATTATCTTTAATTCGTTTATAAATGGGTCTGGCGAGTTGAAAGTTGTAACATTTGTTGAAGTTCGCATAAATAATAGATATATCACATAAAATTTTAAATCGAAAATTAGTTATAAACGATAGGTTTGTTACCAAGTTTAAGTTTAATGAATTAAAATTTTAACCACATGCATAACTATTAGTTAAATAATATTTATATTATATCTTGTTTATAACGTTCTATCAAACCTGTGAATTCCATTTTGATAAATATCTATATCTATTTATTTTATTTTGAATTCGATAAGGTATCATATCATATGTTACCGAGATTTTTTTTGCTTCAAGTTTCAAACAAGTTATCCGATCTCCAAATATTTTTTTCATTGCGCATCCTAATATGGGCTTAAATATTTTGTACTCAAAATAAAATAAATATTTCAAGAAAAACAATTTTCATCAACTAGAAAACTCCGGTAGAATTTTAATTTATTTAAAAATATGTTAAAAAACATTTCGAATATGCTCACGCTACCTTAATGCAAAAATTCTTACCTCATGCCTCAGCTATCTTAACGTTATTAGCATCACATGATTGACAGTAGTTAATATAAATAAACAAATAATTCAATCTCACAAAAATGGAAGAAAGGTTTCGTGCATTTCGAGTGACATATGAAACAGGAAAAATGCGCCTAATCAATAATTTATTTTTAAAACTTATACCCGTTAAAGAAACTCAATACATATTTTTTTCTTTACTCTCCATTCATAATAAACATATAATGCTTTTAAATGAGATCGATGAAGTATTTTCAGCAATAAACGCTGTAACGCATGATGCATCTCCTTTCAAAAGTGAAGTAAACTTTTAGAAAGCCTCCCCCATTAAGGACATAAAAGCGAACTGAAGTTCTCATCCAATATTTACATTTCACCCGCTTCTGCTGGAAATAGGTTAAACCTCGATCGAGCGAGGAAAACACGTTCACGTAATACAAGTGTGCACAGCAGGAGATGTGTACACTTCCTATATTAAGATTGTGGAGGCGACTCAAGTGCAGCATTAATCTCCATGTTGCAAGGACAAAAGGGAGTGACTTGAAAACATAATTGGAAAAAAAAAAATTTAAAATATATATTATTTTCTGAAAATAATCTTTAAATGCGTGGTGAGGGATATTTTGAAACACGCCCCGTTATAATAAGTCAGTCAATTTGTAAGTTTTTTTTATTAATAATTCAATAATAGTTTGGGTATAGGTTAAGATAAATTTTTAACTCAAATTAGTTGAATAGGACGTTTGTAAAAAATATTTTTGTATATAATGATGATTTTTCTAAATGATAATCTATGCATTGAAAAATGAATATGTCTTGTTTGTATACCAATAATATAATATAATATTTTTTTTTTCAAAATTGAGTCGGTAAGGTGCAAAATTGGTTAAGCGTCATCAAGCTTTTTATTTTTAGAGTTTAATTTTCGAGCTAACTGCTTGAAATCAAGCATTTTAACATATGGCATTCTGAATCTAATTTCATAAGTACTTTTCATAAATTTAGAATAGTTTTTGAGTTATTCAAAAAAAATTTGGATTTACAGAATTTTGCTATGAAGGATTTATTAAATTTTGCATTAATATTGCCTTCCAGTGATACAGTGTTGCCATTCTCTTACATAGAAATAAGTTTAAAATATTGATAGGGAGCTGGTAATACTAAAAAAAAACAGTGATGAAAAGAGCGGGGATTTAATGAGTTTTGTAGCCAAACCAAAGTGCGCCAATTCCTTACAGATGAGGATATACCGATTTTTGACGCAAATCAAATGGATTTAACGAGTATGTGCTGCAGTAGTATTTAAAGAGTTTTGCATAAGTATCGGGTTTTCGAAGGTTTAGAAATGTTTTGGAGCTCTTTGATCTACGGACCTCGCAGAGGTTGGTTCAAACTAACTTAACGGAACGAAAATCTCGATTTTCAAGTTTTTGGATTTAACGAGTTTTGCAATTGGGCGATCAATTGATAGTTGTTATAGGCTTTCCTGCAAAACAAATGGAAGTTAACGTAATATATCATGCTCATGTGCCGAATCAAAAAGCATTCTAAAATTTGTAATACAGCGGAAATTAAGAATTCAAAGCTTTACTGACACTCATACCTTAGCCAATTTATAAAAGCGGTTACTTAAAAAAATACATACTATACCATGAAAAAGTTCATCAGGTCTAAGGGGAATGATAAATAAATTAATAAATTAAATTATCAAAAATGATTAAATATTTATTGCAGCAGCTATTTACGATCAATATCTAGCACGGTTCGAGGGTGTGTCTTATTTCCGAAATGAGAATATGAGAAAAACAACAACTAATTTTATGTTGATTGCAAATCTTTTGCATATATATTCAATTGTTAATCTTCAATAATCACCAAACTGAAGAAATATATACCAGATTTTTCTGCTGATTCGGCACTCAATTTTTGCACCTTTTAATTTTTGAATGTATCAATACTGATAAACAATAATAATTAACCATACAAACCAAATACTCGGTTTTGATTTGATCGAATTTAATCTATCTTTTAAATTAAGGTGATAATTCGGTCTTATTTCCCGAGGACAATTACCGAATTTCAGTTCTTTGAAAATTGCTACAAACAAAATGAAGCGAAAATCTCGATTTTCAAGTTCTTTTATTTAACGGGGGCCCCTCTGTGCAAAACTAGACGCGAAGCTCACTGAACTCGATTGTAATTTTTTTAAGTGCTGGGTCAGTTATTTATTTTTGCGCTGTTTTCTGTTCAATAAAGTAAACCATACTTCTGTTCAATAAGTCTGTACAGAAGCGCGTATATAGAGCAATAGGAAAACTTTTGTTTCGCGTTTAAATATTTTTAAAAATCTAATCTCTAATTAAAATATTTAAAAAAAATTTAAAAACCATAGAAAAACAGACTAATTTAAATCAAATTAAATTTTACATAAGAAACCCGAAGAGAAGGAGATATTAATGGAAGGGTTTCATGTGAAATGTCATTCCAGCAGATTTGGGATGAGTTGCCCACAGAAGCAAGATAAACAAACTAATCCATCTGAAGTCGATGGCTCCCAATCACGCAACAGCGCTTAATTTCTTTTTATGTCAATCGTGTTATTTATCACGGAGTTGGTGTTCGTTGCGGTATGGATCACCCTAGAAGCTTAAAATGGTGTTTCCCTCCTGATACTCTAGATAACTGATTTGAAATACGTTTCAAGTCGAAAAACGATTGTAAACTTTTTTTAAAAAAGAACAAATGAATTTCCTTATCTGCGCGGGGCCCTACCCATAGCGAGGGTCCCTGTGCGAAGACACCTGTCGCAAAAGACAGACCTGTTTGAAGTACAGTAAATTTTCTTAAGTACTTTAATTCTTTAAATTTCTTATTACACTTCTTTGTACAATGTACATAAATGTTGAAATGTACCTAAATAGACTCATTATATAGAGGGTGTAAATGAATGGTGGAGTTTATAAAAATTCAAGGATAATTCTTTGTGACAGCATAAAATACTTTTATTCATTTGGGTCAAACATCAACAATGTACAAAAACGGTTTCGTGTAATTAACTATTGATGGACGGAAAAAACGTGATTTAATTTGAAACTTTGTGATGGTAATAAATTTTAAAGCAAACTGTGCGTCTTTTATCGAAAAACTTAAATAAGGTGACTCTACGAAAAAATAGAGCGAGGCCTCCATAAAATGGTCACTTGAATTTAATGGGTCATGATAAGAAATGCTTCGATTTTCTTAGTTGACTAAAATACACTTTCTTTTCACACATTTATAATCACCATTTATATCTTTAAACTGTCCAGATAGAAACCCAATATAAACGACAACAAGACCACTTCGCCGGACAGGCATTTGGCAATGCCACCAAATACCAAGCTGTGTCTCAACAACCTCGTTATCTTATAGCATTCCTACAAGCTCTGTCGAAAGATGAACAAGCAAAACAAAAATGATAAACACGAATAAATAAACAGAGACATTTTCGATTTCACTAGTGCTGAAATCGCTCTCTCTCTCTAGAATTCTTCAGCTATTCGTTCCGAAGACAAGAAACGGGTCACAAGCCTTCTTTGGTTTGTTATTATTTTTCTTAAACTTTTTTTTCTTCTGAATTCGCTGTTGAGGCATAAATCACATAGAACACTGAACACTCTCTATGTGACGTCAGAGGGACTCATGCTGAGTGACGTAATTAATCTCCAGGGACGGTTTCGGAGCTAACTGGAATCTGAAAGTAAGAAACAAACAAGAAAACATCCCATAAAAGCTTGATGATGAGTTATTAGTGATAGTTCTTGCGCAGCCACGCAATTTAGGGAAGGCAGGGTTTTCAAATGGCTCGTTAAGCTGTGATATGAAAGAAAGTTCACAGAAAGGTGATGTATTTGGCGATAAAAAAATACAATAAGATTTTGGTTCGAGGTCTGGTTATACGTTCGGAGAGAATCTGAAATCTGGTCACGAAGAAAATAGGAAAGGCGTGTGTTTTTAAGGTATTTGTTCGTTCAATGTGGTATTGTGGAACGAATCAGAAAATGCAACCAATCAATATTTAATGCTTTTCCACTCTATTTTTTGTTGATCAGTTCGAAATCGCAGTGGGGAGTAAATCTTTCATTGGATATTTGAGTAGGTGTGAAAATATTTCGGGAGGGTAAAATGTTTCAGTTTTTTAAAAAATCATTAGGAAACATAAATAAAGTGAAACTTGAAACTCACAGTGAAGAAATCTCATGCATGCAATTAAAAAACAATTATTATTTACTTTAAAAACTAGGAAAACTGTTTTTTAAATAGAATTTTAAACAATAATTTCTTGTATTTTTTTTATCTTTGTACAATAGTTAGATTTAATTTAAATAATACAACTTAGATATCCGATTCTTTTGTATTTGTATCAACAACTATATTCCGCTTTATACCATTAGAGTATTATATAATTCGGCTCTGCCTAAATGACCGCTGTGACGTCGCATTATTTAAAGGTTTTAGGTAAGTCCATTAGTCAATTCACCCAAACTTGTTTGTTGATTCGTTGGAGTCAGCTTAAAGGGGCGTTACGTAACCGTCAATTAATAAAGGCTATACGTTTTCTAATAACTTCTATTTAATACTTTCAAAAATAATTAACGACACATTTTACATCATAAGAGAAATAGTTTCCTTAAATATTTTTATTACTTAAATAAAATAATAATATTCCATTTAAAATAAAAACAATCTTATAAAACATTGCGTTTTGAATATTAAAATTCTTGCAACGTTAAAACTATGCAATATATTGCGTAGTTTTAACGTTGCATTTGTATTTTAATGCTATATTTGTTTTGAATCGTCAAAATAATCTAACGAGAGTCAAGTCTATTAAATATAAATGTAACAAATGCTTCTAAAAAATTATCATCGTATATAAAACCACATAAATTCATAAAGTCTTAATATCCATTATTTTCACAGAGAAGAAAATGTACTAACTCAGCTTTTATAACTTCTGACAGCCCGACTCGGAGTGAAGTATCACACTCATATCACCATCAGTTTAATTTGGGCACCCCGACAGTTGACCCGAGTAGCATTTTCAGTGACATCACTCCTAAAGTATAAGGGAACTAACACGCAGACTATAATTTACGCGCGTCCGACAGCCCAGAAGAACCACACTAAGTGGAACTCTGATTGACAACCTTTAAACTCCCACCCACGCAAATTCAGCCCCCTCGTTCCGCACATTGTTAGAGATATTTTTCAGCTTCACTAACAATCAGCTGCTGCTTCAGCCATTTTTTTTAGGGATCCAGCTGCTGTGTATTTGGGCCTTGCACAGGACAGTCCCCCCTTACACATCGAATAAAATGCAATCGGGTCTTTTCCATGAGTCATTCTTTCGTACCCTCTCTACACCGCGAACTCGATCAAAAAATAATAAAAATAACAATGTGAGTGCAAAATTATTCTAATTTGATTTTGAAAATCACAATCGTTTCTTTTAACTTCGCATTAATATGCGGTTTCACTCATTGCTCCGGCATCAGTTAAAATGAAAATGTAGATTGGTAGCACGGATTTGGTTTTAGACAGCCCTCATAATTGAAAAGCAATCAATCAAAACGTGTTTTGCCTAAAATTTAAAAAAAAAAAAAATCAGATTATTACATCTCTGAATTCGCCTATGAATTTTTTTTTATGAAACTGAACCATTTCATTAATCTAAAACACGTTTTGTCTGATTAAAATTATCTTTCAAAAATTGGAATTTGTATACGAGTCAATGGTTTTAGGAGAAGTTATTTTTGCGTTTTCCCACGAAATCGCCAAATTGGACAAAACACGTTTTGATTGTTTGCACCTCAATTTTGGCTAATATTTAAATGTAAATATCGTAAGTTGTTTAATTTTTGACATTGAAGATCTCTAACCTTTAAATATCATGATATTTAGTTATCGCTGAACTACAATTCACGATTGACATTTTTAATCATTACATCTTTAATACGCTGTGCTCTTAAAAGGGGATTAAAAATTACATAAGATGTATGTAGTAATTGTAATCATTTTTTTTTATTCCCAACACATGCTCAACTCAAAATATGCCAACGGTAAGTTTTATTCCCAGTTGGTCACCCTCCCAAGTACTGCCCGGTCATGCTTGCCTTCGGCGGTTGGGCGCACCGTTAAAAACGTATTATCATATTTGACGAAACTTTTGTCCTTTTTAACGAAACAGACGCCTGCTATATAATCCGATTAAATATTTCGTCAAATTGAGGAAATTCATTTTTTTTAAAGAAATTTATTTCTTTGAAAATGTGGAAGATTTTAAATAATTTAATAACTTAATAACGACGAGCTGATTCGAACCGCGGGCTTCCCGCTCTAGAGTCCAACGCTGTATCTACTCGACAAAGCAGACTCGATTGAATACTTACAATATAAGTATAAGAACCAAACATGAGCTGATGACATAGAAGAGAGCCTAAAAAGAAACCGAGTAAATGACTTTCGTTTAAAATGTGAGGATTCTTGTTTCGTAAAAAGTCACGTGATTCGATGACGAAACAATTGTCAAATATAACGAAAGTAGCCTTGACCATCGCAGAATTCTCAAAAATGAAAGTTATTTTCTGACAGGTGACGATAACCGGTATTCAATCATTTATAAATAAATTGCAATGTAAATGTTATTTGTTTGAATCATTTATAAAGAATGTATTCTACATAAATGTTTTATAATGCACAAATTAAAAAGATGCGTGCTTTTCTTATTCAGTCAGGTACATAATCCAGCGCCACGTCAACATATACCATTTGTGTCCGTAATAACTTTCATCGGAGACGCCCTTGGGATAGTGCCAGAGGTGCTTTCACACAGGGTAACGTTCTTTGGGGAGGGGGGGGGGGGGGGGCATTGACAAGATAATATTAAATTTCTATTAAAAAATTCTAATATCTTTGACGTGAAACATCTCTAAATTCCTCTTTATGGGGTATCAGGATAGAAACAGCATATTTTGCTTTGAGAGTGATGCATTCCAACATTATAAATCCGTGACAAACAGCACGATGGATATATTTTGGGCCCCGTTCGATAAAAATGTAGGCGTCGGTCTATGTTTACAAAATTTTGCAATAAAGCCGAGCATATTAGGGGCTTAGATGGGAGCTCACAGTTTCAGAAAAAAGAGCTTGTTTATCTTTTTTACCGTGGGAGACCCATTACTATATTCTTTTTAAATAACATCTCACGTAAAATTCTTTTATTAAATATCGCATTTTTTAAAAAAATATTTTAAATATTAATTGAAAGAGATAAAAAATATCCAATCCTTTTTTCCTTTATCGATAAAAATAGTAATGTAAAATTACATACAAACTGGTCTAGATAAAAAACATTTAAAATCTAGTTTAAGTTGACACCTGTATTCCTTCGTACAGGGCCCTGCGTCTGCTAAGGGCGACCCTGAATTTAGTACTACTATATGTTAAGGGAAAAGTTAACCTATTTAATTGAATCGTTCTTTTTAGAAACCAGTCAACAGACATTTTTTTTAATTTGATTATTTTTACGGAATTTGAATATCTTATAATGAATACATATTCCATCCAATCCATCCAAATCTAATTCCGTGTTATAGGTTATTTTTCACAGTGAATATTATATTTAGTGCAGAAACCAGACAAGCGACATTAGATAGCATGTTGAGCGTGAATGCAAAATTGAATCGTCTCTTGACGGGTTTCTGAAATAAAAAAACATATTATCTAATACTTAGATTTTTCTATATTCAAAATCTATATTAATATCAACGATATAATGCTTTTCTTTGTTTCCCGGAAATTTAAAATAGTACACGTAGATGATTTCTAAAATAAACGATTAAATTACGTGTACCATTGGGACGTAATAGTAACAACCCGCTCAGTACAGCCCTGCGTATATAGGAAGAAAGCATACAAAAAAAACCTCCAAACCAACTCGGCGGTGGAGCAGAAAATTGTTATTCTGTGGAAAGAGCTGGAGTAAAAATAGATGTATTTCTGGAATAGTGATATAGAAGCGATGCATGCTGACTGCTGAGCCCCAGTGTGATTCAGAGAAAGGTTAATGATTTGTGAATGGAGAGGGATGTCAGATGATATCATATCGAATCACTTAATTATTTTTCTAAGGTGAATTAATTTCTCTCAACAGGTTGGCGATGGAAAAGGATTTCCAAATTTACATATGCATGCAGAATTCGATTAGAATATTCTAGGTGTGGCTAATTCAATGAATAGTTCCTTATATACAAATGGAAGGATTGCCAGTTTCTTATTGCCTCGCTGCTCTTTCTGTTTATCCGAAAGATCGAATTTGTCTGGTTCATCGAGTCGGAATTCTCATGTGGGTTTGTGTTGGTTCATTTAAAATTATGCGTCGGGTTAATTAGAGTTAACAGAACAAATATTTTAAGTTTAAACCTACTGGGTGTTTTAGATTAATTTCGAAAAGTTTAGAATTAAATTGATTATAGCCTTTCTGTCCATGAGTTTCATTTAAAAATATCAAAACAGGATTTCGACGTAGCCAATGAAACGCAGTTGGTATATAAGAAACTGAGAAACTATTTCTTACTTCTTTCTTTAACGTTTATTAAGTGTCACTAACAGTTTTTTTTTCTTAGTTTTTTTTAACAAAATGTTTTTACTATTTTGGTATTGAAAATAGGTCATTATCGTATTTTACTATAAACACATCTAATATAGTTTTATTTATAGGATTTTATTCAATACAGATAATTCAAAACTTGTTTTTAAAAACCTTATGAATAACAATGTAACACTGTGTTTTTGTTTGAAAATAATTAAACTGTAGTTTCCAACAACATTTTTTAATTTAAAAAAAAAAATTTAAGCAAATATTTTATTCACGATTCGTGGTTATTTAAATATAAAAAAACACGGTCTGACAAGAACGAGTAACCCATGCTCGAAAAGCCCCCATCAATATCTAAGCACAAATTGAATGTTTGAGAAAATGTAAAAGTTCAAATGTTTACATTTGCTACAACTAAATGTATACTTACTTTTTAAAAAACTGCATTTAAAAACAAAATCTACAAATTTTATCCTAATTTTAAAACATTGTGGGTTTAGTGGGGCCACTATTGACTTACTGACTAAGTCATTTGCGGCTGTTATGGGATACATAGGTATTTCTTTATTGAGGCGAAGTAATGGAAAATCAGGTAATTTAAAAATATCGTTGGCTTTTATTTATGTACCAAATTTTATTATTAATAAGGTGAATTTTTCCAAACAACGCAGTTCCTGAGCACTACTAATGGATATTAGCAACAAATAATTTAATGTTATTTGACTTTGTGAGCTTAATGTTACATAAATTTAGAAGGACATTCCCTTGGCGCGAAACTGAACTAGAAATTAGTATAATCCAGCAAGTGATATTTTCAGCAGCGAAGTTTTTTATTTTGACAATATTAAAAATAGACACTAATCCACTGAAAATCTAACTGATCTAATAATAATATCTAATGCATTATATCTTTATCAAAGTCTCTTACATTTAGATATTTATATGTTTCAACTGAAAAACTAAGAGAAAAGCTAACATTCGCTGTGATGTATATGTATGACAATGGTAATTCTAACGGAAAACGTCTTATTTATATAATAATTTTCTATATGTTTAAGTAACCTTCTATGAAACTATATTGTATGTATAGCCCAGTAGAGATAGCTCAAAAAAAGAGGTTGGCTTGCAAAAAATGGAGTAGTTTTGATTTTCGGGTATGTTGTATGTATCGACCCCCTCGTGAAAAATCCAAGTTTTCGACCTCCCACCCCTTGTGCGTTTTCCGCCATCTTGAAAAAACCGCTAAAAAAAGGCACTTTTTAAAGTTTTTCCTCAATAACTCTCTTTCAGTACATTTTAGGTTAAAAATCACAATTACAATTTTAAAGAGCATTAAATTTCCTACAAATTTCATTTATAACATATTGGAAAATTCTGAACATGTACTGAGATATAGGGCCGTAAAAATCTATAAAAATTTCAAAAAAATGAAAAAAGTCAAATATGTCGTTAGTTTTACTTGAATAACTTTTTTCTGTGCAGTTCAGCGTAAAATGCATAATAACCAATCTTGTAGAAGATTAAATTTACTACAAGATCTATACAAATTATTTGTAATTACTACGAACAGATGCCGAGAAATGTTGAAATAACAATAACAATGTCGCACGTACTTTCCCTTCCTTCTCTTGTATATTTCCAGTTGTAGGAGTTTCGGTTTTCGTTCTGTTGTGTTTGCTCGTTTTTTTTGTTTTTAAGCTCTGTAGTGTGTGCTCTTTTGTTCAAAATGTCGAGTTTGCATGGAACTGTGTGCTTTATCTGTGCTGAAAGTTTGAGTGAAGGTAAAACGTTCGCAGTGAAAGAGCTAGGCGAATTACGTGAGTCCAGTGTAAAGCGTAAGCTTTCAACTCATTCTGCTTTTCTGAATAATGTGAACGAAGTCAGGGTTCATACTTCATGCCAAAAGAACTAATAATGACAAGCTGATTGCAGCTTACCTCCGAAGGGCAGCTTTTCAGACTGCGCCTGGACCATCCCGCAGATCGTTGAATGAATGTGTTTCCACTTTCAAACATCACTGCTTCCTCTGTGGAAACGAATTACCTAAGGATTTCGAGGAGAAGCAGAAAAAATACACTTTGGATAGACGTGATAAAGGGTTTTTGTGTGGAAAACTGTCCATGAAAGAATCAATTTTGAGTATTGTCAATGCATGTGGGAACCAATGGGCGCATAAAATACTTTGACACATTTTCACTCTACCCGATTCTACTGGTGCTAGTTTTCATTTGAAGACTTGGTTAATCAGATTGAACGAGAGTTTCGTCCAGATAAAAGAATTATAAAAGCGAGGCTTCGGAAACAATATGGAGATGATGTATTGATTGCTGACTCACATCCCCATACATCAGTGATATGTTTCAAAAAGACTGGTAACAAAATTCTCAGTGATAACTGGAACGGCGAAAGGAAAAAAAAACTTGGAAGAAGAACATTTTCGTATCCTTCAGGTTGCAGCTTACGTCATCGCAGAAGACATTCGTTCTCACATTTATGACCATAGTGTGTATATACCTTCAGTTGACTTCCTTCAGGATGTGAAGTCTGTGATACCACCTTCTTTACTTTATTTCATGGAAAGTGTGATTATGAAAGACAAGAAAGGCCAGCTGGATGGACTGAATGTGACATTGTCACATTCAGTGATAGCCGCAGTAAGACCACGGTCATTTTTGTCATCCCTTCTCTCTGGAGTAGGTACTTACTTGTAAAAGAAATTTGGATCACGACTTCATCTTATTATCATCCTTGGGATTTTCTTCCAGTTATGATGAAGTTTTTATATTTGAGCTATCTGCTGTACTTCATGCGGACCCTCAAGAAAAATGCATTCTGCCAATTCATTTTTGATAAAGCTGACTTCAACATTAACTTTCTGAATGGAGAAGGTACATTTCATGCAAATGGAATGATCATTTCCGTTACTCCTAGCACCTCTGTTATCCCAGATGCATACGAATCTGTTGTAGTTATTGGTGAATACATTGACCTTTTAGTATTGCTCACGGGTTTAGCACCAGACAATGTGTTCTTTTGCAAATCTGGTAGGAGCAACATGGCAGATGCATTGTACTCCAAAATATATAAAAATATTGTGGAAAACATTATTTTTCTACATGCGATAAATGGCTGCGATACAATCTCCGCTCTATTTGGGCAGGGGAAAATGAAGTTTTGTACAGAAAAAAAATTAGAAAGTGATGTATCCCACAATGAAAGTATTACCATTTTCAAAGATCCAGTTGCAGAAAAAGAAAACATCACGGAAACCACTGAAACTTTCCTTGTGGCCCTTTTTGGCGGTGACCTAAACACTTCTATAGAAGAGTTGCGGTATCTTCGCTTTTCTAAAGCTGCTATAAACACAAAATTCAATTTGGCTTGACTACATCCAACTAAGGATGCAGTTTAATATCATGCATGTAGAACTTATCTGTAAGTTCAAACCTGGATGGGGTATGAAAAAGACGCTCTCAAATGGGGCTGGAAGAAGGATATTGGTGGCCTAACTCCAGTCCCAATGAATAAAGAACCAGCACAACAGGCATTGCTTAACATGATTTCGTGCCAATGCAAAAAGACTTGTGGTAACAAATGCAGCAGCAAAAAAAGCTGGGCTTCTATGCTCCGTAGTATGTCTTCATTGTGGATTCCAGTCGAGCAGCAATGCACCAGAGGTTGAATTGAACATGGAAGAAGACGAGTTTGACGATCTACTGCCTATTGGTTGAAGTAATGAACTTTATACATCAAGCACACCTGTGCTAAAACAACAAAACTTTATGATGGATTTTTAATTTGAGATTTTGTATATATCATTAAAACAAAAGTTAAGATGCATTTTCAAATTGTATTAAGTTTAAATATATGTATTTGTAAATGCTTTAAAAATTTGTGTTTTTCATTGTAAAGTTTTTGTATTCTCTTAAATTTGACATAAATCTAATGTATTGCATGCAAGTTCATGTACTACATGCGTGAACTACATGTATATATTACATACATAATAGATTATAGATATTACTTTCAGGAATACTAATTTCAACAAAGGGTGATATTTGCAGTTTACAACCAACTTTCACCAAAATTGTTATTTCAACATTTCTCGGCATCTGTTCGTAGCAATTACAAATATTTTGTATGGATCTTGTAGTAAATTTAATCCTCTACAAGATTGGTTATAATGCATTTTACGCTAAACTGCACAGAAAAAAGTTATTCAAGTAAAACTAACGACATATTTGACTTTTTTCATTTTTTTGAAATTTTTATAGATTTTTACGGCCCTATATCTCAGTACATGTTCAGAATTTTCCAATATGTTATAAATGAAATTTGTAGGAAATTTAATGCTCTTTAAAATTGTAATTGTGATTTTTAACCTAAAATGTACTGAAAGAGAGTTATTGAGGAAAAACTTTAAAAAGTGCCTTTTTTTAGCGGTTTTTTCAAGATGGCGGAAAACGCACAAGGGGTGGGAGGTCGAAAACTTGGATTTTTCACGAGGGGGTCGATACGTACAACATACCCGAATATCAAAACTACTCCATTTTTTGCAAGCCAAAATCCTATCTCTACTGGGCTAGTAAGGGTTTGTACACATTTTAATTAGAATGCAGAAGGCTCGAACTTCAAAGAAATAGCTTAAGGAAGAACGTGTTTTACGTGAAAGTGCGTAATATTTATGGAAGTTAAATATTTATGGGCAGTTTGAAATGGTTCATTTTATATAGGAAAGCTGTTTATTTTATATAGGATTTTTATTCGTTTCTGAACAACATAACAGTTATTTTGCTTTTGAGAGAGGAAAAAAAATCAATATTATATATATATATATATATATATATATTGGCGAAGGGGCAGTTGCCCCAAGCGCCCTATAGCTAGATCCTCAACTAACTATTTGAAACTTGTAGTATTTGTCAAAGATTCATTTTCCCTAAGAAAGCTATCTCAAGTTTCCTGTCTATTCAACAGGGTTTCTTCTTCTTTTAGCCGATTGTTTCCTCTGGAAGTTTCAGGTAAAAAAAAGTCCTGATTGTTCTTAAATTGCTTTCTTCTTTTTACTAAGGATAATGAGCATGTACGCGTATATCATTAGGCTAAAAGTAAATTGAAAAAGTTAATGCCAATCTCTATCAACAGGATTCTGAGGAAAACGATATTCGTTTTAAAACTAAATTAAATAGCTCCTCTCCATCCAAGGTCCATTATTGAAACAGAACGAAAAACAAACGGAGTTATTATCTATTAATGAAATTTTCTTGACTTTAAAGAACTGAGCTATATTAAAACCAGCTTTCAAATATTTAAGATCTTTTAATTAATTTCAGTATTTAAAAATAGGTTTAAATTTCATACGCTTAAGTAGTTCAAGGAAAAATTTACCTGCAAGTGAACCTTGAAAAAATATTTTACGCAGTTTATTATTCTACTTTGGTAATTAATATTCTTAACTTACGGGGATGACTACGTTCTACAAATGAGAATGAATTTTTTAATAATTTATTTTTTAAAAGCAAATTACAGGTGAATTTTTTTATTTAGGAATATTTTAGTATATGTTATTAATATATTTAAAATTATTGTTTCTATTTTCAAAATATTTTTTAGTTAAAAATATCGCTCTTTATTTGTTTTATGACCAAAACTAAGCTATCTATCAATACATTGGTACAACAGATAAATAGCATATTAAGCATGTTTACATGCGCGAATAGTATAAAACAAAGGCACAAACAGAGTTAAGGAGTGTGCATGCAAAACCAAACATGGCAAAAATATATAAAATGAAATAAGCATTGAGTTTTATATATATAAAAAAATTTATCTCTATCCGTTTTTGCAAAAAAAATATTTAATATTTCCAAAAATATCCCTTTTATTTTAATATTTGAAAATCTGGAGGTCCATAGAAGAACATGCTTCTAGCAAATGTTTTTGCGGTTTTCCTCGTTTTGCGAATTTATGATATGTTTGTTTCTGCATGTACGCTCTTCAGTTATTGCCTTCTTCTTAGGGACCTTACACAAATGATGTCACACTAGAACAAACAGGGGTGGAGAAGGTAGAAAAATAAACCGTTTAATTTCCTGTTTGAATCGATATAGTTGCAGTTGAAAAGTAAAGTTGTAAAATAAAATTTCGAATACCATGTATAACTTAGTGCTTTGTTTCTGAACTGCCAGTGTATGTTGCATATAATGTATTACGTATGATACTGTTGACAGGAGAACGTGACATGTAACAGAGGGAGAGGGGGGGGGAGGGAGTATGGTGAAGTGTGACAGTTTGGTTTGTGACATGGAGGGAGGGGAGAGGAACAAAAATATGGAGAAAAGGTATGACATCATTTATGGGCGGCCCCTTAGTGTTTTTATAGAACTCTGAAATTATTCCAGAACACTAAATTATTTAAAAACACTAAAAAAGAGAAGCGCATGTGAAGTGAAAATAGTCATTATCCTATGCAAATTATTTCAGCGACACCATTGATAGATACTAATATTTTCTTTATTCTTCTTCAGTGGTATTTTGTGATTAATTGTTTTTGTCATTTTGGAATAATGACACCTTTTTTTATAAGTATTTAATATATTTAAATGTTTACAATTTTCGAATACAAATTTGTAGGGCATTCCCTTCTCCCCCTTCAAATGGACGCTTTGTAGTCATTTACAAATCGAATAAATCCCAAACTCTTTTCTAACCTTGGACAGCTATTTGATAAAAGCATGCAAAATCTCCATTCACTACCCCAAACCTAGACATCAACATCCATTAAAGCCAAAAAACCATCCCGTCTGGCATTCAATCGTTCTCGTGATACCATCTCCTCCCCTAATGACGTTCTTCCACATAAAAAGCAAACGATATCACAAAGAAATCGCTTTTTGGGGGCAACGAATCGTTAATAACCTCAACCCCTCCCCAAGCACACAGATCTAAAACTAAGTAATCAAATCCACACGCGACGTCGAAAATGCAAGAACGTTGAAAGTAGGAAACGGAATTTGAGAAAAAATATAATTTATTCTGATTATTATATAGCAAATACTTTGTAAATCCTCCACACAATAAGGAGAGGAAGAAACGGAGTTAATAGAGCATGGTCTTGGACGTGACGTGAATATTAATATTTGAGGGGGGGGGGTAAGGGGGGGTTGTCAGACCGGAGAACTCAGTAAAGATGGATGCAGCCGGTCACACACGGAACTACGCACGGTCAAGGTAATGTGCAGTCATGCTCGCTGGAAAGCAATGTATCATTCACTGTCATTGGCCCCTCCCATTCTCTGTGGACATACAGAAAGTGATTGAAAGTAGAATTATTGAATTTGTTTAGTTTCATGACGTCAGCTAGAAAATAAAAACGGAATTGATATAACGTCTTCCCTATTTGAATCGTTTATTTCATAAACCAAATAGTGTACTTTTTAAAATTTTCGGTACGTAATGAAATTCTATCTGCGATATTAATATAGATTTTGGACATTAATATAGATTTTGGATTAATATAGACTTAAAAAAAAATTGGAGTAATAGTTAACGTCTTCTCGAATTGGATGTTGCCAATTATTAAGTTATAATAGTTATTCCTTACTTTTAAAAAAATTGCAATTTCCTGGTTTGTGCAATAAAATACGCTTTTACTGTAAAAACGCACATTTTAAAAGTTAATTTGGCAGTTGACAGAATGACAGTTGACAAGATTGTGCAAAAAATATGTGTTTTCCTTATGAGATTTTTATTTCCGAAACCCATCAACAGACGATTAAATTTTGAATTCACCCTCAACATGTTTTTTTAATGTCGCCTGTCTGGTTTTTGCACTAAACGCAATATTCACTGTGAAAAATTATTCATAAAACGAAATGAAATTTCTATAAATAATCGAAAAAAATATGTGTTTATCATATGAGATTCCTATTCCGTAAAACATCAAAGGGGGCGGCGCACCTTAGCAACTAAAATAATGTAAAGAATTTAGGAGATTTGAAAGATATACGCAAAATGTTGTTATTTATAATTAGGTATTTGTGGTTATATTATTCATGAAAGGAGTTTTATTAATAAAACTTAGTTCTTTTTAAGCTTATCTTATTGTTTAAAACCTTTAACTCATTATTTATTTATTTATTTTTGTTTTACAAATCGGACTCAACTCAGTATCAAATTTAAAGCATCGACAACTTCTTACAAAGTGCTTTTGCTACCAAGGATGTGTTTATCTTTCGCATAACCTTTTTTTAGGTTAATTTACATTAGTTGGATAAAATATTTGTTTTATAAAAGCACTTTAAACTACAATCTCATTTGTCCCGTTTTTACAAACTTTAATTATATACAAAGCGATTAATTTATTTTATCGATTTTGTTCCTATATCAGAAAGAAAATATATGTGAAACTATTTAATCGATTTAAAGCCACAATATTGTTTTGAAGTTTGGTAAGGCAATGTTAAGGTTTATTTTATTGAGACAAAAAAAAAACATCAACGAAGTTTTGCATAGGAGAGCACCGGGGGGCACGACTCCCCCAATAATCTAGAAACTTTATAAGTTGGTAATTTCAAGTTTTAAAAATCCCCGAGTCGGGAAAATGTCTGCATAAATAAAATTAATTTTATTAGCAAATGAAAGTTCGGGAAGATTAGAAATTGCCCAACTTGTAAGATTACATTTAAATTAGACCTCAGAACAAATACTGCATTGGAACATGTGTGCAAAAAATCAATGCTTGTGGTGAGAGAACTGTTTAATATTACCTAATACATAAAAAAAAATGAAAAATGTCAATAAGTTGGAACTGGAAATTTTCAGCACTGTTGAATTGGGAAGATCATACTTAAGTTAAAAATTTCGTATAGTTAAGTTGGAAAATTTATTATTTCACACACCCCTCCCCCCAAAAATTGTGTGTGACGACACTGGTAGGAAAATGTTTGTTTTGAAGCTTGTCCAAAATTGTGTTACTTTATCAACACAAGAAAAATGTTTATTTTTGCTTTATGATGCCATTGGGATCCATAGTTCCGAAAGAAAACACGTGCAAAGAGAGTGGGTGAAAATGAGTTCAAGTAAAAATAACTCATTTTCACGCATCTGCAAAGAATGTGAATCATTTAAAATTATATCCTATAAATAGAGTTTACTTTGTTAATATTCTACATATTTACATATTTTCTATTAAAATACATATTCGAAAATATAGTTCTTAAATACGGTTATTATATTATTAAATTCTGTTGATTACTGAACTCAGGATTGAAAATTTTCGAATTCGGATCCCATTCAGATGAAGGATCACTGTGTGAATGGGATGGCATAAAAATGTCCAATATGGAATATAAAGTAATTTCAAAGTGGTAATCATATACCTTAATAATTAGTTTTGGGTCAAATTTTAGTTGTTAGCTGTTTACTGTTTCTGAGAATATAAACATTAGGCTATGCATATTATAAGTTCAAGAACAAATATTCTGCGAGAAACAAATTTGTTATGACAGATCATTTTGTGTCATGGAATCTGAGATAAAGTTAGCGTTAATATTAGGTACTCGTGTAGATGAACTGATATTGTTTTATATTTTAGGTTTATTTATATTTTGATGTTGTAAACATGGTTTTCTTTTAACTGGAATGTGCGCTCCCCATCTCATTCTCCTTAAAGATGAGATCTCCCTATTGTGTGTTTACTTTGAGAGAAATGCAAAGAAATCGATTTAATGAAAACAGATTGAGTAATTTAACGTTCAATCGATAAAACATTTTGAACTGACATATTTACTGCAATATTTTTTAGACTTGAAATTTGTAAACCGTAAACCAGGTCGCAGCCTATTTCTCCGTTATATATCATTATTATACTATATTCTTGACACTTTCCCAGTGAATAATTTTTAAAACATCTCTACTATTTAAATAATTTATTGATCTCTTTTTAACAAACAAGTACTTTCCTTGTTTATATTTATAACAGAATCCAAAGAAGTCCGATATTTTTATACCTGGTACCCAAACCACAATAAAATTAAGCATGCAATTAAGACGAAATGCATTGAGTCGTTGAAAACGAAAGTAGTTAATTAAATTTTAATGCCGTGATATTACCACTGGAGGATAAAAATATCCTCTCACCTCGCCTTTGTCAAATGAACTTTCGCGCATTCAGCCCAGATTATGTCAGCTTTTGATTTGTTTCCTCCCAGCTGTTGGTTGGCCTCGAGTCCCGGAAAAGCAAATATTTTGGTTGCCAAGCATTCTTCAGCAATGGCCTCAGTTCCTTGGGTCTTTAATTGAAACGAAAAAAAAACACAATAATAAGATTTTTCACTTCTCTCTTTTCTTTTTCTTTTCTCCATCTTAAATCAGCTGCGAAGTCAGTTCTCGCTCAGACAGAACCGTGCACGGTCTGTTTGTTCCGAGGATGGACCGTTTTGTCCCGATTCGAAGTATTTATTTTCTTGTCATTTCGATTCCTTGCAAATGCTGCAGGAACAAAGAACGCGACGATCCTGTCGTAAATCGAGGGATAATCCATCTTTTTTTCGTGACTGAAAACAAAATGCGGTGGGGATCAATATGTTGGTGACGAGTGCTCATTTTTCGTGTCACAGCCAGATGTCAGAATGTCTGGGGAAGTGGGTTTTCAAATTTGGAATTTCTCATAGTTTTATTTATTTATAACAATTTATTTTGGTTAAAAATGATAGAATTGGAACCATATACCCAAATCTATAATATTCTTTTGGGTTAACTGTCAAAAAAAAGTAGTACTTTAACGCTTCTAGTGCATGATTTTTTCTTTTTTAATGAAATTTTTTTTTTATTGCTCTTGATCTGCTGAAAAAATATACAAAAAAATTCTAAGTGCCTATTTAATTAAATAATGAATTAAAACCGTTGTGTAGCATATATGCAACATCATGTGTAATTCCTAAAATATTTTTCAAAAAGTATGAAAGTATAGTTAAATACAATCTACATAAGGATTTTTTTTAAAGCCAGATTATACTATTAAGTAATAAAATGCTCTTCGAAAACTTCACCTTCACAAGCCAGTTTTAAAACAAAATACCTCGAAGCAACTGGTTGTCTTTATCACAATCATTTTTATAAAGATAAGGGGCCTAGTAGTGGTTATAAGAACCATACACACGGTTCCCTACTTGACAATACTATATTATTTGAATATAGAGTATTTTTATTAATTAAAAAATTATGTGCATCGCTGGAAAAACTGGCTATACACTGATGGGTATATATATGTAGATTTCTTACAAAAAATTAAAATAAGCTTTTTAACGATACTAATTACCTTTCTTTCATTCTCATGTTTCCATGGATACGCCGTAACTTTACAGTAAACACCGTTGATTCAGTGTAAAAGGATAACGACCTTGAATAACGTATTTTAGGAAACACAAATTATAGATTTCAAACTGTTTTTTTTTATTTCTTTAACCTTCAACATAAATTTAATCATTTTTATGATTATTATTATCATAACCAGTTTTTAGTAACTCTTTTTGGATTTTAAGCAATATTGTTGTTAACGTTTTTATTGTAGATACATAGATTACTCAATTAAAATATAAAAGCTGATTGTCTCATGTTTTGTAAATTGGTTTCGAAAAATTGCAAAATAAAGATGATGATATTGAAACAAATTAACATTTAGAGAGGTCACATTTAAACTGTACTAAAGGTGCCAAATACAGAGTCTTATAAAAGGGACTTACCTATGGTTATTATTAAACTACAAGTATATTTACAGATTAAAATAAACAAATTGTAATATGTTAATGACTGCTTCTAGATTTCTGATAAGAAATGACAGTTTTCTTAATAGAGAATGCTTCTTTCTGCTCAAAATTTACTTCCTTGAACCATTTGGGACATCGTGAAACCCTTAGAGGTGAAACCCCGCAGTACGGGTCTACAAGCAGCCGCTTTAAGCGCCGGACTAAGGAAAGCGCCAAAGTTTAACGAAAAAGGGGAAATAATTTGGTTTGGATATTTTTTGTCAACATTTGAAATTTTTCTAGGTTTATATTTTTAATTAATTTATATATTACAATTAATTTAATTACTTTGAGATTAATTTTTTATTACTTTACATCTATTTACATTACTTTATTATAGAGGTTATATAGTTTGAATTTTATTTTATTATCTGTAAAGTTAAACGCACTCTTGACCCTACATGCCAGTGATTTTCCCTAAATTAAAAAATATGATCCAAGTTAGAAATTTTACTTAATAATTTGTTTGTTCCAACAAGGGCGCCAAATTCACATGAGCTTGTATTAAAAAATTCCTTGAACCGTCAATGGGTCTGCACTAGATAAAATCCATTAGACCATTGATCTAATGATATCGTAAGAGGTCAATACGAGTGATTGTTATAACAAAAAGCCGTTGTAACGAGTAAAAAAAAATTAATTAGAAAGTAATGAATTGTTTAGGACATTAAATGGCGGTCGCTATAAAGGAGGATTCACTATATCGAGGGGTCGTTGTAAAGGGGTTATACGGTCAATGGCGCCGGAAACAATATGACAGGTACGGCTGCTAACCAAATATTATGCTGTAAAAAATATTTAAAAAAAAACAATTGCTCAAATTCCAAATAAAAACGGTCATTTTTTCCCTATGCCAAACCATTTTGAAATAAGTTCCGGCGTCACTGTCTACTATAGCTTTAAAAGAATTTATTTTAGTTTGATAAGAAGCGCAAGCTTTCGATGTCTGTAACTCCAACCTTGCAGTATTTAAAACATATTCATTGTTAAACAAATAAATCAATTGAGGTTGTAATTAAGTGTATTTCCCCACACGATTCCGAAAAGGAAACCTTTGCGAATCGTGACCGAGTGTTTTTCTATTGCATAAAAATCGAGTATTGCGTTTTTAGGTGACTAGTAGATACAAATCTTAAACAATTCATTTGACGAAAGTTCTAAATTACTTGATTTGAAAAAAGTACTGAAACCAGTCGTCATACGTCTCCCGAACTGGACTAGTTTTCTTTGTAAATAGACCAAACCAAGAAAAAGACAGGTATTTAATTATAAAGACGTTCCACAAAAACTGATTTTTCCCTGTGGAAAATATTAAATTTCCCAGTAATTTGAAAGTCTTTTATGATCATAAGCTTTCTTGGTGGTCCGCAATTACGCAATTTCAAAATTATATTTTAATCTGATGTTTTATTTATTTATTCTTTGAAAATGAACCTAAACCCCGCAGACATAATTAAAGGAGAAATAATTAATATTTTTAGTTTTTTATCCAAACAATAAAATGTTTCCCAGGGTTAACCTCAATATTAACCCACCTCACATTTCTAGTGTAATTCACAAAAATTGCGAAATGTTTTGTTAAACTGTCTTTTAGATATAATTTAGTTTTTATACTAATACTTCTACTTAAATACATTTTTATTAAATAAAAATTAACTGTTTTTTTTGAATATCAATTCTGAATATCAGTTCAAGGATTAAAGAAAATATTCGAAACATAAGAATGATGATAATGCGAATTGTTTTTTCAATTTAAGAAGTTAACGTTAGCATTCAAAATTCTTGTCCAAAAATCAATTTTCGAAATCTGAGGTACAGTACACTCTTAGAAATAACACTCTCATTTTCTAGATTACTGCGATCGTCAAGGGCTTTCGTCATATTTGACAATTGTCTCGTCATTTACTTACGTAATTTTCGACGAAACAAGAATTCTTAAATTTTTGACGAAAGTAATTTACTCAGTTTCTTTTAAGGCTCTTTTCAGGGGCATATATTGCCTCATTTTTGACAAAAGTAATTTACAAAATTTTCTGTAAGGCCATTTTCAAGGGCATATATATATATAACCTCATTTTTGACGAAAGTTATTTACTCAGTTTCCTTAAGGCCCTTTTCATGGGTTATATATTGCCTCATTTTTGACGAAATAAATTTACTCAGATTCATTTACGGCCCTTTTCAGGTGCATTAATTCATAATTGGTTTTTATAAGTACCTCATTTTTTAGAAAATAAATTTCGTTAAAATAATGACAAAATGAACGTTCTGAGTCTCACGAAATATTTAATCAGAGGATATAGCAGGCTTCTGTTTTTAAAAAATGACTGTTTCGTCAAATATGAGAGTGCATTTTTAACAGTGTAGAACTCCAATTATCCGAAATCTAGTTATCCAGCTCAAACAAAGCGGATCGCCAATTACCCAGATCCTGATCGCTGTGAGAAAAAAAGGAATTAGTAAAATCCACATTTAAAAAGTTTTTTATATATGAATGACAATGTTTTTAATAGTCGTTAAATTACATTACATACTAAATAAAAGTTCATTTTCTACTAAGAAATAACCTTATTTTAGTGAGTTATTCAATTATCTGGATATTCGATTATCCGAATGGTATCTGGTCTCAATTGATTTGAATAATTGGAGTTCTACTATGTAAAGCAAAATATTTTTTAGTAACTCAAAGGCGTTTTTTATAAATGATTTTGGTAATATCAATGAAATATTTGCGTTTAAAATTATTTATTTTTGTGTTGCACGTTTGTATTTATTTGCATTGCGAACTAGAAGTTTTAAATAATGGGTGATATAAGACTGGTTCTAAAAATTTTAAGGGTGCATAACATATATAAAAACTCAAAAATATTTTAAACTGCTTCAATCTCAATTGTTATTTTCGGTGAATTTGATTTATGCACACCAAATGAAGACTCATTTTAAGATATAAAAAGAAGTATAAATTATTGTTATTGTCAATAGACACTTTTATATTTGCTAAATATTATTATTACTTGCGTCCATTTATTACATTTCATCTAAACATTTTATTAAAAAAGAACATACATTTAACACCTGTTTTCGACAATGACTTATGTGTTGTTAGCTATAGAAATACTCAGGGGAATGACATCTAATCAAATGACACGTGATAAGAAATTATCAGAGAGTGATATATCGCTTTGTAAATAGATATATCACTGAAGGTTAATTTTGATTTAGAGCAGAACAATTCAAGAGTTTTCCTGAAATTCTCTATTTTGCGATACTAAAAATAATTATATGTTGTTTTTACGCTCGATATCCGTATTTTATCATAGTGACTGAGGATTGGATGATTTATAGTATACCATCGATTTAATTATGCCGTTTTACAGGGAATGGTAGGGAATCCTCTATATGTAAGATATATAACAGAAAGTATTTTTTTTTCATTTAATTGTAAAGGTTAAACATCCATTAGAATCAATCATCATTCGATTGACAATTATCAAAACTATTCAAGCTTTTCATTTATAAAATTGCAGCATTTTAAAACATCCCGTTTCGAAAAGTCTAATTTAAGTCTAGTCTAATTATCTATAATTAAACTAATTACCCGTGACTTTTAACTGGATTGCAATAAACAACGTAATTTCCGGAGATTGTTGTCATTAGTCAAGCAAGTTGTAATAGTTTAGCTGTAAAGGTTCCTTCGGTGGTCATATACCCGATACAACTGCTCGAGTGTGTGTAATAACTTTAGACAGACCGGTAGAGTATCGGCGTATGGTGTTTAAGGTCCTGGTTTAAATCCCAATAAACCGCACTTCGCTACATATATAAGATAATATTTTATTATAAAATGTTGGATCCAGTTTTATTTTCAATCGTTATTTGATCTCATGAATAGAACCTCTCCTAACATTTATTTATTTTATTTTTTCCCTCTAAATTTTTTTTCGATTTGAAATAGTCTCTAAAAATGGAATATGCCTCACGAAATCTATTTGTTCAATATGAACTTAAGCAAAATTAAAATGCATTTGTGAATTTGGAATCAATGTGATGCAGATTGGAATTCAGCATCAATATAATACAACCAAACCAAACCAATCCCATCAGCAGCAAGGTAAATACTTTACTTCAGCACCAGCATGAAACAGATTTGAGTTCAGCATCCATTTTATTCAGATTGGAATTCAGCATCACCATAATATAAAACAGATTCTACACCACCATCAGCATGATACATATACGTCTATAAAGATATTCTACCACTATAAATCTGATACAGATAACTCAAATCTAACTCAAGATCTTTTAGATTTGCTTTGAAAGAACAGAAAGCCCGCATAATCCACCTTCTGAACAAGAAAAAAAAATGTGGTTGTTTACCCCAATTCCACCCATCCACCCAGGCATAATTAGTGAGAAGCGGGGCGTGAGGCTGTTGAAGGCGGGGGGGGACTCGAACCTCGAACCCCCGCCCGCCAAGACAAACCGCAGATCGTGACTCGGGGAGAGATCGTGTTACACAAAAATGCGCAATACGCATGGCGGAGCATAAATTTGACCGAAAAAATTCGTGTAGGGATCCTTGTTTGCTACCTCCCCCGCCGGAAGTGAGCCTGATGGATGGGAGGAAGGGAGAAAAAATGTCAGGAACCCACCTACAGATGTGCGAAGACAAGGGAGCGAGTGTTTAGATAAGGGGGGTTTGGCGATTTCTTTTTTTTAAATGCGTGTATAAAAATTAATTTGATTAAAATAACATCTTTTTTGTCGTTTCTCTTAAACTAAAGTACATTGCTGCAAAATGGGTCGATGCCCTAAGACGAATTGACCGCTAAATGCGTCATTCAATAGTTGGATAGTTGAATTAATGTTAAAAATAGGTATTTGAAAATAAGTAAAATGTACTCATTTTTTATAACATTCGATGCTTATCATAGCTCCGTATACATTAGTTTTAACTTTGTAAAAGACATGTACTCAAAAAGGAGTACAATAACTAAATGTTTTGCATACATATAGGCTTCTTCTTCAACTCATTTTAAAAACGTGTCATTGATATCTAATACAACTAAATCATTTACAATCAATAGGCATATAGAATTATCAAATTCATGCACGGTTACAAACAAGTCTTGTCGGGAATCAAACCCTGATCCTCAGCACCATAGTCCAGTGCCTTAGCCGTTGTACTGTTAGGAAATGTAATCCGAAGAAATGTTTTAAAAAAACGTATGCTAAAAGAATGGGAAGTAAGATAATTAAGTTATAATTATTCAGTTTCTATTTAACCAATCGATATCAAATATAAAGGAATAACTTTTTCTGAATTTCTATTTTAAGTTTGTCAAGTTTCGTCGAGATAGCTTGAACAGAAAATGAAATTAGCGATATTTAATAACATTGCTACTGTTTGAGAAAATACGGTTGCTGGCATTTGAAAACGTCATCGCTCATTTACGATACAATTATACTCAAAGAAAACCAAGTAGGTTGAGATGCAAGGTGATTTAAGTTCATTTTTTAAACAGTGTACAAAACCGATTTTTGCCATTGTAAAATTGTTTCCCATAGTTGATTGTTTAAATATTTTTGGAGTTCGTGCTTTTTTAGAAGTCTTAATAAGTTTCTAAGATATAACTTTTAAGTTATATCTCAAACCATTGAAAAATAATATAAATACATTTGGAAAAAATATAAAATGAAATATTTCAATGAGTTTAAAGATGGAAAATATAGAGATCCCGAAACCATAGCATTGAAGATTAAATCCGCACTAAACTTTCACAATAGTAATAGACCAACGGTAATGGATATATTTCAACCATGGTAAGATGACGAGGACAACACCTAATTAGCACCTCTATCTCCAAATTTCCACATCCTGATCAATGTAAGGACATTTGAACTACGGCGAATTTAATGTGCACCAACTCCCTCTACACATTGAAAATCCGGCGATAATTAAACCAAATCGAGTATTTAACATTGCGCAAGCCATCGGTGTCTTTAATCAATTTTTTTATCAGTACGTAATGTTTGCGTGTACGTTATTTCTTCATATGCCTGAATAATGATTTCTAAAGTGTGTCACCAGAAAAAGTTAGGCGTATCCGAAATAAACATTAAACATTACTTGCGGTATGCTAACTCATCTTATGGTGAGTCAAAGCTAATTATTTGCTTGAAAACTTCACTGTTAAGATAAATGAGCAATACGCCCCTGGTGGAAGCAGTGGCAGGCCGGGGCATTTGGTATCGCAGTCAACATCTAATTTTCCCACTATTAATGTTATTAAGATGTATACTTTAATATATTTTAGACAGCTCTTAAAGCATGTGCAATCAAAAATGGATAATATTTAACGCAATTCACCGATTTTGATGAAGATTTCCTACAATGAACTGATAATTACACAAAATAAATGTATTGCAAAATATGTAATTTTCAAGGCTTTGTTTTGTTTTATAAATTTGCTTTGCTATCATTAGTTTGCAATTTTTGAAGTAGTTTATTAAAATGAGTCATGAAACTATTATCTCAATTTAAGAAATATTTCAATAAAGTTAAAAATGACTCGTTTTAAAATATTTAAAATTTTAATTGCGTTATTAAGTTCTTCAAAATGTTTAAAAATACGCAATTATCAGCAAGTAAACATTCATTTTTATTCAGATCTTTAATTTTTTTTTTTAAAGTTTTTCATTTTTTTTGACAGACAAAATGTTGAAATTTTTAAAGTAGTAAAACATCTATTCTTTCTTGGTTATTGTAGTGGAAACCGTTAGTTAAACGGTAAACAGATTAAGGAAGCATAGTTGAGATAATTTAATTCGACTATCGTACCCTTTTATAACGTTAGCTACACATTAGGTTTCGATATCAATTATAGTATCTATTTATCATTTAAGATGGCAGCATCAGTCTCTGTAGCCGAAATTTAGCATTTAATATAGTGTAGTACAGATAGATAAAATAGTTTTTATGCCTATTTTTTTTCTAAAAATAAATATATTTAAAATTATACCATAAAGTTTTCTAGTGACTAGGATACATATATTTAACGTCAAGAAGTGAAGTAGTAAATAAATAAAAAGAAACTGACTCAATGTTGCGTGTTTTTATCAGAATAATTAATTACATTAATACTTCTAGTTTTTCATATTGTTAATTGAATATTAAATCATTATATAATTGTTCTTCGAAATAATATATAGTTAAGATGACAACATATAAGTACAATTTTTTAAAAATATTTTAAGTGTCACACTTATAAATTATACTTAATTAGTTCTGTATAGAATAATTAATCATATTTTTTAACATAATTTGGCGTCTATGATTTAATAAAAAATAATAATCAATAAAACATAAAAATAAATATGTAACGTTTTAGTTCTATTTTTAGTAAATAAAACACTTCAAATAAATCGAACGTTAAAATTGAACAAGAAGATACGTTTTTAGTTAGTGCTGCCATCTATTGTATATTGATATTAACTATACTTATTTTAGGTACATTAAAATTTTTATAATGATGTTTAGAAAAACCAAAATAAAATACCATGCACTACTGTTCTGCCCCCCCACCCCCCACCCAAAGGATTGTTAAGTTAATGTTTGGTTTAGATAGTTTGCTTCAAAACACAATAACTTTTTTAACTGAGTAAAACATTTGGTAAATTATTACATTGTCTCGAATGCAGCAATAATTCCAAATATTATAGTTTTGTTTATGTTGGGAAGAAGTAAAATAAATTAAAAACGATGTTAAACATCTGACATCTCCCGGAATCCTTAAGTTTTCTGTATCAAACTTATGAAAATAGACATTTCGCAATTAGTATTTCTGTTTAAGTAATAGTTATCATGCATTAAAATGTATTGAATATGTGAAAAGATAAGTAAAGATTTAACTCTTTGGGTCCCCTAAAAGAAGTAGGTAAATCGGCCTATATATAGAAATGTACATAGTGCTATGTAAAAATCTGAAATGCATGTCTAAGGTACCATACATACTTTGTAGGATAGAAAAATAAAAACACATCTTTAATATCTAAAATATTTATTGAGATATCATCATTAAATTCATCAGGTTTTTTTGTATCTATCTATTAAAGACTACTAACCTATACCAAAATTAATATATCTAGTTTAAATTTGCATAGACCATTTAGTTGTAATGTTAAAATGTCAATTGCATCACTACCAAAATTTGAAGTCCATTAATCCGCTTTTTATTTTTTGAATTAAATTAATTAAACACATTAAAAATATTTTCAAGCTTTTAGTTTCTGAGAAAGTTTAAATTTTTACTTGATACCATGATAAAATGCAATGCTATATAAAATAGTATCCACTCTGTAGGTATTTTAAGCCATTAAAAAAAGATTTCGAGGTCCGTTAATATACCTTTTTAAATATGTTTACACATTTTTAAATGAAATTATCAGTGCTGAAAATGTCCAGTTTATTTCCTGTTAATAGTTAATTGTGTTTTACCAAGGCGCTCATGTCAATGCTATATTATTCCACTGGCCTTTGTGGTACCTAGATGTAATTTTACAAATAGCTTGTCGAATTCCAAATAACAATAACATTTTATTAAATATACAACAACATAAAAACGTACAGAAAATTTTCATTTTTTAAATACAATAAATTTTTTACATGACGTGGATGATAAGTACGCACTAGTTGAACTCTTTCCATGAACTGTTTTCTAATGTACACAATTGCACAATGTTCCAAAATATGAACATACTCTCTCGTAAAAGTATAAGTTTTTCACCTAATTTTACTTCTCATAATAGTTTCAAATACGAAGTAAAAATGGCATTGGTATACATATTTTATGAGAAAGGACAGTTGCTTCCTCTTGAAACATTCTTATTAATGGGACATTTGGATCCTTTACGAGTGCTGTTTAATGTAATTTTCAGCCATCCTTTCAAAGTCCTATAATATAAAAACAATTTGTTATAGAGATAGTTAATGTTTATACTGTTAAATATTTAAAGAATACAATATACATTGAATTGAGCCGTCTTGTTTCAAAACCAGATAAACTAAACCAGATAACTGTTGTTTTTTTTTAAATCGTCGAATCAATACTATAAAATAATAAAATAAATGCCATAATTTTAAAAGAAAACCGCTCATTGTTGATGTGGAAGGTAGTTGATTTGTTATCGAAATCAACTTAATCACTTCCTAACACGTGGGTTCACATCTTGCGTGATAGAAAGTTTCGCGACATTATGCAGCATATTTTTTATAACTACTCACTCATTCCTTCCTACACGGAGCCCCATATGCGAAAGCAGTTTTAATTATTTTGAGAAAATCTCGGAAAACCGTCAGACAATATAACTGGTTTCCATGCTGCCGGATTTTTTCTGAAGTTTTTATAAGTAAATGACAGTGTTTTTTTTTTTTGTTCTTTTCAAGGTGAGATAGAAATTGCAGGCCTGTCATGAAGTATCGAATCATACCAATATCTTATTTTTCGAATTTTTGTATGCAATTGCTTTTGGAACTGGGCTACTGACATATAACGTAGGTTCGTGTCCCAATATATTTATGAGCTATCCTATTTACCTTGCAATTATGTTTATTGTGTCTAGTACAGCCCTCTAGCCGGCAGTGATCAATAGCACAATCACTCCGTTACGGGATCGTTACAGAATGCATTGAAGCTGCATAGCAGTGCCCCCTGTTAGTCGCTGGTTACACCGAGTTAGATTAAGCACTGGAGCGAGGACTAAGCATAGCCGACCACTTTACACCTTTTTGAGCAAAGGTAGAAAAAAATTTCCTTTCGCATAGGTTTGCGTAGTTTTATAAATGCATTTATGGTTTTCAAAAATACATTAAATGGTACACATTTTATTTTTTTTCCTTACTTACTTTCTTACTTACAAGAAAAAGAAGATAAAAAAAAGTTTTAAACATTTATATGACGTCACGTGAGACGCCCGCATAGACAAGGATGAATGTTTTCTTAACTTTCTTTCCGAATTGTATGCATCCGCTCGGCACGGTAAAGTACATTGTCGCTCAATCGGAGTCGTCTTCGCTCCAGTGATTATAGCTATATTTTATTCTAGCTTATTGCCTTGGATAGATATTTACCTAATAGTAATTAAATTGCACATACAGAAACTTGGATTGATGAATGTTGATTCAGGTCAAGAGGAGATGGAAAAGATGCTGAATGTAGGTATAGAATTGCTTCAAAACACTGATGAAGCACTTCGGAACTTCAGTATGGCTTAAAATAACTAATTATTTAACCTACATTTTTTTGTCCAGAAATTTATTTTAAAACAACAAAATTTATTTTATATTTAATGAGGGAATTTATTTTTTATACCAGACAAAAGTCAAAGTTGCGAGTCAATGGAGCATTTAAGAAAACAAGATTAGCGAAGTTGTTTTAAATCGATTAAAATAAACGGTTTATTTAAAGTTAAAGTATTAATAAACCTCTTGCCTATTTTCAAAAAAAAATAATTCATTACTTTGCTTGGATAGTTTATGACTTCAATTTGTATAAATCAGTAGTGGATAGGTATTTTTAACCCATTCGGATTTATATGAGTTGGATATGTATGTAAATATTTATATATGCGTTTCTTTTTTCTTGTAAAAATTCTACACATGATCGATTCTACTAAATGAAGAGTCAAATGAACTATTAAGACTTGTATCAGTGAGTGACATTATCGCAATTGTTCTACTTTGGTGAACGTACGTTCTGTTTGCTGGCAACGCTTATGCTCACTCTATAACCTCAGAATAATCAAACTTCTATATTTCAGACTTAATATGGGGTAACAGAACACAAGCAATCTCGGAATGGGACTTACATATTTACAGACTATGCGCATTAATGGAAAATATATTCGAAAGTACTTAGGTACTGTTAATTCTTTTATTTTTACAAAAGTTTTAATTAGAGACCCCCACAGTAGGATGGTGATTTATTTTCCCAATGCAATGGACAAATATATCTACGAATCGTTGTTATTCGGAGAATTCAATCGAGCAAACAAATAATCAAACTGAAATGAATATGATAACGCTTAATTGAGTACATTGTTTTCTAATTGAGCCAATCAGAAGTAAGTTAACAAGACATTCAAATGAGAATTTTTTTTATAAAAAATAAATCGCGTGTGTTTGGAGTGGTTTCTTGTTAATAGTATTTTATGAATCGATAATGAACTACAATTTATATTTCCGTACTGCAATTTTTTATTTTACGGCTGTACTGATGCATGTTCTGAACTTATATTTGAGTAACCCAAATGCAAAAGCAGTTATATCCACAAAAAAAATCGAAAAATGTGATTTCGGTATCAATAGGTACTTTGTAATTTTGGCTTTAATTTAAAAGTATAATAAAGAAGAAAATCCGTTAAGTAATAATAAAAATTCTAAAAAGAAGTCACTCAGAAGCAAAAGTAGCTATATCCACGCTAATCAAGTTTTATAAAAGTGCAAAAACAGTTATATCCATCAAACGTGAACGTGACCGTCAGCGAACGTGATTGGTTGAAGTGGAGGAATTTTGCTTCTGGACAAAAAAAAAAAACAAGATGACGAAGGATCCTGTTGCAAAACTAGTTGAATCCTTATTCCAGTGACAAAACAAGTTATGCGAATATTAAAATTTAGTTAATAAATTATTTCAGTAATCTGAAAACTAACACATTTTAACGATATTTTTTTTTTTTTTAACATTTTTATAATTTTTTTTTTTTTTGATTAACAGTAGTTAAGTTTTGACAGGTCTTTGCGATTTACTCAAAAAAAGGTTTTTGTGTATGTTGAGGATTTTGCGTATGGAATATATACGTTTAAAAACTATATATGTTTGATTCCTGTTTAGGTTTGGAATGTATTGTATCTCAAAATTTTATAATCCTCACACAAAATTAAAGTAATATATTTGAAAACACATTGTAACAAATTTGGAGCAGCTTCTTCAAATAGATCTGAATTTATTTTAATTTAAACTTGATAAAAGTCGAATATTGTCATCACTGAGAAAAATGAGTTCAAAGTTACATATCCAGACAATTTTGTACCAATGCTTAATATTGATTTCATAAAATAATTAGTTGTTTTTAACGTACAAATATAATTTTGGTGTCGTTAGATTCAAATTAAAATGAACTATTTTTTAAAACAATAAATTAATTTAGGATATTTTTGATGATTTGTGTCCCATCACCCCTTAACCTCATAACTATTTCACTACACAAGTTACTTCAAATGAACTTTTACCTCGATTTCAGCCAGAACGGCCGGATCCACTTGTACCTTCTGATGACTCGATATCTTCCTCAAAACCGGCCCCCTCACCGCATACCTCGGAACCACCTTCACCGTCCTCCAGTCCTCCTCGTCCTCCGACTCAGACGACGAAGAGGAACTGAAGACCTCCGCATCCTCGTCCTCCGCTATGCCATTGTTCTTGTCGTTCTTGTTGTTGGCTTCCTTGTTGTCCTCGAGTATGTTGTCCGCCGACTTTGCCCTCTGGGTGGTGCTTTTGCCCCTCCAGAAGCTGTGTCTGAATCTCGAGTCCACCAGGTGTCCCAGGAATCGCAGAGGGGACTTCTTCCACGATTTGCTGGTGCCTTTGGAGGATGGCGGATCGCTGTTGCTGTCGTCGCTGGTTGGAGATCCGGATTTCATGTTCACTGATTGGAAAAGAAAGATGTGTAAGTAAGATTTGTTTGATTAGATTGTTAGATTAGTTTTATTAGGTAAGTTTCATCTTAAAATGATATAGTGAAAATTCTTTAAGTGCAGCTGTTCATAGATTGGATGGATAAGGTAGTTGGTTCATTAATTGGATATTTAAATTAACGTTGTACTAAAGCTACACAATGGGCTAATCGCGAAAGTATCCGAAAGAAAGACTCTTGAAAAATTCCTCGTCATTTTAAACCATGGTCGTCGACGAAGACAACACTTAAAATGGCACCCCACTTCCCAAAATTCCGTACCACAACCAACTTTTTACGCATTGGGTTTTTCATAACATTGCAGTTGTTTTTCTATTATTTTTATTTATATTCGATTTTTTTTATTTATATGACTTTCTATGTTTTGTTTTAGGGAATACAGAATACAGTTAGCAAACTGATTTTCTATGAAAAAAAGAGATACAATGCTATACACTAATGTGAATTCCGCCCTTTAGTCTTTAAAGTTATTTATACGTTGTTAGCCATCGATTTAATGGCTAACAACGCATGGTAATGATAACCATACTAATAAAATTATTAAAATAATAATTCTCTTTAACTCCTCATGTTCACCTTTTTTATTTTCACTTATTAAGACAATTGAAACAAAAACAATTGCATTTACTATAAATTACAAATTTACGCCTTGGAAGGAAGAAACATAAAATAAAAAGAATGGTAGGAGTTATTGCAAATGCTTATAATTATTACAGTTCCCATGCTGTATTTTCTTAGCTTTCTAATTTAATAGCTCCACCTCATTGGATGGTGGTTATGGTCAGTGCCAGATTTACCACTAGGCAGACTAGGCCGCTGCCTAGAGCCCTAGGCTCAGGGAGATCGGAAGCTACATTTTTGACATATATAATTTTTGTAACCTTCTGACCATTACAAACGCATTTTTGCGTCCTTATATCTCTAGTTTTTCCAGCAATACACACCATCTTTAAATTCATAAAAATACTTTATTTTCTAATATTTTCCAATTATTTTTATTGGGGTATAAATTCAAAAACATCTCTTTAAGAATAAACAAGTTTCTTTAAAAAAAAATTATATAAATTTATTAAAATATCATTTTAAATTCTCTAAAAAGCAAAACAACTTTACAATTTGGTTAGTTTTCTGAACAGTCAGAGGGCTCAGAAGTTTGATATTTGGAGAATAACCCTTTTGCACGGCTCTTCATTTTTTGAAAAAGTTGGCTAATTGAAATCCGGCACTTCTCTTGTTCCATACTGGTTATAAATTTTATAGTACTAATCTGGCATGAAGTGACTTCTGAAGTACATATATTACTTCAAAATCACAGACAAAAAAAGGGGGCAGTTCGGAAAAATTTCACCTAGGGTCGCAAAAAGCTTAAATCTGGTGATGGTGAATGGAGATGATCATTGTTTGAATCACTTACGAGAAGTCAGCGACGCCGCAGCCCTCAACTCCCCAAAGAAGTTCCTCTTTTTGAACTTCCCAGTGGGCGAGGAGGACACCAAATGCCTCACTCTCGCCTTCAGGCTGCTCCTGGACCCCCTGAGGTCCTCGGAAGAAGTCCAGAGGGAAGGGTTGGAGGACGAGAGGGTGGAGTCCAGGCTGATGCCGCAGTGGCGCATCAGCCTCTTCTTGGCGTAGAAGGCGTTCCTCTCAACCTTGTCCAGGGTGGAGCCGAGATCGTGGAGCTCGCTGGACAGCTCCTCCATCTGCGACCGGTAGAATTGACGGTCGGTGTCGGAATCCCCCGATCGCCTGAGGGTGGTCAGTTGACGCTGGACCATGTCCAACTAGGAATGGGAAAGAAATTAAGTAGCAATGAGTGCTAGTTGTATTTACTTCTTCATAATGACTTAAAGAGTATCATTGCGCATAATGACGCTAGAGATGTGCATATAGTACTTGGAATGTGATTTTTACGTTCTGTTTAAAGAACCGTTGCTCCGATATTTTTTTATACAACTGCCTTTTAAACTGTTCGTTATGAGAATTGTTCATTTTGTAACAAAAGGCTAACGGGAATTAGAAATAATCTCAACCTTACCTCATCTAATTTTATTTTTAAAACCAACCAATCGCATAAGTTTTTATAGCGTCAAAAATTAAAAGTGTTTTACATTTTCGGAAAATTTTATTACAGTTTTCCTTGAGTTTATTCAAGTGTTTTATGAATTGTAATGCCTGCTCAGTAAGCATAAATTATTCGCCGAAAACAGTCACTATTTATTGTTTAATATAATTAAAAAAATATATTTAAAATTAAAGTAAAGTTTAAAGTTATTTAGCAGCATTTAGTGATGTCACATTCCTAGAAAGCAAACTTCCACTGCCTGTCAAATTAAAAATAAATATATAAAATATAATTTTGGTTTCTAATTAAATATTTTGCCCCAATGATTTTATATTATCATAATTTAGAAGATTTTTCGATTAACTGACCAAAATGTACGTAGACATTTTTACACCATAATTTCGACTTGCGTATTCTCGATTTTTGTGATGCTGCCATCTAGTGACAAAAGAACAAACTAGTAAAAATATATTGCCTAGATTTAATATAATATATGCTAAAACAATTTTCGGACTTCTAGGATTATTATTTTTTTATACAATACAAATAAAAAGAAATTAAACTAAAGAAAAAAATTACCTTTAATTGAGTGGATACTTTCCTATGTTTAAGTAACGTTGCTCTACGTAAATCTTCATGCTGTGAAAGTATAGAAGAGAGATCTTTTGCTATTTCTCCTTTTCTGTTAGTGAAATTCTGAAATAAAAATTTTAAACAGTAATAAAAAAAATCATAAACAACACTACCGAATAAAAATAAAATACTATGTAAAAATATAAAAGGCTATTCCACTGAATTTGTCCCCTTCGCAACATTTTGTTATTATTTTATTATATGTTAACTAACGTAAAAAAAAATTGAGTTTTTTTTAAACGTTGAACTGACCATTAACTTAATCCCCCAATTAGAACAAAAAATATTAAGACATCAAAGAAATCAACGTTCATTCGAAAATGGTGAAACACTGTACCAAAACAAACTCAGAATAGAGAGTTGAGAAGTTTTCTCCTGCTCCCGGTATGAAGGGGCGTTCCTATTGGCTATCTGTTGGCCATTTGTATTTTATGTATAGTTAGATACTGGGACACAAAAAAGGTACACACTAGGAATTTAATATTAAAAAAATTTCGGTTGAGCATACATAATTTTCAACAATTTTAGGTCAGATATTCAAATATGAGATCTTAGCTTATCTACAATACTTAGTAATATATTAAAAAAAAAATAAGAAAATATAAGCCTGGTGTTCTATACCTGATTTTCGTCCATGTCGTCCATTGCGGGATAACGTATGGAACGGTTTTACTCAGTCAAATATCTGTTTTTGCAGCAATAAGCAATATTTTCTTTTAGTTTCATTGTGTGTTGACAGGAATCCCAATCCATGTTAACTGAAAGGAAATAAATTGAAAAGTTTAGTTTCAAAACTACAGATCCTAATTTGGCTAAATTCAGTGAATTTATCCAAAGTATGAAGGGTAGAGGGAATACTTATCATAGACAAATTAAATGCATTACGATAGACACGATATTATTAAAAAAACTATATGTGAAAAATGCCAAATTTCGTCTAATAAAATTATAATCGCGAATTTCAAATTGTCATTCAATAAAAAGCCAATTAAAAAAATTACGATGATTTCTTTTGTCGTAACTTTTCAATTTGTAATTGATTTTTAAATATATATTTGGGCCCCAGTGCCCAGTGGCGTAGTAAGGTGAAAGTTCGATACCAACTGATTCTCGCAATTCAGAAGATTGCGAGTTCGAGCCCGACTGAAGGACTTGACAAAAAAAAAGTAAAAATATAGTAATCTTGCGATAGGAGAAGTTGCCGTCGGGGTTTTCTTCGTTACTAAAATACTATTCAGTCATCTAAAAATATCCCAACAAATTTGACTGCCGTGTATACGGGACTGGTGCACGATAAATCTGATAAGAGTCCAATATGCTGATGCCTATTGAGGTTGCGTTGGGTGCCAGCTCGGATGTTTTCGTCGTCATCTGATCATGGTTCAAAAATACGAGGCATTGTTCCCGGGTTTTTCCTTCGACATAGGCCCTGAACCGTCGCCAGTAGCCCAATGTGCAGCTCTAGAGCGACGTTTATTAACTAAACCAAACTAAATATATTAGTTAAATTTGAATTATCTTTACTTTAACAACCATGTTACGTGTTCCCGGGTCTTTCCTTCTAGATAGACCCCGAACCGTCGCCAATAGCCCACAGTGCAGCGCTAGTGCGACGTTATTTAACCAAAACCAAACCATTAACAACTAGGTTTTGACATTGGATTATGTATATGCAAGGAAATAACTTCTACGATTTCTTACGACTATATCAGGGTATGTGAAGGGCCAGCTCAGGTGTTGTCTTTGTCATTTGACCATGGTTCGAAATTACGTGGTAGTCTTTCTGGATTTTTCTTTTGTGATAGACCCCGAATCATCGCCAATAGTCCACCGAGTTACAATAGCAACCAACATAGTAACCAACCAACGTAACTATCAATTTCTTTAAGAGATAGGAAAATTGATTTGTTGAACCCATGTTTTATTAGAGCAGCATAATGGTCAACGGTTTAGAATCTATTGAACGGTCTTTTATTGACGACGATTAGCAATATATCTCGGCAATTTTGTTTGGTTATTTAAAGTGGCACTAGAGCTGCATAGTGGGCTATTGGAGATGGTTCGGGGTCTACCTCGAAGGAAAGACACAAGAACACTGCTCGTATTTTTTAACTATGGTTAGATGACGAATACAACACCTCAGTCAGGACCTGATCACGTTTAACGTATGCCATTCCCGTATACACTCCGGTGGTAACTGGAGGCCTCCGTGGCCGAGTGGATTGAGGCGTCAGCTGGGAATCCGAGGGTTCCCGGTTCGAACTTGTGCGACGGACTTGACTAAGAATAGTAAAAAAGTAGCGATATTGCGATCAAAGGGTTATCAACTTCGCCACCAAAATACTAGAATGTAGTCCAGAACATTCACAAAAATTAACGGCGTGTATACGGGACTGGTGCGCAATAAATCTGATCGGGGTCCAAAGTCCCGACGTCTATTGAAAGCGTTGGGTGCCAGCTCAGGTGTTGTCCTCGTCATCTGACCATGGGTTCAAAAATACGAGGCATCGTTCCCGGGTCTTTTCTTCGAGATAAGCCTCGAACCGTTGAGATGGCACCCCACGAAATCCGAACAGGTTAAAAGCTAGAAAAGACTCCCATATAAAAACAGACACTCACAGAACCCCCCATTTACCCCACATTTATCGACCCCCATATGCGCACCTCCCTCACAGCAGCAGCAGACACTTAACAGTTTGTACAACTCTCCCACAGGGGGACATCTCTTCATCCGCAAAGACCCGCTGACAGCTGCCAAGAGGGACCACAGAGGGGGACAAAAAATAAATATCCTCCGTCCTGGCCCCGCGCCCAAATGTGACATTTCACAAGAGCGACGCAGATGACATCTCGGAGATCTCCGGGACTCGGTCCTGCAAAAAGATAAGGCGGGGCTTTGTTTCTCTTTTAATAAGAAGCATTTTATTAAGTGCGGTTTATCTGCGGGGTTGGGTAAAGAGGTGGGCCACTGTGACATGGTTCGCTTGTAAATGACTTAATGGGGTTTTTTTTATGTCGTGAGGTGTAATTGAAGGATATTTTTTGGGATAAGTAGTCTTGGAGAGTTTGTTGTGGGTTGTGCGGTAATTGTGAGGATTAGATTGTGAGTTTTAGTTTGTTTCTGTGGCCTGGTTGAAAGAGCGGTGGGATCGTAATCGGGTGGTTGGTTGAATTAGCTTGGTATTATCCAGCAAAAAAAGTCAGCGTAAAAACTTAAAGTTGTGAAATTTAAGGTTTTATGAAAACAACAGCATTTTTTTTATTCTATTAAATTGTAGTTAATGAAGGTTTTTGTTCCAAATTTCTTCCTAAAACCTGCAGAAGTATTGATCAATTGAAGGGAACATTCATATCTAAAAAAAAACTGAAGGAAATATAAAAACTTTAAAAAAAACTGAAGTTATCTGCTCTAAGTTCTTTTATAAAGCCTTCAAAAAATCTTAAATTTCATAACTTTGACGAAGTTTTTATATTGGTATTTTTTTTCTGGGTAGAGCTACACACTAGACAATTGTCGGCGGTTTCAGATCTATCCCGATGTAAAGTTCTTTCCATCGGGATAGATCTCGAACCGCCGACAATTGTCGACACAAGAGCAATGCCACGTGATTTTAAACCATAGGCAGATTAAGAGGACAAAATTAGTGTTGGCATTCCGCTCTTCAAACGTCCACAACGGGAATACATTTGTACTACGGCAAGTATAACGTGCACCCTCCTTTTCTATATGGCGAACGTTTAGCAGATAAGAACGTAACTCAGAAAGCTTCTCATAAATGCTCAGTTAGGTTTTATTTTCGTTAATTAATGTCGCTCTAGAGCTACACAGTGAGCTATTGGCGATGGTTCGGGACCTATCTCGAAGGAAAAATCCGGGAACCATAAGTGCTCGGCACTGCTCCAGCAAGGTCATCAAAAAGTTGTCAGTTCGATTATAATGTTTTTGGAATTACATTTATTGTTTTTCCTCTATTCATAAAGTATTTTTTTATTTAATTAGGGCATATATTTATTTATAAAGTGGATCATTTTAATTAACCCTCGTATAGAGTTCATAATTTGCGGTTTATGGGTCGTATTCTGTACCTAAAAATAGCTTGGTGACCGTAATTTTACACCCAGTCGTCATTTTTTGACGCTTAACTTTTTATAAAAAGTTTAGTTTGACGACCAAATGATGCAGAAGGTAGCAAAAAACGACAGCCAGGCTGTAAATAATATGTCTGTCGGTAATATTTATTTTTCCTCTGTAAATTATAAAATACTGTTGTTCTTCTTATCATTATACGTCTACAATGTCCATATATGCATATATTTAAGTAAAGCTATCTATCTATCATCAATTTTCAATAATAGAAATTGATTTTCAATAATTGATCTCATACTTTTCAGTAATTTTGACAATCCTGTTTAATTTGCAGTAAAGCTGCGGCTGACCAGCCCGGGGGCATACAGCAAGATATAAGTAATTTTGACAAGTAAGACGGAGATATTTTTAGAATACAAATAGAAACACGTTTTTAATTTTATACAATAAAAAGCTTTAAAAATTATAAAAATATCGCAACAGTCGGCAGCCCTTGTTTAAGCAATTTGAGTTATTTCGAAATTACGTCTAATAAGAACATTCTGACAACTAAAACAAAAATCTATGTGCCAATGACGCCTTAACTTTCATCTCCTAATGTCAAACCCTGCTCTCGTGCGAAGAACGGGTATTTTTCTAGTTGTTAACCCTCACAGTGACACTCTAGGTATCCGTGGCTCGCGTGACCTAGAACCCTCCCTCCCCCATTAGCGTTCAAGCTCAATTGATCTGGTGTTTCTCAAAGGGCTGGTCTTGATTTTACTTTTTTTAAAGTTTGGTTTGGTTAATCAACGTCGCACTAGAGCTGCACAATGGGCTATTGGCGACGGAACGGGGTCTATCTCGAAAGAAAGACCCGGGAACACATGCACATTCACACACACATTCATACATGCACCTCGTTATTTTAGAACCATGGCTGGTCTTGAACTCAACGTCGCTCGGTTCAGATAGATCAATGATTTATTTATACTCTTTTAAGGAAAAAAAAACGATTGTTCGTGTGAGGATTAGAAACAATTCCTTTACACTGTGTTGAAATAGTATTTTCATATTGACATTAAAAATTCCTTTAAAATCCTTCCCCTACAGCTGAAATTAAAATTTTACACTTAACAGCGTTGTCCGGTTAGATAAAGTGTAAAATCTGTATTGGGTTATTCCTGGGTTGTTCTCACCCATAATTAGTAAAAACGCACCCCACTTCGGTCGCTTCATCAGTGTTTAGTAATAACCCACGCCATTCAGAGCACGCTTTCTCGACCCAGATGAGCACCCAAGTATGGCTAAAAACGGCAGAAATCGTAATGCCGCTTATTTATTACGCCAATTAGAGCCTTCTGTAATTCAAGACTTTTTGCAAGAACGCAACCTTGAAATGTTTAATATATATATATATATATAAGAAAATAAAAATATGTTTTATTTAAGTTATAACTTAAACTGACTTACTTAGAAAACTAAAAATGTCGAATGAAGTGTTTGGAAAACGGTTAAATAATCGATTTTTAATATGAGTTTTAATCATAACTGTTAAGCTTATTTGAAGACAAAGCGCCCTTATAGTGAGTGCCCTGCAGAAAACATATTTTTATTAGGTTGCTTAGTACCCAAATAATTAATTTTTTGTGTCATCTTTACACTTCTTGGGTATTTAAATATCTTTTCTTGTACATGCTTTTTTTTTTCGTTTAAAAAATTTAAATTCAATTGATTATAAAAAGATAGATTTTAAATTATATTTCAAAAAATTATTTTGAAATTACTCCATTATATAAATTTAAAAATGAAATGCATTTTCTGAAAAAGAAAAACCCTATGATCGGAACATTACGTCCTTGATAGTAGGAAGCTGAGTGATATCATATTCTACTTTTCATATTCTAAATATGAAAAGTAGAATCATATAAAAGACTATCATATTCAAAGAAGGTTTTTAAGGAATCTTATTAGTTTAATTTCAAATGATATGTCTTTAAAAATATATGTAATATATGAGCTCTCTAGTTTCAATACCAGATATATCAATTTTTAAAAAAATTACAGGAAACGCTAAAGACGATTGACAGCCACGTACTTTTGTATCTAAACGCATGACGTTAAATGCATGTTTTAGATTGGATTCAAACACTTTTGGTCAATACCGCTTTGCAAGGTGATGTAGTGCATTGAAAACTTGTAAAAAATAATTTTGTGAAAATGAGGATTTATCTGGATTTGAAACTAGAGGGACCATATTATAAGGTATTATAACTAGCAAATTTTAATGTTAAGACCAAATGTAAAAAAATTCTTACTTTTTTGGAGTAGAAAATTGAGAGAAAATAAAGGATAGACACAAAGAAATAAATTGAAAGAGAGAAATAAAGCAAATAAATATTTAATAGGAAAACAATTCTCTTAAATACTCGTATTTAATGAAGAAATATTAAATGAAGATTCGCGTGTATTCTTTTGAAACGGAAATTGAGTATGCTTGAAAATATCATGATTTTTTTTATATAACAAATACCGGTTCCAAAACCTACTCATTATAAAAATCGTACTGTTTCCGCCATAACAAATTAGATTAAAATAATCGACGTCAAGACTTCCAGGAATGCAGGCCATGCAACTGTCTAACCTTTTCTTTATTGTGCACCTCGCAGCAAATGTCGCATTCATACACAGACATCTCCTGCCCCTGCCAATCCCATTCCTTTACGTATCATTACACCTCAAAACGGCACTCGCGTTACCCTATAAAAGTTTAACGGCAGTCTCTATTCTAAAACGGAATATTTATCATCTTAACTTTTCATTTCTTCCAATGCTTGAGTAGCTTTCGAAAACACGTCCCCACATTGCAATTATAGTAATAGGGGGAGTGAATACTTCATACACACAGAGGAGTATGAAATTGCCTCGATTTTGTGTTAATCCTTGGATAAATCAGTAATTTTGACAAGGGTTTTTCATTGTTATTCTGCGGTGGTATGTATGGTCGATGAAAATTGGATTTTTTGTCTGAAAGAAAGTACTTTCTGTGGAGGAAACAGTAGTTTTAAAATGAGAATCCGTTGAGTGGCATTAAGAATTTGATGTTTAAGTTTGATATTTCTTTAGAAAATTTACATCATTCTGGGTCTTTCATGCATCCGGACATAATTTTGTTTAAGTAATGAAATTTGATAAATACAATGAAGATCAATTTAAATATTTAAATTTCAAGGAAATAATTAATATGTGCTCATATATTCATCAACCGTTGTTCATTTATAAAAAAAGCAAAGCTTGCTTGAAAGTTACATTAAATATACTGTCGCCATGTAAACACGAGCAAACAATTGCAAAATGTGTGTTTTATCAACAATCTTTTCGATTATAAGTATCAAACAACAATTGAACATTTCTTAAATTATATTTTGATGTTGATATTAGTTAGTACTTGCCGATTTTTGTGTCTATATTTAAGCTCTATGGTGCGATACTTTACTTGGCCCTTTACAGTCTAAAAATGTATTGAAGTCATTGGATATGATAATGAAATAGAAATGGTTGACCTACATTTTGCGAGGCTAAATTTATCAACTAATATTTATTTACAATATATATTAGTTTTTGATGGAGGGTTGTAGCGCAAAAAAAAATCTGCCCTGTACTTTAATCTTAAATATAATCTACACCAAGGTGTGTCGACGCGGAGTGCCCATGCCTGTTCATCGTAGGTAATGTCATTGGCAGTGGACATACTTAATCGGATTCAACTGTTAAGCAGTTAATTAGAGTGTAGTCAAGCTAAGCTGACTTAACATGATGCCTTAAAAAGGATACGTAAGCCTATCCCATCATGCCACCACACACCCCTATATTCCTAGAAACGACTGTTGGAGGAAAGAAAATATTTCGTATGGCAGGAATTGTTTTTAACACTTTTGCTTCTATGGTGGTCTCGCAGCACAACCACTTATTTACAAATTTGTAGGATTAGACCGAGTGGTTTCGGTGGTAACCACATGCGTGAAAAGGAAGCGTAGAACGCAATCTATTGGCGCACTGCAAATATTTGAAGTTAAATTGTAAATAACCGTGAAAAATCCAAGAGTCACACTTACAAAAAATTGTGCAATTTTTTTTATTTATTATTTTCAAATTGAGTGATCCAAAAATTTTATTAAAAAAATTAGGTGTCCTATGTAGATGACTAGAAAAGACAATTTAAAAAAAATTATTTAAAAAAAAAAGTTGAGAGTTAACTAGAGGCGAGTTCCCGTCAAATCGACGTCTGATAATCGCAGTTTAAAATATATGTCAGTGTAAACAGCAGCAGACTATACCAGAATTGATTTTTTTGCATGTAAGTTGATTTATAAAATTTAATAATACTGGCAATAAAGTTCCGGTACGCCGAAAAAGCCCTCAAAAAGTACCGGTACGCCATACAGGCTAACAAAAAAGTACTGTTACACCGTACCAGCCCCACACTTGCTTTGCCACCTTGCGCATCAAATCGATAGCTCATTCCTTATGATAAAAATCTGCAAAAAACTTTCATAAGGCAAAAGCTCATAATCCGCCATAAAGAAATTAATTCCATCCCCTTTATCAGTTACCGAATAGTCATTTTCAGAATATTTTAATACTTAAATTAATCAAAAATTTACCAAGTATTGTGCATCTTCGTTTATTATTCCTTTTCGTGAATACCTTAAATCAATGTGATAGGTTCTAATTTCAGAATAACATAGAAAAACTCCAGAATCATCATAAAATGCGGGTTACGGGATGTTTATCCGTCTTTTGTGTACAAAATAATGGCCACGCCAGACAACTATTCATTTTTTCATCTCCCAAAAGACAGCAACGCAGTTTCGTTTTTAAACAAGTCGGGAAAGGAGGTACATTAGGCTGTATAAAAGCTCTTGTTAAATCTTGGAAGTTCCTCAAGATCAGGGGAGTTGTGTGTATGTGCCTATTTATAGTCCCACTCCGGCTTTTCAACAATGGCAAGAAGATTTCTTGTTCTTCATTATTTGGCTGACATTATCCTAATGGCGCGAAGGAACGGGCGGACATATTACACGACCTTTGGAAGATGAAGTGTTTCCGCAATGTTTACGAGTTTCCTGGAAAAACTGAGGTGTTGGAACTGCTTGCCATAAAAATATATTTTTACATTTTCCGGAAATAAGAATCCGGTGCTTTTTGAGAATGCGTAGGTAGATACATATCAGCTTCACAAAGAGAAAGAAAACTTTGACAGCAAGCAGGTGTTTCGTTTTTGAAAACTTATTTACTTAGCTATTACATTATTTTAATTGAAAAAAAAATGTACAACGAGTACTACAATTCAAAAATAGTATCTTTTAAAAACCAGAGCTGCTGCACATGCTTAATAATTTAAGACAGAAGAAGAAAACAAACGGATCATCTACTTAAAGTCTTCTCTCATTTCTTTTCTCAGATTGCGTTTGTTGACTTGCTTGTAAAGTCATAAGCTAATCACTATGGCAAAATGCTTACGACGAAGCTTTAGAGCACTTCTGTTCGCCGGTACTGATTAATTAACATGAAATAAATGCAAAATAAAGCCCCCACGATGGGGGAAATGTTACCCAAATTCAAAAGAAAACTTATCTTTTATTCCTTGCAATATATTAAAAGTAAACAATATCACAAGTTATGAAGGAATAAATATGTCGTCGATATTTTCCCAGTAAAGTCTTATTTCAATGATCGCCAACACTTGTTTTGACACAATAATTTCTTTAAATTCTTGAGCCCACATTTCATAATTGCAAGAATGAGCATATATCTTAGGTTAGCAAAGAGGAGACACCATAGCATAAAAATCATCCACATCTTAATCCATTGACGCTCAAGGTCGTGTCTCCACGTTCAACAATTTCCACTTATTCCAGCAATGCAACCAATTTTTAAATTCATTAAAAATACTCCATTTTATAAAAGTTTACAAATCTAATGGTTTGAGGTTCAACTCTGAAACTACCTCTTTGAAATTGGATAAGATTCTTAAATACATAAAATAATTTGTACATTTAAAAATGATTCAAATTTCTAAGAAGTGAGAATAACTTTTAATTGAATAAAAAAACAACATTCAAACGTTGGTTGGTGGGTTAATAAAGAGGCGTGGTAAATCACAGATGTACTTGTATGTATTAAGTGTGTTAACCACACTGCCACATGAAATATGGCCTCCGTGGCCGAGTGGATTTAGGCGTCAGCTAGGAATCAAAGGGTTCCCGGTTCAAAACCTTGCGATGGACTTGACTAAAGAATAGTAAAAAGTAGTGATATTGCGATCGGAGGGTTGCCAACTTCGCTACCAAAATACTAGAATGTCGTCCAGAACATCCACAAAAAATAACAAAGTGTATACGGGACTGGTGCACGATAATTCTGATCGGGGTCCAAAGTCCCGACGTCTATTGAAGGCGTTGGGTGCCAGCTCAGGTGTTGTCCTCGTCATCTGACCATGGTTCAAAAATACGAGGCATCGTTCCCGGGTCTTTCCTTTGAGATAGACCCCGAACCATTGCCAATAGCCCACTGTGCAGCTCTAGTGCGACGTTAATTAACCAAACCAAAACCACATGAAATATTGTTTGTTTGATTTTGATAAGTGGCAACACTGTATAGATTTGAATCTCTGATTTTTCGAATTTGGTAGAGTTCGTTGAGGTTTGGAAAATGTCGGTTGATTTGAATAAAGTTAAAGCTTCTTATTTCTTCGCAAACTTCAATGGCGTCCGTTTTATTCCATTAGTGAATGAGTGTTAATTTATTAAATCATTCTAAAGTTGATGATAATTCACAATCGAAGTTCAGACATATTCTGCACATCCTCATCTATTTCCGTAAAATAAATCGCCTGTCTTTCAAATTCGAATCAATTTTCGCCGAAAATTGAGAACGTGTGAACATAACTCAGACTCATCTTCCCCCAAAATGGGCCTTCCGAACCATCTGCAACAACGTGTCTAGAATTCGATCGTTCCCGAAGAGACCTGGAAGCCATTTTCAATTGCCTCGGATCTTCGGGGCGAATAGCTCAGCCAAACTCTTCCAATGTGTGTTGACTCCTCAGAGTCCTTTCTCTGCCACGGCTGAATGGAGACAAAGGCAATCTTCTTGTATCATGGGTGCTCTCGAAAGAGACACGAGAATCTTGGTGTTGTCTGGGAGAGATCTCGGGGAACGATTTAATTTGATTGATGGATTGTTCGGTTCCTGGAGGTTTGAAGATGGATTTAGGGTGAGACGAGGTGATTAAAAATGAGGTTTCCGGGCCTGTGCCGGTATTTTACGAGGAGAATTTTGAATGCTGGAGATCCAGACAGGATTTACGGTTTTTGAGATAAATTTAGATTGTGCCTCTAACACAAATTTTAAAACCGGACATTTGGAAAAATTTGAGGAGACCGAAAAAAAAACTTGGTACAGTAGAATTCCAATCATCCGAACTCCAGTTATCCGGATGAAACAAAGCGGATCGCCAATTATCTGGATACAGATCGTTTTGAGAAAAAACAAGAAGTCAGCAATATCTACATTCAAAAAGTTTCTTATCGGTGAATGATATCGTTTTTAATAGTCATTAAAATAAATTACATACTAAAGCAGAGTTCTTTTTTTTATTAAGAAATATTTTTTCCCCTTGAATTATCCAATTATCCCGATATTCGATTATCGGGATAGAATATGGTCCTAATGATCTGGATAATCGGAGTTCTACTGCACAAATATTAAACCTAGTTGTATCAAGGATATTCTTTTTGAAATTTATTAAGATAAATATTTGTTAAGGTTACAAAAGAACAAATTAATCTTAAAAAGTTAGTTTAAACTGATATTCTACCAAACTTTATTCTTACTCAAAGGGAATTTTTGGGGTTTAATAATTTATTTTTATTGCTGCGTACTCCCACAAATTATTCCAACATATCTAAGCCACTGTTCAGATCCTCATAATTTATAAGCAAAATATATATTTCATGTTTTAAATATATACTCTTTTTTATTTGGATAAACCAGTACTTGGACGTGCATAACCAATGATAAGAATTCGAGTAGATTCTGAATTACAGCAACAAGCATACATGACATAGAAAATTTCAAAATATATTTCGATATGCTCTAGAATTTATCGCCATACCATAAAGCGCTTTTTGTCATAAAACTGTTTAAAGAACAATTGAAGACGTGGGTGCAAGAACACGGCAGCTCCAGTTTTCAAATTTATTCAATAAGGACGAAAAACACTGAAGGCGTTTCTTGCATTTTATAACACAAAAGGACAGCTCCTTTTCCTTTATATTGCTATTATAGCCATTGCTTAGAGCTGTCTCGTTTTTGCACTAATCGATAGAGGATATTTTATAGGAATAAATGAAAAAATGTAAAACAGACAAAAAGTGGAGTTGGCTTGTTCTTACACCCACATCTTTATTTCAATAACGTTCATTTGACAGATATATTATAAATACATTTAACTCTTTTCGGATCAAGATTCCCAGTTATCAATGTATTTTATTAATGACATATAAAAGATGGTTCCCAAATGGTTAAAGTGCCCGTAAATATATTTTAAAGTTTAATTTATTAAACATAATTTTGTACAAAAAAAGCTTTTTTGGCTTGGAATAATCTATACCCGCGTACATGTTTGATGTTATCAATTGATATTCACGATATCTGAACTTTAAAATATAACAAAAATTCACTGTATCCTGTTTAAAAAATACAACTTCGGTTATTTCAGTGCTGTTTAAAATATATAAACAATGCATTTTGCTCCACTCACGAATTGCATATGTGTCACATCATTTTGTAGCATATCCGCAAAAACTAATTAACTTTCGAAGATTTGATATTTCATAAAAGAATTAGGAAATAGATCATTTGTTCTTTTATATTTCAATTTCCTGCTTATATTCAGTCAAACATAATATGAATAAATTTGCGTCGCAACTTCCCCTATTTTAGCAAATTTACAAATAGGAAGGAAGTTGGGGAAGGATTAACTTTAATAGCATTAATCAAGCTAAGAATATTTAAACGAGGAAGTCATTTATAAGATTAATTTCTTAAGAAGATATAATAAGTATTTATCGGATTAAAAACTATCGGTATTAAATAATTCTGACAGATGTATTGTATGTATAGTTTTTAACACTTGTCAGGAAATAGCTTTGATATTTTGAAAAAGTAAATTGCTAAAATTATTTTTAAAAAATGTGGTTATGTTTGGTTTTTGGTATAAATATTTGGCAAAATTGATTAAATTATAAATGTGTATATTTTAAGTTGTAGGGTTGTTATGGTTACAGATGTCGGTTAAAGGAAAACTCATCTGCTGTCGCCATTGCGAATGGGTGATTTATTAAAACCGCGCCAATGCGTATCAAATCGAACATATTATGACGTTTTAAATCGCAATAGACTATAATGAGCTAGAAATCGCAATAAACTAAAATAAGCTAGAAATCGCAATAGACTAAAATAAACTAGAAATCGCAATAGACTATAACGTATTTAAGAAAACCCATTTTCATAGAGAAAAATGAATTCAAGGCATTGCAGATGTTCTAACATATTTAGAATCGTTTAACTATTATTTTCTAAATATAAAGATAATAATTGACTCTAATTTTATTTTTTTAAAGAATTAAACAAATTAAGAACACTTAAATTAAAAATGGCAAAATTGCGTACAAATTCGCCATTATTTATTCGGTACCAAATAAATAAATACATTATATTTAAACACACTTTTGACTTGAAAATTTTAAATTTTCAAGAGTGTTATTGAAAAGTATTACAGCATTCTTTAATTTTTACAGGTTGTTGTTCAAAACTATTGTTTTGAATTTTCATACTTCTGAAAAGCAATTTACCGCACCTAGTTTATTAACCTTACTACAGATAATGTATAATTTAACCCATTCTTTTTTTCTTTTTACTATTTTGCGAAATAGTTTTGGGATTGCTATGGTATAATAAAAAATAAGTTATAAAAATATTTAGTTTATTTTTAAGAGGAAAAATCGGTGCCGCATTGCATTGCCGCGATTGTTTTTGAACCGTATTTCTCCACACAAACCTGACGCGAAAGATTTAAATCAACAGGTGATAAAAAAGCAGATAACATTCGGAAAAATTTATAACTACCCATTCACAAAAAATACGAAACAGGATATGATTTGCAAGGTTATTTTGCCAAATGTTATCAAACACTTTTATCTCCGGTTACAAATACCATCCATTTCGAAATGAGTTTTTTATTTTTTCCGTAAAAAAAACCATTTACCTTGTTATTTTTAAAAGTTGAGAAGAATGTGGAACAGAAAAGACATTTTTCTCGAATTTCGTGAGACATCCATGAGAGTGATTCTCAGGAGAGAATCGGATTAGTGGGGCATGACTCGAGGGGATGTCGCACGTTCACCGTTCGCGTGCACTCTGTTAAAAATACATTGTAATATTGTTATATTTGACGAAACAGACGCCTGCTATATGCTCCGATTCAATATTTCTCCAACTGAGGAAATTCATTTTGAAATTAAAAAAAAAAAAATCATAAATGAGGACGATTTTAAATAATTATAGGCAGGGGGGTCGACTCGAACCGTGGACCGTTCGGTTCAGAGCCCAATACTCTATCCACTCGGCCAAGAAGACTCGTTTGAAGTTTATAACATAAATTAACCAAGCACGAACTGATGCCTCCGAAAAGGAATCTGAGAATATGATTTTTGTTACAAATTTGAGAATTCTTATCTCGCCAAAAGTCACGCTATTCAATGACGAAAAGATTGTCAAATATGACGGAAGTAGATTTGTCGATCGCAGTATTCTCAAAATTGAGAGTATTATTTCTGAGAGTGTATCAACCATCAAACGGCATGGTGGTTTGTGACGAAATAAGTTTTTTTAAACAAAATTTATTTCTTTATAAATGAGGACCAAATGTTAAAAAAAAAAACGAACACATAAGGGTTAACTTCAGGTTTAGAATAATCAACACATACATCCACCTAACTAAAAACAATACTATACAATTAATTAAAAACTGTAAGAATTAGTTTATTGACATGTTGACTGCCAAGGCGCTTCCAAAAACACTGCCAACTACAAGGCTCCCTTTTTTGTACTATTACTTCGTAGTTGGCAGTTAAAATGAACTTTAATAACACAATCATTAAGTTCATTTTCCAGAACATTTACGATACATAATTTTAGAAGTTTAAAAATATTATGAAATACTATAACTAAAATATAAAGTTTAAAAAAATGAATTCGCACGAAAAAAAATATTGATAGCTATCGTTTTTTTTATTGTTTTTGTTTAGCAGTTCTTGGGGTTTAGTTTAAGGCAGCTTATATGACTAAAATATAGTTATTTACATTTGAATTGCAAATTTTGAAAAGGCCTCATTTCTGAAAATTAAAATTTTTCTTAAGACACAAAAAAACTAAATTTCCGTTAAACCACTTGATTTATTTAAGCAGTTTTTATTTTCCAAAATTACTGATCACTTTAATCTCCCGGTATGCATTGTCTTAACTTTTATAGGTATTTTATTTTTAAGGCATTGATGTTAAGTTTAAAGGAGTAGTTTGGAAATGCTTTATAATTTTTTTTAAATTTCAATTGGTAAATATTACGTATGCATAAAAAAATATTTTAAAAAATGATGCTGTTTCAAAATAAAATATTTTCTCTAAATAACATATAAAATAAATGCCAAGATGTGTATTAATATATATCTGTAATATTTACATTCATTATGATTTAGGCGAAAATCATATCTGTCATATTAATTTCTTTTCAAAGATGGACTTCTTAACAACATTCTTTTATACAATTATTATTCTCTACTGCTATATTTTTAAAGTCACTTCAAAACGTCAGAATGTTCTTTAAAAAATGAGTGATCAACACTGAAAATAACTTAAAAATAACTGCTTGAACCCCAATTAAAGCATCGGTCTTGAGTAAATATTCTGTAATGAGCTCGAGATTTAAAGTGTCGTGCTTTAAGTGGTGAGAAACGACACAGATTTCTTTTACGATAGTGACACTTTGAAAGGGGGGATGGCATATCTGGATCACCAATCTTTATAAAGAGAGAGAGAGACTCCCCCCCCCCCCCCCCTTCATTCCATTTCTATAAATTGAGTTATGACTCTTAAAATACCGTCAGTGTTTTCAAAAACGTTACTTTTTAATGCATTTATTTTAAATGCTGACTAAACCTAAATGTTACAAGTTTTTCTTAAGCCTCTGGCGAATAAGCAACATTTCGAATCCGTAGGTTTGTTTCGACTGTAGGAAAGTTTAATTTATATTTCTAACACATTCCTCTTTTTGCAAAAATATTTTTATTAAATTATATCAATAGAGAAGGTTTTCGAAAGTCCTCCAAATGCTTTAAGTCAGAAAATTATTTCAAAAAAGATATTTTTCACCAACTTTTACATTATGTGTACTTGCTGGAAAAACGGGAGATACTCGAACCTTATAGATTATACACGTTTGTATCCGTCAGGTGATTTGAAAACTGTTTTATGAAATTTATCATAGTATAAATTTTCTCTCCCCGTACCCAGACTGGGGGCCGACTCGAACCGCGGACTTCTCGGTCCAGATTCCAACGCTCTATCCACTCGGCCTATTAAGCTGGTTGGAATCCTGAAAATGTAAATATAAGAACCAAACACGAGATGATGGAAAGAATCTGAGTAAAGGATTTTCGTTAAAAATTTGAGGATTCTTGTTTCGTCAAAAGTCACGTGACGCAATGGCGAAACGATTGTCAAATATGACGAAAGTAGCTTTGACGATCGCAGTATTCTCAAATATGAGAGTATTATTTCTGAGAGTGTACCAACCCTCAAACGGTATGGTGGTTTGAGACGATATATGTATAATATATATTGAGACGTCAGACGAAGTATGTAATAATTAAGACGAAATATTGTATATAGTAGTAGTACTATTATGAAATTTAATTATGTATCTAGTTTTAGAAGTTAGTAAAAAAACCTTTAGTGTTTGGTCGTATCCGATCCCCAACCCATCATTTAAGGGTTAAATGTTCGAGGCATTGTGCTGATAACGCGGGTTCAAAAGTCACGGATATCCGATTTTTTTTATATATAAAACGAAAATCATTATTGATTGGTATTAATTAGTAATTACTAGTTATTATTATTAAATATTGTTGCGTATTGACATCAGAAAAACCGGCTTCCAGGTTGCCAGCGTTTGATTTATCTTTTTTAGGGTTTGTTCGGAGACGACTTTAACAACTACAGTTACAATTGCTTTACGGACTCGTATTTAGACATTTTTAAGTTTGAAATTAATATGTTATTGTTAGAAATTTATTTTGATAGAAATAAGTAGAATTGGTAGAATTACATTCAACTTATTGTAGCAGTGGAACAACTATAGACAGCATTGTTGTACACAGACGACCGGCTTTGGATAACTCTACTGAAAAAGTCAGGTCTAACGATTTGCCTTTTAGGATTAACAAAATACTGAAATTGTAAAATTAATTTTCCTTAAAAAGATTTTAATTTTTATTACTAACACATGCTCTTTTTAAAAAAAATATATTTCATAGAGATGGCTTTAAAAAGTTCCTAAATTTCTTCAAATTTGAAGCTTTTTCTACATCTTTATGGTTGTTTGAAAATACGTCGCACTAGAGCTGCACACAATGGGCTAATTGGCGACGTTTCGGGTCTATCTCGATGGAAAGATCCGGGAACACTGCCTCGTATTTTTGAATCATAATTAGACCTGGGCGGGCACCCAGCACTGAACGCCAGGACTTCAGATCCCAATAATATTTAACGTTCACCAGTTCCGTGTACACGCCGGTGAAAATGGAGGATATTTTTAGACGACTTTTGTAATCAAGAAGCTGGTAACTCTCCGATCGCAAGACTGTTGTCAAGTCGATACGAACTCACAATCCTCTGATTGCTAGCTTCTCGTAGCCCAGTGGATCCGCGTGTGGCTAACAGTAAGAAGATTACGAGTTCGAACCCAAAACCAAGAGACAAAAAGTAAAAATGTAGTGAACTTGTGATCGGCAGGTTGTCAGATTCGCTACTAAAATTCTAAAAGTCGTCTAAAATATCCAATAATATATATAGTTTTATATAACTAGTGCATGCTAAATTTGATCGGGGTTCAATGTCATGACGCTTATTGAGGTTGCGATGGGTGCCAGTTCAGGTGTTGTTTTCGCTAACCGACCATCCGGTTCAAACTAAAAAAAAATATGAGGAATTCTTCCCGGGTCTTACCTTCAAGTTAGACCCCGACCATCGCCAATAGTCCACTGTGCAGCTCTAGTGTGACATTAATTCAACCTAGTCGGATACTGTTCCTTGGGGTTACCGGGCCCTGTTTAGGCCAACAGCATGCGGGGCTCTCAGGTGGTTTGATTAATGTCGCACTAGAGCTGCACATTGGACTATTGTTGACGGTTCGGGGTATATTTTATCGAAGAAAAGACACGGGAACAATGCCTCATATTTTTAAACTATGGTCAAATGACGAGAACAACACCTGAGCTAGCACCCGACGCAACCTCAATAGGTGTCAGGACATTTAACGTGCAACAGTAGAAATTGGATGTAAAGTTCGGACGACGTATTATTACTTCGCAGAAAATCTGACAACCCTCCGATCACAAGTTCACTGCATTTAAAAAAAATTGTATCAGCCGTATTCGAACTCGCAACCATCTGGTTGCTAGCTAAAGACGGTACCTCGGGTATACGGACCTCACGTTTCCCATGTGGTCCCATTTTCTTTATGAATTTAAAATATGTGTGTTACTGGGAAAACTACATTCGACGTTAATTTTTCAAAAGTGTAACAAAAATAAAATAAAATAATCTATAAAATAGATTTCAATTGTTTCCAACATTCACAGCAATCAAAAGCAACCACTAACATTCAAAATAATAAAATTTTTCAGTATGACTACCTGTCAGTACATAACCCGACCCACCACATCATAAAAAAAAAATTAGTACATAAAACTCACCTTTCATGTCGGGTATCCATGAGTAACACAAGAGTTGAGTTGCAGAAGAGAGATGTTTTTACGAGAGAGTTGAGAGAGCAACACACGCGCGTGGGAACGGAGAATCATTTGAGAACCCGAGGAACGAGAAGGGGAGAATTGTTTCTCCTGCTTTCTCACTTCTCCAGTCAGTATGGAAAAGAAGAGAAGGGGTCGTCCCCAAATTGTCGTTTGTTAGGCGAAATTGTCGTTTGTTAGGGTTGTAGATAAAAGGCGACTGTCTTCTGGGCATGGAAACTGAATTTTTTGAAGATTTGTATTGATAAATGCAATTAATATTAGTATGTTTGGAATAAATATTTTTTTGGAATTTATCAAAGGTATAAAATTGCTGTTAAAATCCCCTGACGCTCAAGGAAGTATGCATACGTCCAGGGATCTCCCGTTTTTATAGTAAAATTTAATTAATAAATTAAATAATTAAAAATTTAGTTATATAAAATGGCATGGTTAGGAAAAATTATTTGAATATTCAAACAGCGGAAACGACTTTATAATTGCAAAAATCGTTTAAACCTCTGTGGGTTAAGTGAGTGGTAAAAGCGGGGTGGAGGATACTTAATTCCAATGTCATGAAATATACTTTTTCAATTTCTAAAGCTTGGTTAGTGTATATGAAACAATTTGATTCTTATTAAGCACCAATCAAAATGTATGTTCTATTTTTTCTGACCAAAATATCAGTTTTCATTCATCTTAAAAATCAAAACACTTTGAATGATTCCTAAAGTTTCCTTTTTTTCATAACAATTGGCGAATTCGGATTGATATGATCGTCTAATTTTGCTCATATACTTTCGAGGAGTAAATAAAAATACATGATATATAAATTAATAGAAAACTCAAAATATATATTTATAAAAATCCAATTTTAATGCAAATTCTTCACTTACTGCAAAACATGGCTCGACACAGTGAACAGTGAAACAGTCTGATAAAGGCAGGTGACTTAATTTTTTTTGCGAGTGAATTAGAAAATTATTAAAGTTTCTGCTAAGGTTTACTTCAGTGGCGGCGATTGTTTGCCAAGAGGGAAGAAACAGGTCCAAAAGTGAGGGAGCAAATATCGTCCAAATTCTTCATAATTTCTATGAAAATTAGTTTAAATTTTCAAAAAGTAGGGTCTCATTTGCTCTCGCTTGTCACCCTTAACCGGCGTCACTGGTTTACTTTGATATTGTTAGGTTTACTTCACTGTAATAGGTGGAGTAAAGTAACCCCGAATGTAATACTGGAATGAGGTAGGTGAGAAAAATGATTTGTAACCTGAATTAGAACGAAAAGATCAGAAAGTGTATTAGTATACTTTCAAATATATAGTTACTTACCACAACTGATGCACTTACTTTTTTGTTTGGTACACGTGATTAACGTAAAACATACAACTTTTTCCACTGGAAGAAAACACGTGCTATAACTACTCAACAACACTTTTATCTGTAACCTTCCCTAACAGAAAGCGAGGGAAAAAACACAGATACCGCTGGACAGCACAGGGTTGCCAACCCTTACAGGATTTTTTTTAATTTTTATCATTGAATGTTCCGCCTTTTTTTTTTTTAAATGTGAAACTATTTTCATCAGGTAGAGAAAATGTTACCCTACTTACGGTGTTTGAAAATAGAAATTAAAAAAGGACTTCAAAATAAGGCGTATTCTACACGGACGACATAGATGCGCGAGCTTAAATAGAGGGTTATTGAAGCACACCACGCGGATTGTATCTACCAATCTCAGAGCCATCTTTAAAATCTCGCGCAAGTAAAATGGCCATTGAATAAGATAGAATAATATTTTTTTTTCAAAAACATTGCTTTATTACAATAAGCAAATGTTTCTAATACAATAAACCTAAATATTAATTTTAAATTGCATTATGCTTTTGAAAACTAACAATAAAAAGTAATTAGAGAAGAAACAATTTTGAACTCTACAGATTCATACTTTTACTTTTTTCCGAAAAATGTAAGAAAAACGAAATGTTTTAGGTCACTGAAACAATCCTAATTTACTAAGAAAATAGATTAAAACTGTTTTTCAATGCAAGCTATTTTCAATTTACAACTCTGCAACACATGAAAGTTTGCAATTCTATTACGACGCTTAGCTATGCATGGCCTACTTTTGGCCTTAAATCTGGGATAATCTGTGTTACATATAGTTTTCTTTTTTAACCTTTTTAAAAGCCAAAGACATTCTACAGAGTGCATAACTTATTTTTAACTCCATATAACTAATTTAATTTGAAGTTCTAAATATCTTTATAATGCTGCGCGATTAACTTTTTTCCCTTTATTGATTTACTTTACAAAGTGTTATTTGGATTCGCAACATCAAGGATGTTTGATCGGTATCGCTTGGTTAGTTCAAGTTCAATGCCAAGAAGGCTGTAATGCCTATTTCATTAAAACCTGTATAATTCAGTCCATTAAATATTACAACATTCAGTGTTTAATTAACATCGATTATGATGAGAACTTAAAGATCGATTCTTTGAAGGGATGAAATTACTTAGTGAGCATGCGCGTTAAGAGTATGTTATTTTCCCACGTACTTAAAATGTTTGGGCCGATACCAGTAATGTTACCATTATTTATTTTAGTGAAATTCGGACACTCCGAGGGGAGGGGGGTCAAGGCATAGTATAAAATTCGAATAGCTGCCCATCATTGAACCTCTTTCATAATACAAGCACAGTGATTGAAGAAGTAAAAAAAAAACCGTCAGAACACAAAGAAGTTACAATTTTTAAATCAAATAATTTGGTAAATCAAAATTACGTTAATGAAAAATAGAATAATACAAAAACTGTCCAAACTTTTAATTTTCAGTTGAAGCTGGATCTTGGATAAGGGGGTTCATCCACTTACTAGTCTCCTTCTCTGTTTTTTTTTTCAGTATACACTTTTCGGATGAAAAAATATTATTCAGGAAAGTCTTATCATCTTTTATTTTTTCGTTGAATTCCAGAAAAGGTCAAAGGGTAATCGATTTGATGTAGCCAAATTTCTCTCTCGCCAGATTCACTGCCGGAAATCCGGACATTTTGAAACTCCGCTCCGGACATTAGCGTGAACGTGAGCTTGAAATCAGAACCTTCCGAGCGAAATCGGGACTTATGGTAACCCTAGCTATAAGACATCAATATTTTATTTTATATAAAAGTTCATTCAAGAGTCTTTTACTATGAAATAGTTTTGAATACCTTTTTATTTCAATACAGTCTTGAAATATTTTTTGTTCTTAGGCCGATTTTATACGGACGATTTTAACGCGTGTTACCTTTTGCAGATGGCTTTGTGATTCAAGAATATATGTGGTATGTTATTATTTGTATGTTGTTATTTGTTTCTTGTTATTTGTATAAGTATCAAATAAGAGTTAAAGGAAGTTGTAAATTTTTAGAAAAAGAAATTTCTGTTTGTAATTGTGGTACAATAAATTAGCATACACAGTACCAGGTCTCGAAATAAGATTTTGAAGCAGGCAGCAAACACTGCTCTGAGCTTTTATAAGCTCTCAGCAAAAACTAATTAGCTCACGGCAAAGCTAAAATCGATTCTGTGATCTGTAATATTCAGTTTCTTTTATATGGATTTTAAAACAATTGAATTATGAAAGAAAAAAAAACCTTGAATAACTTAGTTTGTGAATTATATAATTTGCAAGAAAGACAAAAATACATGCTAGAAAAAAAAAACTGGAATTTAAATACATCAAATTAAAAAAAAGTATATTCTTACAAGTCCGCGATTTCAAAAATTCGGCTACTGCATTTTGAAAATCGCGTGTTTTTGGATCGAAAAAAAAAAAAAAAAACTATACGGGTAAAATTTCTGATTGCAAATATTCATAACGATGTCTGTCGTGAAAAAAATAATTTGAAAGAAATAATTGTGATGGCAATTTTAAGTTAACTCGAGCATTACCACGGCTTATTTCGAGCCTTGCATAGTATCAATTTTTTAAATTAAATAAATTTTAAAGACAAGACATGTCACAATAAAGCCTCGTAAAATGAAAGGATGGATAAAATAAAACATTTCAGCAAATTATTTAAATATTACATTACAAAACAAGACATAAAATAATTGTTTTATGTTGTGATAGAGTATTTCCAAAAATATATATTTCTAAAACTTGGTGCTGCCATCTATTCTTAACTTGTTAAACTGTTTTTAAAGTACTCTGCTGTTTTCCTTACTTGAAAGTATGAAGTTAATGCATAATCTTGTTATGAAGTCGCATTTTAAATGTAATTTCTTAATATTAAATTATATTCCAATTTAAAAATTAAATGAAAATATGGCGTGTTAAATAGGACCGTGCAAAAGACAATATGTTGCAATGTGTATGCTGAAATTAATAATAAAACTATATATCTGCATATTATATTAAAACATATTTAATTTCCTTACAAATACAGAAGCTGATAGTTATTGATTATGAGAATGCTTTTGTGAATTAGAAATATCACTGCTAAATTCTTGGATAAGGTTTGTAGACATTTTAAATTATTCTAAAATTATTAACATACAATGCTTACAACTATCACTTTGTTTGCTTAATATAAAAAGGAACTTACGTTGCTGCCAGTGTTTATACACAAAATTTCATAGGGGAGGGGACGAGGGACGACACTCTCCTCCCCCCCCCCCCCCCCTGTTGGTAAATTCCTGTAGATTTAAGAAAAATTACAAGCCAAGTTGGTATTTGTAAAATGTTTGTTTGTTGGTATTTGTTGTTTAAATGAAACTAAGAAGTTTCACTTTAAAAAAAAAAGCCAGATGTTTCACAAGTTTACAATCCAGGTATGTGATTTTGCCAAATCAACAGAAACTTACCGACATTCTTATGACCCTGGCCAACATAAGCATGAAAAACGATGGAGAAATCATTGCAAGAAACTAAAAAATTTTACTTCTGATCAGATTCGCAATTTCCCATCTAGTTGGTAAGCATGTGAATTATTTGGCTTTTTCTTAAATGAAGCTAAGGAGTTTCACTTGAAAAGAAAAACCTAAATGTTTACCAAATTTCCCAATACGGTTTGTGATTTTGCCAAGTCTATAGGAATTTACAAACATTCTTATGGGCCCCTTAGGCATGAAAAATGTTGCAAAAAATTTAAAATTTTACTTTGGTCGGGTTAGAAATTACCATCGAAAACTAATATTTTCCCCATCCATGCAAAAAAAAAACAGGTAATTTACCAGACTATAAAAAAGTTGCTAATTTGACTCAATAAATGTTGGTAAAAACCCAGATTTTACATGGCAATTTTAAGAACATTTCAAACTCAAAAATGCCTATAATTTGAAAATCATCCAAATGACAAATATTTTATACATCCTTGTTGCTAATAAAAACAACCATTACATTTTACGATCAATTGATATTTACCATGAACTGATGCAGATCTACTGTATCACTCAGTTCTTTTTGAATAACTTTTAAATGGTATATCCTCTCTAATGCCCTGCAGCTGAAAATAGTTATATATAAAAGTTATGTGAGGGAAGAGCATGCCAAAAGTAACGTTTATGCAGCAACAATAATACTCCACCTGTAGCAACTTTTTAATGTTAAGAGCTTAAGTTTTATATTAAAAAAAAGTTTTAAATATATACAGTGTTCACACTAGAAATAAAAAGAGGCAGGGCGCTGTTAGCAAAAAAAGGGCACGCCGCTTTTGGAAAGGCAATTCTTGTTTTTGAAAGGGCACTTTAAAAAAAAATTTGGGTGGGCATGGCCACCTGTTTACACATTGGACACGTGACCAAACAAAAAAAAATCCTATTTATTGCATATTGAGCTATTGGTGACGGCTCGGGGCATATCTCGAAGGACAGAATAGTACAAAATTTGTCACTTTGTGGAAATACTACTTGAAATCCAAAATTTGACATTTTAAAATGTTTTTGCTAAAAACCAAATCGGTAAGTAGCCCGAATTAGGCCCCTTACAAAACTGATGAAAAGGCTACTAAAATTCAAAATTTGGTAATAAAATGTCTGATCTTGTAATCTCTCCCCAAACCATCTTACAGGCAACCAATAGGATTCGTGCAATGCCCCGTGCTCGAAATTACCGCGGAATCATCGAGATTTCACAACACGCTTAGTTAAAAAGAAGTTTGTTTTCTACTGTCATAATTCACTTAATTTCAATTAACACAAAAAAAAAATTTAATCAATGCCTTTTTTAAAGACAGCTAGAAAAGCAAGGATGCTTGTGCTTGACTAAAGAGGACAATAGGGGCGGAATTTTTTTCGAAAGAGGGCGGCAGTTTTGAAAAAGGGGCATAAGGGCGCTATCGAGATGAAAAAAGGGCGGGCAGGGTGGACCGCCCTTCAAAAAACGCTTAGAGTGAACACTGTATATAAAAACTGATTTTTTATTATTTTAAATCTGGTAATGTCATCCTAAATTTGTATATAATTAAAAAATATAATAAGCTTAAAAATAAAAAAATAAATTGTGTACTTTAAATATAATTTATGAATAATAAGAGATATGTGGCATGCATATTATATAAAATTTGTTAGTGGTGTTTCGACAAAGCATTCTGGCTTGTGAAATGTTTTATATTAAATATGCAATATTTTATTTCTTTAATTAACAAATTATTTAGCAAGACATGGATGGCTTAATCCATCTTCTATCGTCAGCCTGATATTTCGCCAAACCTGGCGCTAATCGTAGATGCAGGAGCAAAATTAGTTCTTTAACTGGCAATCAACCAGTTTTGTTGTCAAGCAATGTTTTAGTGTTGCGAATATTGGATTTTCAGAAAAGTCGCCATGGGCTAAAGTATATGGCCACGGATGGTTATTTTTCGAAGAATTACACACAAAATAAATCATAATATGTTTTCGAAATCTGCAAGAGGTTTGTGAAACAGCTGTACATTAGAACCTTTCTGTAAAATTACAGAATTGTTTATTGTGTTACATCTCCTTCGTTTTGAATTTTAGCATGAGCCAAAGATACACTATAAGTATGGCTTTTCAATTGGTCAAGCACATGAGGAAGCAAGGGCGCAACCATTTCAAAACATTCAGTCGCACCCTTCACACTACCAGGAAGATTCAAAATCAAACTATTTCGCCTCACACCACACACACTTCTGGACAATGCGGCGAACTTCGTTTTCTCACAGCAACCCATGACCATAAAAGTAGCCAAATGTGGCGCTTCTTTCTCGATGACTTTTCGCGTCGCTTCTGGAGTCACGTCGCTTGGCGTGAATCCTGTACCGCCAACCGTCAAAATAAGGTCGATTTTTTGAATGTCACTCCATAATTTTAGGGTTTCTTCGATATCGTCCATTTTGTCGGCGACGCAGTGTTGTTCAATGGCACCGGTTGCGAAATATTTTGAACTGTTTAAAATGTTTACTATGCTGACTCCGCTGGAATCTTCTTTTTCGCCCCAATAAACTGTCTCACTGACAACTAGAACACCGACGCTGTATATATTTTGTTCTTTTGTAGCTTCCATTTGGGAAAAGAATAGTCTGCTGACAAAGAGAAATGAAATATCAGTGAGTGAAATTCATAAATGTCAAATGTAAACAAAACAACAGGATGGCTGAAATTTTCTCTTCAGTTCAGTTCGTTTTATTAGGTAGATTTTGTTTGGTTAAATAAGGTTGTACTAGAACTGCACTGTGGACTATTTGTGACTTTTCGGGGCCTATCTCGAAGAAAGACCCATTGAAGATGCCTATTAATTTTGAACTACGGTCAGATGACGAATGACTACATCTGAACTGGCACCTGATGCAACCTCAATATATCTTTGTTAGAGGGATAAAAGAAGATAAAGTTACAGAGTAGATCTAAGCGTGTGCTTTTTGATCTAAGTACATTTCTCAGCTGCGATGAGCTAAGTGCAACTCCCATTGGATATCATGCCTTAAACAGTATTAACGATTTTCTGACATTATACGTGGACCTCCGTTGCCTTGTGGATAAAGGCGTCAGCTGGTAATCAAGGTTGGTTTGGTTTGGTTTATTTAAAAAACGTCGCACTAGAGCTGCATAGTGGGCTATTGGCGACGGTTCGGGGCCTATTTCGATGGAAAGACCCGGGAACGATTCCTCGTATTTTTGAACCATGCTGGTAATCAAGAGGATTCCTGTGCGACGGTCTTGACAAGGAAAAGTAGTGATCTTGTGATCGGAGGGTTGCTAGCTTCGCTACAAAATACTAGAAAAGTCTTCTAGAACATCCACAAAAATTATCGGCGTGTATACGGGACTGGTGCACAATAAACCTGATCGGGGTCCAAAGTTCCGACGTCTATTGTAGGCGTTGGGTGCCAGCTCAGGTGTTGTCCTCGTCATCTGACCATGGTTAAAAAATACGAGACATCGTTCCCGGGTCTTTACTTCGAGATATGTTCCGAAACGTCACCAATAGCCCACTGTGCAGTTCTAGTGCGACGGTTGAAGTTAAGCCAATCAGATTGTAGTATGATTTTGGCTTCATTTTGGCGATTCATACTTCGCCAGCATGTTTGTTTACATTATAAGACACATGTTGGCTGTGAAGATTAGGGTAATACGTGTTTTGTTTGTCCACATAAAATTCAATCGTAGTAGCAGAAATGCTTAAACATAATAAAAAAAGGAGGGTTTCATTTTTGAAATTTATATTGCAAGTGTCGTATTATCTTAGCGACATTTTACGTTCGAATGGTCTTTCAGGATGTCCAGTGGCACCGGAACTTATTTTAAAAAGGTATGACAGAAGGAAAAAACTATATTTTTTGCTATTTGGCATTTCTTAAACGGTACCTATGTAAAGGGAGGTAGTCAGTGCAAGAACAGCGACCTAGATAGGTACTACAATTCTAGTATTAATTATTTTTCTCACATATACTATTTATCGATAAAAGTATGTATCATATTTTTATCTCTTACTTTTAAGTCAAATCGCGACGGCCCTTTTAAGTCGTAAAATTGCGTAAATACACATTTTAAAACAACACTTTTCTTAAAAATCATTAGAGACATTTTCATACAATTCAGATCCCTTTTGCAAAATTTTATTATGTCCTTATACAACGATAGCTTCCGTAGTAAATTATATTATCGGTGTATTATCCGTTCGTGAGAAACAGTACTCACAATTTTTAAAACCGATTTTTGAACTCACGTTATATAATTATTTTCGTTCTTTGCAAAAGTTTTAAATACATTTATTTTATACAGTATTAAATACTATAAAAGTATTATTTTTATTTTCAATTGCGATTTCAGAACCTCAAAGAAAGAAATATCCAGAGCAATTGGGCGATTTCTAAAAATTGGAATTGGCTGCGTGTGCTGTTATGACTGTTGCAATGGTAAATCTGCAGGAAAGAAATGTCCACAAAACTAGATCTTCAATTCTTTACAAGAAAAATGCCAATTGAAAAAGCATTCCATTTGTATAGAAGGTAAGAAACGGCGTTAATTTATATATCCCTAGAAGTCTTTATGTCATGTTTAGCATCATAAAACTTAGATGGGTTAAGCATGTGCAATCAGAGGATTATAAGTTCGAACCGACTGAGTGGACTTGACAAATAGTGAAAACGTATTGAACTTATGATCGAAGGGTTCCCAGATGCACTACTAAATACTAAAAGTCGTCTAAAATATCCAATAATATAGACTGGCGTTTATAAGTGACTGACGGTGCACGTTAAATCTGATCTTGGTCTAATGCCTATTGAGGTTGCGTCGGTTGCCAGCTCAGGTGTTGTCATCTGACCATAGTTAAAAAATACGAGACATTGTCCCCGGATCTATTCCTTGGGATAGACACCGAAGTTCTAGTGCGACGCTAATTCAATCAACCAAGCAGCTGGAAATGTTGGTTAATTCACACTAGAGCAGAGCTACATAATGAGCTTTTGGCGACGGAGATCTAAAATTTAACTATAATTGGTTGGTTGAATTAATATCGCACTAGATCTATATAATCAGTTATCGATCATATGACCAGAACAACACCTATGCTGTACTCCCCTCACCAAAATTGGACCGGTCTTTCCTTCGAGATAGACCCCGAACCGTCGCCAATAGCCCACTGTGCAGCTCTAGTGCGACGTTAATTAACCAAACCAAACCATCAAAAATGGAAATAATTAAGAATTTTGCAAATATCTCATTTTTCAAACCAATACAAGGCTCGCGGTACAGTTCGTTATTCTAGTGCCGCGGACTTGACAAGGATAAATAAAAAATTAGTGATCTTAGTGTGATCGGAGGGTTGCCAGTTTCGCTACAAAATACTAGAAAAGTCGTCCGGAATATCCACAAAAATGATCGGCGTGTATACGGGAATGGTGCACGATAAATCTGATCTGAGTCCAAAGTCCCGTCCTCTATTGAAGGTGTTGGGTGCCAGCTCAGGTGTTGTCTTCGTTCATCTGACTAGGGTTCAAAAATATGAGGCATCGTTCCAGTATCTTTCCTTCGAGATTGACCCGAACCATCGCCAATTACCCACTGTGCAACTGTAGTCCGACGTTATTTAGTCAAACCAAACCAAACCTGTGTAGGCGTACGGATATCTAGTGAACACTGTTTATACTAGTATTTACTTTGTCTCAATATTAATTTTTTTTTGTGTATTGTAATCTCAACAGTTTTATTATCGAAATATAAATGGATTTTATTCAATTTTCTAAATTAATTTTACTAAATTGAATCCATACAAATTCTTTACACAATGGGAAATTAAAAATATTTAGTATGTAATTGATTTTTGTTTATGGTATCCATATATAATATGTATAAATAATTTCACGTAAATAATGTTTTTTTTTAAATAATTTTTTGATACGTTTTGATTAAGGCTCGTATAGAGACTTTCATTAAAGAACCTTTATTCTGTCTAAACCTCAAAAACGTGCGCGAAAAAAATCGCGCGTTGTTAACACTCGTGTAGAATGATTCCAAATATGGTCTTTTTCATTTTAAAACTTTATCACACCTTTGTTTATACGTATAAATTGTACAAATTAGGATTTAAATATAAGATTATTCGCCCGTTTTAAGGTTAAATTTTTTCCCCCTCCATTCAATTGTCCGGAGGTGATTATTGATCAAACGTCTTTGTTTTAACTTGACCTTTCTCGTCATATGTTTGTTATGAAGTTACGACCTCACACGCTGTTTGTTTTTCTTCTTATTTTGACAGGAATTTTCCTTGAAGTAACTAAAATCGACGTATATATATATATATATATATATATATATATATATATATATATATATATATATATATATATATATATATATATATATATATATATATATATATATATATATATATATATATATATATATATATATATATATATATATATATATATATATATATATATATATATATATATATATATATATATGTATATATATACGTATATATATATATATACGTATATATATACGTATATATATATATATACGTATATATACGTATATATATATATATATATATATATATATATATATATATATATATATATATATATATATATATATATATATAACGTCGATACCTTAAATAGGAAATGTAACTATTTTTGTTCAAATCGAACGTATTTAAGGGGTTGTAAAACCCCCTTTTCGATGTTTGTAGCGACGTTAGTTTGGGTATCTACAGATCTAAAAGACCTAGAGTGCTGAAATTTGGAGCACAGATGCATCTTGGGCCCTATGGGTGCACTAAGAAAGGATTTTTAAAAATTCGAACTCGAAATGCCAAAATAATGATTTTTTAGAAACCTTCCCATAGGATTAACATGGAGAACATGTAACAATGTAAAATATAAAATTGAAACAATGGAAAATTTTAATTTTATGTAATCAGGAGCATTCTGATTGGCTGATGACTAAATATCGCCAAAATATTGCCAAATAAATAAAACCTACGCCAAGTTAATAAAAACATCGCCAAATAAATTAAAATTTCACCGAATGAATAAAAATGTTCGCCAAATGAATCAAATATTGCCAAATTAACTAACATATGATCATATTTGTAAAAATAACCTAATAATGGGAAAATTAGTGTCAAAAAAATATAAAATATATGTCAAAATGGTGAAAATATGATTGGATAACGGGATATTCTATTCAACAACTATGAAAATTAAATTTGGCATGGAGCAAGGCATTTTAAGCCAAAATTGCTCACTAAGAAAGGATGTTCATTTTCAAAAATTTAAACTCTAACTGCCAAAAGTAAAAATCCTTGCCACTTATCCACTGACTCATCACTAATTTTATAACTTTCTGTATACCCAAGAAGATGAATTTTGACAGAGTTGTTACTTATATCTTACACAGAAAAGTAATCTATCTTGTAGGTAGAAGCCATTCTGTACCGTAATAATTGGTTCATGAATACTTTGGACCCTACGTGGTAGGAAGGTCAGAGTGTATAAATGGTCAATCTGATTGACGCGGCCTACCTTCCTCTACTCCATGTTATGTCATTTATCCACGAAGGCTGATTTTCCATAGAATTATTGGAGTGGAAGTGTATACTGCCTGTCATCAAGGGTGACATTTTCCTTCATGCGGTATAAAGATCAGAGGGTAAAATGGGTTAACAAACGACCTGATCGACGCGACTCACTTTCCTATACCATGGTAGGTCATTTATGGCCCATAACACGATTCCCCTGGGAGTAATGTGAACGAAATAGCCTGCAGTTAAGGGCGATATTCCCTTCACGGTCAGGGGCGGAATGGGTTAATAATCGGCTTGATCGATGCGGCCTACCTTTCTTTATATGAAGGTATGCCTATACGAGTAGTTATGTGGCGGAATCAAAAACTGTTGTCAGAGGGGGATTGGGTTTGCGTAAATCTTCTGTAGTAGTGGGTAGGGGATTGATACAATTTTTTTTAAAAAATTGATTTGAAGTTCAATGAAGTAAAAAAATATGATTTATTTTTTATTTAAAAAAGTTAAATATTTAAAAAGTGCGGGGACAAAATCTAAAAAAAGTGCGGGGACAAAATCTAAAAAATGTGCTGGGGAATCATCCCTCCTCGCTTATTGATAAGGTTTACCGTACAAAAGAAAAAATATGAAAATCTTGAATTTGGCAAATGAACCTTTTAAAATTTTTTTTCGTTTTTTTTCTTCTTATATTTTCACCAATTTGTGAAACTTAACGACAAATGTTGACATAGGTGTCTAATAAAACTTTTTCAGATAATTTTTATTAACATTTATAAGAGTTCTTCCCGTTTAAATCTTTGGGATGTTACTAAAGGTTAAAATATGGATGGTGATCAACGGGAGTAATGCATGCATATCCACGTTATTGTGTAGACAACTTCATATTAGCAATCTTTCCAGTTCTTGCAGGACCTTGCCAATAAAATTTCGTTTCAAATTAGTACTTTTAATACTGTGGTTCCCCCTCATGGGTGACAAATTAAGAATATTGTTTATTTCGCTATAAATATATTGTATTTGTATCAATTTTGTAATTTATTTTTTTCCCGTGCGTAGAACGGGTATTTCAGCTAGTATATATATATATATATATATATATATATATATATATATATATATATATATATATATATATATATATATATATATATATATATATATATATATATATATATATATATATATATATATATATATATATATATATATATATATATATATATATATATATATATATATATATATATATATATATATATATATATATATATCAATATATATATAATATCAATATATATATATATATATATATATATATTGATCGCGAGGTCTACTGTTCCTAGTATTACTAGTAAGAATTGTTCTACTAATTTAAAACTTAGATAAATGGTTTACCTGTAAGAAGATAAATATTTTTATTGAAGAAATTAATTTATTATTTGTGTTATAACTTCTTATGCAGCTTAACAGATGGCAGCACGAACTTTGAAATATATAAGCTTTTTTTTTTACTGGGAAGAAAGCATTTTAAAATTGAGGAGCTCGCATGCAAAAACAAACATGTCATAAATTCTCAAATCAAGGAAAAGGGGGGAAAAAAACTTTGACAGAGGTCTATGGGCAGACATTTCTATGGACCTCCGGATTTTCAAGTTGTAAAATAAAAGAAGTAATTTTTTTAAATATTAATATTTTTTTTAAACAAAAACGGATAGGGTTAGTTAATTTTTTTTAAATAAAATTCATTGTTTTCTAATTTAAAAAAATAATTTTTTGACATGTTTGGTTTTGCATGCACGCTTTTCAATTGCGATTTTGTTAACATCATTCAGTGGCGGCGATTCGGGGGGGGGGGGGGGGGGGGGGGGGGGCAAGGGGGCGGTTGCCCCCGCACTCTTTTCGGATGTTGCCCCCGCATCTTTTTTAATATTGGAATTTTTAAAACTAAATTGCAAGTCAATTGTTTTACTGCATTGCCTAACATAGGAAAAATGTTGAACCCCAACTTCCTCATACTACTATGGGAACGTAAATACGGGAGGGGTTTTTTTAGGAGGTTCAAACCCCTCTCATTCACAGATTTAATGTGCACTAGTCGCCTCCAAACGTCAAACGTTTGGACGATGGGAGAACGGGCTTGCAACCTCCCGGTAAGGAATTTTGGCGCTTTAAAGAGCGCCAAATTGCGAGTTCGAATATTAAATCAAGTAGTATATTTTAATAAATTTTGCTTCTAAAGTACCAGTAATTGTTAAATTAAATCAAAACAAAACATACATTTGCAAAGTCTAATCAAAACGATTAACTTTTTTAACCAACCATATAATTTCTATATTTTTTCTGAAAGAAATAGTTTATAATAATTTTACTTATGATTACTTATTAAATAGTTTGGTTATGAAATAGATTATTTTAGTCAGAAAATCTCCGATTTTAACATTTTTAAAACACAATCCACAAAAGTATATTTGTTTACTTTACTTATCAGCGAATGTTCTCGAAGATGATGGCAGAAAAGATTTAATAGCTTTTTTTTTTAATTCTCAATGCTTTGATTTCGAAAACATCAAGAGAATAGTTTATTGTAACTACAGGGTGGTAACATAACCTGGAAAACCGGGAAATCAGGGAATTGTCATGGATTTTTTTTATTCTGGAAAAGTCAGTAAAATTTTCGAAATTTCACAAAAAATCAGAGAATTTTCAAATTTGGATCATTAAAACGGCAATTATCCTCCATTATGCACTCTATTCTGGGCAATTTAGTTGTCAATATTTCCTTTTAGTTCTGAAGAATTTTTTAAAAAAAGTATGGTTATGCCCATTTTCAGTTTTATTTTTGTAAAAACGTGAACCACTGCTGTGGGAGCAGCAAAAGCAAAGTGCATTGGACCTTGAAATTGTAAGCAACATGTGAGGGGCTAATGAATGTGATTTATTGAAGATTGGAATAGGAAATATTAAGCATATAAAACATTTAAAATTATCTCCAAAAAGAAATAGTTGGAAAATTTTGCATTCTCTACTTACAGAGAACATAATTAATTACTAATATGCCTGCCAGAATTGTATAATTTGTGTATCCATAAATTATTATTTTAACTGACAATAAGTATTGCTTATAAATATTTATTTATAATGCAGTAAATTTATTGTATTGTAGCGTGGGTACTTTGTTTTTATACAAAGCATATATTTCAATGTTTCTTAATGTAATTTTAAAGTCAGGGAAATTTTGTGACACCATCATGGAAGTCAGGGAAATATCAGGGAATTTTTTTCCAGAATTTTGTTGCCACCATGAACTACGTATTAAATCTACAAAATACCCAGAATCTAGCAGAATGACTCATTCCCAAGTTTTCTCAGTTTTACATATAAGCAGTAGGGAAAAAAGGCGAAACGGCGCCGAATATGACTTATGACTCTCGTTTGTACAGTCATTTTGGAGTCTACAGAGCATACTGTATATGACTTATGACTACTCCGATAGATATTTATTTGTTTTTAAATCAGTCGTTGATTTTTTTTTATTCAATCAAGGCCACAGGGCCATAGCTCAGTCTTTTTACACATCGTAGCCTTCGCTTAAGGGTCTAGTTAAATTGTCTTCGACTATAGCTAAAATAGCCAAGTGATATAAAGGTGTTTTGAACAGTTCATACTTTTTATACTCCTGAAAATTGGACTTTAGTTTTTGTGGCCCTTTTATATAGTATTTATGAAAGTTATCGTGCTTTGTTTTGCCTATTTAATTCAGAATAACGAAAAAATAAAGCTTTTAACTTGTCTCAAATCAGCTTTATGGTATGAAAACTTATTTTCTTAAATTTATGTTATTCAGTTTTTTTACTGTTTATTTTAAGTTGGTATACTTCAAATAACACAAAATGGTGAGTAAATACAAGTGTGCAATACCATAGCTTTTTTATAGCAATATAATAGCACATTTTATTTTTGGTCCACCTTCCCCCCCCCTCCCCTTTTCCCATTTGGGGTACTTCTTGTTTCCCTTTATCTTGCCCCCCCCACTTTCAGCACCCAATCGCCGCCACTGACATCATTGACTAACAAATCAACCAATTAACTTTTGAAAATGAAATTTTTAAATATTATATTTAAAAATAATAATAATAATAATATTCAAACTTTGTTTTTACATGAGTTAGTAACCACTGACTTAAAATGTAAGGTAAAAAAATGTGTGCAGTAAAAAACATTCACTGCTTACTTTTTCCCTGAAAAATATTGTGATCTAAAATACCATTCAGAGACCAAAATATTTTTTAATAAATATTTGACAATCGATTTGACCCCTACGACTCCAAAAGGGATTTGGGTATAAAGAATCATAGTAAAATTACTCAACAAATTAAATAATTTATTTAAACGTTTTTCAGTACATTTTATGTACTATTGCATAGGCTAAAAATATTTAGTTGGGAATTTCGATCCAATAATTTTATTTGGCAAGAACGAAAAGTGATGTACATGTCACAACCTGTTTCAACGCGGCGTCCCAAATCACATGCACATAATATTAATAAAGCGTGCACTGTGATAGTACTCTCGAAATATGTCGATATATAACACTTTTTTTTTTAACAATTACCTTATTACATTTCGATTTTGATCAGTCAATATCTATTTTGGTCAGTCAGGTACATATAAAAATAATAGCTGAAGTGTACCCGGCATTGCCTGTGCTTTACCTTTACCCAGAGTGTTGACCGGATTTCTTCACCATGGCGCCATCTGGCGGTTTTAGTAAGAAGTCATTTCTGCTTTTATGGGGAGAAAAGAGGGATAGGGGGGGGGGGGCAGGTTCCGAAATCTCATGTAGACATTGATCTTTCTCTTTTTTTTAAAGGTCTAGTGTGCAAAATTCCCTCTAGTTCGGAATAAAACAGAAGATTTGTATTAAAGACAAAGTCATACAGACACTCTTTTTCATATATAGATATTTTCTTTTTTTATGTGTAATAATCAAGTTGAAATGAGGCGATATGTTGTTAAAACATATGGTGTGGTGGAACCTCAAAAAGTATTCGTAAAATGTGCAATGGCATTTCCTGATTATTTATCATATTTTGATAATTTAGGTAATATTTTTACTATTTTGCCCATTAATTTCACTATTTTGCTATTGGTTTACTATATTTTGTTCATGTTGACATGAACTTTATTATTTAAATACTAATTTCGCCATTTTGATGATATTTGTACATACAATGATCCTAATTCTGTTCATTTGGCGACAATTTTATTCATTTGGTGACATTTTTATTCACTTAGTGACATTTATATTCATATCTAGTGACATTTGGCGATATTTATCAATAGGCAATCAAAATTCTTCGTTTATCCCTCTTCATAGGTTACATAATATTAAAATATTAAATTATTGAAATCTCGAAATATTGTGTTGCTACATGTTCTTCACATTAATCCAATGGAAAGGTTTCCTATGAAAAAAATCGTTTCCTCTGGCAGTTCGAGTTCGAATGTTTAAAAATCCTTTATTAGTGCACCCCTAGAGCCCAAGGTGTATCTATATACCAAATTTCAGATCTCTAGGTGTTTTGGATCGGGAGATTTCGTGATCAGTGAGTCGCATTTAGCTTTTATATATATAGATAATTTATTATATGAATTTAAAAATGACTGTTTTTAATTGAACATATTTCTTTTAAATGGTATCAGTCGAGAATATGTAGTATTGGTCTGCAGTATTCTATCTTTTGACAAGTCTGTAATTATTAATATTTCAAACATTGAGTTTTTTAAATATTTAAAAACTTTTGTCTATCTGATATTCATAGCCAAGCATTTTTAACTTGTCCGGTTCAGTTTTAACCTGACTAACTAGGATTAAATTTTTTTTATCTGATATGCTTGGGAATAACTTTGCACTACAGCTATACATCAGGATATTAACGACTGTTCAAAACCCATCCCTAAGAAGAAAAAAAAAACAGATTCGTTCCAGTCCAATGTTCACCTATAACGTATTATAGAGTACAATGATTACCAGAATAGACAGACAAGCCTACAACATACTTTCGAACATGAGCTCTGCAAATTGGGTAGTCATGGTCAATTTTTGGATCTCCTCCAAGCAACCCATATTTTCATAATCGCTATTCTGTGTTTATTTATGCTTAGCTGCTTCACGACTCTACACGTTCCCATCCAGCTAATACAAAAATAAATTTACATCATCGTCATCTGCTCCAAGCGAAAATAAATGTAAGAAACACTATTTTTTCTAACGCTCGCACTTATGTGAGGTTTTCCTAAAAGACAGACACTCTCCACAAAATACGGCCCAATTCATTATCATAACACCCACTGCCCGTGCCCATCCACCCCAGCAGTTTTTCCTACCCACGATCCAAATATTTATTTTTTGTTCTTCACCTGTTTTGAAGAGGATTCCGCCAAAATAGAACCCATCGTCTCATTCAAGAAGAAACCTTCCCCACCAAAACAAACCCGAAAAGTCTTAAATTCGAGCAGGAGGGGAGATCTCGTGCCAAAAAGATATTTTTAGCTTGGCGGGGTTTGTAGACGTTGGCTCCCAGGACCACAGTGAGCGAGATGCAAAACACAGAACGGTGCGTGGTTTTAGAAGACTCATCCCTGCGGTGTACTGTCAGTTTTGAGTTGGTTGGCGTTTAAAATACTTCCGTAACGACTGGGGTGAGAATAATGAATCATTAATGGATCTTGTCGTTTATCTTCCCGTTCAGAAGCTTTGTGGAGTCTAAAGCTAACCTGGGAAGTTTGTGATCCCATACCAACGACTAACTGAATTATTATTGGCATTGACACTTGTAGGGATCTGTTCTTGGATGATTTTATCTTTTATTTACTATTGCGGATGTTAACAGTCAATTGACATGTGGATATAATTGCTCCATACTAAGCCCATAGGATTTTGCTACTTGAATTCCTGAGCAGTTCGAAAAACTGAAAACTATCTTGAGCGGGGTGTTGAAATTTAAAGTGAAAGATTTGGTGATATCGTTTCTTTTCAACAATTGTGTTATGAGCAAAGTTATGGAGCCTCAAGCAGAGATGATGCTGTTCGTGAAAGCAGGTGACGACGGCAAGCGGTACGGTGCATGTCCCTTCTGCCAGCGGCTCTTCATGATCCTTTTCATCAAGTCCTCGCAGGGTCTTCTCCAGTTCAAAGTGGCGACGGTCAACTTCGCCAAACCCCCGGAGATGTTCAAGAAGCTGACCCTGAAGCGAGTTCCAGCACTGGTCTACGGAGACACCGCCCTGGACAACGTCGACGAGATCCTCCAGTACCTCGACGACACTTTCCCGAGTCCATCCCTGGATTACGACGACGTCGACGCCGATAAATGCTGCAGGGACGTCTTCCAGAAGTTCTGCTACTACATCAAAGACGTCTCCAAGGATTCGTCGCAGCTGGAAGCCGAACTGGCCAGGATCGACGACGTACTGGGCTCCAGGACATCGCAGTTCCTGTGCGGGGATCACCTGACGCATCTGGATTGCGAACTCTTGCCGAAGATCCACCACATTCGGGTTGCCGCGATGGCCCTGAAGGGGTTCGAGATTTCCCCGAAGCTGAAGAACTTGTGGATGTATTTGGGGAGGTCTTACGGTGATGACGTGTTCAAGCAGACGTGTCCTGCTGATCAGGAGATTATAGTGCATTGGGCTGAAAAGCCGGAAACGAAGAATTTGTCGATGGAAGAAAAGGCTCGCTTGGCGAGGGAACAGCCGAGGTTTTCTTTTGATGTGCCATCTCTGAAAAATTAATATACCCACCCTTATTGGAATTATTACAATTATTAGAATTTTTGAAATATATATTGATTTGTTTAAGTTTCAAATTTTGATCAGTTTGTTTTATAAAAAGACACCGTGAACTCTCGTGTGAATATATAACGATAAAAAATTATTCAAGGTAGTATGTATATATAGATTAAGTAAAAAAATATATACACATAATATTTGCTTAAGTATCCGGCGCCACCCAGGCTTTACGTAGTGGTGGCCGATTTCTTCATCATGGCGGTTTTTGTAAGAAATCATTTTTGCTTTAAGAGTTGGGATGCAAATGTAGTTAAATAATGTGTGGTGATGCCATAATGAGGTTGGTTTTTCGAAATCTCGTGTAGACAGTGACTTTCCTCTTGTTTGAAGGTCAAGTGTGAAAAATTTCATCAAGCTCGGAATAAAATTGTAGATTTGTATAAAAAAACAAATCCACAGACGTTCTTAAAATATATAGATAAGAAAACCTCGATACAAATGTAGTTCAAGAATGTGTAGTGATGCCATGACTATACTTCTATTTTTTTTATTTCGAACTAGTTTATCTTTTTTATGTTCATTTTAATGGGTCACAAGACAAAATATGTCAACACTGGATGACAATTGAAGAAGAATCTATTTTTTTTTACTCAACTTACCTTTTTTTATTAGTACTCTTTGTATATTTAAATTTTCATAATTTCTTACGGAAGTAATATCAAATATCATTCTGATAAATATAGGTTAGTAGATTTTTGGAATTGATAAACAATTGAAAATATATGGTGTATATTCCTTTGAAATTCCTTATTCATTTATTTAAATCATTATTAATTGATTTAAATCATGATCTTTATTCAGTATTTTATATTAAAATCGATGTATGAGAGATTTTTTGTGTCTTTCACAGTAAGTGCAGATGGTTTTAAATATAAATGAAAAATATTTTCCAATGTTTACGAAAGCATATATAATTTTTTTTATAGTAATCTTTCATTTCTGATTAAATTTCAAACGATAAACTAATGATAGATAGGTTCAAAATCACTGATATCTAAGTTTTTTATGATTAATTTTCCAATGTGTAATTTCTGAAAATGTTTTTGTTTTTTTATTTAATACTTCTGGATAACTTGGACTGCAAACCGATGACCTCTTTCCGAAAATAAGATACATTTAAAAAATTCTCATTTTAACCAACGACTTTCTATAATTTCAAAATCTACTTGGCGAATTTGATAAATATGTTAGCGTATGTGTTCTTATACTATTAATTATTAATAATTTTCTCACCAATTTCATTAACGATAATCATTGCTAAATATATAAATTAGAGCGCAATTTTTAATTTTGATTAACATCATAAGATTACAAAGTTTTGTTGTTTTATGAAGATAATTTATAAAAATAAAATTTATTTTTTATTAAAATTATTGAATGAATCTAAGTAATTTATGTAAATCTGTATAAGCCAAATATTAGAATTACATTTACTAAAAATTAAAATTGGATTTATAAGAATATATTAAACTCTAGCTGCTTATTCGAACATTCCGAAGCTATAACGTGTTTACATATTTTTATATTGGTTTTGTTTTCGCATATCTATAATTAAAATTTTTGTTTAAGGATAACTTTTGATCTATTGAAACTTATAATTTTCTTCCATATTTCAAAAGAGATAGTTATATATTTAATGCATTCTTAAAAAAAAAAGAATCGTATATTTCATGACTCAAAACTAGTTTCCACTAACGTCCATTACTCATTATTTTGTATAATATATAGGATGTCAAAATATAAAATGCGACAAAAAGCTGATTATACGCTTTATTTTTTTTATTCGTTGATATATGATAAAAATGTTTAAAATTATATAAGAAATAATAAAATATAACTGACATTTTCTACAAATAATATCATTACGACTTTTTCTAAAAATATCATAGCATTTATCTGGGACATTTAAAAGCATTGAAAATAACTATTCCAATCTTCAAAAGTCTGCAACAGAAGTGAAAATTGGGGCTCTGTGTGTGAATTCAAAACTTGACTATTTAGATTAATGGGTACTTTTGTAAATAAAAATAAACTTCCTTATTCAAAAACATTATAGCTGGTTTTAAAATATTAATTTTCTATTATTTAAACATAATTTCATTTTCACAGAGAATAGTCGTTGACATGATACCATCTATAAGGTAGTGGTTCTCAACTTTTTTTCTCTCACGTACCCTTTGATAAAACTTTTCATTTTTTAGTACCCCCTTCTCACATTGCCCTTCACACCCATCCCTTTACACAAAAAAGTTGGCAGTAATGTTCTGAGGTCAGCCGGCAAGTTAAACGACTCAAATTGAAGACATATAGGCCTTTTATTTGAATTTTTACTAATTACACTTTTATATTTTATTTTTGTGTGTTTTCCTCCATTGCTAATACTTTCATGTACCTCCAACCTTTCAACGTACTCCCCGGGGTACGCGTATCACAGATTGAGAACCGTTGATCTAAGGAATATGAACGTGTACATCATTCGTGTATTGCCAGTTTTCTATGCACCACACACTTTAAAATTTAGTAATAAAAATTCTACTTTAAAACATTTAAACTTCAATCATTGAAGAAGTATGTGAAATCCTTTATTATTAAATAACGTAATTAAAAAAAGTACTTTCTTAAAAAAAGAATGCTTTGAAAATATATATTAATCCCTCCTGTAGTTAAAACAAACTTACAGATTCGGTATTTTGCTTTCCCTTATAGATAAAATATTTTACTTAATGGGCCAAATATATTTTTAATTAGGTATAACTGCTTTAAGTTTTAAATTATATGTATTAAAGTTATTTCATTGGACATATGCGAAACATTTTAGCAAAGCGCTTTGTAAAAATTATAAATTTTATTTCATGGAAAATTGTTTATATAACCTTTTAACCGTTTTTTTTTTTAGATTTACCTTATTAAAAGCAATTATCATTGAATATTGTTTATGATGCTCCCACATATAATTAAGTAAATAACATATAGTAAACTTTTTTGCCAAGTCTAACTTTTAACATTCCGATACAAAAAATATGCAAAGTTCTTTCATGTTATTTTTAAATAAATATGATAAATACATACTCCATAGCATGGAGTATGTATGGACCCTGCTGCATAACGGTTTTTAATAGTAAACACGTATATTATTAAGACATTTTATATCATCAACGTCGACTTACAACAAACCATTTTTGTTCATCTAAAATAATGAAACAACCTATAAATCTGTCATATTTGTAAAATAATACCTCTAAATTTATTTCAAACTAGCTAAATTGCCCGGTTTTCTGGTAGAAAAACTGTAGATTTGTATAAAAGCAAACCTACATGCGATCTTGTTTATATATACATACGTACTCGTAGAGTGTTGGCCAATGTCTTCACCGTTGTGCTCATAGAGTAATGATAATATACCTACTATGTGGTTGTGTTTTAGTAAGAAATAATTTTTGTCAATTAATCATCTATTCCTTTAATAGGAAAACATCTATTCCTTTAATAGGGATAGATGTTTTTTTTTTCTTCAAAATCTCCTGTAGACAGTGTTACCTACATCTTGTTTTGAAGGTCAAGTGTGCAAAATGATATTAATTTTATCATCTTGAGAATAATTTCGCAATTTTGTTGGTGATATTTTACATATAATACTATTATATGTAAAATTACTATTATATATAAAAAGACCCTATTTGACTTCATTTGGTGACATTTGTATTCATTTGACAATATTTTCTATTCATTTGGCAACATTTTTTATTGATTTTGTCATTTTTATTGGTTTTGCGTCATTTTTATTCATTTGGCGACATTTTGGCGATATATTGACAATATTTCCTCATCAGCCAATTAGAATTCATCGTTTATCCATCCTCAATGCTAACTATTTAAGATATGCTGAAATGTTCCATTGTTATGGTATTGCATTATTATAAGTAGGTTTTATTAAGAAGTCAATAGGGTTAAATGAGTTACGGGGTGTGAACTGGGGGTGATTGTCCGAAATTTCATGTAGATAGTCATCTTCTTCATGCTTTGAAGGTAAAGTGTACAAAATTGCATTCAGATAGGAATAAAACTGAAGATTTGTAGAAAAACAAACATGCACTCTTCTTTCCTTTCTTTTGATTTTCTTCTTCTTTAAAGCACAATATTCATATCAATATCTATTTTTAAAATAAAGTAAATTTTAATTTCCATTATCTGACAAGTAATTTATAGTAGTTGTTCCTCATACATTATTTATAAATCTCTTAAAAGTCATAGCTCTGAAATGGTTCATAATATTTAAAAAAAAAATGTCTGTACAATATATTTGCAAATTTTTTAAATAATTTGACAGCGGATAATATATAATAATTTAAACTGCGTGATAATAACTTTCTCTTAACTCTTAGATGTTGTAAAGTGTTCTCCCATCTGGTATTTCTATTGTAATCCGTATTTTTTTTTTAATCTACGTTCCGGATTTCGTCGATTGTGCATGCCAAATGACACCTCACATAGAATACTTCTCACATGACATCATTTGTAAAGTCAATATTATATCAACGTAAATATACGCGCCACCTCTGATTGCCGAATAACAGGTGATTAAAAAAATTCCTTTAGTCACGATTCTCGGAGAAAGAATATCATTTATAATTGGACCAAGACATGATAAAATGCATTTTTTAAATCGTTATAAGTAACATAAGGATCTTAACTTATTTGACAGTAAGCTCCGAAAATTTTCAAAGTGATTTCACCGGTTTTTCCGGCAATATATACCCACTACGTTATGAATTTATTTAAGAAACACTCCATATAACAATATAGATCTATCTGTATTAAATTAATTTAAAAAAATCCAAAATCTATATATTTAAATATACTTTAGAAACCCTGAGAGAAAAAACCCACCAAATAACATTTTCGGAACTTTGATGGCTGCTCATAAGGGTTTATAGTTTAAAATAGTTGAAAACAGCTTTAATTGCAAAATATTATATTTCACAAATGGTACTATCAATTCATTTATAAGCAATACAAATATTGACGACCAACTACAGGCTCGAAAGCCCAGTAAGGTTTGTCCCGTTTATATTAACATTATATTTTACAATGCCATCCTAATAAACCCCCAATGCTGATCCACCTGTTTTTTAAAGCTACTTACAACTGACGTATTAACCACTCCTTCAAGCAAACTATTCCATTTATCTATTACTCTATAGCATGTTTTCTACCTTCCCAATTAAGATGTGTTTTGTATAACTTGTACCTATGACCTCTGGACCCATCTGCCTGTATTAATTGAATGCCTTCAACATCATCCGATTTCACAAATTTAAAGTTGAATAAGGTCCTCTTTAATCCTCCTCTCCTCGAGTGTATACATATTTAAAGATATAATCATATCGCTATGGTTTATTCCCGAAGCACCTTGAATCAATTTCGTAGCTCTATGATGAACTCGTTCTAACATATCGATTCTTTTTTTTAAATAAGGTGACCAAAATTGTACTGAGTAGTCAGTATGCGAAAAAACCAACCCAATATACCATGGCAATATTACATGTTTAGAATTACAGGATACATTCCTTTTAATAAATCCCAACGTTCTTTTCTTTCGTCTTTGAACTTTTTATGGCTGTTCTAGCTATAATACATCAAAACGTAAGCATTTCCCTGAAAATTATAGGGTTTGAGACAGTTATTCCATCAGGACCACCCTCTGCAATAGCTTTATTTATTACAAACTATTTAAAATTATATACATTTAATAAGGACACAGTACACACACCATAATCTAAAGCATTTTATTTGCATTTACAACATTCTTTCATTCAGAAACTTTACACACAGTGTTCTTTCAAGCAAAAAATATACTGTCGAGTGATAAAAACTTATTTTAAAAAACTGTAGAAAATGCATCACGCCATCGGATGCCACTATAAAGCACGCTCAAACAAAAAAATAAATCACGATTTAAAAACCCAAGCCCACCACCGGCGTATTTGGTTCATATATTACAAAATAAACAAATCACCTACTTTTTTTTACAATCTTCAACGGGAATTATGACATGCTTGTTAAATTTTTCTAAAAAGCACGGCCTCGTACATAAATTTAAAAATATTGTATACATTGCAATGGTTCTCTCAACCACGATTTAAGCTCTGCGTGATATATATATTTTGAGCAAATTGGTTTAGATTAACGAATACCTATAATTTGTAAAGGTAACATACTAAAGGAATTTTTTTGGTAGTAGTAACGTAGTATAGACTTTCACCAAACGTAAGTTATTAAAAATGGAATGGTTTCTATCATCTCACTTCTCCGACATGACTTAGACAGTTGACTCCTTGTCGTCAAAGCTTAGTTTTACCAGTGGACACTTGGAATTTGAATTTTAGTGTAAGACAGGAGTTACACTGCTTCAATGGTTTTCTCCAATATTATGTACATTTTGCGTACATACAAAACTAAGTTAGAAATCAATTTCTAGAATCATGTTTTTATATATCTTGTACAGTCATCCCAAATGTAAAGCACATTGTATATCAGTTACAATGTTTAAAAAAAATATATATCCAAACTTTGTGGTTCTTATCGGTTATCAAAAATAGTTTCTTCCTTTATAAAAGACATCTTTCAAAAGGAACTCCATAAATACGCAACAAAAAATTGCAATATATAGTAACAAAACTCCGAATACTTTTCTACGCTTAACATTCATAGTCTGTGGAATGGTAACAATTCGTAAAATACATTCTCGTTGCCATGGCTCTCGTCCTAGTAAAATCAACCTTCTAAGTTCCAATTCAACCCGAGATTCGCTTTGTAAAGTCAAAAAGTTTATCTCCTAGTTAACAGTCGTCTTATTTATTCAAACCATCTTCAATGTCTTTGAGGGTCTGTATTCTTGCAACAAGATCTTGGAAGAGGGTCATCGGAATACGCTCTTGGTCTTCCTCAGTTGCTGAAGCCAGGGATTGGGGGGGATGTCTTCTGGATCGTCAGTGGGCTCGTAGTCGGGGGATTGCGGTTCTGGGGGCGGGGGTGACCTGTTCTGAAGATCGTTCTGAACGTCTTGGGGTTGATAAAATGTGGGCTCGGGTGTTCTGCCGACAGGTGTGGACATAGTGCGGTGGACGCTAGAATAAGGAATTAAGAGTTTCATTTTAAAGGTAATTGTAAATATTATTAGTTTACAAGAAGATGGATGTAGTTTTGGTAAAAATTTACTGTACGGTCACCCTTGGCGACATTTTCAAAATCTCGCCAAAAGTCGCCATTTTGGAGACTTTTTTCCCGAGCGAGATATAAAGAAAAGAACTGTAGTCCAATAGGGTTGCTGCAATTTCTTGTCGGGTCGGAGGGGGGTTGCTATTTAAAAAAAAATTATCGACAAATGTGGAAAAAAATCGCGCCAAGGGAGACCGTACAGTAAATCTGACCCGTAGTTTTATTCCCGAGTTGATAAAAATAAATATGTACATTTGTGCGGAAGATGACAAAGTAAAATAAATTGAAAACATTAAATTACAGTAGAATAATATGACGTTTTACATAGACAAAAACTAAATTTTCTATTTTAATGTTATTATTGACCCTTTAATTCAATAAATTCACCCATTATTCCTAAATATCTATAGTAATAAAACAAAGAATCTTTATCTGATGGCTCATCTGTCTGTCTGGCACGCAAAACCCTTACTGCATGTGCACGAAAATGTTTGAAATTTTCAACCTAAGTACTATATAACAAATCGTAGTGTCATAGTGAGGGTATACATGGCGCCATCTATGTTTGTTTTCTGTAGTTTTTCTGTTTTGCTAATATTTTTGTGTAGTTCATTCAAAATTATTTCAGATAAATTTTCTTTATTTTTATTGCCTTTTTTTAACATATATTGTTTTTTGCTAGACAAAATTGTTCTTTTTATTTAATATCCTTCAAACTGAATTTAATTTTTTATATTAATTACATATAAACTATTAACACTGATCATATGTGCACTTATTTTTTTCCAATAACTTTATTTGCAAGACTTATTTTTAATGAAATAGTCGAAATACATTTATGTGTAAATATTTTAAAGTTTTATTTTTCTTCATTGAATTTTTTATGAAATCTAAGGTGTAACTTTTATATTTCCCTTAGTTACAGTATGGGAATGGTCGAGGGTTCAAAAACCGACGGAGACAACTGTATTTTTTAATCTATATGCCTTAACGGTTTCTCAGTAACGCGGGACTCATACAGCTACAAATATGGACCGAAATCATCGTTGGACATTATATATGAATCTAATATATTTAACTTATAAATGATTCAAATTTAGTTTATTGAAAGTTGACTTCAAATTTATATAGCTAATTTTTAAGCGTTGAAATTCGATAAATATTAAATGTAATGCCTATTCCATTGAGAATTTAAGTGATAAACCTTATTTTAAAAGAACGAGTAGGAAGAGAAAGAGTTATTCCACTATTTAAGAATCTGCTCGTACTCGAACTTCGTCCTTATTGCTTGTGGCTTTTTGCCAAAGGAAGCAATACAAGTGCTGTTATTTTGAAGTTTTTAAATAACTCCAGAGGTATATGTTTCACTACAGATAAACGTTTTAATCGTTAGTTTAATACGCTATCTTTGCCTATTGCGATTCCTTATTTAAACTCCAGTTAACAAATGAAGGGTGTAAGGGGAAAACGATGACGATCAATCCAGAATTTTTTTTTTCGTTTACAAACGGAAATTCTGCTTGTAAAATAGATACGAGGGCGTTTTTTTTCCTGTTTTTAAAGGAATGCAATATCTAAACAATTGTAAAAATTACGATTTTTTTTAATATTTGCTGAAATTTTAGTTGCAGAAAGTTAACTATCATTTTTCTTCCCGTTTCATAACTTGGAACAATGAATGCAAGTCCTATAGCTAACTTAAGGTGTTGAGATTTTATTTCAATAAAAAGTGGACTCTCATCATTTCCTCCCCTACACCCAGCATATGTCATATCTGAAATATATTTGTTTTTCTTAAACTGTGATTGATTTTTATTGATAATTAATAAAAATGTGTTGTATTAAGTTTTATAATTTAAACTAGTATCTACGAAAAACGAATGAATTTAATCAAAAAATAATGAATAATAATAAATAAAAAATATGAAAATAAATTTTCCAATAGTGTTACGTTACGAAACGCATTAGTGGAAGAGAAAATTTTACGTATTGACTTCAGTAGGTATACAAAAAGTTAAAAAGGCGTAAGTCAAATAAACAAACAAACGAGCGCTGTACGCGTTCTATTCATAGCATTCATGCGCGTAAGTAACTAAATTGATGCTTCCGTACAACTTTTTAATTGACTATTTTCATGTATGTCGTATAATTATAGAGATAGGCATGCTAACTCAGTACATTGAAGCGTTATCATTGTAGTCTTTTTACAGTATCTAAAGACCACTTTTATGACTACAGTTTTCTGGATTTACAAGTTAAGGGGATGACAAAGGATTTTAATGGGCACTCCGTTGTGACAGAAATGCTTGTGTGTCAGGGATAAAGGGATATTTCATGTTTGTGTAAGGTGAAGTGTGTGTGTGACATATAAGTATGTGTGTGTGAGTGGTATTGGTAAGTTGTACAAGGAGAGACATACTTGTGCATGGAGACGGGACTAGGCGGGTCCTTCCTCTGCAGCAGCTGCCTCTTCCAAGGGGGAATGGAGTTGAGCTTCTTTGCCTCTGCATCCCTCTGCAAAACAGGGACATAAATGTGCTTTGGGTATTCACACACAAAAAAAGGAATTTTGTTACTCGGTAAAATTAAAAATTACGTTAAGTACTTTTATTATAAAAATTTCACCAAATATTTTGTTTAAGTAAATTCCGGAAATACCAAGTTATTAAATTAAAATCAATTTTTCAAAAATGGCGTGAAATTGTGACAAAGTCTATGTTCTGAATATGGCATATTTATCACAAGTTTTACTGTAACTGAAACACATGACGGAAATTCAAGAACCCATGATTTTCTCTAAAACTCAAAAGAAAGAAGACAATCCTTAAACTGTCACAATGTGCTAAATATTTAATAATAAATTATGCGAATTAAATGCCATGTCAATAGCCTATGCTTAAAGTTTAATGTTATTTCCTTTACAACTTTTTTGAGGGGATTTTTTTATCTGTTAGTTAGACAACCTTGTCATTACTCACTATTCTCTGTTCTTCCGCCTCCTTCTTGGCCTTCTCGGCAGCTTTCTTGGCGAGCATCTGCCTCTTCCATGGCGGAATCACGCACCCGTTGGCGTCCACTTCCGGAATCTGACCGACGAAGTTCTCAACTTTGAAGTTCTGGGTGATCTCCTGAAATGATCGCAAGAGTAACACATATTTCTAACGGCAATTTGGCAACTACTAATACTTGCAGAGTGGTTTTACACTATATTTCGCTTCTATCACAATAAAAAATGGCTTGCTGATATTATTGATCTGATATGTGGAAGCCATAGTACACAAATGCGTTAAGTGTATGTGTACCTAATGAACTTAACAAAATGGTACTTTAAAGCATAAATATAGTCATATTTTTAAATGCCACGGTATAATTTAAATAAATTTGGATGGTATTGGGTATGTGAAGTAACCACTACAGTACCCCCATCTCAGTGAGTCGGATGGAGGAACGAATGCGTGAAGTGTTATCACGTGATGCCTTCAGTGTAAGTGAAGTTGTAGTGATTGGATGGGGATGACACTGCGACTCGTTAGTGGAAGGTTGCGTTTATATGGTGTCAAGTATGTGAAATGACCACTACAAACTTGTTTAGACGATATTCCACATACGCTATTCGATGATCATTAAGCATCGAATGAAAAATAGCGATTTGATTACTAATATCAAAGTGATTCTGAATCTACGATTTCAATGTATCTAATTTCGCGCACATGGTGATTGTAGAGAGTATATATTAATTTATATTAAATAATTTTCGTCGTTCGAAATTTTTTGTATATAGGGAGAATTTTTTTATATCTAAGATTTAAAAAAAAATAAGAACGAAAAGTTGACGCTGAATTAAACACTAAACGACCTTTATAGATTACTTTCTAACTCTTGGATTTAGATTACTATCTAACTATTACTATCTCTATAAAGTAACTCCCATGTGTGTCTTCCAGCTTGGATTGCACTAATCTAAACACAAAAATATAGTAAAAGAAAGAGCATAATAACCAGTATGAAAGCTGCGGTAGTTTTTCTGCAGTTTTTATTTTTTAAGCATGGTTTAATTTGAATTTTAAAAAATCAAAATTTTAAAATAATAAAAGTTTTTGAGAAATCTAAAATTTGTTTTAGATTAATTGCTAAAAGGTTTCAAATTACAGCTTAAAATATTAATAATGACTCACGATGACTTCTATCTTGCTCCTCTCTTCTTTCATCTTTCTTACACCCTGGATGTCCTTCGTCTGCTTCAGCTCGGCGATGAGGTCGTTCTTTTGCAACAGGACTGTTCTCTCTGGAAAGAGAAGAGGATTTTTTTTTTAAATCATGGAACTTATAAATCACAAATCTATATAATTTCTGCTTCAATTCGAATTTGTGTGTTTCAACTTTGTAGAACGAACATTGAAATTGTAAATTTTATTTTAAGTGAACACGTATTTACCAGTTAAAGAATTGGAACTTAATTATAAGCATTAAACCAACAAACAGATAAATCCTTGGATAAAAACCAATATAGATCTTTGGATTGTCCCAATGTAAGAGGACATGGCACCACTTCACTTTTTTATTATTATCATTATTATTTTTGATTTTTTGAATCAAACTTTTAATGTATAGTGTTTAAATTTATATAAAAAACAATATTTCATACAAAAATTCCATAATTGTTTGTGTATTATTTTCAAAATTTAAAGTTAATTAAAAAAAAAAAAAAAAAAAAAAACGCTAAGGTTTTTTTTTTAAAAATACTTATATTTTTTCCCCGACATTTTTTATCGGATGCTTTAAACTAAGATACCTAAAAATTGGCTTTAAAAATTTGTATTTCACTAGACTACATGTATTTGATTTGTACATAAATAGTTTTTCGTATTAACAGAAAAAAATTCTTTAAACTCAAATGTTTTGACTTCAGTAATTTTTCTAAAAAAAAACTACTACTCATAGACCTGATCCGCATGCCACTTTATAAAATACATACATTTTACAATATGTTTAAAAATTATACGTTTCTCCATTGATAATCAAAAATGCCCCTTAGCGTTTCGAAAAACTTAATATCAAGGAAAACAAAACATTGAGAAAAGACGATTTTAAAGTTTTCGTTCCTTGGCAAACATACCTGTCATCCAGCATAAAATCTTCAAATAACTCATTTAAAAAACATACATACAGTTCCGAAATTTTGAGAGCTTATTTAGAAGATTCCAAACTAATATTTCAGCAAATATTAAAAAAAAAAATCGTAATTTTTACAATTGTTTAGATATTGCATTCCTTTAAAAACAGGAAAAAAACCGCCCTCGTATCTATTTTACAAGCAGATTTTCCGTTTGTAAGCGAAAAAAAAAATCTTTGACACAAACAATAAAAGAAGAAAAAAAAAATCTCCGTCTTACCAGGCGTGGACGGCTTGTCAGTCTTCTTCAGACACACAGTCTGCAGTTGCTCCACCGTGATGTTAAACAGGGGCGTGTTGTCTCCCTTGCTGTTGGTGCTCGTCAAGGGCGCATGCCCCTTCAGCTCCTCCCCGTTGACGGGACTCTGGACGTAGTGGGACCTGGAGTCGCTGTCCAGCAGAGTCTCGTGGCTCTCCGTCCTGTTGCCGTACGAGATCTTCTCCGGTTTGTTGGCCAGCTCGCCCATGGACACGGCCCTGTGCAGGGTGGACGAGTTGGATTTGAGCGTGGAGTTCTTGGAGCTGGAACCTTTGGCCTGGCGAAGGTACTCGGAAGGTCGGATGTTCTCGTTGGTGTCGGGGGGGAAGCTGAATTGTGGGGGGATGAAGGGGAGGGTCCTTTGGTGGCTGTTCCTTCTGTGGGAATATAAACAGGTTGGGAATGAGGTGTTTATATTATATACATATTTAAGATGCTAGACTAAATATTGTCACAATCACTCCTGCTAAACTATATAACCAATTTTTATGATCAAGGTGTTATTTGAAACTGAGTGAACTGTAGATCTGCCAAAGTTATAAACTTTAAGGGTTTAATTTAAAAAAAAAAACAAGAAATGAAATTAAGTTTCAAAGTCATTTGGTAGCAATATACAAATTTACAAGTAGAAGTATTTAAAGGGTATAAAAACTTAGATTTTCGTCAATAACGTGTGTGGGACTCGTTAAAAAACGTGATAATGGCTATTGGACAAGAATTAACTGAAGGTGGAATGATAGATGGAACTGAATGCATGGCGGATATAATTTAAGTAGTTGTTAAGACAAGATTTCTTGTTCTATATTATCCCTTTGGAAACAGTTGGAACAGTTTCCCACAGTTGCATTAAAGTAAACACAAGGATGTAAACCTTAAACTAACGTTTGGGAACTAGATTGTTTTCAAATCAAGGAATAGTAAAATTTCGTTTCCCGCTTTATATTATAAAAAATATAGATACTTTTAGACCCATTTCACATGGTATGAATTCTCGAAAATCGAAATCGCGATGATTTTTTACTTTCGGAACTTTCATATCTATTGGTTCATCGCCCAAGCATAGTCATTAGTAGAAAATTAGGTTTTATTGACGACTTCCAAGGACTATACCTGTTAGCGGTGGCAGACTTCACGAACCTCCTCCCAGTTTCAGAGGAAGATTCGTCCGATTTCTGCGACGCAACGTCGTCCTCTGTGTGATGATGGCCCTCAGAAGAAACTCTCGCCTTGAGAGGAAGATCCGGAGGCGGAGGAGGTGGAGGCGCTTTGGGTCTCCCCCCATCCTCCTCCGTCTTGTTACTTTTGGGCAAAGGTGGTGGGGACGGAGGTTTGACCACCACCGGCTTATGATCCTCTACCGTCTTCTTGATCGGTAGCGGTGGCGGGGGCGGAGGGCCGTTCTCCGTTAGTCTTTTGGGCTGGGTCCTCGTCAGCGTCGTCCTGTTGTTGTTGTTCTGGTTGTTGTTGTTGTTCTCCGTCACCACCTGCTGCTGCTTCCTGGTGTCTTCGTGAGCGGCATCCTCGGATGTCCTCCGAGACACGTGCGCGCATTGGTGGCCACCGTCCGACTCTTCCGGGGGCGGCCGCTTGTTTCGGATGGCCACCAGATCCTCCTGGTGGTGAGGAGAGAAACTGACCTCGTTGTCATGCAGCTCGTCCTCGTCGTCCTCCTCGTCCTCGTGGTGGTGGTGGTTGGGGACCAGATCGTCTTCGTCCAGCTCTTCGTCGTCTTCCTCTTCCCCGTGGTAGATGCCCTCGTCCGTGCTGAGGCTGCTCACCTCCCGGCTGGCTTTCTTGGTGGTGGTGTTGTTGCCCGTGCTGCTCGACTGGCTGCCCTGGTCGTCGTAGTCGGGGATGGGGTCGCTCACGTCAGACACGCTGTTGGAGTCCTCGCTGGCCGAAGAGTGGTGCACTTCGACCGTCACTGGAGAGATGCGAGAAATAATGAATAATTATTCTTAATTTAACTTCTTTTAAAAATTTAAATAAATAACCACTTTTTATAATTTATTTTTAAGATTCAGGGTGGTCGTAAATTGTTTGGCGAGGGTCATTGTTTGGTTTTTTAACGGCACTTAATAAATCACTCTGTTGCTTTACTACTTTGTTTGTTGCTACTAAAGCTAAGCGACTTGTTTAAAATATAAGGGAAGTAAGTAGTTGGGCAAAAATAGCGTTTTATTATGCGAATACAACAAAACTTGATGGCAGATAGTGGCCATCGCACAACAAATTGTGACTACCCTGTATTTTCTTTTGCCAAGCTGGAAATCGGATTAGTAAAGAAATGTTAAAGCGATATAAGATTTATTGAAATAATTATTGAATTTTATTCTACGATAAAATTAAGCAAACATTTCAAAATATATTTCGTAGAAAATGCACGGTTATCATTCCAGAGATATTTTCAGAGATTTACTGTTTGATTTTTTTTTATTTATTGCTTTAAAATTCAAAAGTTTCGATCATATTCTTCTAAAATCTTTGCTATTTATTTTAAAATGCGTTCACTTGTAACTTTTTCTACACAGCCTTAATTGGAAAGGTGCTTTTGAAAAGCTTTGCAGTTCTAACAAAGCCTCTAGACACCATGTTAAGTGACGTGGTCATTAATTGTTACTAGATGAAAGTCGACACAAGGGTTGCAGATGGGCGAATTTAGAGTTTACGGGTTTCACAAAATTTAATAACTGAAATGCATTTTATAATTTTATGCCAATTCCTTTTTATTTTTTAAGAATTAACATAAAATAATTTTTAAGTGATAAATGCAATATAACTCCAGTATATCAAACATACATTTGCATGTATAAGAATTGGTTTCCTTATTTTATATTTTCTAATCCCCACTCATTAAGTTTCAAATGCAATCATCTCTCAAAAAGTTAAAGCTGACGTTTGGTTAGTTAAGCTGTCGTAAAGCTGTCTGTTAATAAAGATGTCGCTTGTTTGTCTTTTGTAAAGTTAAAGCTGACATTTCCTACATATTAAATGATTCAATGATTAAATCCAAAGAACATCGTGATAATTATCCATTCCAAAACACTGCACTGATCAAAATAAAAACAGTAAAAAAACACCTCTTCAACAAATCACTTCAGGTTACCACAGCCGGACGACCCTTACCTATCTGCGCTCCGTTGGTGTTATTGTTGTTATTGTTAGCGACGTTGTTGTTGTTGTTGACGTTGTTCTCTGCGGTTTCCTCCTTCTTGATCTTGTTGTCGAAGAGCTTCTTCACCCTGTCGTCCGACGTCATGTTGGGTTCGTGCAGGAAGAAGGGCTCGTTCAGGGTAGTGGGGGTGGTTGTGTCGGCTTGTGGGGTGCGACCTTCGTGGATGCTGCCCGTGTAGCCCGAGTCCATTCTCTTCGAATGGTTGGACGAGGAGCCGCTAGAGCATCTGTTGAAAAAAAAGTTTACTTTTTTTTTAACTTTATTAGTCACAATGGTGCATATCAGTATCATTGAAAAGATGCACAAAAAATACTTTGTTAAAAATGCATTCTCATATTTGATTACATTATTTTGCAATTTGATTTACAAGCATTAGTGTGAAATATATTGATTTCTGCGGAAGATAAAAAAATACTTTAAAAAAAAAAATCTATTTTGTATTGAAGACAAAATGAGAGCCTCACACTTAATACATAAACTAGAATAACGATTTACGTTATGTGAACACATATCTCCGTTAACCAAAGGAGAGGGGGGACGAAGAGACAGTAGTTTGAATTAAGAGGACTAGTATTAAGCTAACAAAGTTTATTTTTTTTTATATCTAAATTTTAATTAGTATGATCTTGAAATCCTCCCATTTAAAACTATTTGAAAGCAACAGGTTTCAGTGTAGTCTTGATAACTGATAGATATTTAAAAAATATTATCATGTAAGTTATCAGTCCTGATTTAATATTCACCTAGACAGTAAATCTTATTTTCATAAAACAAACAACAGCAATCATCCGCATAACTAGGGATAACCTGGCATTTTAAGGATTTCCTGAACGTTAAATATTACCACGATGGCATTATTTCGAGCCTTACCTCCTGTGGTGTCCGTTGGCGGCCTTTCCACCACCCACGACCGGCCTCTCTTGCGAGTGGTGGTGGCGGTGGCCGCTCTTGTGGGGCGTCCTGCTCTGGTGGTGGGAGGAGTAGAAGTTCCAGCCGGAGAGGACGGTGTGGGGGGCGCCCCTGCCGCCGCCCGTACCGTTTGCTGCTGGGAGCGAGGAGCGCGTGCTGCTCGTGGTGGTGTCCGAGGGGTAGTCGTCGGTCAGGCTGCAGCTCTCCTCGGAGCCTGTCGACTGGCACGAGCAACCGTCGGAGTCCTGGAAATAAAAGGCGATTGTATGTGTTTGGGTTGATGAGGTGTTTAGACTGCGCTCAAAAATCGCTGGAGTGATTACTAAGCGTGGACGACCGCATTAAACAAAATTTTGAGCCTATACGGCATAAAATAGTCTATTTGTTTGGCACCACCACTGAGCTAAATAAGAACTGGAGAGTGAGCTACATGATGTGCAGCAGACTTTGGAGTTGCATTTAGCGCCACGGTACATTTCATTTCCCCTTAATGAGAGTACTCTCCAGTGAGAATTTGAGCTCAATGGGTGTTCATCATAGGCGATCAACGAAAATCAAAATGAGTTTTTGTTAAAATATTTTATTTTAAAAATTAACGAAACATATAAAGTATAGAAAAAAAACCTAGAAATCTCCCCCCCCCCCTCTAAAAAAAAGTGCTGTTATAAGCAGGGCCGGATATAAGATTTTTGCGGCCTTAGGCAAAATTTTCGGAGCGATAATATCCACTCTTCCGTCTGTAATTTTGAAATAATATAAATATATATTATACTTCAGAAGTCACACTTCATGTTAGACTAATACTATAAAATTTAATACCTGGAACAAGAAAAATGTGTGATTTCAATTAGTAAACTTTTTCAAAATATGAAGAGCCATGTAAAAGAATTGAGAAAATATGGAAATTTTACAAGCATCGAACTTCTGTAAAAAAAATTGTTTAACTTGCGGCCCCTGAGCCCTTGGCCCTAGATAACTGCCTAGTTTGCCGCCTAGTTATAAATCCGGCACCAAGTAAAAGTTTCAAAAAAGTAAAACTACCAGCACTTGATGGAAACAAAATTTGTGTTTAAAATAAATTCCGGTTTGTGCCCCATGAGATACAGCATAGAAGGTATCCTATTTTATAAGTCGACATTTATTAATATATTATTACAGTAAATGTCCATAAAAATAACCTGATTATTAGTATATATCGTGTGATCTTTGGACCAATTTGAATAATCACAGTGAAACGCCCCTGCTTTAGAATTTCTAAGATGTATATCATTTACAGACATTGCCTCATAATATGCATATATTGGAAACGACTTAAATTATTCTTAATCGTTTTGATCCTTTCCATCTGTCACATATGAAGGGTACATGAGAAAAACCTCGTCCCTGCATGAAAACCGATTTCGAGAAAAACGCAATTTAAAGTTTATCAGTCAGTAGAACAATATGACAAAACAAATATTCAAACTTTCTTTGGAGTACAAAGGTTTTTTCAATCGATATAACGACGGCAAATTCAGAATCTACAATTTAAATTTCAACTGATGGCGTCCTCAGCTCATTTTCGACGAAAAGTGTGATGACTGTTTTTTTCCAAGTGTACCTTTCATTTGCAAAGCAATTGATAACTAAGTTTGAAACTTAAATAGATCCGTTACGTGTTCACGTATATTTTGTAATTAAAGATACATTACTGGTAAAGATAGATTACATGAAAGACATTGCCACCTAAATTTCGCCATTTTAATTTGTAATTCACTAGGGCACATAACTAATAAATTTGGTTTCACTAGTAATCATGGAAAATTTATTTACTTTGAGGCCTGAGTAGGGAGCCTAATATTTTTTATTAGCATTACTTTCAGATGGACTGGTATAACAGGATATAAAAAAAAATTAGTTATTAAAAACATTTTGAATAAACTTTTTATTATATGCAGAAGTGCAAATTATTTTTATATGAACAAAATCGAACGTTTTTTTATAAAGGTTTGATGATATGCAATGTCTTGTGATTGCACATTTATATATGTTTAATTATTACTAAAGCAACACATTTTAACTTCTAAAAACTAAAAATGTCATACACTTCTAATGTGGGTCGCTAAAGAGAAAAGTATGTAAAATTCAAGGAAAATGTGTGGAAAGTTTTTAAGTTATAATAATCTTTCTCTTTTTGGCTCTAGAATTTTAGAAACTGATTAAAAAAATCTTCAGGCAGATCGAGACTGCTAATTAATGTATTCTTTAGTTTTCAAATCGTTCTTTAATATTTAGTAAAGCTTCAAAGTACCTAATAAGAATCCAGATGTTCAAAAAGCTACATTAAAATCTTAAATTTTATATTTTTTTACATTTTAAAATAGGCCGATACTTTCTGATTTACTTGATTGAGTAATTACTTTTCGCACGGGCCTGTACATGATTTCGAAAGAATTGATTGATTGATTTTCAGTCCAATGAATGTCGACCGTACGATCGACACAATCGGAAACTCAAATTGTTGAAACTTATTGTCAAGGATTTGACGTGCACTCTTTCTTATATTTCCTGGAGAAACACAGAGTTGAATCGTGTAATCGCGGATTTCACTTCTGAGAACTAGACAAAAGCAGCTTCTGGTAATAAAAGAAAAACATCCCCTTTTCGTCTACCAATGCGGTAATTTGTAGTTCAGTCTCTTGTTCTGGCCACCTGCTGCAGAGACAATCATGGCACCTGGGACAACGGAAACTGAACTACTTCGATTTTTTTTAATATAGGAAATGGTTGTATTCAATGAGTGGTTTGCGAATATTCCCTTTTGAATACAGGTATGATAATAATGTAGTTGGGGTCATTTTTCAAATAAATGTGATGTCATAGATGGAGAATAAGTCGAATGTTTTGTTTATAAAATATTCGCGACACCTAGAATTTATTTCCATTGACATATATTAACATTTAGAAATTAGAGGGGGAAAAAAATATTGTTTGGTATGAAATTCAATGACACAGAATACTAAAAAATTAACTTTATAAAAAAGGTTCTAGATTCTTTGGGATTAAAAACTGACAAAATCACAGTTAATTGCACTGAGGTAAAGTTATATAAACAGTGGAGCGAGCACACTCCCATTGAGCAGCACTGTACTTTACCGTGCCGTTTGGATACATACTATTCGGAAAAAGGTGAAGAAAACATTCTTCCCTAGTTATGGGGGAGTCTCACGTAACGTCACTCAAAGGTTTAAAACTGTTTTTTTTAGGTTATTTTCTTCTTTTTTTTCTTTTTGTATGGAGACACATTAAATGTATTTTTGAAAGCCAGAAATCTTAAGCTATGTTTTTAAATCTACACATACCTGTGCAAAAGGACTTTCTTTGTACCTTTTCTCAAAAAGGTGTAATTTTTTCTACCTTTGCTCAAAAAGTTGTAAAGTGGTAGCTACGCTAAGTCCTCAAACCAGTGTCTATTATTGTTTAGCTCAGCGTTTAAATGAAGTTTCATAGTTGTGTTTGACTGTTAATTATTTTTACAAACATGTTAACCATGAATCTGCAAAAAATATATACATTTGAGAAGGGTTCTTTTTAAGCAAGGACTATTTTCCAATGTAAATATATTACAAACAAACAATTTTAAAATCAACTTTGTGTCCTTAATCTGTAATAACAATTCCAAACGGATCAATAGTGTTAAATTATAGCAAGTGAAAATTTATAGTAAGTTTTTGTATTACTTTCTGAATTTAAATGAATCTTTTTGTTTGTTAATTTTTCTATTTATACAGCATGTTGAGGCAAAATATTTTATTTCAATCTGCATTTACACCAAAAAATATTTATAATCTTTGGAGTGTTATGTACGATTATATAACAGCGTTATACCAAATTTGAAGTTCTACCTTCCATTTTAAATCGAAATAGAGTGTAGAGAAAAATATCTACTATATCCTAACCACTTAAAACATCTTACTTTTTTATATTGATTCCAAATGTAAGAAAACTTTTAGTGGACTATTTTATATTTATACTACTTTAATGTATTCAAATTAGCAATGAAAATTACAGATGTAGGATTTAACAATCTTTATTAAGTTTTAAGTTAGAGAGGGGGAAAATTAATTTTTAATTAAAGTTGTTTTTTTATAGGGATATTAATACCATTGTGAAGCAATATTTACAGTGAAGGATATTCAAAGAAGAAAGTGCAATTAAAAAAAATACTCGTTTTAAACAAATGTAATCTTTTGCATTTTGTATCAATTTCACGAAAGTTTGGAACGTGAAACGTCATCGGAACTATCTCTAAAGGACTTTTTCAATCCCTTTTATGCGCAATTAAAAAAATGACTTGTTTTAAGCTATGTTCACGATCACTGTCACTCATTCGGCTTTTACAAAATTCAAAAGAAACACGAATAGACAGAATAACGCTGTAATAAAAGAAAAATTACCGATAAATCAGTAATTTGAAGTAAAAGGAAGGGATGCCTGAGTTGAGCCATAGAGATTTTTCTCAATATATGTTAGGTAGTTAAAATAACTTTTTTTTAGTATATTTAGATATCGAATAATACTCGAATTTCGCTTGCTATTTTTAAAACAAGCCAATCATACTCACAACTTGCAAGTGGCACCCGGCGAAAACGCGTAGAATATTTGTTCGCACTTAAAGAGAGAGAGAGAGAGAGAAAAAAAATGTGAGGAATTCGCAATTTGCACAGACAAGTCTCTCTTTCTGCACTGTTAGAAGAAAACAATGGATTTGTGCGATTTCATCTCAGCGGACTCATCTATCGCATTGGTTTCTGGGAAGCGTTTCGCGATTTACGATACTTGGTGACGTCACCATAATAGGGCGTGTCTTTCGTAGAGGTCGGCAGTGACATATGCCGTGCATTGGAGACTGTGGTCACGAGATGCAAATAGAAGAAAAGGTCATGGAAAATTATTGAGAGGAAATATCCTACTCTTATATCCCTACATTAATATGTTTCATTTGTTACCAAACATAATTAAGAAACATTATTTCAAGTCGTAAGGAACGCGAACTTTAGAACGAAAAAAAAATTGCTCAAAATACAGGGTTATCATAGATTTTTGAACGATAGTCACTGAGCTCAAGCACGTAGTTATAGATTTTTCATTGGAATGGTTCAGTGACTGAGTAACTTATCCCCCCCCCCCCCCCCCCCCGTCAAAAAAAAATTAACACCCTCCCTCCCCATTTTTTTTAAAACTTATCAATTATTAATTAAGTAAACAGGAACACGTTGGCATGTAAGTATCGAAACAGCTACATTTATCATTTATTTTTCGTTAAATTGTTACCAATATCAGTCATTAACTACTTTTAAAATAGTAAATATTTTATACAAATTTAAATTTTGAGATTAATTGTTTAAAATAATGTATGGATCCCGTTTTAAAATATTTTCCCTTCCCCGCCGAAATTCAAATGCTATATAATGCAACGCTTAGTTAGAGATAAAAAATAACCTCAAAACATGTTTTTGAAGCCTTTTGAAAACTATTTTCCGGGATAGAACCCCCGGAAAATTCCAGGTTTTCACTCCTGCCACCCAACAAGAAGTATTATACTAAAAAATGAATATTTTCTAGTTTTTTAAAGTATTTTTATGATTTACAGTAATTTGACTTTTAATTTTTTTTTCTTGACTTTCAATGGGAGGTGTTTGAACCACCCCCTTATCTACGTACCTGGTGTGGTTGCATCCCATTTAGCTGTATTTACATAATAAAACATTATTTTTGCCCAACTCATTCGCTTATATTTTAAACGAGTTGCTCAGCTTTAGCAGCAATAAAGAAAGTGCGGGGAAAAATACGGATTAATTATGTTTAGTTAAACAGCCAAACAATGATCATCGGTCAAGAATTTCTAACGACCCTGTGTCACAGTCCACTAAATTACGCTATCCAAAGATAGGTTTATTAGTTAGGATAGACACTGGCGGTTACGGATAGCAGAACAATTCGTTTCGCTAAGTAATGGTGTATAATTATGGTGCCCATACATCCAGTTTGTTTTTCTTAAATTATCGTACATGTAGAAAAATAATTAAAGACCTTTTGAAATTTCAGTCTCTTTCGTTCTCATTGGTAATTAGTTTCTTTAACCGAACTTTTTAAAACAGAATATAATTAAATATATCGTCAGCCCATTAATTAAATATAGAACTGAAAAAAGTAAGAGCAAATCCGGGATACAAAAGAGTGATGAGTTTTCAGAAAAATATTATGGTTTACTTTGTTCCAGCGGTATCTAAAATTATAAACTTGCTCTACATTCAAAGTTTATATATTGAAGTAATTAGCGGCTATTGGGCAAATATTATGTATTTTTTTTAAATTTTAGGTTACTGTGCGCGTAATAGATTTTCATTATCTACGTGTTAATTTTCTTCTTGAAAACATAATAATGTGTACTCACCGTCCTCCTGTGCGTGGGTTGTCTCATGTTGGACATGGGGGTGCGACAGGTGCACCTGCGGACGGTGCGTGCGGCGGACGGACCGGTAGGGGGCAGCACTGCGGACACCCCTGGCTCACTCTGGTGGCGAGGGTCGGAAGCATGGGCGATCAGCAGGGCAAGGCACTAAAAATGAAATATTATGTTTACAGGAATGAAGTGAGAGAGATGCGATGTTTCGTATCAAAATAGAACGCATATAAAATTTAGAGTTTATTATAAGTACAATTCTATTGGGTAATAACTATCAGCTAGCCTAATCAAATTTCAGGAAGAGGAAGTAGCTATACTTTTTATTTGTGATAATGATCTGCAGTTGAATTAAATGTGATGCAATAATATTTGTGACATCTAAACAAAACATATGCTTGAACAGAAAATTGCACAGAGAAGGGAGTAGCAAAATGAATAAAAAAAATCCTCAAATAGTTCATTTGAAACGAATTTTCAGTTTGACGCCAATTAAACAGTTATGTCTCCTAGTGTAAAATAATTAACTTAATGACGTTTTTCTGTGCTTTCATTCACATTGGATAAAAGTGTTCCAAGACTCTTTTCTTTCTCGTTTCTTAAAGGTCTCTACCGCCAACAATATAATATACAAATTTCCACAGGCTTTAGATAGTGCTAAATTTGCATATAAGAACCCTAACTGTCTTATCTGATCGAATCATCTTTAAACATACCAAAATAATTTTTGTATATTTTTGGAAACAAACTTTTTAAGGATTTCAAATTATTAGGTATTAAAAGTGAAAATAAAAAATTTAATTCTTTAACAAACGCGCGTCAATTTTATTGCTTTTAAAGTTTAATACTAATTCCATACTTTAAAAGGCAAAGAAGAAATATAAAAAATATTTTTTAGTATTCCATTGTGCAGCTATATTACACAAGTGTAAAATAGAGAACGTCTAGTTTAATTCAGATACTATTATATATTTTATAGACATTTATTTTAAATATTAACTTGTCAATGATTCAGAAACACGGAATTAAAAAAATAAACAGACACACTTATAAAAACAAAAACAAAAAAATAAACCTCACCCATTCCAAATCTTACGAGCATTATATTTCTAAACTATATTCAACGCATGAATAAGAAAACGATATTTAGCATGAACTCTGCGATACTTCGAATTGAAATAATTTTACAAAAATATTATCCGTCACGGATGATCGGTCTCTCTTCGATAATTCCCCAGGTCTCGTCTCCGCGCGAGCAACAGGAAAGGATCTGGAATTTCGGCTCTTTGAAATGGAGGCAATTAACGGCGCAAGAAAACGCAATTAGCGCCTCCGTAAATTAACTGTTCACCTCATTACGTCAAACCCCGTTACACGCGCCTTTCGGTGGATCAATGCATTTTTGTGTTATTCCTTCTCTGAAAAGAAGAAATTTCAATCATAACTCATTAGGTGAGGATTGCCTAAGAGTAGATGTGGCGCGCCAGAAATGATGCCGTGCTTCTTTTGCGAGATCCAGATTTATTTGTCTGTTTAAAATAGATGGAGTGATTGATATAAAAAAATTAAATATGGGAATGTAATTCTCGTTATAGATAAGGGTACACTGCAAAAAAATACTTAAAAATTAGTACCTGAACCTACTGATTTTTTTTTAGTACAATTGCATCGTAAATGAGCGGTGACGTACTCAAATTCTAAGTAATCGTACTTTCTCAAAAATGAGCAGTGTGGTTTAATAATGCTAATATCAGCTTCTGTTCAAGCCATCTTTACAAAGCGACTTGACAAACTTAAAATAGTTTTCCAGAAGATGGTTTTCCATATCATTTGATGTCGGTTGCTTAAATGGAAGCTGAGTTATTACAACTCCATTATCTTGCTTCTCATTCTTCTGCCATACCTTTTTAACATAAAATTCAGTTTATAATTTATTCACGTCGCCCTGGTAGTATAACGGATAAGACACCGGACTACGTTGCCTTGAGAATATGGGTTCGATTTCCGCTAAGTCTTGGTTGTAATTGTCGATATTTATTGAAAGAGATTTATGAAGGCAGCCTATGTAGGCTACGGGTACACTTTTTGCGCCGAATTGTTAACAATTCGTCAAAGATACATTAAAAAAAAATCGGAATTCGGGATAAAAAGGAGAAACGTTATCCCCCCCCCCATATCATACACATTCATCGTTATTTCTTTGGACCCTTCATATATTATAAAAAAATCTTAAACATTTTTTATCTTAATAATAACTCATCAAATAGAGTTCATTTTTTTTCTTCTAAATTTGAGGAGTAGGGTATATAATTAAGCCTATGAAGTACTACAAAATTGTATTTCAATATAGTATTGTATATGTGAACAATCAAAAGATTCGGTAATTGGTTTATAGGGAAAATCAGATGACAAATAATAATAGATAATTATTATCTATTACAAATTTATTTATAGAAATTTCTAAAAAAATATCAGATAGGTACAGGATGCATTGTACCGCAAGTTTTGGTTCGTGAATACTTTTGGGTCCTACACGGTACAAAAGTTAAAGAGAGGAGGATAAATGGCCAACCTTCCTCTACCCGATGGTAGGTAATTTATCCCCCAAAGTCTAATGGGTGTAGTTATGGGGGTGAATGCAAAGGCCAAAGGAGGGAATGGTTAAGAATCGGCCTTTTCAAAGCGTCTCGCTTTCCCCTACACGATGTTATACTATTTATCCTCATAAAATAAATAGCAATATAGTTTTATTTTAAAATGTTATGGACATAAGTGTATGAGAAAATAGTACAATTCGCAATTCCAACAATTACTATTAAAAAAATCTGTTTATTTATTAAATACAAATAACGTAAATACTTTTTTTTTAAATAATTAATAAACAAAATTACAAGAAATGGAAAAAGCATTTCTAAAAAAATATCTCCTAAAGTTATCATTTTAAAATACATTAAAATATACAGTAACTGATGCATGGCAAATGTATATACAATAAGCAATATCCAACATTAACTATATCAATCTAATTGATAGACTTTGATTGCATTATCCAAAAGTAATTGATGACTTTTTAAATTTACGTTCACTTACTTAATAGGAAACCACCAAATTTTCAGAGAAGAAATAACATATTGTAAAATCCGCTCCAACAGTGAAATAATATGGTAATCCACAGAACAAAACACCAGAACTCTCGGAAGAAACGCAGCCGAGAGAGTTCACGGTTAATCCAATAACGAGAACTCTGGAAAAGTGGGATCCGTGGCGTTCCGTGGTACGATCAACGTTGCGAATGAGGCAGGGAAGCAAATGCTATCGTCGCATCAGGAGGAGAAACAAAAGATCGCCAGATTGAAATAGGTAGGCAAGAGAGAAAGAAAAAGAGAGGCGAATGGCGAGGCTCGTAAAAATGGTTGCATGTATGAAGGTTGGGGTTGGTAATGGCTTTGTGGACCGTGGATTGAAAGTTGAATTTGATTTTTTGTTGTTGATTTAATCTCTTTGAATAGGGGGCGATAGTGGGGTTTTCTGATACTTTAACAGAGTGGCAACATAACCTGGGAAATCAGGGAACTGTCATGAATTTTTATAATTCTGGAAATGTCCGGGAAAATTTCAAAATTGCACAAAAAAAATCAGGGAAATTTTCAAATTTGAATCAATAAAACGGCAATTCTTATCGTCTATTCTGAGTATTGTAATTGTTAATATTTCCTTTTAGTTCTGAAAAAGAAATAAAGAAAACATGGCCGGATGCATGTGCAGTGTTATTGTTTATAGAAAAGTGGACTACTGTTGGAGGGAGAAACGAAAACAAAGCAAGTTCGACTTTTGGATTGCAAACAACTCTTGCGCGGCTAATGAATATTCGATTTATTGAAAATTAGAATAGAAAATAAGAAACATATAAATAATACCTACAAAAGAAATAATTTAAAAAAACTTGCTTAATATACCCAATTTCAGATAAAGAAACAAATGCCCTTCGAGCTATAAAAAAGAGATAATTTATAAATATTTGAATCGCTTTTTTGCATTATCTGCTTCCAGAGAACATGTTTAATTAAAATGTTTAATTTAAAAAATTGAATATAAGTAATGCTCCTAATTTGTCATTTACAACGTAATATATTTATTGTATTGTCGTAGCGTGGGTACTTTGTTTCTATGCAAAGCATGCAAATTTCTTAATGTAACTGTAAAATCAGGAAAAAATTTGTAACACTGTCATTGAAATCAGGAAATATCAAGGAACTTTTTTCCATGATTTTGTTGCCACCCTGTATAAGAGCTTATGTCCGAAACAAATCATACAACAAATTGAAGACAAGTTTGACGAAACTGTTAAAAACATAGATAAAGAATTCTCAATAGTCAATTAAAATGCAATTATTGTTTTAATTGATGATGTAGTTTTAAAATGACCTTTACGAAATATAATTAATTAAAATGCATGACGAAATTATTTACCTTATACGATTGCGATTCATAAATTCTATTTTTTTCTTGTTTATAACGGATAATAAATTTCTTTATAATAATGAAAGAAATAAAAAAAACTGTAATTACATTAAATATACTCGGATTGACAAAAATGTGTATATGTAAATGTATAAAAATGAAAGCATAAGGATGTTTGCGCTTCTAATCATTCTGGGTTATAATTGATTTGCTGTTATGTTTTAAAATGATCTGTTAACTTCCGTGCACGCATTAGTTTGTACTAGCGATGAGTAAAGTGAAAGTAATTTGATTGTTATTATTAATGTTCGAAAAGCAAGGTTATGCTTAACATTAGCAAATATATAAACAATAAAAAATCTGAAGTAATAAAAATGCCGTTGCATATTAATATCGTTGGAATTTCAAAGTTTCTACATTCATGTACATAAACGCTGGAAAAAGTTCTATATTTCAGAATTAAGAGTTGATATATGTAGCTATGTTAAATTTTTAAATTCGTTTTTAGCTAACCACACTATTTTTTGGTGATTATTATGGTCACTTAAATTTGAAGAAAGCGTTATTAAATATGTTCAGCCTATATTTTTCTTCAAAAACTAGTTCCATGGCCAGTGTTGTTGGAGACCAGGTAGTGTGCGTAGATTTTTCAATATATTAATTTGTATATTCGGAATATATTAATTTGTATATTCGGAATATATTAATTTGTATATTCGGAATATATTAATTTGCATATTCGGAATATATTAATTTGTATATTTGGAATATATTAATTTGCATATTCGGAATATATTAATTTGTATATTCGTAATATATTAATTTGCATATTTGGAATATAATTTAATTAATATGATTGTATTCCAGACTCTTATATCCATTCTTTGAAAAATCAGATTTTATACTTGTACTAAATTATGTCCAATAGAGAGCAAAAGCTATTATATTTGTGACAAAAAAGAACAGGGTGGCAACAACATTCTGGAAAAAAAGTTCCCTGATATTTCCCTGATTTCCGTGATGGTGTCACAAAAATTTCCATGATTTTACAATTATATTTAGAAATGTTGGAATACATGCTTTGTATAGAAACAAAGTATCCACGCTACAATAATACTTTAAATATATTGCATTATAAATGAAAAATTATAAGCAATACTTATTGACAGTTAAAATAATAATTTATGGATACAACACAAATTACGCAATTGCGACAGGCATAATAGTAATTAAATGTTCTCTGGAAGCAGGTAATGCAAAAAAAACAAGTTTTTTCAAATTATTTCTTTTGTAGATAATTTTAATTGTTTTATATGCTTCATATTTCCTCTTCCAATCTTCAATAAATCCCATATTCATTAGCCCCTCACATGTTGCTTATAATTCAAGGTCCAACGCATTTTGCTTTTGCTTCACCCTCTAGCAATGGTTCATATTTTTACAAAAATAAAACTGAAAATATGAAATTTCTCATAACTATGCTTTTTTAAAAAAAAAAATCTTATTCAGAACTAAAAGGAAAAATTGACAATTAAATTACCTAGAATAGAGGGCATAACAGACGATAATTGCCACTTTAATGATCCAAATTTTTAAAAAATCTCTGATTTTTTGTGAAATTTTGAAAATTTTCTTAACTTTTCCCTGATATTTACAGAATTAAAAATGTCCATGATAATTCCCTGATTTCCAGGTTATGTTGCCACCCTGAAGAGTATACGGAGTACAAAATAGCAATGCACTGTTAGGATATTCATGAACATATAACACACCCATACCTCTCTCTAAAAACAGAACTACCAATATCGTTTCAGCAGAAGTCCATAACTTTTGACGGCAAAAAAAAAACACATTTTTATACGTATTGAAGGTAATATATTTTCGCCAATTTTTTACATAATTTATGTAAGTAACGGGATAATCTAATATACTTTTTGACTATATAATTCTTTATATTAATATGACGAAATCTCTGAACACTTTTAATGAAGCTATAATAAAATTTGATTAACCATTGTTAACAGCGCATGCTTTCGAAACAAAACATTGTTTTCTTATACGCTGCCCAATCAGATCATTAAAGTTGTATGACTTAAATTTTCTTTTACATCGCTTCACAGCAATAAACAAACATCGCTTTTCACGCATCTTTCCTTATCAGTGGCAGTCTAAAATTTTAATTGTGATAACCTACTTGTTTAAGAAAGCAAATCAAGAAGCAATCCGCCTTCTCATTGGATGCTTACAAAATGATTTTGTTTAGATTAAATTGTTTTCCCTTTGCACATTACCACAAAGATAGAAATGTTTCTCTTGCTTACAAATGAAGACATTATGTTTTTTTTATCTACTTTCTCTTAAAGTGCAAAGAAACGCATCAAGAATTGGAGACGATCAATGTCACCATTAAAACATCGATGCGTGGAGAAAAAGATCTCGATTTATCCTGATATTGTTTTAAGAGGTAGTTAAACTTCTTAGAAAAATACCTCGCCTATTGCCGAAAAGAGGTTTTGTAAATAACGATAAACTTTTAAAAAGGTGAGAAAAATGCATTTGTTTTATTTGAAAGAATACATTTGAAGCTCGTGAATATAAATAAAATGTTTGCTTCCCTAAAGAGAGATTAGCGGAGGATTGTTTTTCGAGAATCCAATTACTGCCATTTGAAAGTGTATAATGGTAAAATTTGTCTAAAATCATGTTTAATTAACCAAAAATTTACAACCGTACTGTTCGTTATGTATTGTATTGAAAAGTATTTCTTCCGCTTTTTTGAAACAAAAATCAAAAATGTTTCTTTCAAAGCTTATGATATTGACGAATGTACACAGTAAAAAAAAGGTGTTTAGAAATAAGTACATGAACGTGCTCGTTTTTTTAGTACAATTTCATTGCAAATGAGCGATGACGTACTCAAATTTAAGCAATCGTACTTTCGCAAAAATGAGTAGTGTGATTTCATATTGCTAATCTCAGTTTTTGTTCAAGCCATCTGAACAAAGCGACCTGACAAAGTTAAAATAGTTGTTCAGAAGATGATTTTCCACATTATTTGATGTCGATTGCTTAAATGGAAACTGAATTATTGAAATTCAATTATCTTACTTCCCATTTTTTTGGCACACCTTTTTAACATTACTTCTGTTTATAACTTCTTCTCGTCGCTTCGATAGCCGAACGCATAAGACTCTGGACAGCGGTGCCTGCAGATATGGGTTCGGTTCCCGGTAAGCCTTGATTATAATTGTTGATATTTATTGAAAGTGATTTATGAAGGCAGCCTATGTAGGCTAGCTTCTGCTCTTTTTATTCATTTTTACCCATTGAACTTATTTTTAAGTACATGTGTTTTTCAAAATTGAAACTTATGTATTCAGAACTATGATAAGCATCGAATGTATTCAAAAATGAGTACATTTACTTATTTTTGAATACATATTTTTAACAGTGCAGGGTTATAGGAATATCCCAAAATTGTTTTACGTATGCAATATCCCAAGTGGGTATTGAAAACCTGTTATGTAGCAGTGCTCAATTCTGTATAATTTTATGAAATATCAACGGCAGATTTGAGGAATGGAATAAAAAAATTATATTATGTAGACCTGTTTTCTTTTTAAAGTGATAAACGTAGACCAGTTTTAAATCAACGTAGACGAGCTGCTTTTGAAATACTTCAAAAATGGATCAACTCATTTTTGTTTTTTTATAAAGAAAGTTTCACGATAAAATATTTTTAATACAATGTCGCATTAGACAACACAATAAGTCAATATTGTATAACTCTTAATTTGTGAAAATTTGGTTTGTTTTGTTGTGAATATTTTGTTTATTTTACCAAAAATGAACATAGAGTAGGGTTGACTTGCAACCTTTAAAATTAAATACAGTAATATACTAAGTTAAATATCTCTTTAGAAAATAGCAACTCCCCCCCAAAAAAGCGATAAGTACACTATTAAATATAGTTACTTGAAAATAAGTTAAATGGCCTGATTTTTTAAGTATATTCGAAGCTTATCATGGTTCCGAATACATAAGTTTAAATTTTGAAAAAGAGTCAAAAACGAGTACAATGAGTAAAAATGAGTAGATGCTTGTGTAGATGCATGGGCTGCCTTCATAAATTATGTTTAATAAATATCGACAATTCCAACCAAGTCTTATCGGGAATCGAACCCATATCCTCAGCATCGCAGTCCAGCGGCTTATCCGTTGTATTACCAGGGTGACGTGAAGAAGTTATAAACAGAAGAAATATTGAAAAGGTGTGCCAAAAGGATGGGAAGTAAGATAATTGAGTTGTAATAACTCAGTTCCTATTTAAGAAATCGACGTCAAATAATGTGGAGCACCGTCTTCTGAAAAACTATTTTAAGTTTGTCAGGTTTTAGTAAGATCGCTTGAACAGAAGCTTAGGTTATCAATATTAAATCCCATCGCCCATATTTGGGAAAAGTACGGTTACTTAAATTCAAGTGTGGCATGACTCATTTACGATGCAATTACACTTAAAGAAAACGAGTAGGTATAAGTACTAATTTCTAAGTAATTTTTTCACAGTGTAATTCTAGATGTAGGAACAATATAAAATGTCACAATCAATCACTTGCAATGCCTGTTACAAAGACAACTTGGCGCATTTCCAATATTGTGTTGGCTGAGACATACATAAAAACGGCATCAACGCAATTCCCCAAAATGTCATTTAGTTTAAAACCGATTTCTGGGTTTTCTATAAAAGGAAACTAAACCAGAATCAATCTTTCTTTGATACCATGTTAAGTTTCGACGCATAATTACAGAGTGCCCACTGTGGTATATGGTTGACAACCTTTATTTATATCCGCAAACCACCGAGGTTTTTTCGATGTCCTGTCGACATGGAACCTTCTATTTTCCGCGTGTGAAGACCGATTAAATGTTTTATCCTTCATTTTGACTTGCGTCCTTGGAATAAATGGACACAAATTCGCGTGTTTGTGGGAATTAAATTTCGTTAAAGCGAGTTTCGCAATGTTTTTTTCAAGAGATGGATTTGTTTACAGACAAGGATAACTATGGGATAGACGTCAGTTTTTTAACCGTCTGAAAAGAGCACCAACCAAAACTGCCAAAAAGTGGTTATCCGATTTTTTTATGTGTATTCACCCAAGATTTCTGTGTTCTAATTCAGATATTTTTAATTTTTGTTGTTTGTTGTTGGATAGAGGATATCTAATGTGGGCATCTTTTGTAAAAAAATATTCAGTTATCCGGCATTTAACTATCCGAAATTCTCAATTAACCGGACCGGTTAAATTTTTTTTTTTGTCCTATTTCGAAAATTCTTTTTTTTTGTTAGAGAAAAATCCACTTTTGCAATTTTTTTAAAAAATCGGTTATCCGGCTGTTATATATCCGGAATATCGATTAACCGGACATTTCTCCTATTTCAAAATATTTTCATTGTTAAATAAAGATTGTACAACACTGACATTTAGTTCACCCGGCATTTATTAGCATGGATAGGGATTGTTACAATATTCCTCGCATATGTATCGATATTAATAAAATGATCTTTTAAATTAATTTAGAATTGCCAAACGATTTATTTACTTCTAAGACAATATTCGAACTAAACTAAAATAGAACGCAATAAAAAAAAAGCATTTATAAACACTAAAATATATTTACTTGTATTTGTAAAAAGACTTACACGCAAAAAATATTCCGTAACATTAATGCGGAAACCAGCAGCTGGATCTAAAATTTATAATCGTAAAATATACGGTTCAACTCTGTATCAAAACGGATTAAAACTGCTAAAATCCGTTTTAAAACGATTTAATACTGTTTTAAACAGTAAGTTGATACAGGAAAAACTGTTTTAACTGTAAAATATACTGTGATTTTTTCTAAAAATTACTTTTTTGCACGGTGTACTCCATCCCACTTCATTCTACAATCAAAGCGAACTGATTTGCAAAAGTTACAGGTTTTTTGCGCGGGCAACCAAAGCCGTATGACGAAAGTGATTTAATGTTTTTCGTTACTATTTCCGTTACTGTCCATTTCGCCCTACGCATTTACCCTCGCAACCGATTTTAAAGACGTCATGCGTCAAATTCTTTATTACTCTTAAATGACAAAAAAATATAAACTGTTTTGGAATTACTATACGCGGGGACAACCTAAGTTGAGCCTAAAGCAATTGAATATTTATACACATCGTAGCTTCCGCTTCAGGTTCAACTTAGGTTGTCCCCGAGTATAGTAAGCCAATGAAAAAACACGACAGTTTTAAAATCAAGGACATGCTGTTGTAATTCATGACAGTGCAGTGTAAAAAGACCCAATACTACTATATATAATACTTTATCTTCAATACTCTATCTGCTGGCCGCATGTCATTATATTTTTCCAAAACCCAAATAATAAACTAACATTTTCTTGTTGAATATTAGTTATTCATACTTTTAATCAACAATTAATATACGTAACAGTGAAGTTAATTTCCCTTGGTGACTTCAAAATCTATTTTAAATATAGAAAAATATACATTTTATTGCAGTCCGTCCTTCAATGCTATTTAAATGCATGTATATTTCAAAGAAATATGTATAAACCTGTTTCAGCCTAACTAACTTTAATTTAACATAATTAAAAAATAATTATACCAATAAGGGATTTATGAAAGAAAACTAATAATCCCAATTCCTAATATTATTATGTATTTAAAGTTTCAAATAATTTATTCCTTACCAATTTCAAGTCAATAACTAGATTGCAAATCTTTCATTTTAAATAGAAGTTTCTAGAATTTAAGATCTCGTATTGTTACTAAAACCGGTATCAAAAGACATAACTGGAATAAAAATATCGATACAAACAATGCAATGTTTTATATAATCGGAAATTGTTTTCCTCTTACGTGAAAAATACGAAAATGACGAATTATAATCGCCATTATTTACAATGATAAATTGAAAAATTAATAACCGTGATAGGCATTTGTTATGTAGATTGATTATATGATTAGAAAAGAACAAATGTACGAAGATCCTGCACCAATAAGTATCTTGTCATGGTTATTCATAACTTTTTTCATTATTTAGTTTAATAATCAAATAAATAAATTGTAAACATAACTCTTCATAGCAAAATAGTTATCTTTAAATTAAAAGCATTTAATTGGGCAATATATTTGTTTTTGAAACCTTTAAATTGAATATTTTAAATATGAGCCAAACACATAAAAATAGGAAATCTAAAGTAATTCAATTCGGTTTCGATAAAGTTACCATAGAATTATTGTATTATAAATGATATAATAACGTTTGTGATCTATCTCAAACAAAAGACACGTCTTTATTAGTTTATAAGAAAATAGTTATTTAAAAAGAGCTTTTTTCATAAAAGATGTGTTAATCGCATGTTTCATCAAAATTAAAAAATACTTAAAAAATAAAGTCGACAAATCTCAATCTAAAAGTACCAAGACATTAAAATCTTAATGAGTAATTTCATAAGTTTATTTATTAAAATTTATAGAGAAGAATTGCAATAATATATCCGTAACCCTCAAAGTTACAGAAAGTCTTGAAAGTGAAATAATTATTTTAGCTAATTAAAACACATAAAAGAGAATTGAATTTTTAAAGAAAAATAACAACACTTGCATCCATCAATTTCTCAATTCAACTCAAATTTCAAAGAAAACTTTTTTTCGCATCATCTTTTATTATGTGGAATTGGTCAATTGAAAAAAAAATAAGCGAATATTGAAACATCGAAGTGTATGTACTCTTTAAAATAATTTTAAAATATTGCCAACAAGAATATTTTTTGTGAAAGGCTGGGGAGAGAAAGGAAATGCTTAATTAAATATATTGGGGACTTAAAACATCTGTCAAAAAAAAAATACTTCACAGAAATTTGAGATTTGATTAAAAAAAAAACTTTTTTATTATTTTTGTTATTTGATCGTCCGTACATATTTATTTGTTGTGATTTGAGCAAAATTCGCAAGATTTTTAGCCTTCCAAACTTTTTAAGGAATAATTTTCTTATGTTTTTCTAATGTTGCGTTTTTCGTAAGGAACTGTTCAAGTTTGGAAGATTTTTCAGAATTTGAAAGATCCAAAATCTAGAAAATATATATAAATATGACTTTAGATGCCCAGGAAGTGAAACAGAATCATAGTTAATATTAATCAATTTCACTTTTTATTTACTATACTTTTAATATATAATTTAATTTTAAGTATCAAATAACCGAAAACGTACATGCAATTGTACATTTTGAAATTGCGTAATTTTACTTTTAATTATAAAATTTGAATACATATTATTAAACATATAAATTTACAATAATTAAATAAAACAATTTTTTTATTTACTAATAAAAAAAACCCATTTAACTTCGATATTTTATGCTTCTGAAATTTTTTGTTAGTTTTTAGTAAGCGATCACTACTGTAGATGGCAGCACCAACAGCTATTTAGCTTTTCTTGTGCTGTCAAAGAATTTGATTTAGCTACTTTAAAACCGGCCATAACTTTTTATAACATTTCGACGTATTTTTTAAACATTCGAGTTACAATTGTTCTTATTTTTTAATGAAAATATCTTTTTCGTAGGGAATTTTTTGTAATATTTGAGAATTATTGAATGCAAAAATAATGTATTTCATATTTTATTTAAAAAAAAAACCAAGTTACAAGTCTGTAGATAGTTGTTTTGTATTTTTAAAAATTCCCATTAAAAAAAAAAATATAAAACACTTTACTAATAAATTTCATATTAGAAAAATATTCAGTTGTCTCATGTTTACGTATAAAGTTACTAACCATTCCTGATACAGTTATTGCAAAATATATCATTTGGAAGATTTTTTTTTTTAATTCACGTCTGCAGGGTATTTAATGAGTTAATTGTAATATTTTACAATAAAAGTTTTACTTTCTTGAGATAGATATGATTCTTACCTCAAAGAATTCCTTGCTTGATAATTTTATTAAAAAAACATAGTTATATCGAATAGGAATAAAATATAAATATATGATATTAATTAACCGTCGCACATATATAGTGTTTATAATAATAGAGTTAAAGTTTAGAGCACAATGAAAACAAAATTAAACGAGTACCACACAGCTCGTGTGTGTTTTTTTTTATCCCTAATTATCTTTTCATATTCAATCTATCTTTTAGTTATTATACCATATTTGTTTTTTATGTTAATTTAGTTTCTAATGAAATATATACGTTATAGAAAATTGGCTTTTATAATCAATGAGATAAATTTTATTATTGAAAAACTTAAATTTGTTTGTATTTTAAAGTAAACATTTTTTTATATTTTTTATAATTATAGGGACTTTATATAAATGACATATTTGGCCATTTATGTTTTTTTCTAGAACAAATTACATATGAATGAAATGTATTTTAAAAATTGAGAAATATAATTATTTAATAATGCGTTTGAGAATATATAAGAATTTTTTGAACGATTGTATTTTTTAAAATTTATCTGTTAGAGATTACTAATATATAATTCAGTATAATTGTATAATTTAATTTTAAATATGAGAATTCTAGGTCACTATTCTCTTTTACTGAATCTACGTTATTTCCATGGGCACATATTGCCGAATGAAAAAAAATAATTGACAGTAAAACAACTACTTTAAAGAAACGCTTTCATAGACGTGAAATAAGTGTACGATTTATTCAAGTTTTATTCATTAAACGAATAAGCTTATACTACATGTGCATAAAGTAGCTTGAAACATTTAAAAATGTATTCAAATATTTTTTTATTATCCTTGTTAACGAATATGATGTTGCAATAATATATTAGTGGATTTCTTATATATATATTATTTTGCCAATTATATGGAATATGCTTTAAACGTTTAACAGTTTCCTTTTATTGCTCCAAAATTAAAAACCTTTTTGAAAGACTTAGGAATTTAAAAGAAATACGACTAGAAAGGTATAAAAGACTAAAAATTAAGAAAAAAAATCGGGCGAAGGTGGGTGGCGAAAATCGGGCAAAGGCACTCCAAAAGGTTGGGTGGCGAACAAAACTTTGTCCGAGCGCTGATCGGACAAAACTGTAAACTTCGTGGTCGACAGCAAACAGAACATTTATCCTTGTGTATATGTGTTCCTCATTAATGGTTTGGTAATTATGTAGCATGTTCTACACTTTCACGTGATCTTTATTAATATATCTTACTTTATTGAACCCGCAGGCATCGCGGATTATAAATAGTTCCCGACTTAGTAATCTCTATTTTAATGCAAAACGCCAAAAGTGATACTTTCACATTCCAATTCAGCACAGAGACACCCATTAGTATTCACAATCATCACCAAGTCGTAAATATCCTTACGATCCATACCGTACTCCAGATTACCATCAAGCACGCAAAACAAATTAATGTTCAGTGCCCAATTAGAAAGTCAACTGCTCTTTCTGGCCTACATCGTCGATCCCAGACTTTTTTCCCATATCTCTACCAGGAAACACCGCCACTTTTACTTGTCATATCTCCCCGAAAAAGCCACAATTCACGAGCCGCACTCCATACAAAGAAACAATAAAAGGAAGCCGAGGAAGAAAGGTGTTGAGGCGGTTTCTTCCTTGTCCTTGGCAATCGGTCTCCAGAAGTCCATTAGGGAAGCCACTGACCTTAAAAATTGATGTTTTTTAATAGGCGCGAGTTCGGCGATCACGACACCTCGAAAGAGGAACTTGCCGCTGAACTTGTCGGAGACCGATAAATTTCTTGTTTCGGGTAGTTTCGTTTTCCTTATCTGCATTTTTATGTGTGTGTGGCGTTTGTGTTTTCACGCCTGGTGGGGAGTTAAGTAGGCGGGAAATATTTTCCTTTGACTGGTTTGTTTTTCCTGCGTTGCAGAATGGCTTTTTGAGGTGTGTAGTGTGTTACTTTTGGCGCTATTAATTAACAATGCATATGTGTTTATGGTCTCTATAACACTAGTATAAAGTTATTTATAGAGTTAGAGTTGTAAATGAAATGAGACGCTTTAAATATAAAAAGAGCTCGAGGCTTGGTAGATACCTTGTTTCCTTTAATAAATCTACATACTTGAAAAGATTAACACTTGCAGTGCGGACAATCGAATCCGTTTTATCCACAAGTGCGACAATTAACTCCATGCAGTAACTATTCGTCAGTGCGACACGATGTAAATAGACCCCGTACTTTTTCGTTAATTTAAACCTTTTTTTCTAGAAAATTGATAACTTGGGAAAAATCATATGTTTTCCCATGCCATAGTTGTAAACCAGCATTCTTCGGTGGCAGCCCATGAATCGGTTTATCTATAGAATAACCTTCTAAAAAAAAGGAAAACCGATTTTAAGAAAAATGCTCTAAAAAGTAAAAAAAAAAAATTTAATTTTACGAATATGTTGAAAAAATTGGCGTTTTTAATTTAAAGTTTCTCGCGGTTTTATTTTGGAGGTTTTTTTTTTAGTTTTGGTAGGCGTCATCAACTAAGTAAATTTTACTCACATTATTAAAAATAGTTACTCAAAAAATAAGTAAAATGTACTTATTTTTGAGTACATTTGATGCTTATCATAGAGTGTCAGTTTTATAAAAAGACATGTACTCAAAAATGAGTTCAATGAGTAAAAATGAATAAAAGGAACACGCTTGCCTACATATAGGCTGCCTTTATAAATCACTTTCAATAAATACCAACAATTACAACCATGTCTCCCCTTTAATAGAACCCAGATCCTCAAGCATCGCAGCTCAGTCCCTTATCCGTTTTACTACCAGTGCGACGTGAAGAAGTTATAAACAGAAGAAATTTTAAAATCCTGTGCCAAAAGAATGGGAAGTAAGATATTTGAGTTGTAATAACTCAGTTTCCATCTCAGCAATCAACATCAAATAATGTGGAAACCATCTTCTGAACAACTATTTTAAGTGAGTCAGGTCGCTTTGTTATTATGACTTGAACAGAAGCTGATATTAGCAATATTAAATGACACTGCTCATTTTAGAGAAAGTATGATTACTTAAATTTGAAGACGTCAACCTGAAACATCTAAAAAAAATTTTAAGTTTACTTTCCACAAGGTCAGCCCTAGCGGGTAGTTAAATATAAGGAGTCAATTGACTTCGTACTGCACTGAACGTGTTGAAACCACAAGAAAAATTTAATAGTGGTAGATATGTAATTGGAATTAAAAATTAACGACTTAAAATACTAAGTAATACATGAAAGAAAAGAAAATTCAAATGCGTTCTCTAATGTGTCATTTGAAAATGTCTCTAAAGAAAAGATGATCAAAACACCTAGAAAATGACGCCATTGATTGTTCGTAATCTAAAACTTACATGTCTTTCATTCAGATATTCCATATTATTATTGTTTGTAAATTTCAAAATCTTAACGAATACTTTTGTATTATATAAACCGTTATTCGCGGCTTTACTTAAACTGTTTTTACTCGCATAAATGTTAGACTTAGTGCGAAACGTTTTGACGCTACAACAATATTAGTATGCAGTGGCGGCTCGTGGACTACAAGCAAGTACAGCCGGGCTGCACCTAAATTTATTAGTGTATTTTAAAACTAAAATCAAATGTTTTACTAATTTTCATAAATGAATATTATAATTGCAAATTAAATTTCTACGGTAAGTAAACAAAATCTCCTATAAATAGCAAGCCTGTTGCCGTGATGTACAATTCAGGAGGGGGAAAAACTTCTTTTAATCAAAACTGCAGCAAAAAAGGGAAGTTCGAAATTGGCTGCAGCGTTGCCATGGCAATATCTACGTAGTATTGAGATTCCCCCTCCCCCCAATGCTAATGCACTGCATGTGTGGAGACGTACAGCCTGAAATGCATTTTCTGATTTGGGCTGCACTTGGTATTCGATAAACTAAATGGTTCGTGCGTGAATCACGGGGATTGGAAAGAGAACCTAGAATATATCCAAACGGAAAAAGTTTTCGTGATAAATTTACTGTGAGCTGATTATGTAGCCCAATGACGTTGTAGAGACACTGTTATTAGAACGTTTTATCTGAACTCTGTAATAAAATTCTAATCAACAATAACGTTATATGACTTCATTGTCTAGTATAGCATTGTAAAAAATTATTAGAACATCATGATCTCAATATCACTGCATAGTTTTAACGAGGATCGACTGGCCCATTACGTCAGTGAAAGGAGGAGAGGCAAAACTGACCTGCATGTGTTCGTTCTCGGCGGCGTCGTTGAGGGGGCTCTTGCCGTGCTTGTCCAGCAGTATTCGGCCCCCGTGCTTCAGCAGCCACCTCAGCGTCTCCAGGTGGCCTCGGCTGGCGGCGAAGTGCACCGGGGTTGCGCCGTCGTTGTCGCGGAGGTTGGGGTCTATAGCCTGCTCTTCCACCTGCAGGTTTAGGAACCATTTCATTTGTATTGCTGCATTTTCAAAGATGTCTCTAGTACCCTAGGTTTAGTTACTTTCATATTAATGAACAACGATTTATTGTTTCTCCTTAATACGAGGTTCAAAGGAAAATCTTGTAAAATATACAACGCCACGTTCAATGTATGTCATTTAACCGTTTGCGGTCCACGTCTTTTCCGAATTTAGTAAATATATCGAATGACGCATAAGCTTCGACAAAAAAAACCCCATTCTTCTCAAACTGTAGATGACGCCCCAGCGGTGACAACGAACCACACAGGGTTAATATTCTGAATATAAGAATGATACCTTTTTTGTTTTCGAAATAATACGTTTATATTCATTATAATATATGTAATATATTTTCGTTTAATTACTATATTTTATATTTCCTTAACAAACCACCCTTTTTAACCCTTATAATTAAATTGCGTCGTATTAATCTTTCCTTGTGTCTAAAAAACTATTTTTCCCATCACAAATAACTTCTCTATCATATTTGTGTTTCTTTCTTTAATGCAATAGAGTTCCCACCAATATTTTGCTGACGACTTCAATACCCAGCTTAAGCTGGTCATAACAACCTCCTATGCGCATACTTTGGCAATAAGTTTCACACAACAGCAATTTAGGTTTTTTCTACACACAAAAAATCCTAGGTTACTCCATTTATGACCAATTGGCTGATGTCCCTGACTCAATATGATTTATAATAATCCCTGTCTACGTAAAGAAAAAGTCCCTATGACAGAACACAACCATTAATTATTCTTGTAATCCTTATCCTGTAACATGTTGTGCTCAAAAAGGAAGAAATCTTTTGAACTTAACTTATCGAACCTTACTTTAATGACTGACCCTTCTAAAAATCATAACGACTGCTCCCTATCTATTAAACACTGCTAAATTGAATATAGTTATAAATTTGAGCTCATGCCAATAAGTTGTGTTATGGTAAACGTAAACTGTCACTGAATTACATTTTATGTCCCATGCTTCATATTAACCAAAGGCTGCTTTTAAAGCGTGTTCATTTTATTTATGTTGGTTTACTACATGGAATTCATGTTTCAGAAAAGCAGGTAAATATGAAACTCCATACAAATGCTGTAAATGTTCGATCGTGTGGCCCTTTCAAAAGCTCAAGAAAGCTTTGGTTACATTATTGCCCTTTTATTATAAGTGCTAAACAAATTTGAATGAGCAGACATGCAGTGGAGGTGTGAGGAAGTCCTTCAAAGTCAAATTGAATGATATGACTATATTACAAGTTATATCTATGTTGGAGATGTTACATACATTGTAAAAAAGAAAAATTGATGAAGGAAACAAAAACTGACCATCCACTTGACGCACTTGAGCACCCCCATCTGGGCGGCGGCGTGTATCGGGGCCATGCCGTCCTTCGCTCGCAGGTAGAGAGACCCTCCCGCCACCAGCACCAGGTACTTGAGGACGTCCACGTGCCCCTCCTGGGCGGCCAGGTACACGGGCGTCACGCTGTTCTCCATCTGGGTGTTCGCACTGCAAAGAGAGAATAGGAAAACAACCGTTTAGCACTCATTTCGTGATAAAGTAACTTAAAGATATAACAATACTCACTCCTAATTTTATTTTTTAGAAAATAAAGGATGTCTAAGAGTTTTAAAAAACTAGAAGCTTTCTAGGTGATATTAAATTAAGAAATAATAATAATAAAAAACACAGTTTAAGATGATATCAGGGAAAATAACTCTTCCAAAAAGTAAGACTATCCCATATTTCTAATAATAGTGCAATTTCAACCCTCTTTTATGATAACAGAGTGCTATCTTTTTCAAATTATCTTGCAACTGATCTCGTGTAATATGTATATAAGAAAAAGTTTACTTCTCTATAATAGAAGGCAATATACTCATATATAATTTTCCATGAACTAAAATAAGATGTGTGTGTGTAGGGAGAGAGAGGGTATTTAAAAAAAATGGATTTATTTTAACAGTTCAAATTAAAGGGCCCCACTGCTGAGGTCGCACAGAACCCCCTTAGTAGCGAATAGCGGGCCCCTGACTAAAACATTAACTCGTGTCATATTAAAAAATATGGTTGCCATTCCTAGATTACAAATAAAAAGTCTGAGTCTTTAGGGTAAGAGATTGTATATTTTCTAACTATACACATGATGATACAAAATAATATCACAGTTTTTAAAAAGCTATATCTCCGTAACCAAACATTCCAGAGTGTAATTCTACATACCATTGCAAAAAGAATAATTTAGTTTGCAAGATATATTTTTTTAGGATTCTTATAAGTACACTTTCGATTAGAAATTTTGTAAATGCATCCTTTTCAACTAAATGGACCAACCAACGTACGATAATAAAAATTCTGATTGACTACACTAGAATACAATGTAAAGTATGTGATGTTATGGCAAGAGATAAATCTATCAATAGGACGAATCAATACTAATTCCACCTATCGGTGTTTGACCATCGATAGGTGGATTTCGTACAGATCGATACCTTTCCCACATATCGATATGACGAGTTTCGTATGTCAAAAAACCTTATGTTGAACACACACTTGAACAGTCGTAACCGATTCACTTTTATCAAATTTAATGACACCGAAAGTCTTCTATTATGCGATTGTCCTCTTAATGCAAACAAACAATAAACCTCATATTATTTTGTTGCACAACGAAAGACACTCCTGTAGCATTTACTACCAAAGAAATTAAACTTCGCAGAATGTCGTTTTCACAATGTCTAGAATGATGCTTTAAGTTGTTTAATTGCACAGATATAGGCTTTTAAATTAGTGATATTTTTTGTGATCACTCTATATATCTATTGATGTGCGACTATAGTTATTAAAAATATGAACTTCTTATAACATCCCCTTATATTAAAATATGCACTCCTTAAAGCCGCACTCTCCTATTATAAGTGCACTCTTTTTTTATAATCAAATTTGTAGGGGAGAGGTGGGGTAATTATATTTTCAGGAAATGTACAGAAATCTGCAAAAAGGGTACAGAGTATCTGAAGAAAAATATCTGCCCATTTTTTGTAGAAATCTATAGTTATTTGAGACTGAAGTTAAAAAATCTACAGATTATTTGAAGAAAACTATCCGTAGAAATATGTAGTAATTTAGGATTGCAGATAAAATTCTGTAGATTTTTTTTTGAAAAAAAATATACACATTTTCTGTAGAAATTAATCTACAGAAATTTTTGTGCACTCACAAAAATTTCTGCAGATTCTTTTTTTCAGAAAAACTTAGTTGGGTTGTTTTACAAAATTACACAAAAGTCATATGGCAATGATATAATATTCATTTAGCATATAAAGCAATACGTAAAACGTATTTTTAGCTGGACAGTGACAGAAATTGAAAAAAAAATGCATTTTTTGCATATAAATGAGGAATGCATATCTGGGACAACCGTGAAAGCACTCATCACATACACTAAATACAGTCATTTCAAGCATGGCCTTCCAGGGTTTGAATTCTGTTGCATTTAACATAAATACACAAAGACCCACCTCAACTCCAAATAGGTATCTTTCCGAACGATTTTCAATTTAATTTATGGCTACTTATTTAAAAGGCGGAACAAACCGTTTGTGTTTGAGTTACGACGCTAGCGTTTTGTCAAGGCAAAGAAGCGGAGCGCACTTTTTTTCGGGTGATGACAGTCATCCTATAAGGACTACGGATACTCAATACCAACCACAAAGTCTCTGGAACTTGTATCTTTTTCTTGAAATGGTTGAGTATGAATCGTCCCCTTCAGGATTGGTAGACAGAAATCAGTTGTGTGCCCAACGTACCAAGTCATAAGTATAGCAGTGTCTCTGCCACTGGAGTCGTCTCGCTTTGTTTAAGAAGCTCCTCTGCTATGGCTGAACGGGCGCATACTTCGGGAATCTGGAGCGTTGAAATTTGATTGTAGCTAATTTGATTGGTTTCGTTGATTTTTTTTTTGCGTTTATTTCGAAGAGAACAATTTATTTATCATTAACTTTGCATCGGAGCCTAACCGAAACATTTTGGGAATTTTTTCATTAGAATTTGGACGAAAACTGTAATTATAAACGGCAGCATAATTTCAGGTGCCCATATGCAATGGGCTGAAGCCAAGCAGTAAAACTCTGAATGGGGAGTGTGCTTTGAGGAACAAATTAAATGTTTGTTCGAACAGAAAATGCTTGGTTTTAGAAAACGTTTAGCTACATCTGTAATTAGAAGAATAGGTAAATCGTAGAAAGTTTACTTAAATTACTAAAGGTGTAATCATCGCAATTTAAGTAAAAAAAAATGACTATTTCATTTTTGAATGAAAATAATTAAAATAAAGAATATACATTTAAAATATGTGTACAGTTTATATAGCAACAAATAATTTTAAATATTTCAAAATTTAGCACCACAATATAAAAATATGTATAGTATAACGTTGCATACCTGTTTTTTTATATTGTTATTCTTCAATTAAAAATATGTAATAAGTATAGATGAGAGTTGGGAGGTACGGTATTCGAATTAGAACTGGGGGTTTTCTTATATAAAACAATGCAATTTATTTTAGATGCTATTGATAAATATGTAATTAAAAGCCTAATTTTTTTCCCTATAGTTCCAGCTTTTACAACATTACTATAATTTTTGTTTGAAATTTCTTGTTTTATTACCTCAAAAGTAATTGATGTCTTGTTCTTGTACTGATTTTTACATACATATCATTAAAAAAAAACTTATGTTGGAAAACTAACAACACATATATGGCGTTTACAAACCAGTAGTTTATTTAAGCGTGAAGTCAGCCGGATTTAGATAATAAGTTCTAGGATTGAAGGATTTTTTTCTAGTTGCATTCCGAATATTGAAGTTAAAGATTCGCTATGTAGGCAGAATTCAGAACAATGATTTTGATATTATGTAATAATATAATCTTAAAAGATCGAAAATCCTTTTTTAACTTTCCACAGTAAAATTACTAGCACAGTTTTAAAAATTTAAATAGTAATGAAATTACCATTACCAAAAATTATTTAAAGAACTACCCGAGCCTAATGCTACTTATTGAATTCGGACATGACAAACAATAAAATTATCCCTAAATTAAAAAAAATATTTAAAAACCTGTCTCATACCACTCATTCTAATGTCCCATTCATCGCTCAGATGTTAAAGGACTGGGACAGTATTTTAATAATTTTTAAATGCCGATTATAAAATATAAAGATAAAAAGTACAAAAAAGTTCTAAATGTTATTATCTTAGAGCAAAAAAAAAAGAATATAATTCGGCCAGTTCCATTTTTGGGATTAGTGCAAAATATTTAGATACAAACGATTTTGTAAAAGATACCTAAACTTCCCCAATCTCCACTATAAGATTTTTTTTTAAGAGAAGGTGCTTTTTTTTTGCAGAGAAATACGAATCCAATGTTGTCATCCATTTCACTAGAAATGTAGTAAACGCGGTTTCCATGTATTTTAATTAAAATGTAATTAAAAATAATAAGTCAATCAAAATCCCTGATGTAATTTAGGAAATTGATCTTTGGCAATGGAAGAAATTACATTCGGTCGTTCTTCCGGATGCAACTAATTCGGATGTCGCATTTCATGCATCCCGTGCCCTGCGAGCTCTCCGATAGGCAGATAATCAATCGATTGAGGGAGATTAGCAATGGCCTATTTCATTGAACAAGACATCCACACACCGGCGGGAGACGCCTGTCACTTTAAGGAATGACGAATGGTTGCGAGATGGAAGAGAGAGGATTAATGTAATATTTTGAAATATCGCATCTTCTTGACATTGACATTCAGACTGTTGACATGGAGACTGTAAACTCATGTTTGATAATTGGGACGTAGGCACAATAGTTTCTCATGTGTTCGTTTAATTTATTTTTTAATTTATATTTGGTCGTTGTTTAAACGTAAATGCTTTGAAAAAGTTACTTTACAACAAAACATTCACTAATTAAAAATACTCCAAATTCGCTTAGCGTTAATTTAATGGTTTTGAATATATAAAGAGAACACGATGGCTTGGTTTAAAGAGCGGCGAGCCGAGGGTTGAGAGTTCCGAGTCTCACTAACTCAAAGTAGTCCAACGTTGGTCATAGTATGGATTTTTGGAGAATGGGATGCTAGTTCAGGAGTTGTACAAATTATTTGACCGTGGTTCAAAATTAAAGACGCGGGTGCAAGAATCAGGCAGCTCCACTTTTTTTCTGATTTACACTTTTTTACTTATTACTATAAAGAAAAGAATCCTCTAACGATTGATGCAAGAACCAGACAGCTCTAGGCAATGGCTACAAGATATAAGGGAAAAAGATTTGTACTTTTTTATATTATACGATGCAAAAAACGTACGGTGTTTTTCGTCCTTCCACAATCATTTTGAAAACTGGAGCTGTCTGATTCTTACATCCACGTCTTCAATGATCGAATAGTGTTCCCGGGCCTATCCTTCAGCGTATCCCGAACTGTCACCAATAGCCCATTGAGTACCTCTAGTGCGACTAATTCCGAAAAATAATCCATTAAATATTTAAAAATCAATCTTGTATTGTACCGACATTAAACTTGAATTCGTTAAAATTAATCTCATATTTATGCAACTCTGGAATAATAACTATATAAAGGAAATCGCATTTCATAAAGTACGTAAAAAACACAATATTTTAAAGATTTTTTCAATAAATCTATTTAACTTTTAATAAATAATTTATAGCAAATATCACTTTTCTATTCGGAAGTTATATAAACAGTTTTACAAAACAAAATATTATTCAGAAACTATTTTAAATGCGCGATAACAACTTCATTACAAAATCGCCCTAATGCTCACAGCAATTCTTACACTGTTACTGAATCAGATGCAAATGTCCCTACTTAATGGTATAAGTAGGAACCTGTAGAATTGGAACGCTTTTAGAATCACAACTAGTTATCAAATTGTTGCATTGAATGCTTAACTATTCCATACACGACAATTAACCAAATGTTTCAAGACATATATTTAAAAAAAACGGTTGGTTACATTTATAAAACAGAAACCTCTGTGCCTTACGGTGATGCCGCAGACGTTGCCAAAACTTTGATGATTAAACAACTATAAATTTAGAACTAGGTATATTTTAACGTAAGAGAAACAAATGTTTCAACACTGTTATTGAAGTCATGTAAAACATCGTAAGAACATTTATCCTGTTTAGTATTCAGAACTGTAATTGTCAGATCTTGAAGATTAGATTTAACCCTTCGGGTACCAGTGTGTTTGAAAAGATTAACATCATAATTATCATGTTGGTTTTCCTCTGATAGTTAGGTTTTATTTACTCTATTTATTGATAATAATTGTTCTTATCAGGGAAATAGCTTGTCCTTCATATGTTCATTTCCATGGATATCTTTGACTTTATCTCCACTGCTCTAGTCAGCTGAGTATAGTTAAGAATTGCAATTTATATAGAATCGTAATTTCAAGTTCGCATGTCTTAGTTTAATATCGATGTCTTATTGTGCAGATTGGATAAGTGACTATTCACTCATTTTTCAGGACAGCTATTTAAAAGCTTGTAGCCTTATCGTAAAGAATAGAAAACAAATATAGTCAAGGGTTTCTTCCAATTAAAATATTTGTTTTTAACCTATCACAACTAGGCCCTATATATGTATGAAATATATTTTCTTAAATTACTATATTTTAAAATTTATTTAACTACTACCCATTTTCTAAATTTAATTGTGTCATAATAATCTTCCCTCCTATCTATAAAATCTTTTTACCATCAAACATAACTTATCTATCATATTCATGTTTGTTTTTTAATGCAATAGAGTTCTCATAATTAATTTCGCTGACCATCCCAATTTCAGTCTCTGTTCAGTCATAACAACTGCCTACGCGAATACTTTGGCACAACTTTCGTACAAGAACAATTGATATGTTTTTCGTTGTGCCTCCAAATGTAAAAAGTCCCTGGGCCGAACTATTTCGAAACAATGACTGATGCTTCTGACTCAATCTAATTGAAGATTATCCCTAAATATCCCTGTCTTTAAATATGAAAATCCCCTACGATAGGACGTACTTTCATTCCTAATGTAACCCCGACTTCGTAATAAAATGGCTATCGGCTCTTGAATAATACATATTTTGAACCTAACTTATCGGCCCTTATTGACTGCCCCCCTCCCCCCCCCCCCACCAAAAAAAATGACGACTGCTCCCTAACTATAGAAATACTACATATATTACAATTTGAGAATTCAAATGAATTCTTAGCCATTTCTTACTGGTGAAAGTTAACTATTTTTATAAACACAACAAAACGTTTAATGTAACGTTCTTTCCATTTTGAATGCAAAGCAGCGAAACCAAGCGACAATAAAAGAATTATATCGTAAGTCCATGGAACATATAATCCAATAACAAGTCAAACCTTTTACAAACCCTATTTTTTTACTTTAATTTGTTTTTACACTTAGAGAGCGCATCACATATTCGTTCGATCTCATAAATCAAACTTCTTTTTTTTTGTATTATTCCTTCCGAAATCGGTTATTTTTGAAATTCTACTTCAATCTCCCAGGTCAGATCTCGGGTGACTCTATTAAATCCGTGTTTTATCGCCAATCAATTAGATAACAAGAAACCCACTGTGACACATCGTGTCGTTGTCATCGCATACCTGGAGCCTAAACAGTAATTTGTACTCGATTACACGTATAGGAAATGGAGACATTGGTCAAGGGAAATGCATTGGGTGCAGCTACTGGGGTTTGGATTGGAATGGGTTTACAAGAGATAGAGATATCTTTTTGATATACGGTGTTTTTAAGTGCAGAAGTTAATTATCTGAATTTCGAGTTTTTATCTGTAGATGGTCATCACGGATGTAGAACGGATCCTATTTAAGAACTTATCTTTTAATTGTATATTTTTTAATCCTTAACGCTCGGAAGGCTCTGCTGCGGAGACATGTATTTATGCTATTATCAATTTATAATGTAAAATTGGTATGTACGTAAGTTTACGGTCCCCGCGATAAAACGCCAACGATTGTCGCCAAACGGTCGCCAGTGAAAACAATCGACACAAAAAATTCTTGGGAGATAAAGAGTTAGACTATCTGTTGGTATATATTATACTAATAAATCTAGAGAGTGAATGGTTTAAAATGTGTTGGTTTCTATGCAATATTTCTTAACGAATAGTTAGGCATAAAAAAAGTCAATTTAATTATATAATAAAAATATTATTTCCGTACTTCTAGTCACTTGTATTTAGTGGCATAGACATGTGCAGAGATGAAAATAAGGTTGTCGAAAAATATTAATTTATTTACATTAAAATTTCCGAAAAAAAACTTGCGAAAAATTTGAATTGACTTCCTTAGAAATTTACTAAATTTCCTTTACATTTAGAAAAATTAAAAAAAAAATTAATATATAGTATGTTCATTTAATTTATATAACTGTTAAAAAATTCAAAATATAAAAAAAATGCACCCATTTAGTGTATCATACGTTCTATAGCATATTTTTCTTCTTCAAATTTTCATTACAGTAATATTGTTGTCTAAGAAATATCTTTAGCTAAAGCAAAGACTTAGAGAAAAAAAGTATAAAACAATTACCTCACTTTTAGTTTCAAGTTAAGGTGAAACCTTTGGCGTACTTTTAGAAACCAACATATACTTATGTTCTTTGACCCTTTTGTTAAAAAAAGTTCACGGAATTTAACAGTAGTAAATCTCGACGTACAACCATGAAAACTATCGGGTCTGTCATCACAAGTATCAAACTCGTTTCGAGTTTTTAGCTCCCTGTCAATTTTCTGACAAGATTTAGAGGAACCTGGACCCACCCTAAGTACATAAACTACCTTTAAACACTGCAATTATCTCTCGAAATATCAGCGGGTGGCCTGATATTGATTTTCGTTGATAGAATACACTAACTTGACCTCAAAAATTCTATCTCGTTTATTTTTTACACACAATTTCCTAAGAACGGGCCAAAAATCATTTCTATTGTGAGTCTTTTTATCTACTTTTATTTTTCCAAAAATCGTTTGTAAAAAAGGATGTTAAAAAAGTTTAGTTCTTACTTTTATGTGTATATGGATACTAAAAACAACAAAAGTATATGTTATAATTTAAAAAATCATGTTATGGGTTTAATAGTAAGTAGGGGTCGTTAAGTTGTGTATAAAATTAAAACAAGATAGCTATTTTGAAATATATTGTACCCTTTTGATGGTTGAAAGCTTTTATCAGCGATTGCACTTTTTGGAGAATTTCGATTTTGAAACCAATCATATGTCTTATGGACTCAATTTCAAGTCTTTAATCTAAAATGCGTTTTAATGTATATATTCTATAAGTTAAGATAAAGAGAAAAGTTGTATTCAAAAAAATTAAATCTTATCTTTATAAAACCCGAAACATTAAAACTCTCAATAAATTGCAAAAAAAATAAATAAATAAACATTACACCGTTAAAAAAAGGTACTTAAAATGAGTACCTTAACCTACTCATTTTTCTTTGAGTACAATTATGTAAATGAGGGGTGACGTACTCAAATTTAAGTAATCGTACTTTCTCAAAAATGAGCAGTGTGATTTAATGTTGCTAATCTCAACTTCTTTCAAGCCATTTTAACAAAGCGACCTGTCAAACTTAAAGTAGTTGCTCAGAAGATGGTTTTCTACATTATTTGATACCGATTGCTTAAATGGAAACTGAGTTATTACAACCTAATTCTCTTACTTCCTATTCTTTTGACACACTTTTTTAACATTTCTTCTGTTTATAACTTCTTTACGTCGTCCAGGTAGTTTAACAAAAACGGTTCTGAACCGAGGTGCCTGAGGATCTAGGTTCGAATCCCGGTAAGTCTTGGTTATAATTGTCGATATTTATTGAAAGTGATTTACGAAGGCAGACTATATAGGCTAGCGTCTGCTCTTTTATTCAATGTACTCATTTTTGAGCACATGTCTTTTTCAAAATTGAAACATATATTCGGAACCATGATAAGCATCGAATGTGCTCAAATAGTAGTACTTTTGAGTACCTATTTTTAACAGTGTACAATCATATTGTTTGATAGATTTTATTTTTAAGCCGAAGCACTTATAAGGTTTAAGTACAACTAAGTTTCATACAAGCTATTTGACTAGATAAGTCAATTGACAAAATAAGAATATTTCGTATGTCAAGGTCGAACAGTGTTCACTATATGCAACAAAACATTTCAGCTAGCTTCACATACACGAAGAAATACTACTAATGAAATATCATTAATACGACAATTCTGTGACATTGCGCATTTATAAATTTCCTGTTTTCAGTGGTGAATAGGAAAACAAGCTCAGGACAAAAATATGGCATTTCTAAATACGTTCTTTATCACTAGCATTTACTTCAATACCGCATTCATCTCTGTACTTCCACGGACAAATGTGTCCTGCTCTTTATTTTGTTTGGGTCCCCGCGTGTATGTCAACAGTTTTTTTATATCATCCGGTACGAATGCATAATGAAGGTGAGTTTTTTTTATCTACGCAAGGTTAGTCCATTTTATGCGTCATAATGGTTTAATATCACGAACTATTATCCTCGAGTCTTTACTTTACCTGTTTTATTATGTTGACCTTGTGTTGGAAACCATACCGGTGTGGTGTGACAACTTGTGTTGTTTGAAGTTTGTTGTTTATTATCGAACAGTTTTCGTTGCTGGCAGAGTTTGATTACATTTGTGTGTTTACTGTTATGTAAAAAACATGCTTAGTTGTGAAATTGAATTTTTTGACTAATAAAATTGACCAAGGGGAAAAATTAAAAAAAAAAAAATTGTAGTCGATAGTTAAGTTATTAACTGCATATATATTTTAACAATTTAATTTGGCAATTTATACCGAGAGTAAGTAGTTTGTTAAAAAAAAACTTATATTTGTGCTGTGAATTGCCACAGCATATGTGCACATTTGTCTATCATTGAATGCAAAAGCAGTACAAATATTAAAAATTTCAATTGATTGAATGAAAAGAAAGTTATTACAATGAATTCTGTTTTATGTAATGTCTATTTAAATGCCTACTACTAGATAATAAATACTACTAGATAATAAAAGATCCCCTTTTTACTAAATACATTTTGATATTGTAACAAGAATTATCCTATAAAGAAATTTATTCGATTATATATATATATAACATTTTGTATCACAAAAATCATTTTTACTTTACTTATGTTTTAATCAAAAACCTCTTCTATTCAATATTCTACATTTTAAGGATCTTAGCTGCTACGTATTTGAATACTCCACTTATGTTAGAGTTAATGAACGGGTTTTAATTGAACCAAAGTTTTCTTATGTATAAGAAATAGACAATCTGTAAATTAATAGAAAATTAGAGGCATTTTCCCCCTATATGAGGAGATCTGGCGCAAAACAGACTTAATCCAATTTTTTTTAATCGATATATCAATTGGATACCGATATTTATGTGGATAGGCATGTAAAACACCGAACAGAGTCATCCAACATAATCTATATTCATTAAGATTAAAGGTTTGAAAAGTAGAGGTTGGAGCAAATCCAACTTTATCCACTCATGAGCCCAGCACAAAACCAACTATATCTTGCCATGTTCGTGCAAAATCTATTTTATCTGAACGAAAATAGTAAATACTGAACATTTTGATCTGAAGGATATAGTTGATGTTGCACCGGACCTTCTCATTTGCACTCTCACGTTTGAGTATTGTACTCCCCCTTCCTTCAAAGGCTAAATACCAAACATTTTATTTTAAATTATAACTTTCTCAGGTATATTATTTGATATAATTAGAATTAATATATTACCCTCAAAGAGTTGAAAAAATTAATCGGTCAGAGTACAAAATTAAATTTTAAAAAAAACCACACAACTGAAACGAAACTTAATTCATAATACTCTTTCAACCGCCACAAACATCCTTTTCGGTGATTAGAATATACGATAATAAAAAGGACATTGATTTCATAAGCCGTCCTCATCCAAAAGGCCACTTTTCACCAACCATGAAACACGACCACCCGAAATAATACCCCACATCTTCCGAAAATAAGATGGTCTCACGCACCCACTCATCATGTATTTAATTCCCAAGCAAAAAAAAAACCCATTTCCTCACCGCAGACTGGCCCCACCCACCGCTTACTCGCCTCGTTACAGAACCAAACAGAGAACCCTCCGAAAACCCCTACACACTATCATCCCCAAGAAAAGATCTTAATCGGTGTTCCCAGGGTCGATCCATCCCTAATCCCTTATGCCACACTCCGCAGATTCATGCCCGGAGCTGGGATTTCCAATGACGCTACACACTCCTCCCTCAGTGAGTACATGTCCTTGTCGAAATGCCTTCAGTTTGCAACAATGTGTTTGGTCCTTATTCCCCTTGTGGCGATGGAGTTTGTCACATGGGTAACGGTTCCTTTGGGGATCGTTTGATGCTAAAAACGAGAAATTGAATTACCGATGCTTCTGTTTGATAATAGTGGGCTTTTTGGTATCTCGCAACCGGAACTGAAAGGGGAAGCTTATGCTGGAAGGGATACAATGAATATTATGTTATTATCCAACAAAAAAAATATCAATAAGTATGAATGATTTGTAATTTAAAATGTGTAGTAAGGATAAGGATATGAATTATCAAAGTGAAAATAAATATTTTTTGGTATAATTTTACACCTAAAAGTTTCGGTAAATTTTACTAGTGCATATCCTGCCTTGAAACATGCGTTTACTGCTCATCTGTAGATAAGAAATTGGCTTCTTCTTTCTGTCAAAAGTTGCGGATTTCTGCTGGAACGATATTGAGAATTCGCTATACTCTCGGTCAATTAATGTACACATTTTACATTAAATATACTACACATATTATACACACTGCTGTCTTTTACAAATTTCGTTTATAATTTTATTTGAAGGTATTTTTCTTAAAATGTTTTTTTCCACTGCCATCAGCATAAAAACTTCCAAATGGTCCTGGGACAGATTACTACATAAACGATTTAAAATAAATTTTAATTTATAAAGGGATCGCTCGCAGGAAACTTGTGAAATTAACAATTTAATACTATTTGTGGGGGAGAGGACAGCAACGTAGAAACCGTATGATATGTCTATATGGTCCCGGCTATGTCCAGGCCGCCCCTGAGGGAGTCTGTGTACAATACTGCATACCCAGCAGCATGTAGCCACGTTTTTAATTAACAAGCTAGTTACTTTAATAATTGATCCATAAATCATTTAATAGCAAAATATTATCCCAAACCCGTAAACTGTTCCATTCTAGGTTATTTAGACAAAGTATACTTTGTTTCACTCCCACAACCCTGTCAGTTAAAACTAATTCATTCTTAAACACTTATAAATATCATTTTGGGGATTCCATACATTTGAGATACAGCCATATTCCGGTATATTTGCTTCACTAAACACACCACACATATCTACACCCAGGTACGATCCATTCAATAAATTTTAATCCTCAATTCCTGACCTTCACTCTTCCCCAAGGCATTAATACTCAATCCAAAACACATTTCCCCAAAATCAGCACTTACTGGAGAGATTTTTCCCGATTGAAAGATTATCGCTTGCTGACAAGACAGACGCTCATCAAACAAGCCACCGTCTAATCCAATTGTGAAAGATGAGAATATTTGGTCTGGTATCTGACCCCACAGGTGACCTTCCGGGTAACAGGAAGAATTACTTTTCCATGTTAAGCACACAAGGCACCCCGCTGCTACAACGGCCCCGTGCGAACGGCCCCTTAAGTGGAGGACTTACTTAGATCCCCCCCATCTCTCATATAAAGTCTGCTTATTTTTCGTTACGTTTACTGTTATAATTCGCTTGTTATCTTCTTCACACCCGAGGATAAAGTAGAGCTCTGGATTTGTTGATTTTTAAATCTTTTTTTATTTTATTTTTGATGGGACGGCTGTGTGCTCTCGTTTGTTCTTTTTTTGGTCGTTTTAGGGGATCCCGGTTCAAAAACCTTGTAGTTTGAAAGTTGAAGGGAAGAGGGGGGGGGGGGATGTTTGTTGGAAGATTAAATAATTCTATACAAGTTCGGTTTCACATTAAAGTAATACCTAGATTTGGGTTTTAAGTGATTTCTAATGGAATTGATTTTTCGATGTTATCGCTGTAAATGTAAAGAAAGTAAACCGGGATTTGTTAAAAAATTCTCTCATTCCTTATTTCGATCACTTGCATGTTTCTTATATGTTTGAAGAAGCATTAAGGTTATTTTTAGATTTATTTTTATATACTTACTAGTTTATATTACTTTCTTTTTTATTAAACATAAATTCAAATCGACGGCAACATAATATCAGTAGAAATGAAAGATTACGTAGAAGCATAGAAGACTTTCTTTTTAGATAAATCATGACCAATCATTTTATTTTTAACCCAAATTATTTTTCGTCAATAAATTTAAAAATAGTTTCTTGACTCCCTTCTATATGTTTAATCCAATGCAAAATTAATTAAAGTCCTCTTTTCAATGCAAATAAATTTCGTACTCATAAAAGTATTGGGATGGTTTGGTCTTTATAAATTTGACTTCTTCTCTACTTCGGTATGAATATCCAGCTACAAAAAGTTTTATGAACTTCATTTTTATTCGTACGCAAAACTAAACTTGTCTTAAGATAACAATAAAATATATATAAACACACTTCCGTTCTACTCCAGCAATTTAAATAAACGTCGAAACATTTGTAATAAAATGTATACACCCGATTCAAAAAACTATTTTTTGTAACATTTCGCTTGAAATTCCGAAAACAGAGTAAGCTATACGCATAAATCAAAAATAATCCTCAAATATCTTCATACCCAAAAAGTAACTACACAGAATTAAACCATTTTCCCATGCTATCTATCCATCAGATAAAACCACCCTCTTACTTTCCACCGATTACTACATCCGTATTTCAATTTGTCACAATTGTCGTTTACCACTACACAGATTAACGTCGATATGTCCGATAATTTATTGTTTTCATTTAACCACTTCCAGGACTCAGTGAACCAAGGCAAACAGCAGCCATCAACAACAAAAAAAGTATACGCTTTTTTTCATTCTACCCGGGGTGGATTATTTATTTCATTTGTAGAAGAAACCGTTCCGTCCTCCCCCAGAAGTAGTAATCTTTCGAGGAATTTTAAAAAGCATTGTGCACCGATTAAAATTCTGCGTTCGTTTCTGTTTCGGGCGCAGGCAGCACCGAGGGATGGAGGGATCGCCCCAAAGCCTGTTTAATAGCTTGTGCCCTCTTTACGGGCCAGCAACCTTCTTTGCGGTTTTTCTTTACTTGGCTTTTTACACGCTGCTTTTTCTTGAACGGTATAGTTATGGGATGGGTACAATAGGTGAGGTGTTTTTTGACGGGCATTACAAAACGGAAATTTTAAAACGGAGTTTTTGGATTGACATTTAAATTGATTAAGTCTAAAACCATTTCAATGCATGGATGGCGTCGGTTAGCTGAGAGGGATTTTTCTTTTGTATTAAGTCAGCCAAAGCCGATTTTACTTATTAAGGTGACAGGGTAAAGCCATAGTAAGTCCGATCTCAAAAACAATCATGTCCTTAATGTCAACTAACGTCATGACATGAGGGAAATTTTACATGAATACAAGTATTTTCATTCGGTAAGATAAAGTCACAGAAGTTGATTTTTTTTTAAACATTTTTCTTTATAATTTTTTTTGTAGAGATCTAAAATGTGAAAGCTACATAGAAATTTGATTTAGGCGTTTTTAAATTTGCTAAAGCAGAAAATTGCCCAAATAAAATAAAAATACTTTGAGTAGTATTTATATTTTCAAAGGTTTTAGGAAAATTTCAATCCAAGAGAAGGATGAGTTGAATCCTAAAGTGATTTAGAGGATAGTAATATCATCCGTTAGAAAATGGCAACATCAGAGGGACTTGCTTCACTGTGGCTCTGAAACTATACACTATCAACAAGTATTAATCCGCAACAAACAATTTATTTTATACTTTTGGACGTGATCCACTTTAAATCTTCATATCAATATTTTCCTAATTTTACACACTTTTAAAGTTTCAATTTCCCATGAGGTAAAATTTACGCCACTGATGCAAACTGATATAAATCTTGGGTGTGTATAGCCATAGAAGTACGAATATTCGTAACAGTGTGGCTTCAGGGGGAATTTTACTGTAAAACATATTGAAAATCGTAATTTCGTGACATCACTATATCTCCGTTATCTGCACAGTTATCAAAAATTAACAATAGTAGTTAATTAAAATACAAACAACATACATGATAGTTTCTATAAAAGTTATTAATTAAGATTAAGTTAATCGGTTGAAATAACGTCGTATTAGAGCTATACAATCGGCTATTGATGACGGTTCGGGATTTATATACATAAATAAAGACTCCGGAATAGTGCCTTGTAATTTTGAACCATCGCCAGATGACGAGGACAACACCTTATCTGGCATTTCACGCAACTAACATAGGCGTGTGAAGACGTTTGAACCACTGCCGACTTAATGTGAACTAGTTCCCTTATAGCCCGGGGGATGTTTTATAGACGAGGAACGAAACTGGCAACCCACCGATTACGAACTCGCTGCACTCTCTAACCATTACTCTACTAGTTCAGCCAGCCTGGGGCCCTTAATACTTTTTAACCAAGTGTTGCTTTACTGAATTGAGATTATTATATCTTCTTGGATTAACTGCTTTGAGAAAACTTTTTTTTTATATACCCAACTATGACAAAACCATTTCTTCGATATTTATAGTGATTTTAGGTTAGTGATTCTTAATTTGTAAATAACAGTGAACACTTCAAGAATCAATCTCATAGAGAATTGTACAACGAAATCAGTTTTTGTTTTGTTTTTGTGCTATTGTGATTTTTTTTAATATCGGGAAAGTTTTGACGATTATTTTTGCTGATAATGTAAACATTTTTAGTATGAACTGTCTGATAGTTCAAAATTGAAATTGGGTGCTTTAAATGCTCCATTGATCCTTCACGGCGCTACATTGATGCTTTTAATTTTCTACATGAGTGATCAAAAAATTCTATAAAAAAATAAATGTCATATTTAGATGCCTAGAATACGTAACTTACAATAACTTTTTTAATACGACAAAAAAGTTGGAGTTGAAAGTTTTTTTTATAAGGAATTATCAAAAAGAGCAGTGCCTTAAAACTGACATTTATACATATTACTATACCACGTTTCAATTTTTTCTGATCTAACAATTCCCTTTAATTTGCATATAAAGTGTTCAGAAATATATTACATCAAGTAGGGAACTTAATATAAAATATCCAAGTAAGTATTCATTTGTAATAGAAAAAGCAGCAAAATTATGAACATATTGCACCGCAATCCATTAAACTTAATTTCATTCATAAGGAATATGACAGAAATGGGAACAAACAACAAAATGCTGTTAACAGTAATTAAAAGTACACGCAATTTCGCAAGAACTTGTCAATGGAACTGTCACAATTCTCTGGTGCCAATTACTAAATTCCTTCACGTGTGGAATTAAACACATCCTCCGTAATTACAGTTGTTTCTCGCATCCAGACGAGCTTTTCCCAAGCTCTCGCCCCAAGCCCCCACCAAACTTCTTGTAGCGGGCCCGTTTCGCAAAAGTCTTGTCATCCTTTTGAAAGCGCCCGAACCTCTTGAAGATTATTAATCGGTTGGTGAAAACCCTTTGAGCCAAGGGGAAGGCACCTGATTTCTATTTTTTTGTCTAATTCTGGAGAAAAATTACAACTGGCGATGTTCCACTGGTATCTTGATTTTGATTGATTGAATGAGATTTCGGGGCCTGCAATGAGAGGTTTCCTAAATGAATCCGTTCTTTTAAAACTAGATCGATTTTTTGGAAATTGTGTTGCTCTTGATTCAGTCGAGTTTTCGAAAAATTGAGGCGTTTTAGGTTTTTTTTTTTTTTACCAAATAGGTAGAAGTCTTTGTGTGCGCTTTAATTGCGACATAATTGCTAAAAAATAAATGTTCTTTTAAAAACGATGGAGACTAATGATCTTTGATGTGATTAATTACGACCAGAGAATTTTTTGTTCTATCTTGTATAACACGAAAACCGTAGATTTATTTTTATTTTGTTTTATCCCCTCTTAACAATTTGTCTTCACGTTGGTCGTGGTGAGGAAATGTGGTGGGTGGGTGCCATAAGAAGTGCTGTTCTCGTTACTTAACGGGGCCCAGTTGCCCAATGGATGAAGGCGTTCGGCTAGTAATCAGAGAATTGCGAGTTCTAACCCGGCAGATGGTCTTGACAAAGAAAAGTAAAAATGTATTGATCTTGCGATCGGAGGGTTGCCAGATTCGTTACTAAAATATTGGGAAGTCGTCTAAAAATATACAACAAATTATACTGTAGTAATACTGGTGTGTATACGGGACTGGTGCATGATAAATCTGATCGTGGTCCAATGTCATGACGCCCATTGAGGTTGCGTTGAGTGCGTGATATAAATACGAGGTTATAAAATGCGAGGCATTGTTCCCGGATCTTTCTTTCGGGATAGGCCTTAAACCCTCGCCGTCTCCAATAGCCCAATATGCAGCTATAGTGCGACGTTAATTAACCAAACCAACTCGTTATTTAATAATGTTTCAAAATTATGGGGCAAATATCTCGACTTTTTTCTAAAGAAATAATCTGAAACATACAATAGCGCATTCTGTACCACGAATGGGCTATTGGAGACATAAATTTAACCAACTAACCTAGTCAAGATTTAAATGCCATTAAGTTTTACAGTTAGCATAATTCACGAACATATAAAAAAATATAACTAAATGCAGTATATTAATATGGTATTTATTTATTATTTCAAAAATATTTCAACTGTATTTTTAAAACATCACACCACCAACAATCAGTATACATAATACGAAAATTACATTGAATGACATGTTTCATGTTTAACGCATTAATTTCATGTTGCATTATTCATTGCAAAATACATTAATATTGTTTTAAAAGTACGTTTCGAATCGCACTTTACTTTAAAAATATGAAATGGAAAGATCGTTGACACTGGTCACCGTGTAACAAAAAAAAAAATGAAACATAAAATCGATTGGTGATTTATATCGAGACTACAGTTCCCAGATGATCCATTTTACACCTATGTCCCGCTGAACCTTACCTGTAGCCACACATGTTATTTACTTTGATGGATCGCAGTTCTTTCAGGGTGCAGTTGTTGCAAAATATCCCGCAAACATTAGTTTTCAACAGAAGTTGTTCGCCAAAGAAAAACTGGATTCAACGAAGCTATTTCAAGATTTTTAGGTTTTGGTGACCGTTTCTAGTTGATTTGAAGTTTGCTAAAATAAAGTAATCTATAATTTAAATGCTTTTGAGGAAAGCTGAGTAATGATATGAATTGTTTTTTTGATTGGTGTCAGAAGCCACAGGCCGATTTTTTTTATATTACATTAAAAATTTTTAATGGACACTTTTGCTGATAACATTGTATTATTTACTAAGTGTGCAAAGATTTATTTTTTTAAATTCATGTTCATATTTTACGAAACGTTTGTCATTTTTGACGAAATAGATGCCTGCTATTTGCTTCGATTAAATATTTTGTCAAACTAATTGAATTCATTTCGACGTTTATTTTCACGAAATTTATTTCACCAAAAATGAGAAATATTTCAAATAAATTTAGGCCGGGTCTGAATCGAACCGCGGACCTCTCGGTCCAACGCTCTATCTACTCGGCTAAGAAGGTTCGATTGAATTCTGACAATCTAAGTATCAGAGCCAAACCAGAGCTGATGGCCCTGAAAAAGGGCCGAAAAGAATTCTGAATAAATTACTTAAGTTCAAAATTTGAGGATTCATGTTTCGTCAAAAGTCACGTAATTCATTGACGAAACGATTGTCAAATATGACAAAAGTAGCTTTGACGATCGCGGAACTCTCAAAAAAGAGAGTTAATTTTGTAAAAGTACAAATATTTTAAAATTTACTTTCTAAAAGTTGGCATCCAAAAGATCAAACCCCCTGCCCGGTCCATTAATATAAGTGATATTGAATAGCCCTAACGGATTTTGACACTAGGTAATCAAACGTAATGTATAATAGACTTGTCATTTAATTTTCATTTCAATTTGACATATTGCAATTGAGCTCTCCCATCATACTGTCGCATTTCTTTTGAATAGTAGCTACTTAAGAACACGAAAAGTGTCTATCAAGACAGCCTTGTAAACTGTCACAAGAGCACTAAATAGCATTTGAGCTGATGTGTGCTGTCTCCTTAAAATGAAAAGCACTTAAGATCCCCATGATAACACAACACAAAATACTCACACTTCATTATACTCTGCAAATTTAACTAAAACGCGACTTCTCCAAATTAGACGGTCCATAATTAAAATACATTGCTCGGCCAATGAATCAATTTATAATCTGACAAATCTTTTAGCAGATCCACACAATAATGTCTAAATTAGACCGCGCTTTTATTTCACATAATCCTCTTTTGCATTATCTTTGAATAACACTCTTCAACCGAGTATAATACATTTTTAGTATTGATATTAGGCTCATTGTGCTGTCACCACACCTAAGCAGTTGGGTTCGTTGCTGGAACAAAGAAGACTGTCGTGGGATCAGCTAGGACAATTAAGATTCTAATAACTTTTTCCTGTCACGCCAACCATAGAAGTCTTTTTAACATCCGGCCCAATTCGCATGCAAATCGGACGCTAACAGCGTCCGTTTAAGAGTCAGCCAACATCGATTGAACTAGCTTTGACAAGGCGATTACTACTTTACGCTTGGATGGGGTTTTGGTTAAGAAAGTAGAAGAAAAATCCTTCTGTAAGCCTGTCTAGCCATCAACCAAAACAACTATACAAGTATATTTCGATGTTTTTGTTTTTAATATAAGGGGAAATCTCCAGCAGCATTTCCATAAATATTTAGTTAACATTTTTGGAAATCTTAATAGTTTCGGATATTTGCTTTATTTTGTGACTGTGTATTTTCAATAACTATTGAACCCTTAACGCTCGAGCTTTATTATTATAATATATACCAACAGCTGGAGGGTATGTAAGTAGCAATAATTTTTTTAAGTCGATTCTTTTCGCTGCCGGTATTGACGTTTTACCGCAAGGGTAGTAAACTTAATATTATTACAAATTTAGATTTATGATTTGAACAAAGTAGGCCCCACAAAGCTGCAGTGAATAACTTGATTGTATTAGAAGATAAGATATTCATATACGGTTGGTTAAAATAACGTCGCACTAGAGCTGCAAATTTGGCTATTGGAGAGGGTTGGAGGTCCCAAAGAAAAGACCCAGGAACACTGCCTCGTTTATCCGATCAGTCAGCAGGGCCTGATTAATGAATAGGCCCGTGAAGCCCGTACTTACACTTTACATATTTGAGGGGCCCTTAAATCACACATGTTATATACATATTTAACTCTTCTAACATAATTTGCTACCAACACAATTATTTACCTTTAAAAAATTGTATTACAATCATTATTTAAAAAAAAAAATTCCGCTTGTGTTGAATTTGTTCGAATATTACGGAAAAAAAAAATCAAAACATACAGAATATTAGGAATACTAATTATATAAAAGTTCGATTTGATGTTCTATTTTTTTATTTGAGAGTAATGGGGGAGCTCCGTTTAAAGGCGGGCTTCCCTTGCTTCAATGTCTTAATCGGGTCCTGTCAGTCAGTTTTGGTATTCGAGCAGTGATTTTTAGAACCACGCATCATAAGAACTGTTGTAAAACCTTGATGATATTCGAGCAACGATATTAGTTGCGCATTCATTAGTGTGTGTCTGTAGTTTCACTAGGAAACCTGCAGATTCACTAGTGCATCTGAGAAATCAAACAATTTTTCGCACTTTCACGTATAGGCCAAGTGTATCTGCAGAGTCACTAGTGAATCTGCAGACACACTGATTTGTGCACTTTTCCAATAACAGATATATTTTTCTAAATGCTTGGTCCCCATTTGATGCAGACTCTGCACAACTATATGAATTTATATACAAACATCGCATATTGCTCATATAGAAGATTATCTATATATGCCATCTGTAATAGAACCTCAGAAACGTGGACACACACAGATTTTAATCAGAGTGTTCGGGCGTAAGCAATAACTTAACTAATAAAATGAATAATTCAACACATGGTCGTTTTTTAACAACGAGAAGAGAAATTTAGCATGTGGAACTCCTTTGAGGCACAAATAATGTAGATAACAAGAGCATCCATGTGCGACACGGAAAAAAAGGGGATTCAAGTTGTTAACCACCCAGACAAGTTATAAATAATGCAAATTTCCACTAATCAGGAAAACACGCGCGTCAATCACCATAACTGCAATTTGAGGAAAACAATATCTCCATTATCATTCAATTTCAATATCGCGGCACGCCTTGCAGAATGGAAAAAAATTTAGGAATCCGTTTCAACACAGTAAGTTTTTACGGCAAAGGGTGAACGTACGATTGGTAACAGTTCATGGAGCAGTAGTGTGAAGGCGGCAAGTAAAGACGCGATATTCTTCCTTCCTTCCATTTTTTCCTCGCTTTAATTTTATTATTTCTCCGACAATATTTCACTTATTTAAAAGAAAAAGACTTGATTGCTTTATTATATTTCTGTGCTATATGCAAGGCGGCTTCTTGATACAGTGGGAAAGTGAAATGTTATACAAGCGAACGTTTCGAACCGCTGAGCAGCCATTATTCACGTTGTAAACAAAGATGGCGGAATAGACGTCTAACTCATTTATTATATATGGAGGAGTGGCTTTTATTTTGATTGTGTCAATGACCTTGGGGGGGGGGGAATGTCTTGATTATTTGATAACTCTATTATTTGATGGTCTATAGAGAGAGATGGCTTTTGTTTTATGCAGAGTAATGGAGATTGGATAGATATTGGAAGATAGTTGAGATGTGCCGTTGGATTGTTCGGGATATTTGCAATTAAATAATAATTGTATAATTAAATGGTGGGTTTCTTTCTTTCGGGGTTTTCGTTTCGTCGGGAACGAAAGGACGATTGGAAAGTTTGAATGTCATGCAGATTCAAATTGAACGGTTATTATAACGTGGGGATTTGGTGCGTTATCTATTGTTCAAATTATGATGAATCAGCTTGGGATCGACACTCTGGGACGAATCCTGAATAACAACTTCTATATGTTTGTAGCATACATAGTACCTTTTAGAAATTTCATCTCGTTCTCGTTTAAATGTCAACATTTTTATATGAATGAATGTTATGAAGGGTAATCTACTCATTTTAAGGTTTAGCAAGTTGTTGTGGAATTTTTTGTGCTTATAAAAAAATATATGTCTCCAGAAATTAGAAAAAAAATGTATATAATTTAAAAGGACTGTATTACTATTCCGTTTCAACTACGCATCGATACTACGCAAATCACACATTTCATTCTTCTGTGTGTCAACTACGTCTTTAATAACCCAGTTACTATATCATTATATGGTCACTGGTATCCGTGAGAATCTCATCGATGGATGAAATTTCTCATCGATGGCAACACCTCTTGCCCAATCCTCAGTGCATTCCTAACTGAATCATAAAAGATGTAAGGCGTATGTCTCTGAATTCCCGGTTATTTAGCCGCTTTTTCCAATAGAAGCTGAATAAACCAATTTGAAAACATTAATTCGGATCCCTAACTTTATCATTTTCGTCTATAGCATGCACAATTTATTATACTTACAACGAAATATCATGTGAATCTAAACTATTTTTCAACAATTTACAATAACATTGAAATTGGTATAATAGGCTTGGTAAGCAAACGGTTACCGTTATACTTTGTACACAACATTATATTTTATAAGATAAATTATTAAAAAAAAATGTAACGTGTTTCCCTTGATTTCAATACCATCCCAAAACAAAAATAACGATTATTTTACGTAGATAAACGTACGTTCTATAAAAACATCTTTCAAAACCTGACTTTCCAAAGTAAACAATAGTTTTTTCAATAACTTCCATAAAAACCCTCCAATCACTCCATAACAATCAATTGTTTCCTCAACCCAGTGTTTATTTCCGGCCCAGTCCCACTCCAATAATATGATTCTGATCCGATAATTGTGAAGTGCTTTTACAGTGACATTCAACCCACTTTTACAACACATCAAACCCACAGCCCGCCGCCATCGCTGGCCTACCCGTTTAATGCCCATTACCCTCTCTTATCAACACCAGAGGTTTCGGTAATATGCCCCTTTTGATAACATTGGTCTATCACGATCTGTTCCCTTAATTATTAGCATTAACTATTTATTTTCTGTGTTCTCCAAGGGGTGGGTTAAGTCCTTGGGTGTTAGGATGCCGTATTTGACGCAAGGTCATTTATTGGCCTCAGGTGAGACATGGCGAGTTTTAGCCACTCCTCTTACGCTATCGTAAGAGGATGTTTCCTCATATTTTTTGTACCCCTTTTCGGTGCCTTTGGGGTTAATTTTGATTGTTGAGAAGGATGGATGTGTGTTATAAAATTTATTTTTATCGAATAAGTTTTTTTATGTTTTAAGCAATTAGAGGAATCTTGTCGTAAAATTGTTAGTGGTGTTGATGTAAGTAAACGATGCTGTGTTGAAAAGAATTTTATGTAGTACATTTTAGATAAAGATTTGTTAGTTGTTCGTTTAGAAATTTTGAAATGTAGTAATAAAAGACCAACGATATAAACCCTCTGATGCTCAAGGCCGTATATATACGTGTCCAGGGATCTCCTGTTTCTTAGCAATGCGCCCAATTTTTAAATTCATAAAAATACTCCGTTTTACAATATTTTTTTTAAACTTAAAAGTTTAAGGTACAACTTACAAACTATTTCTTTACAATTAATTAATAAAAATTAAATAATGTAAAATAACATTCCCGAGGAAATATTAATTAAATTTCCAAGCAGGGAAAGCAACTTTATAACTGCAAAAATTGTGTGAGCGTCGGTGGGTTAAATTTGTAAGGATAAAAAATAAATGCTTTAAAATTGTATAATAATATCTATATATAATCAACAGATTTTACATAGCATTGTCCCTGTCTACTCATATCATATTTATGATATAAATGTATATACATAAAAATTATCAAACTCGCAAACTTGACTCCAAAACTGTTCAAAATTTAAAATTATCTAGCTTTCCCAATTTGAAAAAAAAGTTATAAAAATTTTTTAAATCTTAGTTACTTTTAATAACGTCTTGTTAAAATAAGGTTCGATTTCACTTTAAACTGAATTTCTGGTGAAATGAATACCTGAGGATCTTTCATCCTTTTATTTTAAACAATGAAAACAGAAACTTACTGCAATTAAATTTAAATAAAAATGTAGAATGTCCTGAATCTCAATTAGATACTTTTATAGTGCTTTTTTTGTATTTAAGGTTGATTTTTATTTAAATTATTCTTATAAGTAACTTCAAGAAAGGAGACCTTGATAAGAATGATTATTATATAAATCATTACTATCGACATTTTCAATTCTAGACCATTTACAACTTTTGCAATTAAATGTCTAAAATTAAATTTATTATCTAAACACAGAAATTAAATGATAAGTACAGTAGAACTCTAATTATCTGGATCAATTGGGATTTCTACTCCCCGATTGGGACCATATCCCATCCGGATAATTAGATAAGTCACGAAAAAAGGGTTATTTCGTAGTAAAAAAAAACGAACTTTGCTTTAGTATGTAATGTAATTTAACGACCTTTAAACTATTAAAAAAAACTTTGAAAATACGAATTTTGTTGATTTTATTTTATCTGGATAACTGGAGCTCGGATAATTGGAGCTCTTCTGTACTGTATTTTATTTAAAAACAAAACACCATTAAGATAAGTATTTTCTCCTATTAAAAAACTTGATTAAAAATGAAAATTAGAAAAAAATAAATCATTTGTGCACACACTTTCATAATGAAATGATGCGTTTCAAAATAAATAACAATGATTATCCCCATTATCACGATTGAAGCAGCCCATTCCAGTTAATATACAACAACGCACGCTCTGTGCAGAAACCGCGAATCTCTCCAATGAAAACCAATTTATTGGCCTTTTCCGTGACTCCGCTCCGAAGGAAATCGAATCGGAAACCAATTTTTCAACGCGGGGCCAAGACACGTCCGGCAGGCGCGATAACTGCGCACCCCGTAGAAAGTCGTGAAAAAAGCCCGAGTCAACGTCTTAATCAGGGCGCAATAAATGCTCCGGTTTCGAAAAACTTCATGGACGGACAGGGCCAAAGTCGCCAGATTAATCGTCTCGAAGCACTTTAATAATTACCGAGGTAGGTGAAAGAACCAATTAAACTCGATAAAAAGACATTTTCCAACCCAAGAACCAGTTCGAGGAATTGGATGTGCTTTCTTGAACTTCTTGGTGCCTTTGCCAATGAGAAGGCACTTAAAATTTTGGCGTAATACCCCCCGAAGACAATTGGTGATTGCGCGAAGTTGAACGCTCTTCAAGTTCGAGATGGACTTCGAATTTGGAAGTAATTGATTTTAATGGCCTTGTTTAGAGAAACACTCCTTTACAAGACGGGCTTTATTTAATAATGTATTGTCCAGTTGAATAACATTGTTCTAATGGTTTTCTGTTTCACATTTACTAAGTTTGAGGTTTACCGAGACGTAAGTAATTGTGATATATTTTAATATATATTTTGCCATAATATATTTTGGAAAATTTTATAAAGACTTTAGATTTTTTAGACTTTATTTAGTCTTAATTCGTGTTAACAATATATATCTTTATATATTTTACTATTAATTACAGGATTGTGACAATTTTTTTAAAAATTTTTACTAGCTGTTACCCGCGGTTTTACACGCGTTAAAAAAATTTTACTCCATTGGTTCGTTCTTCCCGTTTAATATTCCTCTTTTATTTTCTCGACTACCACCGGGTCCATTAAGTTGGGACAGTCCAAAATAATTCATCCCCCCCCCCCACCCTGAGAAAAATAATCAAACTATTTAAATTTGACTTCAATTTTATTGTGGTGTAGTGAAGAGGAGATTCCATTTTTTATGTACAATCTTCGGAGAAAAGATCCATAGTAAATATTTTCATTAAACATGTATATCCTAAAATCTGCAGTATATGGACAGCCACGATTTAAAAATAAAAATAATGAAGTTTTTTTAAAAAATGGAAATTTATTTTCCACTAAAATAAATGTATCGTTTTTTTAACTGGCCGTGAGGCCCTTCTAAAGCACAAGGCCCTATACGGTGGCACAACCCTAAAGACGGCCATAACTGGATGGTATTCAAAATAAAAAAAGTGATACAAAAAATTAAACCAGCAACCCCCCTTTTTTTAAAACTATGAATAAACAGTGATTTATATAAATTTAAACTTTAAATTTCAAACGATACAGAAATATACTTTTTTAATTGCTGTTTTACAAACCTAATTTCTCTTCCGGTGAAAAATTTAACGTTCCCGAAACTATGCACCATCAATTCGGATTACATATCCCATACACCCGGACGCATCTCTCTAAGGTCCAATCAAAATGCGTACGATCGTTTAGCTTAAACAGGCATCCGGAGTTATTATTATTATTATTATTAAATATGAACGTTTTTTCACAAGGAGAAGAATTCGGAAGGCAATAATCATTAACACATTTCCCATAAGGCATTCGTTCCATCCACGGTGCGCTCGTTCTTTCACGGAAGGATGAGCCCTTTGATTTCGGAAGCATTTCCTAAAACGATTCTTCGGCAATTTGTTAAAAGTGGGTTCAAATCCATCTTGGATCTGACTGTCTTAATTCATGGGATGGGGATGCTGCATTCTATCGGATGCAGCGTCTTTGGGAAGGGAGACGATTCGCGTTATGTCGGTGGCAGTTCAATGCGTTGTTGAATCACAATGGAGGAGTCGGGGCATTTGAGTAAGTTCGCGTTTAGGCCAAAATAAACAAAGAAGGAAAAAAAAAAGTCCGTTTGAACTAGTATTTTTTTCGCTTTAGGTTATTAATTTGATATAAAATATTTTTGAAAATAAAACATTTTGACATAAATATTTTTGAAAAAAAAAATACATAAAGGTCGAATCTATAACCTCTCGACTTGGCGGTTTTAATTTAAAGTTTATGGCGGTTTTATTTTGGAGTTTTGGTTGGCGCGCTCAGTCAGGTTAATAAAACATTTTGACATAAATACTTTTGAAAATAAAACATTTTGACAAATATTTTTGAAAATAAAAATTTTGACAAATATTTTTGAAAATAAAAATTTTGACAAATATTTTTGAAAATAAAAATGTTGGCATAAATATTTTTGATATAAAAATGTTAAAATAAATATTTTTGATATATAATTATTTATTAAAATGTTGACATAATTATTTTTGAAAACAAAAATTTTAACATACATATTTTTTTAAATAAAAATGTTAACATAAATATTTTTGTCTCCAGTATAACACTGCTTTTTGTCCACTTGTGATACTCTTATGTATGTCAGATATTAATTATTTCAATGTATTATCCCTACTCCAATGATAATTAAAAGAATATTTTTTCGAATTTTTATTGCAGGCGTTTTAATGAATTTATTTTGAAGTACACCAACATAAAGTTTTATAAGAAAGGAAAGAGTATTCAATATTCTCACATTATTAAGATTAAGTGAATAAAAAAGGATACGCATTTTTAAACATGTATACATAATTTATTCTTCAAAACGCTCAAAATACGAAAAATGATCGAATTTAATGTTTTTGTAGTTAAGTGCCAGAAACATTAACTAATAAAATGCAATCTTGGTAAAAAAAGGAAATCAACATTTTGATAAAACAATTCGATGTTCTGCAGATCAAAAATATGATTACAAAATGCATGAAAAAAACCCAATAATCATGAATACATTCATTAGAAGAAATTGACCTAGATATATATCTCGTATTTTTTATTTTATACATGTCGACGAGTGGATATCCATTTTCCTTTAAATACTTAAATATTCAATATCTGTTATATTAATTACTAGCAATATGGCCCGGCGTTGCTCGTGGTCACTTTGCGCAATGAGAGCTGCGCGATTTTGTCTTGTTAGCATAGCCATCGCATATCACTCTCTGTGCACTGTGAAAAATAAATTTTATCCAAATACAGATTTATTAAATTAGTTTGAGTATTTTTTGAGATACTTAAATCTATTTCTATGTTCACGACTTTACATGCTATTGCGACTACTATTTAAACTGATTTTTTTGTAAAATGTTTCTTTTTGTGAAATAAATATTCCTGAATTTTTTTCATTGCATATTTTTTTTATAAAAATTAACCATTTAGTGACAATAAACCCATGTAGTAAACTGCACATTCATTAGTTTTAATATTGGCGACGCAATAATATATCAAAGTAAAAATATTGCATTCTTCCAAATCGAAATAATGTATCGTATTTGGTGAAGTTTTTTTTCTTCTTTTGTGCCAATTGGCGACCGGAGTCTATATAGACGTCTTTCAACATAACTTCATACGGGTCAATATTTACGGATAATATTTCTTATAAAAAATTAATTATCAAATATTCATTTTTGAATACTAATAATATGTTTTTGTGGTGATAATTTAAAAATAAGATACATGGAGGTATAAATATAGAAAACCTTAAGTTAAACTTTTAGGGTGGACCATTTCAACATCATTGTAATATTCCACTCCGTAACAAATAGCACTATTGTCATAAAGTTAAGTTGTTTGGAACATGAATACACATGGCGTCAGTCGAAAGGGCTGGTTTATCTTCCTCCTTCAGTTGGCGAGGTTTTTATTAACGACATTAATTTTGTTATTTATACCCTAATTTCGCCATTGTGATGATAGTTTTAAATATAGGACCTCTATTTTAGCTCATTTGGCAACATTTTTATTCAATTGGAGAACATTTGTATTCATTTGGCGACATTTTTAATTTATTTGGCAACATTTTTAATTCATTTGGCAATATTTGGCGATATTTTTAATTCATTTGGCAATATTTTTAATTCATTTGGCGATATTTGACGACATTTTAAATTTATTTGGCGATATTTTTAATTCATCAGGCGACATTTTTAATTCATTTGGCAACATTTTTAATTTATTTGGCAATATTTGGCGAATTTTTAATTCTTTTGGCGATATTTTTAATTCATCTGGCGACATTTTTAATTCATTTGGCAATATTTGGCGTCATTTTTAATTTATTTGGCGATATTTTTAATTCATCTGGCGACATTTTTAATTCATTTCGCAACATTTTTAATTCATTTGGCGATATTTTTAATTCATCTGGCGACATTTTTAATTCATTTCGCAACATTTTTAATTCATTTAGCAATATTTGGCGTCATTTTTAATTTATTTGGCGATATTTTTAATTCATCTGGCGACATTTTTAATTCATTTCGCAACATTTTTAATTCATTTGGCAATATTTTTAATTCATTTGGCGATATTTTTAATTTATCTGGCGACATTTTTAATTCATTTGGCAATATTTGGCGACATTTTTAATTCATTTGGCGATATTTTTAATTCATCTAGCGACATTTTTAATTCATCTGGCGACATTTTTTATTCATTTCGCAACATTTTTAATTCATTTGGCAATATTTGGCGACATTTTTAATTTATTTGGCGATATTTTTTATTCACATGGCGACATTTTTAATTCATTTCGCAATATTTTTAATTTATTTGGAAATATTTTTAATTCATTTGGCAATATTTGGCGATATTTTTAATTCATTTGGCAATATTTTAATTAATTTGGCAATATTTGGCGACATTTTTTGGTGATATTTTTAATTCATCTGGCGACATTTTTAATTCATTTAACAACATATTTAATTCATTTGGCAATATTTGGCGACATTTTTAATTCATTTGGCGATATTTTTAATTCATCTGGTGACATTTTTTATTCATTTGGCGACATATTTAATTCATTTGGCAATATTTTTAATTCATTTGGCGATATTTTTAATTCATCTGGCGACATTTACTCATCAGCCAATCAAAATGAATCGTTTATCCCAGTATTGTCTAAAAATATTTTTGGTCGCCCCAAGGTGATTTTTAACAATAATGTTATGAAGGGAAGATCGAGATGTAAATTTCCCATAGGCGTAATGTTAGAGAAAATGGAAAAAGTTCTATAACTTTTGAATGGTTACAGATATCCACATGAAACAAAGTGCAGATTTTAAACTAAGAAAAGTTTGTTCACATGGTGCAAGTTTCAGAAAAATCCGTGCAGTAGTTTTTGAGTTAAATCCGGACAAACAGACAGACAGACAGACTGACAGACAAAAAAATTTTAAATGTGATTTTCGGAATCAGCGTATTCTAATTCGTGGAGAAAACTCAAAATGAGGGGTTTTGTTCGATTCCACTGACAGACACTCCATTCTTATATATAAGTATTGATTAAGATATTTTATTTAAAAGCTAGATTTCTAGAAAACTAAAATCTTTCAAATACGTGAAAAATAAGTTAAATTTGGAAATATAATATAATTTCCCTTAGCATGTTTATCTCTATTATCTTTAATAAATATAATACGAACAACATTTTCATCTTACTCCATCAGAAATATTTAGGGTGGACAAAGTTTTGTTATATTAAGTTTCACCAAGAGAAATACATTCGTTAATCATTAAATATGTTACTTCGGTAGTATAGATCCCTTTAACACGCCTGACACGCGACGAATCTTAACAAATGAGGTATCAAAGAAAGAAAATTTACAGGAGCAGTGACAAATCGTACGTTCAACTCTAAAAACAAATGTTTTTTTTTAAAAAGCGCAATTAAAATAATTATTCCATTCATAAATATTCTTTAAAAAATATATCCGAAATCTAGATAGAACATGTATTTACAGTGTAGTCGGTAGTGCACGGTACTTCTGAACAATAGATCGCGAGTTCGAGTCAGAATGGTGGATATAAAATATCTGCCCCCTCTGCGATTTCGCAGATCCAATCAGATGGTGTATATTATTTTAATAGTACAGAACACTTTTATACCTCTTACACGCCATGAATATTGACAGGTTGTGATAGGAAAAGAAAGAGAATTTCCAAGAGCACTGACGAATCATACGTGCATCTCATAAATATCAAAGGTTTGTTTAAAAAATGCATTTAAAAGAGTTATTGCACGAAGAATAGCCTTAAGAAATATTTCTCAAATTTAGCTGAGGCCTCCGTGGCCGATCGGTTAAAGGCGTCACCTGGGAATACGATGATTCCTGGTTCGATACTATGCGATGGACTTGACAAAGAAAAGTAAAAAAGTAGTGATCATGTGATCAGAGGGTTGCCAGCTTCGCTACAAAATACTAGAAAAGTCGTCCAGAACATCCGCAAAAAATAACGGCGTGTATACAGGACTGGTGCACGATAAATTTGAAGGCGTTGGGTGCCAGTTCAGGTGTTTCCTCGTCATCTGACCATGGTTCTAAAATAACAAGGTGAATGTATGAATGTGTGTGTGAATAAGTATGTGTTCCCGGGTCTTTCCTTCGAGATATACTCCGAACCGTAGCCAATTGCCCACTGTGCAGCTCTAGTGCGACGTTAATTAATCAAAAAACAAAAAAAAAATTAGCTAGAGCGTGCCTTTGTAGGATATTTGGTTACGTGCGGAACTTCGTAACCATAGGTCACGGGTTCGAGTCCTGACGAGGGCCACTCAGATCTCCACGAATTCCCCAATAACGCGGGGCCAAACAGGTAGTCGATTACAAAATGAAATAACGGTTCGATATTTGTCAACGCATATAGCGTTTAAACTTAGCAACAAACTCCTCAAGACATGCCAAACGACACGCACAAAAAGCTTCCATAGAAAACGCAGCGACTAATGAATGGTTGTCGAGATGGTATCGCACCAGAGACACAAATGAAAGATACAGCCGCAGAAGAATACCTTTTGCAGCCTGCCAGAGCCGTATCATCAGGAAATTAGGCCGCGGTCATTAACGGATTGAACACCATTAGGTAACCATTGACGATGACTGATAAGGCTGATTCGAAGGGTTAATGCACAATCCTCTTTAATGAGATGGATGGAAGAGGACTTTCCATGGGCGACTCATGAAGGTGGAGTGCAAGAAATTGGCATTTGATTGGGCGTCATGTTTCGCTAAAATACACTGAATTCGTTGTCAAATGTGGTGTTAGAATTTAATGCGATAGACTGTGTTTTTAAGAAAATTCGTCGTCAACTTTTGGGTAGTTTGTCAGTTTAATGATGGTAGGTTTCGAATGTTTAAATATTTTGACATACACAATAGGGGTTTATTTTAAGTCATATCCGATATCTTAATATCCGATATCTTAATATCCGATATCTTAATATCCGATATCTTAATATCCGATATCTTAATATCCGATATCTTAATATCCGATATCTTAATATCCGATATCTCAATATCCGATATCTCAATATCCGATATCTCAATATCCGATATCTCAATATCCGATATCTTAATATCCGATATCTTAATATCCGATATCTTAATATCCGATATCTTAATATCCGATATCTTAATATCCGATATCTTAATATCCGATATCTCAATATCCGATATCTTAATATCCGATATCTACTTTAATAATTTTGTAAAATATTACAAAAAAGTTTATTAATAAAAAGCGTATCTAAGTTCCTGGTTAGTTTTTGGAGAACGTCTAACTTCTGTATTAGCTGAAAGAGTTGGTTATATAAGGAATCAGCCTTTAAAGGTCGTGGCAAGATTCTTTAAAGTTAAAAGCTGAGATTTTGGCTGTTTTCTATGCTAGAAGAAGCGCTACTTATCTGCTAATATCCATATATACGATCCTTTTTTTTTAAATCATTTTAAACTTCAACACGCTATGCATGGAATACTAAACCGGTCATTTTACTAAATAAAACTTTATGGATTTATCTCATATTAAACGCAAATGATTCCTAAGTTTGATCTGTAGATTTATAGTTTTGCACGTAGTAATTTACTTTTTCAGCAACGTAGCCATATTCAAATGGATTTTAAAAAATAATTATCCTTGAATGCGACTTTATGTTTGAATTTTTTAACCCGAAGTTATTTTTTTATGCCCATAATCTGAAATACAGTGTATGTGCTTAAAAAATGAGTTTATATTAATTTTTAAAAAATGAATCGGCATTAAATCTGTCTAGTTATTTTGGAAACAAAACAGGAACCATTACGACAATTCCTCAATTGGAATACACTATAAAAGTACTTTTTGACGGATGGCTGTCTTCTAAATTTTAACTTTACTTATCAATTTTTATAATTGCTTTGCATATCGCACAATAAACAGAATTTTAAAAACGAAGTAATAAAGTAAAGTTAAAAGTGAAAGTAAATTGAAGCGTTTTAAAAATGAAGTAATAAATTAAAGTTGAAAGGGAAGTAAATTGAAGTTAAAAGTAAAGTAAAATTAAATTAAAAGTGAAGTAATAACTACTACAGTATTAACTACAGCATTACTCTAAATTTCAACCCAATACAAATAGTCGCTATACGAAAAAAATCGTTGTAATAAGTTAACAAAAATTTACAGTAACATAAACTAATCAACCGATTGGGGTTTAAATGACAGAAGTTGCAAAGCATGGGTTCCTATGTTGTGTAATCCTTGTAAAGGGGAGGGGGGCTACTTTTTCACCAAATCCACCATTTTAAAAGCAGAATTGCAATATATTTTACACTGTTCAGTCACCTCCTTCACTCCAGTTCTCACCTATCTACCTTCATTTTAGTTCGCACCTATCTATATTTCCAATAATCCTGAAGCGTATTTTGTTTTCGAAAGATGAAATGTGTACTTGAAAAAGGGGAGAGGGAGAGAGGACTCACCTGAGTTCGGGACAGGACTCGACGAGCAGTTTGACGCAGTCCAGGCACCCTTTAGCGGCGGCGTAGTGCAGGGCCAGGGCGCCCGTGGCCGTCGTCTCCAGGGCCGGCATCTTCGCCTCCCGCAGGAGCCACTTTAACACACTGCGACGACCGTACCTGCAACACACACACACAGCACACTTTAGATAAACTCGTTTCTATCTGAATATCAGTAAAAATTATATAAAATAATATATAGGATTGTGTATAAAAATATATCGGTGTGAAATTAAATATTTTCACTCGTTATTTGGACTTGTTTTTTTAACAAATTAATTTATTTGTATAATCACAGGCCTTTGAAAATATTTCCTCTCATAAAACTTAATAAATGTTTATCTAAAATTATCTATTATTTGAAATTATTTTATCGCATGAGATAAAGTATGGTATTAATTGAAAATATTGTACTGTATTGAAATAAATATATTATTTAATCTATTAAATAAATTTTTACCAAAGAGCGTGTTTCAATGCATAAACAATTATATATTTTTTATAAAAATATATTTAAATTTATACAATTTAAATTTTAAAACGTTCAGCATACTAACACTCCTAAAATAAAAGTATTAAAATGTATAGCGAATGATTATATAAATTATAGTGAATATTGTTAATTCTACATGATTAATTAATTTTAAGAAGAAGTCAGATATTTATTGCGAAAAGTTGGGACTGTACTTGATCGGACTAACTTTATTGGGCCTTGATCCTGTTGTTGATCGGGAATATTAGTATTTGCATAAATTTTTCTAATTACGCGCAAATACACTAAATGAATTGCTAACTATTAATACAATACCTTAAGAAATAAAATATTTATAATACAATACAATACAAATTGTATACTGTTAGCTACTGCATTACTTCATAGTAAGTAATAAAATTATTTTGATCAGTAATTAAATTAAGAATTTATTTAAAAAAAATTAACCTGATTTAATGAAAAAAATATGTCGTGTTCACTTAAAAAAGGACTTTGACAAAAAAAAATGATATTTCTAAAATTGAACTCGTAACTGATTTACAAAACAAAAATAAAAATATCTTTGAAAATAACTGTTCATGTTGATATTTTAGATGACAAGTTAAAAAAAAAATTCTACTTATCTCCTATTTTAGTATTTTGTGGTTTAAGAATGAATCTTAAAATATTATTATTTTATCAATGAATCTGTTGGATCATTATATGTCCTTCATAAAACAAGTAACTATTATGATTCGTGCCTTTAAATTTTGTTTTCGAAATACTATTAAAAGATCTTTATTAACTAATATATTCAAGAGAATAACAAAAACTTTTTTTTCATTTAATCATGAAAATAGATTTGCAGTAGATAAGAAACTATATATCGTAATATATTTATTGATTATTTTTTTTAATTCAAGAATATGTTGTTTTATAAATCGAATCAGAATATCTGTGAATTTCAAAATAAGTTTAATTTCGTAATAAGTATTTTAAACACATGCATATTTTTAAAAACCTTCTTAATCAGGATAACAAATGCAGTAAAAAAGTGAGCAAAATAGATAACTGAAGAAACATTCAACTAAGTTTAGTCTTTTAACAACGTTATTTCGCATAAAATAAACATGTTAATGAGACTAATGTTTATGTCTATGAAAAATCGCACTTTGTTTTTTTTATTTTGTACTATGATTTTCGAAACCATTTGGTTAAAATGTTTATTACTATTTTTAAGTCTCGTCATCTGACCATTGTTCAAAAATACGAGGCATCGTTCCCGGGTCTTTCCTTCGAGATAGGTCCCGAACCGTCGCCAATAGCCCACTGTACAGCTCTAGTGCGACGTTTTTAACCATACCAATCAACACTTTTTTAAGTCATTATTAAATTCAGAATATTAAATATGTTTCACAATTTACTAACATTTTCAGCAATTAAATCCTAATATTAACTAGTTTATTTACAATTCCATATTTTCACATACGCAACTTTTTCACAATTATAATTTTATCAAAATTATTTTTAATAAATTAATAATCTACTGTATAAACTAATATACAATATCGTATTATCATAAACAAAATTTAATGTTCCTGATTCCTTATTATATAGTGATAATATAAAAATATGACAGTATAATTATTTCTACATAATTGTGGAAATAAAAATATTGATAATATTCGAGTTATTCTTTCATATATCTTAATATATTTCATTAAACTTAGAAATTACTCAGTGTATCTGTTCAAGGTAATGATATTTTTATTTTAAACAGAGTTAGTTTGAATGTTTAAATTTCATTACCTAAAAGCTTTTTTAAGAGAATCACCTATACTACGTAAAACACATGAATTTTACAATATTTAATTACCTAAATATTTCCTTTTTTAAATTATCGATGAATCAATTCAACATTGAACCCAACATGAAAACAATTTTGTTTCAAAATACTGACAAGCAATAACAGACTATAGAAACAATGTTACAACCGGCAAGGTCATCTCAAATTAAATTAGATATATCAGAATCAAACATTAACAAGCTGAATGGAATAAAAGTTTTTTTTAAAACATAAAAGATATAAATATAAATTACATTCATTAACACAAATGATTGAAATGTTAATTGCAAAATATTTCCAATTACATACAACTGAACTTTACCTAGATAGCAGGTGGTAAATTAAGGGAAGTGCCATGGATATATCCAAACCAGGTATTGACTCGTCAACACATCTCAGAAAAGTATCGACATTCAACTATTACGAGGTCAATGGAATCCTTCATCAGTGCCATAGAACACGCTCGCGCCAATCAAACTTTCTTCCATGTTTAAAATAACTGTCACTTGATGGTACTGGGAGGAACATGAATCTGAAGAGACGATGACAAGTATGACAAAAGATCGATCTCAACGAAGACTCATCTACACTAAATGAGAATGGGCATTAGCCTCATTTTTTTTTCACTCACTTCTTGGCAATGCGAGCATCGGTTCATTACGAATGGAGACATCGATTCGCTTTTGTCATGCTGCTCAAATTAGTAGCAGCGAATCGAACACGTTTTGCAATTATTTTTCTTCTAGGGCTGATTGACAATTGAACAGGTGCGAAGCGAATCGAACCTGCTAGCGAATATTAGTGTCAGAAATCATTTTGTTTGACGGGAAGTCCACTCTGGATATGAATACGGTTTTAGACTTTTGAAAATATAATATATTTAATATTATAAGTGATTCGCAAGTATTTTTTTTTAAACGGAATTCATATAAATAGGGATGTAGTCCAGCCTAGTTATGAATATATTTGGGGGTTTTAGTCTTTTGAATATATAATATTTTAAATATTAGAAGTGTTTTAATAATATTTTTTTTTTTAATTTGAGTTCGTATTGTTAGGGATGTAATCAGGGACCGACTTACAAGCTTAGGGGCCCAGGGCAAAAGAACATTAAGGGGCCCCTCAACGTACCAAAGAACATTAGGGGGCTCCTCGACGTACCACAAAATAAAATTGCTAAATTTATGTATAAGTACACATGGCAAAATAACATAATCAGCCTTAATTGAAGTGTAAATACCGCAAAATAAAAACTTTTTTTTAAAATCCTGATAATTCGAATTAACTTTAATATATGGTCTCTCTCACTACTTCCACAGTTTCTTCATACGTTTCTGGTTCTGTTCTTTCTTCCTTTTTTAGCTTTATTTTAGTTGAGCCATGTTCGTATGTTCTACCCATTTTATAGCTAGCAAATCCCTAACGATTATAATATCAAAAAATTTGGGATAGGTTGAAAGTATCAGTAAACGACAAATATATGTGCAATTCGTAAACCCAGGTCCTGGCCATGAATTGAACTTTGCAAGTGATCCAAAGGGCATCATGAACGTGCAGGAAAAGTGAAATTAATTGGATAAAATAATAAAAGTTTTACAAAAAATTAACAATTGATTTTTAAAAAATTTATTAAATTTAATTTAATTGATTTTAAAAATACAATTAGTTTTTAACTTTTTCACATTTTATTAGCTTTATAATAATTTTTTTGGGCCCCTTTAAAATTGGGGCCCTGGTCAAGTGCCCCAAATGCGCTGCCGTAACTCAGTCTCTGGATGTAATTCACTCTAGTTATGAATAGTTTTGGTGTTTTTAGTATTTTGAAAATACCATTTTTTAATATTATAAGGGATCTGCAGGTATTGTTTTAAAATGGAATTCATATAATTGGGGATGTAGTCCACCCTAGTTATGAATATATCTGGAATTTTTAATCTTTTGAATATATAATATTTTAAATATTAGAAGAGTTTTAATAATATTTTATTTTTAATTTGAGTTCATATTGTTAGGGATGTAATCCACTCTAGTCATGAATAAATTTGGGGTTTTTAGTCTTTTGAAAGTGCCATATTTTTAATATTATAAGGGATCTGCAGGTATTTTTTAAAAACGGAATTCATATAACTGGGGATGTAGTCCATCCTAGTTATGAATAGATCTGGGGCTTTAGTCTTTTGAATGTATAATATTTTTAATATTAGAAGTGTTTTAATAGTATTTTTTTTAAATGGAAGATTTAAAACTTTTACGACATGCATCTTTTTTAGCATAATAATAATTTAAAAGCAAGCATTCAAAAAGTGTTTAAGTCGATTTGTAGGAAAACGCAAATAACTTTTCCTAAATGTATTGCCTCTTGTACTGATTTCTATTTTTGCAAGTTAATTTCAATGGGACAAAGTGTGTTTTAGACGAATAAAATAGGTTAGTTCTATTAACAATAAGCTACATACTAAAGTCAAACGCGAATTCAGTGATGTATTAATAATATAATTTTCAGAATTTTTTTAAAAACTCCGGTTTGAATATTTGTTTCTCAATAATCAATTCTAAAATTTTAATTATAAAGTTGAATAGATCTTAATTTCACTCCACCTCTTGATATGGTTTGAACATTTTCAATGGCGTCCAAAATAAACGTTAGTTTAGGTAATATGTAAAATATAGGATAGTAAAAGAAATTTCACAAAGTAATTTTTTAGTTTGTTTGGTAATAGCACTATGATGAAATTATGGTCAATCTAAATTTGTCCTTCATTTTCCTAGTAATCCTTATATTCATGTTAACATGAAGACATCTACATATTACAGATAGCGAAAAAAGTACTTAATATTGTACAAGGTATTTTTTACCAACTCAGTGAGAATTGACGAATATTTCGTAAAGTTGAATTCACACAATTTAATAAATATTTTGTTAAGAACAATAAAATAATTTCATTGATGGAATACTTTACTTTTTAAATATATAGAAAAGTAATTGAAATAAAATTTTAACGTTATTATGATTAAATTTTCTAGTGGCTGAAACCATTGTAATTTTATTTTATAACAAGTCAAGAGTTTCAGAGAGAATAGAACACAAGAAAAATAAAATTTCGATTCCCAATTTAAGAAATTATAGGATATAATATATTTTGTTATTGAAAAGAAAGATTATTACATCGAAAATAAACTAAAATAAAATTTAATAAAATAATTGATTTATGCTTTTTTAATAGTGGCATGTTGGGTATTTCTTAACTCATTTGATTATTATTATTCAACCAAACATCCTTTTTACACGAAGTAAAAATAAAGTTTCCTTTTAATTTTTATTTTTTCAATTGGAAACGTGTAAAATAAAGTAATTTTTTTTCTAAATACGTATCTATGCAAATAATTAAAGTAATTTTCCCTATAAATGTACTTCAATGTGTCAAATGTAGTGAAAAGAACATGGAATGTTTGTGACATAATCAAATACGTTTTTGGCGCCCCAATTTGCATTAAACATTTTGTAAGGTAATATTGCAATGAAATAAATTATCAAATATATTTGGATTACTTTTAATGTATATTTATTATCAACGGATATTTCGCTTAAAATGATTTAACAGACTTTTAGCTTATACATGAAGAGAAGGCGTTGATAGACCCTTCGTTTGGGGCCTTAATGTATGGAAAAGTCAAGGTAATATATATTTTTTTAGTCTTACATTTGCTTTCTTTTTAATGAAGGGTCACGTATAAAACAACAAGAACCCACTAATTTTTATTAAAATCGAAATTTCAACTCCTTTTGTTACTACTGTGTGCATATTTATCAGACTAATTTTTTTTGCTTTTTCACAAACAATTGATGGATCACCATCGTTATTCTTTTGAACTCTATAAATATTCATATGAAATGTGACTAGGAAAGTTGGCACTTCGTTTCGACCCCCACTGATTCCGATATGAAATACATTTGTTTGTTGTTATTGTTTGGTTATCTTTTAGACTTAACGAAAGAGGAAGAAAAAGTAACTTATATAAAATCAATCAGCCCTAAAAAAGATCATATCCGGAATAGCATTGTTCTTTTGGGAATTCATTTGTTATTTCCGTATTTGATAACTTTCGAACTAAAGCGTTGTTTTGATGCTAAGGAAGTAAACAATAATATAAAAAAAATGAAAATTAATCTTCAAAACAATTTCCTTAAAACGTTTCCGAATTATGTTTTATATCTAGATATCATTGTGCCACAGTAAGCTTATCTTAAGTAATAGAATATTTTAATTTCAAAATGGGGCCCAATACATTTTATAAAGGAAATTTCAGCAGTAGTTGGAAGTGAGAATTCGTGATATATATATATATATATATATATATATATATATATATATATATATATATATATATATATATATATATATATATATATATATATATATATATATATATATATATATATATATATATATATATATATATATATATATATATATATATATATATATATATATATATATATATATATATATATATATATATATATATATATATATATATATATATATATATATATATATATATATATATATATATATATATATATATATATATATATATATATATATATATATATATATATATATATATATATATATATATATATATATATATATATATATATATATATATATATATATATATATATATATATATATATATATATATATATATATATATATATATATATATATATATATATATATATATATATATATATATATATATATATATATATATATATATATATATATATATATATATATATATATATATATATATATATATATATATATATATATATATATATATATATATATATATATATATATATATATATATATATATATATATATAAACACAAAATGTATAAAAATTTCAAATCAAATAAGTGTAATAAAAAGTTCAACAGACGCTCCTTTCAACGCCTACATGACATAGAGACCTCTTTATTTTAACGACCGTTACTGAAAGTCCCAATGGTTGTGATTAGTTTTTTATGTAATATTTTTTTTTTATTTCATCACAAAGTCCTTTATTGTGATAACGATCATCTTGCATTAGTACCGTGCGTGACATAGAATTGGTACAATTTACATACAAAGTGTACCGCGTATGACATAGAATCGGTAACAAAGGGTACCATATATGCCATAGAATAGGTAAAAAAGGGTACCATGAATGACAATGAATTGGACATATAATTGGTAACAAAGTGTATATATTCAGTTTCAACCAAACTAAACCCCAGCGTTTTCTTCTCTATTAGCTACGCACGTGCTATCCCAACCCGCATATATTCCATCAAATATTTATCTTTTTTTAAATTTCAATTTATATGATCCAATAATTTTTGTCAAATAAAAAGATCAAAGTAGACGAGCTTTAATTAAAAATGGACCTAAATGACTGCATGGTCAACGCCTGATTACGGAATAGGATCGCGAAGCCCATACCTACACTTTACAGTTTTGAGGGGCTCCAAATCACACATTTTACATAAATATTTAATACACTTAACATAGTTTGCTACTAAATTTACCTTAAAAAAATTATATGAAACATTTTAGTAAAAATAAAATTGCCATGTGTTTGTTGTTGAATATTGGAAAAAAATCAAAACATACAAAATATTAGGAATACTTATTAATATATTTTGTCATAATATTTAATTTTAATTCGGGGATAAGGATTTTCGCGCAAGTAGAAGTTTGATTTGATGTTCCAGGGCCTATTTGAGAGCAGTGGAGCCCCTATTTAAACGCGGGATTTCCTTGCTTCAATGCCGTAATCAGGCCCTGCGCACGGTACAAGTCAGATCGTCTTTATTTCATTTTTAACAACGCTAGCAAATAAAATTAAATATAACAAAAATCGCCCACATGTGAATCCCAATCCTTTTCCTTTCATAACGGATTTCAACCCGATAAAACAAGGGGACTATTTTTATCCAATGGGAATCCCTGTTCTTCCTCAACTTACTAATCACTTACCCCATTCTTACATCACGTTTTCTCTTTCAGCGACTACAGTAGTCCCCCCCCCCCCCCCCATCCGTTTTACTGACCCCGTCCATCCGGGAAAAGCTGACGTCACGACGGAAAGTCCAACAATGAAGAGACTGGTGAAATTCGGCGGGAAAACAACAGGAATGTTCTAAAATCGCCGGAACTTTTTTGTCCCATTCGGTTTTTGTTTTGATCGCTGTGGGAGTTCGTTTAATCAATAGGGGGGTTGTGGAAAAAAAAATCGTGAATCGTTTTGAAAGTCCAAGTCGTAGTTTTTGTGCTCCTTTTTAAATGAGTTTTTTTTCTTTCGTGCATGCTGGAATGGATAGCGTAGCACGCAGTTGGGGGATTTTGTGTCGATGAATGCGAGTACACGCTTTCTGAGAAGGGTGATCCGTGGAGCGTGGTTTTTGTTTGGGTGACCCACTTGACCTTGATTCGGTAAATGACGCCCAACACTTTTCATTCTCCATACAAAATGAGAGTTAGTAATTTCCTTTTCATACAAATGTATTGAAATTTTTCATTGAATTACCTTGGTAATTTGAGCGAAACATTACATTTTACAAAAGTCGAACATTCTCATTTACCTGTTGGTCAATTAATCACGTGTCTGCCAAACAAATGTTTTTTGGCGCATGTTCTCGATTTCAACAATTACGTGTACTGCCATAGTTTAAATTTCCCCTTTGAACTCTTTACAATTACAACCAATTCAAAATTAAAAGTATTGACAATGTAATATAACCATGCGCCATGCCCCTGTAAATCGCCCTTATTTATCTATGTTGCATATTTAACTAGAAAAAGTCAACTTTCAGCGAAATTTTAATTGATTATAGAATAAAAATACACACTCGAAGTCTGTAATAAATTTACTTAGATTGTCTAATTTATAGATACAAAATACAGAGTGGTCAGATCACTCATTGTTTGGCTATATCACATTTAGCTGTATGGCAAAATAAAATTTTATTTTCCCCGAATATTTTGCTTATATGTGAAACAAGTTCCTTAGCTTTAATACCGAAAAACAAAATGGTTAAAATATAGCAAAAACTGGTTTATTTTGTCTAGTTAAACAGCCAAACAATCTGAGTCGGATTTAAGATATTTGCTGTCCTAAGCCCATTTTCTGAGCGGCGCCCCTTCCCGGGCTTCTATTTTAAAGTAATATATAGACTTTAGAAGTCACTTGATGTCAAAGAAATACTATCAAATTTAAAATCAGTCTACTATACTGTCAGCTACTATAAAAAATCAAATAAATTTATTTTTTAATAAGCTTTACTAACATAAGATATTTAGAAATTAAATGTAAAACAAAATCATATTTTGATTATCTATGTAAACACATTGATATCTTACTTTTCTGACATTTATAATTTTAACATGTTTATGATTTTGCTGTTGTTGTTATTTGATTAAAGAGACAACGCTAATGGTAAACTAATATTCAATGACTGTAGGTTAATAACATTATGACAGGAAGCGCATAAACAAGAAATATTGAGAAATATTTTTTTAACTTATAAAAAAATATAATTTAAAAACCCTATATTGTTTTTAAATAACATAGATTATGCAGTTATGGTTTAGGAAGCGATATAAATTCACACATTTTTGTTCGACTAAGGACGAAGTCGGGAACTACAATTGTATAGACAAACTGTTCCCCATCCTTCCCCTGAGTCCCCGGCCTGGTCAGCCTAATAGTAAATACGTCACTGTAAACAATTACCAGCGATTTGTAATTACCCTGTTCGTAAACTGCATTAATTTTTTTTTAAATGGACAGTTACAGAAATACATCACAGTAATAGGGATTCAAAGAAGCGTATCTTTTCAAACTTAAAATAAGTTAAACATTTAAAAATACCCTGTCTGTCTTCCAGTTTCGCTTATTCATCTGAACTTTCACATTCGGATTAACGTTTTCCAAAGAGATTGGCTATTTTTGGTCTGTTTCAGGTCACGGCATTTGGCATAAGAAAGCTCCCTTATTTGTACGGAATAATTCTCTTATGAGAAGATTACTTCTTTTAGTTAAACTCTTGGTATTTTAGTTGATTACAAAAATATAGTTTGCCAAACCGAATTAGATATGATATTTTATACCTCATTCCTATAATTTCGCAAAGGCGTGTTATTTTTTTTTAAATACAATTACTATATAAAATAGTAATGCTGTAAACAAATACCAAATTTAAAATTGAAATCAAAGATTTTTCCCTTAAAAAAAAACTAAAGACCAAAAGGGAGAGTTTTAAAGCAGGGAATAAACGTTTAAGAAAGGTGAAACAGCAAACTTATATATTGTATTTGTATTCCAAAATATTGTATGACAGGGATTAAAAAATATAATGTATATGGGTAACAAGTTCGAAAATCCCTACCGTATTAAACACCACGGAATAAATATTTTAAATAGGGCACACCTTAGATGGACTGAAAGCAGCCCCGAGTAATGGAAAGTAACATGAGATCGACCTGGTAATAAAATTACTAGGGGTCTACAGTAAGGTACATTGTATGCCATTTAGAATGATTGTAAGTAAAAAAAATACACAAATCGTACAAAAGCTCTACAAGTGTAAAATTGGTTGGTTGAATTAGGGTCGCAAAAGAGCTACACAATAGTATGGGCGACGTTTTTCAGTCTATCCCAAACGAAAAATGCAAGAACACTACCTTGTAATAAAAAAAACATTTTCAAATTATGAGAGCAACGCCTTAGCTGGGCCCACACTCTACAAACTGAAACACCACGACCAACGTAAGGATAGTTGGATATAGCAGATTCTTTACTTTTTAGTAAAATTATCATAAACTGGTTAACAGAAATTCCTTGAAGCCTAATTTAACACTTATAATGTATTCCATAACAAAGGGTTATTTGTGAGATTCGAGCTTTATGGTGTTTTCCACATTGTTCTAAAATATGTAAACGCAAAATCGGTACTCACGTCCCCTGATTAGCAGCATGCACCTGCTCAAACTGGTGCATATCCGGGATGGACTGGTACTTCGGTACATCCTCCGGAGAATGGCATTTCCGCCTCTCCAACGAGTGAAACCGAAACATATCCTGGTACATTGCTGCTCATCGACAATATATCCAAATTATCCAAACACACAATGTGACACAAAATCAGAAACCGGCCAAGAGGAGACAAGAAGCGCAAGACTTGAACTATCACCACAGAAACACCAGGACAGTATATTTTCCTTGTTGCAACAGTACAGAAGAATCACGAGGGTGAAGACTCTCGCACGAGGCACCTACAAATCGTCTCTTAACTCTTCTGTCGCTATCTGGATGAGAGTGAAATCTCTTGCTGGATGCGAAGGAGGCAGCCAAGGGAGCGTGGCGATGGCAATGAGGCGTGTGAATTTCTGCCCCTTGGCGACAAATCTTTTTTTTTCTCGTCGATAAAGAGATATGCGACGGAAAATGGAGAAACGCTGCTGGCTGCCAGGTAGTAAAATGGAGGGGACGGTTCTTGAAGAATATAAGACAACTGTTAAGAAAAAAAGGATGGCTCTTTACAAGGGAGCGTTTATGTTGATATCCTGAGCGTGACATGCGTGGATTTTGGATGAATACGGTAGATAATTGAAAATTTTCCGGTATGATCGCATCGACCGGTGAATGGGGTGCCCTCAAGAAATGGATCTTCAACAAGCAGACTATGCACACTTCCGTTTACATCAGTACTGCAGATATGTTGAAGTGACTGGGAAAGATTCAATCAACGACTCAGAGAACACAAAGTGAATAAGGTATTCTAATAAATTGTCGTGATAAGAAAAGAGTCCACCCCAGGCCAAATAGCATTTGTCGCTTTTAGACACCTATTCAATATTGCAGAACTGTACTTTTTGCGCTTCAAAAGTTATTCTCAAATAATTGTATCTTAAAAGTATTCATAATCTACCCTTATTTTCTATGCACTCAATCATTGTTACTTATATTTATTTTTCCAAGTATTTTGATGAGTGTTTAACTTTAAATGTATAAAATAGTAAAACTATAAAAATACATAAATACTATCACTTTATATATATTGTATTTATTTATTAAAATGTGTAAATTAATTATAAAACGTTATTCTTGTTAATATTAATTCATTCTACTTTAAATTTATAAAAAATTTATTGTCAACATTAAAAAAAAATTAACTGTTTCAACAAATTATTATTAATATATTAATATTATACAATGTCATCGCATTACAAGCAAACAGTAAACAAAAATATTATAAATTTGAATTACATTAAAATAAGTTTTAAGTGGAATTAATGACACTGAAATTATCCATATATGAACATGCAAACATAATGAACACTAAATTTCCTATCTATCAAATAGTGAATCAACTCGAAATGATTCTTTCATCGACAGATGGCTGAAACAACAATCTTTCCAAGAAATCGAATTTCAGTTCCCATAGGGCTATAAAAAAATATCCTGTTCTTTTCGCAACAAGTCATAAAAATATTTCGAATCCAAAGAGTCGCCGACAGCGAGACAAATTCGGGACAGGTCGGAACTGGATCATCTGGGCAATAACTTTTTTTTATATATATATAAAAAGATGACAGATAGGAAACATGCTCTTTTGATTGGTTTTTCTTCTTTTCAAAGTAACATGGTTACAAGAACGTTTCATCGGGGATGTCAGGACATGTCAAACGGAGTTGTCTCTCCACAATGGCGAGAACTTTTGTGACAGGAGAAAAAAAAATAATGGAATCGATTGATTTTAAAAGCTCTTGTCCGTCGTAATTGGATTAGTGTATGGCGACAAGAAACGTGTCGAAAGTGGATGAAAAGCTATTCATTTGACATGAAATCTGCCAAGGATCTCGTGCTAAAATGATCGAGATTGGATGACATCGTGCAGGTGTGGTCTAAGATCATTTGAACATATTGCAAATAAAAAATATATTACAAAGTATTTTGAAAGTAATAATATAAAATCTAATATTTATAATTTTTTAAGCAATTGAACAAAAAGATCGCACTATAAAAGAAAATATATTGACGAAAATATTATGGATATATACTTTGTATAAACAATTGAGTATTGTAGTCCATCCTTGATGTAAAGAACTTTGTTGATGAATAATAGGAAATATTAAGTTTTTATAGCCTTAGAAATTTGCGCTTTTATATAGGATCGATTTTTTACTTAACATCGTCTCTATTTCACTTACATCGTCAATAATATTTAATCAGTACGTAAATCATTCCAAAATGTACAGTAATAAGCTAAATTTGAGCAGTTGTAGAGAAAAGGAAACCCATTAATTATTTCTAGTATAAGAATGCCCTTTATACAGGATGGGTCACAAATTGTTGGGTAATAATCATTGTTTGTCTGTTTTAATACAAATAATAAACGATATTTTGCTGCGCTCCAACTACTTTGTTTGTTACTACTAAAGCTAGCGACTTGTTTAAAATATAAGCGAATTAGTTGGGAAAAATAATATTTTATTATGCCAATGCAAAACAATTTTATACAACCAAACAATATCCATCGTTCCACAATTTGTGACCACCTTAAGTTCCTCTGAATAATTGAAATAAAAGCCATCAATGAAGATTAAAGTAGTGACCGACCATGCCATCTATTATTATCGCCTCTCATGGATCATTGGATAGAACCCTTCCTCATCATTCTAGTTCTATTCCTGTATTCCAAACTATAAATATTTGCAAAGATTTGAAGCCCAAATTAAACTTCGTATCTCCATTTGTCTTGTTTTTTTTTTCCATCGTCAAAATACCTGAAGTCTTTACCTTAGTGAAACATTTCCCAATCATAAATACGCACACAAATCGTAAAAAATAGAAATAAAAGTAAACATCGGAGGTTTATTTCCTTATTCATTGCCTACAACATTCCCCCCTGACATTTTACAAACTTGCCTTAATTTACTGTTTACGAGACGTATACTTATTCAAAACACACAAGATTGCGGTAAAAAAAACGACGTGTTCCACTTAAAACAATCACATTACGATAGATCGATGTACATTTCATGTAAAATAGGCTCCATTATCTCCTACACATTCATTTCCCAATCATTCCATTATTCTCGGGTTTATGCACATATCATTCAGTCCCGAACCCTACATCTTTATGGTCCAATAGCATTCAAAATACCCGCATTTAGCGTTACAGGGTCTGAAGAAGAAAAAACCAGAAAGTGAACATCAACCTCATCTCCATTTGAAATTGGTTAAAAAGAGGCAATTTTCCCATGCACTCTGCGGAACTAACACGAAAACCGAAAGCTAGCTGCCATCCACGTTTCACTTTCGCTCTTGGAGAAGGGTGGTATGGTCCGAGTGTATAGCAACTGTTGCTCGCCAGTGACCCGTGTCGGTCGTCCAGTGGCCTGTATTGGGGGCAGCAGAGAGCGGATTTATTTAATTGAAAATTAGCTGAATTGTTATCGTCGGCCGTCCTGTACCGAAACTGGTTCAACCTCGTTTAGATCCGCTTTTGTTGATAGAAACGACAGCGTTGTTTTTCCTCGATAAAAAACGAAATACATAATAACGGTTATTATAGAGATTACATTTATTGTTATTTACGTCGCGCTATAGAAATTGCGATTGTTTGGAGATGGGCAGTTGAATAAAAATAGATAAACAACTTTCACTGCAAGATTGCAATTTATTGTTGTTGTTTTTAATGTAGAATTATTTTTAATTTCTTAAAATTATTTGGTACAATTGTTTTAAATTGATTTTTTATACAATTGCTTTTTAATTGTATAAAAAATTATAACACTAACCGAGTACTTTATATAACGAAATTATTTTTTAAAAAATTATAACAACTTTCAGAATTCATTTTTCAAAATATAAACTGTAATCATTTATGATACCGTAGCAATTCCATTTGAAAAAGTTTATGTGATGTGAGAAAATTAATCATGCCTCCATTACTAATATTTTCAACCTCGTAAAAACATTTATCTTTCTATTGTTATGTGTCTACTTTGGATATCCAGAGCTGTATTTATTTGAAAGCTACCATGAGTCACTCACTGTTAAATTGAAGTTTAGCGCATTTTTTTTTACGAAACTTAATATCTAAGTAAACATATTAATGATTCTCTGATATAGATAGGTACTATAATTGTTCATAAAAATAATGCCCATAAAATTTTATATTCTTATATTTTATTTTATCTCCATATTGTATTTTTTGTCTGCGTTCCTAAATTATTTATATTCAAAGTGGTGCGACCGTATTTTCTTAAACACAGTATTTTTTTAGTAATAAATTGGAACGAAATATTGCCATTTTTTATTATATAAAATGACAAAAACAAAATTGTTCTTGAATACGTTAAATGAATATATTTTAATTAAAAAAAGCAACAACAAAAAAAAAACCAAGCAATCGTTGAAAAATAAATGTAAAAACAACGGAAATACATTTGAATAATTTGATCGCACAACAATAAAACGCACAAAGTTTTCACCGGCCGAAACCTGGAATAATTCATTCACTTTTTCAAAAAACGCCCTAACAATGCTGCTGAATCACAGCACCTTTCACTGCCTCCCCGACCGCAACAAAAAACGAAAGCCGAATTCAACGACACGTTTTACTAATCCACCCCTCTAAAGAAGGGCCGCCCTGGGTGTTGTCCGAAGCATCTCAAGGAGGACTTCCAACAATGGGCAAATCCTTCAACCCTCGACTCATAGCGCTGATTAGCTCCTGAGATAAAGCGAAACAGTGGCAAAAGTCGTTGGGATGATAAAAGGACTTTTTTTGCAACCGCCCTTGAAAAACCACTGGGCCATGCGTTGGAGATAAGGGGTCCTTTTTGGTTAGGTTTCTAGCATTCCTTCTAATACGTGACTTTCCACGGTAATCTATTTGAATTATTTAAAAAAGCAATACCAAATTCTTCTTAGTTATACTGTTAAAAACAGGTACTAAAAATAAATGTACTCAATTTTGAGTACATTCGATGCTTATCATGGCTCCGAATACACAAGTTTCAATTTTGAAAAAGACGTACTCAAAAATGAGTACAATAAGTAAAAATGAATAAAAAGAGCAAATGCTTGCCTACATAGACTGCCTTCATAAATCACTTTCAATAAATATCAACAATTACAACTAAAACTTACCGGGAATCGAACCCGGATCGTCAGTAACTGCAGTTCAGAGGTTTATCCAGAAGAAATGTTAAAAATGTGTGCCAAAAGAATGGGAAGTAAAATAATTGAGTTGTAATAACTCAGTTTCCATTTAAGCAAACAACATTAAATTGTTAAAATAAATAAAAAAATAAAATAACAAATAACAAAAATCGTGGAAAACCATCTGAATAACTATTTTAAGTTTGTTAGGCCACTTTCTTAAGTTGGATTGAACAGAAGCTGAGATGAGCAATATTAAATCGCACTGCTCCTTTTTGAAAAAGTACGGTTACTTAAATTTGAGTACGTCATCGCTCATTTACGATGCAATTGTACTCAAAGAAAAACGTGTAGGTTTAGGTAGTAATTTTTTGATATTTTTGTTTACAGTGTATACTTTAAAATAGAGAGTTACCAATTTAAATGAACACTAATATAGACAGAGCTGTGACTATATTTAAATACCGTTTTCCCAAAGTGCAATGATAATAATATTCTTGAACTTTATTAAACAAAACGTGAATTATTCCTCGAGGTACTCATAGAAAAATGGATACATTTTCGAATTTCTATTGTATTATTACATTCTTAAAAATACTCTATAGTGGAATACTTTAAAAATAATAATTTAAACGACATATAGCCAAAAAATAAAAAATTTAAACGACATATTTTTTTCTTGCAATCGAAACTAGTATAGAATCTTGGTATTTTACCCTCTGACGGTTAAGAAAATTTCGAATATGTAAGTTTGTTTTACAAAAAAAAGTTTATATATATTCCAAACACATTCCTTTTTCTACATTTAAAAAAAAAATTATATCAGTAGAGAAGATTTTCTAAAGATCTCCTATGCTTTAAATTTGAAAATTAATTTTTAAAAAAAGACTCTTCAGCAACTGTTATATTATGTGTAATACTGGAAAAACTGGAGATACTCGAATGGACATACACGTTTGTATCCGTCAGGTGTTTAAGGATTTGGTTTGGTTAATTAACGTCGCACTAGAGCTGCACAGTGGGCTATTGGCGACGGTTCGGGGCCTATCTCGAAGGAAAGACCCAGGAACGATGCCTCGTATTTTTTAACCATGGTTAGATGACGAGGACAACACCTGAGCTCGCACCCAACGCCTTCAATAGACGTCGGGACTTTAGACCCCGATCAGATTTATCGTGCACCAGTCCCGTATACACTTTGTTATTTTTTGTGGATGTTCTGGACGACATTCTAGTATTTTGGTAGCGAAGTTGGCAACCCTCCGATCGCAATATTACTACTTTTTACTATTCTTTAGTCTAGTCCATAGCAAGGTTTTGAACCGGAGACCCTTGGATTTCCAGCTGACGCCTAATCCACTCGGCCACGGAGGCCTGAAGTGTTTAAGGGATTTAAAGTTATTTATTTTATAAATTTGATTCTTTTAGTATTATTTACTTGTGTTACACCAAGCAAAAATTAATAATTTATTAGAATGACAATTCCATCATAAATAATAGGTTGACTGACTTTGTCTACAACTCAATGACCAGTCCAGCAAAACTAAAAATATATATATTCTGAATTTTAAACAGCGCATTTGGAATATGAAACCAGTCTGCTAATATCTTTAATACTACGTAATCGGTATTATTACATTGAAAAACTAACAACAGTAACCTGCATTTATAGAACGATACTGCAATTGTCCTATGAACATTTTGATACAAGAAACTAACATTTTTTTTACTTGATATTAACCTCAAACATTTCATGCATATTTTTCTTACAAAGTAAAAACCACACAAATTTGGATACACCAATTTAGCCGACGGGCAAGTGCAATACACGTGCATTTATGCCGGAATCCAGAGCTCTTTTATCTCAATCAAAAACAGATAATATTCTCCAAGTTATACGCTTTTTATTAGCTTAAGAACCTCTCCTGAGAAGCCATTCCCTCTGCATTACCGCATCAACATCAATCACAAGTGACACCCACTTTGAGATTAAATCCCGTGGAAACCTAGCCAGAAACGGGAAGCCTCCTCTGAAAGGCGTCTCACGCAGTCGCCAAAACGCTCCTTTGGCGCTTTCAAGTATAAAAATCTCCATCGGTAAAATGGGAAACTTCATGGTAAACTGACGAAATAAATAGTCATAAAAAGCAAATTTATTGTTTTGTAATCCTGAATACGCTTCTCCGAGTGGTTTTCGTCTGATTTTTAAATGCTCTCGATTGGAAGTAAAGAGTTGAAACCGCGGCTTATGTCGTTGAAAGCCATGGTTCATTTAATGCGGTATGAGCCCCGTACACAAAATGCAGTAATCCAATCGACTCCCGTTTGCATACTGATGTCTATGCGTAATTGAAGTATAATAAATGATCTTTTGAGTGGATCCTGGAACTTTGTATATTCTAGAACATTGAGTGTATTCTGGAATATTAAATATATTCTGGAACAAAACGGTTTGACTTCCTTATGATTTTAAGTTTTGCTTATTTAAATTAAATACGTTTCTGTAATAATTTATTCCCATTTGATTGTTCCCATTTTACCGATGATAATAAATATACACAAGCCCTCACTACCCCCCTACCCCCCAAGGTTGGTAAATTACTGTAGACTTGGCAAAATCACAACCTAGTTAACAAACCTTCTGTAAATATATTTTTATTTTTTTTAAATGAATCTAAGATGTGCCAGTATGTCCAGTATGTGCTTGGTGCTCCTTGATAAGATTTCGTATCAGTTAAGCATTAAGATTTCGTATCAAGGAGCACCAAGCACATACTGTTAAACAAGAAATAAAGAAGTCCTCCATTGCCAAACACTCTTGGGAACATGGTCATATATTTAATTTTTCTAACTCGCAGTTAATTTGCAAACCTAAATCTCCAGTTGAACTTGACTTCCTGGAGGCGTTTCATATTTTTAGCAATATTGATTCGGTTGTCAATGAAACGTTTGCGGTCCCAGTATTTCCCGCTTGTTGGCACACAATAGTTAACTCCAACCGATTGTAATAGTTTTTAGTTTTTTGGTCTTTGGCAACATTTTAAATTTCTGGGGTTTATTTATATTTCATTACACACAGACTTTGCATTTTCCGCTGATGAAGGGTGATGTATCTCCCGAAACATGTCCGGATTATACGGACTTTTGTTGCGTATTTTAACGTTGCATTTGTATTTTAATGTTTCACAAGTTTGCCAACTAAGTTTGTGAATTTGGACCTAGTTGGAAAACTTGTGTCATTTTTTTTTTAACGAAACTAAAATGTTTCACCTTTTTAAAAAAATCGAAATGTTTCACAAGTTTGCCAACTAGGTTTGTGATTTTGTCAGGTCTACAGGAATTTACCGACATTCTTGTAGCGTAGACATAAAAAGTGTTGGAGTGTAAGTCAACGAGAGCGTGACAGGCAAGTGTCCTAATCCATTGAATATAATAGCAGATCAATGAATGAACAGATCATTCATGAAATGTAGTTTTAATCATTGAATGTAATAGCGATGAGCTATTATCAATGCGTGAACGTTAGTATCACTAATGAGCCTTGGTAAACCATTGTAAAAATTCCCATTCAAGCTGGGAAAAAACTGGTGAATTACCAGACTCTACTAAAAACTAGAATTACTTAAAAGCAGGCACGTAGGTAAGGGAGGGGCTTAGGGGGTTCAAACCCCTCCCATTGTAAGTCAAATAAAAAAAATTAAAAACCGAATTACTGTAAAAATTTAGAGAGGGTTGAAGGGGGTAAAAGAATACCACTGTCAGCATGAAGTAATTCAGGCACGTAGGTAAGGGAGGGGCTTAGAGGGTTCAAACCCCTCCCATTGTAAGTCAAATAAAAAAAATTAAAAACCGAACTACTGTAAAAATTTAGGGGGGGGGTAAGGGGGTAAAAGAATACCACTGCCAGAATGGGGTCTCAGGCACGTAGGTAAGGGAGGGGTTTAGGGGGTTCAAACCCCTCCCATTGTAAGTCAAATAAAAAAATTAAAAACCGAAGTACTGTAAAAATCATAAAAATAGGGATTTTTTTTGGGGGGGAGGGGGGTTTAAGGATTCTTCCTCTAAGAGGACCCCCCAAAAAGAAACGAATTTCTTTAGGTACCTTATCCTCCCCCCCCCCCTCGGGAGAGGGGGGGGTGAGAAGATAAGTAAAGAAATCCGTTGCTCAGTCACTGAACCCCCCCCATGAAAAATCTATACCTACGTGCCTGCTTAAAAGATCATCTTTAGTGAAATTTAGGACTTGGTTGATATGCAAAAAAAATTAAGTCAAAATGTATGAATAAAATATATAAAATTAGTTGATCTAATTAATTTTCTATCCAATTTCCGTTTAAGCTTCTTCAACTTCTTGTATAAATAACATTAAATTTCAACGTAAAAAGAAAAGTATCTGCCGGAGGTGGAGGTTTTAAAATTCCTTTTTTTTTATTTAAATAGTTTCAAAAGGTAATCTAAATGTAAAACTTTGCATGAATATATTCGGTCTTTCGAAAATTTCAAATAAAAATTAAGATAAACATGCCTTGTTCGTCGCTATTCATAATTATTCTATGTTTTGCGATTGTAAATGTTGTTAATTGTGTACGTGTTAAATTCTACACATTTTGCGGAACCTTTATGTACTCATATACCAAAGTGATTAAATTATTTGTTTATATAAAAAAATTTACAATTACTTATGTGAAAAACTAACAAGAAATATTTTTTAAAAAAAATTAATAAATAATCTAATACTATTAAACGAGCAATGTCACTATATTTGTTTGTTCGTTTGTTCGTTTGTTTGTTTGCACAATCTCCAAATCCGCTCTAACGATTTTCACGAAAATTGATGTATTACCAATTTTCGGGCTAAAAATTCGATTGGGATAGGTTTCATCTTCGAAAAATTTCATTTAGAGGGTGAAATAAGTAGATTAAAAGTTTGATTTCATTCTTTCCAATGCAAATTATTCATCGCGTATGAGTTAATAGATTATGTGGCAATAGCAGTTAAATGTTATTTAATTCGTCATATGTTATTTTAATTTAAAACGTGCAAAATATTTTGATGATATATATTCATTATAGTTTTTATTCTAAAATAAAGTTTTTTTTTCTCATAAATAAACGATCAGTAAATTAAATATCAGTAAATTAAAATTAAAATTTAAAAATCGTTTTCGTTTTTAAATAAACAAAATACAGATTCTAATCACGTGACCATTTCGTCTACTAAATGCAATAAGTTTTCTAATAAATATTTAACAAGAACTTGGACAAAATCGTTTGCATTTAAAATAATCAAAGTTTGAACCATTTTTATCCTGCGATTTTTTATTGCTTTTTGCACGTGACGTCATAAGTGGTATTCACTAGAGAAATTTTTTTTAAAATTCCATATAAAAAAAAAATTCGTTTTGAAAAACAAGTAGATTTTTTTATTAAATGTAAAATGGATTATGTATTTCCGTAAATAGAACATGAAATTTTCAAAACAAAAATTAGAAGCAATTTCGTTTGTTTTGTTAAGTATTTATATTCCAATGAAATCAATTGAATAAGGTTTTATTAAATTAATGTTACGTGTTGTTTATAAAATATACATTTATTTACATTTAAAATTAAACTTTGTTATACATTTTTATTTCATAAGTTTTATTTTAGCTATTGCTTATAAATATTTATTTTAGAATTTATATGCTAATGGAATTAATTAAAATAAGTTTTATTAAATTAATTTTTAGCAATATTTATAAGGGTAAAAATATAATTTTATACATTTAAAAAACTATTTTGTTCTATTATTTATAGCTTTTACTTTACCAATTGTTCATAAATACACTTATTTCTCATAGTATTGAACAAGAAACAGAGAAAAATTCCGAGTTTTCCAGTTTTCAAGATATGTTTTGAAATTTGTGAAAAAAGGAAGTGTTTCCAAAAATTCTCATTTGTTTACCATGGACACTTTGCACTGGTTTGTGTGGAAATTACATGACGTCATTTCAAGGTATAAGTGATTTCACGCGCATTTTTATTGGTTGATGGTAACCACGTGGTTTGTTATGCACCAATCACAGAGGCTAATCAACCATGCGTTTTTGTTAATCCGTCAAAATTTTAATCTCGAGACCATGTCACGCATAGTGTCTGTAAAAATGGTTTGGAATTAATTCCACATTCTAATGATTAAATAATTTATAAAAACGTTTCAAATTATATTTTTTTTCTGGAAAACTGATACCAGTAAATTTGTCATATAAAGTTCTGAATGTAAAAGCAACATTCCTATGACAATTTGTACAATTTAAAAATGAACTGTTTCTCGAATTACGTAAGTAAGTTTAGTTTAGAGAGGGATTGAAAATGAGTAATGAGCTTTTACAATAGAACAACGGCAAAGGAGTTTAAAATTTTCATTAACAAATTTTAAATTATTTGTAAATATAAATTTTACATCATTTACTATAAACGTGTTTTGAAATTTATTTATTTTGTTACTTCAAATAAGTTTATTTTCTTTATTTAAAGGTTTGTCCGAAATAACCTTGCACATGCTTAATTAAATATGAAATTATTGTCGATATTAAATTGCATTAGAAAGTAATAACAAAATACTGAATAATGTTCTCGTATTACGTGGATATGTTTAGTTTCAAGCAGATAATTAGATGAGTAACTAGATTTTATACAATATAACAAAGGGAAAAGAGTTTCTAATTAAAACGCACAGAGTAATTTAAACGCTTGAAAAAAAAATTTCACATACACACAGGGAAATTAATTTCAGTAAATTTAAAAACCCTTTTTAAAAATAAATTTTACATTTACCGTAAATGTGTTTTTAATTATTTTTATCATGTTACTTCAAATAAGTATTTTGTTAGTAGAAATTTATTCAAAGTAACTATGTTTTTTATCAAGACCCAGACTGCAAGCTACCTACTCATATTTTATATTCTGTATGTAACCTTTTCTTAGGAAATGGTTAGGAATTTCTATGTAACCTTTTCTTAGGAGTTTAAATTATGAAATATTCCTAACAACTGTCGCAAAATTCAACATGTGTGATATTCAAACATTAGGCTAAATAAAATAATATATGTGTATTGAAAAGCCAAGAACGGCAGCCCTCATCATTAAAAAAAATATGTTTAAAAAAAAGAGATTAATATTAGTTTAATCGTAACTACTATTATATAATAAAAATTCTTATATTTAGATTATAGAAAATGTTTAATTTTAAAGACGGTTGATTTTCAAAGCCGTTATAATGAATAGCCACTTGGTTCAAATTATATTATTTTCCACTGAATTAAATATAAAACTTTGTTTTCGTCACTACGATTATAGCCTAATTACACATAAAATTATTCGAAATAAGTAAAAATCTTTATTATTAATTAAACGTTTAATAAGAATATAAAACGCTGTTCGTTTCTTATTATTTGTGTATGCTGGTTAAAGAAAAAAAATTGCCGAAATAATTTTGCAGTAGCAAAAAATAATTTGATCTCCATTTTCATAATCTTCTTAATAACAAAACTACTTTGCATAGTATTTAAAAGTCCATTCAGTTACTCCAGAGTTAGACTGAAGCAAACATCATTACAAATGGTTACTGAAAACCAAGAATGTTGTCACGTTTGATCATGCAAACGAAAAGTGTGTACTACAATTGTGCGAATTGTTGTATTAGTCGCTCAGAATCGCTAATAATATTAATTTAATTTACTTTTGCAGAATTAATACGGTAACATTTCAACCTTGACACGTATAACCAGTTGCATGAGCATATTTCTAAGAACTTAAAGATATTTCGATAAAGATACATTATTAGACGATAAAAAAATATCATGAAACGTCTAACCGTTGATATGGACATTTCAAAGCATTTACATTTAATTCGATTCATTAGAAATATTATTAAGTAATAAAATATGAAAGCGAGCTGGGCTCGGTCCCCTGGTATTTAAATATAAATGGCACAATAATAGCACAATTTATAATTAGTTTAAATATATAATTTTAATTGAGTGTAGAAAAAGTAACATTTGTTAATTTAAATTAAGTTTCAAAAGATTAGGTTAAAAGTAGGCTAAAGATATTTAATATTGTATTTCATGAACTGCTTTATTCTCTGTGCAATACAGTTCAAAGTACCAGGGGACCGAGCCCAGCTCGCTTTCATATTTTATTACTTAATAATATTTCTAATGAATCGAATTAAATGTAAATGCTTTGAAATGTCCATATCAACGGTTAGACGTTTCATGATATTTTTTTATCGTCTAATAATGTATCTTTATCGAAATATCTTTAAGTTCTTAGAAATATGCTCATGCAACTGGTTATACGTGTCAAGGTTGAAATGTTACCGTATTAATTCTGCAAAAGTAAATTAAATTAATATTATTAGCGATTCTGAGCGACTAATACAACAATTCGCACAATTGTAGTACACACTTTTCGTTTGCATGATCAAACGTGACAACATTCTTGGTTTTCAGTAACCATTTGTAATGATGTTTGCTTCAGTCTAACTCTGGAGTAACTGAATGGACTTTTAAATACTATGCAAAGTAGTTTTGTTATTAAGAAGATTATGAAAATGGAGATCAAATTATTTTTTGCTACTGCAAAATTATTTCGGCAATTTTTTTTCTTTAACCAGCATACACAAATAATAAGAAACGAACAGCGTTTTATATTCTTATTAAACGTTTAATTAATAATAAAGATTTTTACTTATTTCGAATAATTTTATGTGTAATTAGGCTATAATCGTAGTGACGAAAACAAAGTTTTATATTTAATTCAGTGGAAAATAATATAATTTGAACCAAGTGGCTATTCATTATAACGGCTTTGAAAATCAACCGTCTTTAAAATTAAACATTTTCTATAATCTAAATATAAGAATTTTTATTATATAATAGTAGTTACGATTAAACTAATATTAATCTCTTTTTTTTAAACATATTTTTTTTAATGATGAGGGCTGCCGTTCTTGGCTTTTCAATACACATATATTATTTTATTTAGCCTAATGTTTGAATATCACACATGTTGAATTTTGCGACAGTTGTTAGGAATATTTCATAATTTAAACTCCTAAGAAAAGGTTACATAGAAATTCCTAACCATTTCCTAAGAAAAGGTTACATACAGAATATAAAATATGAGTAGGTAGCTTGCAGTCTGGGTCTTGATAAAAAACATAGTTACTTTGAATAAATTTCTACTAACAAAATACTTATTTGAAGTAACATGATAAAAATAATTAAAAACACATTTACGGTAAATGTAAAATTTATTTTTAAAAAGGGTTTTTAAATTTACTGAAATTAATTTCCCTGTGTGTATGTGAAATTTTTTTTTCAAGCGTTTAAATTACTCTGTGCGTTTTAATTAGAAACTCTTTTCCCTTTGTTATATTGTATAAAATCTAGTTACTCATCTAATTATCTGCTTGAAACTAAACATATCCACGTAATACGAGAACATTATTCAGTATTTTGTTATTACTTTCTAATGCAATTTAATATCGACAATAATTTCATATTTAATTAAGCATGTGCAAGGTTATTTCGGACAAACCTTTAAATAAAGAAAATAAACTTATTTGAAGTAACAAAATAAATAAATTTCAAAACACGTTTATAGTAAATGATGTAAAATTTATATTTACAAATAATTTAAAATTTGTTAATGAAAATTTTAAACTCCTTTGCCGTTGTTCTATTGTAAAAGCTCATTACTCATTTTCAATCCCTCTCTAAACTAAACTTACTTACGTAATTCGAGAAACAGTTCATTTTTAAATTGTACAAATTGTCATAGGAATGTTGCTTTTACATTCAGAACTTTATATGACAAATTTACTGGTATCAGTTTTCCAGAAAAAAAATATAATTTGAAACGTTTTTATAAATTATTTAATCATTAGAATGTGGAATTAATTCCAAACCATTTTTACAGACACTATGCGTGACATGGTCTCGAGATTAAAATTTTGACGGATTAACAAAAACGCATGGTTGATTAGCCTCTGTGATTGGTGCATAACAAACCACGTGGTTACCATCAACCAATAAAAATGCGCGTGAAATCACTTATACCTTGAAATGACGTCATGTAATTTCCACACAAACCAGTGCAAAGCTTCGAGCATAAATAGTAGTAGTAGAGAGAATATGACGTCATAATCGTGAGGTAAACATCTCAGACCAAATCGCTACAGACACGTGACTACCTTTCAAAATTTATGAATGAAAAAACGTTCGCGATTGACTTTTGTAGTAAAAAGTTTAAATTATAGTAAATGCGTAAAAATTTTGCGCACAGTCAACATCACCTAGACGGAGGCATGTTTAGTAGTTGTGTAATTGTTAAGTAGAACATTGACCATAGAATCTTAATACATCAACATACAAGCGACAAGCTGCACAGTGGCCTTTTTGGCGATGGGTCGGGGCATATGTCGAAGGAAAGACCCGGGAACGATGCCTCGTATTTTTGAACCACGGTCAGATTACGAGAGGTTTCTTTTAGTTTTGGTTTTTGTTAATTAACATCGTACTAGAGCTGCACAGTAGGCTATTGGTGACGGTTCGGGGCCTATGCCGAAGGAAAGACCCGGGAACGATGCATTGTATTTTTGAACCATGGGCAGATGACGCGTTTTTTTTCTTTCTTCGTTTTTTGTTAAATAACGTCGCACTAGAGCTGCATAGTGGGCTATTGGCGATGGTTTGGGGCCTATGTCGAAGGAAAGACCCGGGAACGATGCCTCGTATTTTTTTAACCACGGTCAGATGAGGAGGTTTTTTTTTTTTTTTTGGGGGGGGGGTTGCTAATGAACGTCGCACTAGAGCTGCATAGTTGGATAATGGAGACGGTTCGGGGCCTATGTCGAAGGAAAGACCCGGGAACGATGCATTGTATTTTTGAACCATGGGCAGATGAGGAGGTTTCTTTTTTTTTTTTTTGGTTTTTGTTAATTAACGTCGCACTAGAGGTGCATAGTGGGCTATTGACGACGGTTCGGGGCCTATGTCGAAGGAAGGACCCGGGAACGATGCCTTGTATTTTTGAACCAATGTCAGATGACGATGTTTTTTTCGTTTTCAATTTCATCGATTTGTTTGTTTTCATCGATGTTCGATTTATTCGATGTTCGATTTATTCGATGTTTGATTTATTCGATGTTCGATTTATTCGATGTTCGATTTATTCGATGTTCGATTTATTCGATGTTCGATTTATTCGATGTTCGATTTATTCGATGTTCGATTTATTCGATGTTCGATTAATTCGATGTTCGATTAATTCGATGTTCGATTTATTCGATGTTCGATTTATTCGATGTTCGATTAATTCGATGTTCGATTTATTCGATGTTCGATTTGTTCGATGTTCGATTTGTTCGATTCACCGATGTTCGATGAAATCGATGACATCAATTGTATCGAATAAATCGAACATCGAATAAATCGAACATCGAATAAATCGAACATCGAATAAATCGAACATCGAATAAATCGAACATCGAATAAATCGAACATCGAATAAATCGAACATCGAATAAATCGAACATCGAATAAATCGAACATCGAATAAATCGAACATCGAATAAATCGAACATCGATGAAATCGAACATCGATGAAATCGAACATCGATGAAATCGAACATCGATGAAATCGAACATCAGCGAAATCGAACGTCCAATAAATCGAACGTCGGTGAAATCGAACATCGAATAAATCGAACATCGATGAAATCGAACATCGATGAAATCGAACATCAGCGAAATCGAACGTCGAATAAATCGAACATCGATGAAATCGAACATCGAATAAATCGAACATCGAATAAATCGAACATCGAATAAATCGAACATCGAATAAATCGAACATCGGTGAAATCGAACATCGAATAAATCGAACATCGAATAAATCGAACATCGAATAAATCGAACATCGAATAAATCGAACATCGAAATCGAACTTCCGTGAAATCGAACATCGAATAAATCAAACATCGAATAAATCGAACATCGGTGACATCGAACATCGATGAACAGGAATAAATCGATGTAATCGAACAAATCGATGTAATCGAACAAATCGATGAAATTGAAAACCAAAAAAAAAACTCGTCATCTGACCAGTGTTCAAAAATACGAGGCATCGTTCCCGGGTCTTTCCTTCGACATAGACCCCGAACCGTAGCCAATAGTTAGAGCTGTACAGCTCTAGTGCGACGTTAATTTACAAAAACCGAAACAAAAAAGAAACCTCTTCATCTGACCATGGTTCAAAAATACGAGGCATCGTTCCCTGGTCTTTCCTTCGACATCGGCCCCAAACCATCTCCAATAGTCCACTTTGCAGCTCTAGTGCGACGTTGATTAACAAAAACCGAAGGAAAAAAAATGCGTCATCTGACCGTGGTTCATAAATACGAGGCATCGTTCCCGGGTCTTTCCTTCGACATAGCCCCGAACCGTGGCCAATAGCCCACTGTGCAGCTCTAGTACGATGTTAATTAACAAAAACAAAAAAAAAAAACTCCTCATCTCACCGTGGTTCAAAAATACGAAGCATCGTTCCCGGGTCTTTCCTTCGACATCGGCCCCAAACCATCGCCAATAGCCCACTTTTCAGCTGTAGTGCTGCGTTATTTAAGAAAAAACCAAAAGAAAACCTTTCCAAAACTATTTTTCCATCTCGAAAATCCACTTACACCTCACCCTAAGCAATACAACATTTATACGACATATAAAATTCATTCATAAAATACGGGATATTTTCATGAATGAACTTGAAAAAATTTATGAATGGAATGACGTCATTAGTCACATGTGTGTAGCGATACATGTTGACCTCACTTTGATGTCAGATATATTATATCCCGTTGTTTGCTCTACTATGAGGAATCCATGCTCGAAGGTGCAAAGTGTCCATGGTAAACAAATGAGAATTTTTGGAAACACTTCCTTTTTTCACAAATTTCAAAACATATCTTGAAAACTGGAAAACTCGGAATTTTTCTCTGTTTCTTGTTCAATACTATGAGAAATAAGTGTATTTATGAACAATTGGTAAAGTAAAAGCTATAAATAATAGAACAAAATAGTTTTTTAAATGTATAAAATTATATTTTTACCCTTATAAATATTGCTAAAAATTAATTTAATAAAACTTATTTTAATTAATTCCATTAGCATATAAATTCTAAAATAAATATTTATAAGCAATAGCTAAAATAAAACTTATGAAATAAAAATGTATAACAAAGTTTAATTTTAAATGTAAATAAATGTATATTTTATAAACAACACGTAACATTAATTTAATAAAACCTTATTCAATTGATTTCATTGGAATATAAATACTTAACAAAACAAACGAAATTGCTTCTAATTTTTGTTTTGAAAATTTCATGTTCTGTTTACGGAAATACATAATCCATTTTACATTTAATAAAAAAATCTACTTGTTTTTCAAAACGAATTTTTTTTTTATATGGAATTTTAAAAAAAATTTCTCTAGTGAATACCACTTATGACGTCACGTGCAAAAAGCAATAAAAAATCGCAGGATAAAAATGGTTCAAACTTTGATTATTTTAAATGCAAACGATTTTGTCCAAGTTCTTGTTAAATATTTATTAGAAAACTTATTGCATTTAGTAGACGAAATGGTCACGTGATTAGAATCTGTATTTTGTTTATTTAAAAACGAAAACGATTTTTAAATTTTAATTTTAATTTACTGATATTTAATTTACTGATCGTTTATTTATGAGAAAAAAAAACTTTATTTTAGAATAAAAACTATAATGAATATATATCATCAAAATATTTTGCACGTTTTAAATTAAAATAACATATGACGAATTAAATAACATTTAACTGCTATTGCCACATAATCTATTAACTCATACGCGATGAATAATTTGCATTGGAAAGAATGAAATCAAACTTTTAATCTACTTATTTCACCCTCTAAATGAAATTTTTCGAAGATGAAACCTATCCCAATCGAATTTTTAGCCCGAAAATTGGTAATACATCAATTTTCGTGAAAATCGTTAGAGCGGATTTGGAGATTGTGCAAACAAACAAACGAACAAACGAACAAACAAATATAGTGACATTGCTCGTTTAATAGTATTAGATTAGATAAATTAATTAATTTAATTAATTATCTTGTTATATTGTCTATATTAATAAAATTAAATACTAAAAGTTATTTTAATTTCTTAAATAAAATAGAATCATTTTAAGGATTTGTAAATGAAATCCTTTATAAAAAAATAATAATTTGCTGTATTTGATATTCTAACTTATTTCTGGTTAATGTATAATTTATATAACATTATTTTTTTCATTCATTAACATTAATTTTGAAACAATGAGTAAATTACTTATTACCTTCATTTCAAAGCTCAAAAATAATCACAAATGATCAGAACCGTTATAAATAATTCAACCATATAAATACAAAAAATAACTGAACAATTAAATTCAATCCTTAAACCTTCTAAATCTCATGGACGTGATGTCAAGTCCAGGCATCTCCAGTTTTTCCATCAATATACCCAAATTTTAAATTCATAAAAATACCCCATTTTACAATTTTTTTTTTAATTTAAAGGTTTGGGGTACAAGTTTCAAACTATCGCTTTGCAATTATTTGAAAATTAAAAAATAATATAAGAAAAACCATGCCCAGGAAAAAGTATTTAAACATCAAAGCAAAGAAAACGTCTTTACATTTGCAAAAATTGAGTATGGCTCAGTGGGTTTTTAATGCAATGCCTTTTATTTCTACAAGACTAACACTTTTGCACTTCTTTAAAAACTGTTGGTAAATGCACTTTTAAGTTATGTTTACTTTTATAAGCTGAATTCAGTAATTTAACGCATGTAAATGTATAATAACTTTTTAATTTATTTTGAAAAATATTAAAGATATTAAATTACAAAGGATCCAGTTTATGGACTGTGGAATCTGGTTTTACGAATTTTATGATTTACTGACCGTCATCTCGTCATCTGACCATGGTTCGAAAATACGAGGCGTCATTCTCGGGTATTTCCTTCGAGAAAGTCCCCGAACCGTCGCCAATCGCCCACTGTGCAGTTCTAGTGCGACGGTTTTTCAACCAAACCAAAAAAAAATCCCGAATATTTTCTTTTTTATAATAATGTCATGAAAAAAGTTCTTTTATTTTTATATACATCATGAAAGACGACGGAATATTATCAGGATTAATTTTAGGTAGAAATAGTAAAGCACACTTATAACAAATGAAATACAAGAGCAATTCGTTTTAACAGAGACAATTTGAAGGGATAAGGGGGAGGAAAGGGATATGTAACAAAAAATAAGTTTTGATATATTTGATCTTAAAGTTTTTATTTCGTATTTGGTTGTGTTTATATACCTCATTCATAACATTAGTATCTCTAATAAAAAGGCTTTTACAGTGCTGCTACAGCACTGTTAAAAATAGGTACTCAAAAATAAGTAACAGCCTCTATAGGCTAGCATCTGCTCTTTTTTTTTATTCATTTAGTGATTAAAATACTTAGCTTCTAAAATCCTCATAAACGGAAAGCTGAACAGAATTTTAAAATTTCAAGCCTTAGGTGCACAAATAGAGATTGAATAGTATCTATATATAAATATGCAATGATGTCCGAGCAGTGGAAAATAGTGTTTTGCGTGCCAAAAACACACACACAGACTCTTTCTTTTATTATTACACATTATCATTTTCGCCATCGAGCGTATCAGCTACAATATACATTTTTAAAATAAAATACAAATACAACGTTAAAATACGCAATAAAAATCCATCAAATCCGGACTTGTTTCGGGAGATACATCTCCCTTCATCAGCAGAAAATGCAATGTTCTTAACGCAACGTTCTAAATGGTTGGTTGGTTGGTTGGGGTTTACTGGCGCAAGGGCCAAATATGGCCAAGCTGCGCCAAACACTAGATTTTATACCAACAAGCAATGTTCTAAAAGAGGAGTTTTTATCTTACAATATACATTATTTTAGAAAAGATGTCTACAGCTAATTTAAAATACAAGAAAGCATCCAATGAAAATATTCGAAACACAAGACTTACGTGAACCGCCCACAAACCATAACGCAACACGCTTATGCGCGCCTCCGAGGAAGTTCACGCAGGAATAACGTCTCTTTTAACACAACCGCTCCTCCTGCAAGTGGCGAAGGCGCAGGCTGACAGGAAAATAATCACTTTTCCAACAGGAACGTGCACTCCCGCGGGAGAAAGTGAAAGAAGGCTTCTGTTTGGCCAACATCGAGGAATTGCAATCAAGGGTGATGATTAATTCAATCAATAACCCCGGTTTATAAGTAATGAAGCGAATGAATGAATTTGGGATAACACTTTCGCTTGTTTTTTTTCCCCTATTGTGGTTGTTATGGAGGTTATGAAAAGGATGTTTTTTCGGTTGAATCGGGTTATTTTGTTTTATCCATCAATTAAGTATCATATTTATAATATGTTAATAGAATTAGAATTGCTTTATTTCACTAATAACAATTCGAGTGGGAAATTTTACAACCAAACTAGATATAAACTTGAATATGTTTTGTTTTGCGGAAATACATAAAGATGTAATTTATAGCAGAAAAAATGATAAATTTTGAAAAATTCAAAAAAAAATCTTAATCTACTTATTTATAATAATAAAACAAAGTGTCTGTTTGTGGATCGCAAAACACCTACTTCATCTGCGTAAAAAAAGACTGAAAATTTATATATAAGTACTATTCTTCCTGAGGCCCGGATTTGTAAAATTCTATTTAGTTTCATAAATGCTTGAAACAGTTTTTAAAATATTGCAAACAGAAGGATCTAAAAATTTATTTCCCGTATATAGCTAGAACGTACCTTTGTATCTTAGTCGGTAATGCCCTATACTTTGGTGCAAAGGGTCGCGGGTATGAGTCCGGGCGGGGTCATACATTTTTTATATGTATAAGTCTTAACAGATTCGCTTCCCAGCTACACGGGGATAAACAGCTAGTTGTAACTAAAATTAAAGTAGTTCGGAAGCAAATATCATAAAAAAACAATTTTGACTCTTAGTTATTGCTTCAAAAAGCTAGTTTTCAACTATTTATATTTAAATAATAATTTCAGTATCATTAATATAGAAGTATTTTTTTTATATTTATGCCCTAAGTGTGCCCTTATGTTTAAAACCCACAACTAAATAAAGAGATACCAATGTGTACATTAACAATCATCATTACAAATCCCAATTTTCGTTTATATATATAAATATATTGGTTATATCTCTAAGACAAAAACTTATGTTGTTATATATTTAGAAAAGGTACGGTAAAAGTTTTAACAACATTATGGTCTAAAGATTTTTGTTTTGTTTTAAATAAGTTCAGGATTTGTATTTAGGGCGTATGTAATATGCGCAATGCAATGCAGTACGTTCAGCCACATCTTTATAATTAATATGTGACTATAAAATATGATTTTTTGATGATTTAAATTATATGTTACTTATATTCAGATATTTTTTTAATTAAAAGCACTTTTAAATATTTAAAAAATGATTGATATTAAAAATTATATATAAATATATTAGTTTATTCTATTGTCATTTTTAATGCATTTTTTTTAGTTCATTCGATTTGTCTTTAAAAATACATCTTTTTATGACAATAAAAAACTATAAATCAAATATTCTGGTAAGTTAGAATGAAATTTATATTATCACCAGTTCGAGGAGATTTTTGATAAAAGAAAGCCCTACATGACAAGTAAATACTAAAAAGGCCTTAAATCCATGGTGAATTGTACATAGAAAAAGCATGGTAAAGAAAATATCACTATCACCAAAATGTTATAAAAACGTTGATGCAGATAATAAATTTGGTTTTTCTTATTCCGTGTAAATTTATGCTTCTTGGACTTAAGGCATTCTTTCTTATGACGGTAGTATTATAATAAAGTCACGTCGTTAGCAAATATAATATACTATATATTCAGATTTAAATAAAATCAAAATTCAATTTGAAAGATAAAGTATTATTTTAATGAAATTATTATTTTATAATTGTTAAAAAGGCAAACGTCCGTTATTAGAAAAAACTCAAATTAAAATAATAAAATTATTGAAATTCATGTTTTTAAATGTATGTAAGAGCAAAATTAATCATCAATGTTTGCAATCCAAAGGGACATAAAGGAAAAATATATTTATAGGAGGGCTAACATTTAGTTTATAGAGCATCTAGTAATTAATTCGCAAAACGACAAATTAATTTTTGACAATAACATTTATTTATTTTAATTAGCATTTATCAACTTTTATATGAATTGATAGGGATGCACATATGTATCATTTTCAAATAAAAAATTAATTTTCAAATAAAAATTAATGTTCAAATAAAAATTCATTTTCAAATAAAAAAAAATTTCAAATAAAAATAAATTTTCAAGTAAAATTTAATTTTTAAATAAAAATTAATTTTCAAATAAAAATTAATTTTAAATTTTTTTTTTCAAATAAAATTTAATATTCAAGTAAAATTTAATATTCAAATAAAATTTAATTTTCAAATAAAAATTAAATTTCAAGGGGCATATCTTCAATGAGCACTCAGTGCAGTTAAGAAGAACTTGGCGGATAAAAACTCTAAATATCATCCTTTTGAAGACTTGGAACTGTTTAATTTTGTCTTTCAAAAGTTGTCGTAGACACTCACCCCTTGTTATTTAAAAAATTTCGTTAAATTATGGAATCAGAGGCTAAGTTTATAAATACAAACACAAGTTCTTTTAATTATTAGTTTTCCTTTAAAAATGCGTGGATATTCGCATTGATGGATTTGTTTCGATGAAAATATGTGTTAATATTTTTTTTTAATTCATATAAACTTCACTTCAAATTAAACTAACACTTCAATTAATACCTTACAAAAACTATAAATACCTGAATTATATATCCTTAAGACCCTTGGTTTAGATCCGAATTTAGATCCAATCTTGCCAGCACAAAATATTTTCTTTAAAAAAATCCTCAGACGAGCACACGCACACGAAATGACACTTCACACAAAACCGTTAAAACAAATCCCCTGTCAGCTCCACCACTCATCAGATGCATCAAAACACTCTTCGCCCGATCACGACCAGTCTCTTCGAATGTGGGAATGTGTTACGCGCGAAGCTTTAAGGAATGGCCGGCAGGTGGCGCGTGCGGACTACCGTTCCGCCCGATCGCACCCAGGGGCCAAGTCCTTCGGGCGGGCCACCCGAGTCTAGGTGCTAGCGCTAAGCCGTTTTTATTTCGGTAGATGAGTTCAGTGTTGGAGGTGTCGTTATTGATTAAGGGACAAATTGGAGCAAAACAGAGCGAGTTGGAAAAATGGAATTAGGGTTCTTTTGAAGAAAAAAAGTTTGTAAGGCGAATGTAGTTTAACTGTGTTGGGGGTAATTGAAAGGTATAATTGTTTGACGACTTCGTTTGAGTTTCGCTGAAGTGGTTTCGGTTTGATTCATTTTGATAAGTTGGTTTAAAACAATAAGATTTGCAAAAAAGCTGAAAATAAAAATTTTAATAAATTATACGCGAGATTTGCAAAATAGCGTAAAACAAAAATCGGAGGGAATTATTCACGAATTTCAAGTAATAAAACATTCAAGAGTTTTACATACCTAACTAAAATACTACAGTGGAGAAATGATGATTTAATTCATATATTTAATCGTCGCCAATAGCCCAATGTTCAGCTCTAGTGCGACGTTAATTAATCAAACCAAACTAACCCATATATTTAATATAAACTTGGAAATTACAACTTTTCAATGTTATATAACTTATATTGTAACGTAAATTCTTGCTTAACCAACTAGTTTAGCATAGAAGTACATGAGGAAGCTTACACAAAAATAGAAAAATTGTTCAGCCTGTGTGTTACTGACATTCGGTAACATATTCAACAATACAGAAGTATACAAGAACATATAAAGTAGCCTTTCCATAAAGTATGCCGTCTTTTGATTAAAATAGTTGGCAGGCTTCTATGGTTGAATATAGCACCCAAGTAAAGACTACTGTCACTTTTAACAAAAATATATTAATTTTTTTTTCATTTCAATATTAAAAAAAAAAGTTAAAACTACATGGCATATATCTTTAAGGAATACCTTTTAATTATCTTCAATAAAGTTTTATGAATATAAAACGACTCCTAAAAACAAAATTGTTGACATTATATCTGTTCCTTAAAGCCAGACAAGCCCAAGTCCAAATTAGGTGATTTTCGTTTTATTGCAGATTAAGTCTTAAAAGTTCGTTTTCTATCGAATTATACAATCAAAATGTCCTCAAATATTATTTTTAAACCTCTAGCAAAAGCTATAAAAGCCTAAGTCCAATGCTTTGCAATGGGAGTAGGATTCAGCATTATCCAAATGCGACTTAGGTTTTAATATATCTGCACCTAACCAAAGATCCGAACTATAACATGACATGTGACAGTGTGCTGTCACAAGTTGTAATTTTTATATAGGGATCTGACCTATTTTGTACTTTGTGCAATTTGGTCAGATGGCTAGACTGGCGGTCGCCGGTTTTATGACGGGGTACAATGTGAGGAGATTTTCGTTACTGAGGCATTTTTACAACCATGCCAGGATTGGCCAGGAGGGGTGACCAAGAAGGGCGGAGCGAATTCCAAGTGGTGGGTTTAGTAATTTATGTCGAATTGCAACCCCCACCCCAAGACACCACCGTGGGAAATTCAAGGTTTCCCACATCACTTTTCGACTTTGCCATTGCCCAAGAAAGACGAGCAATTTTTATTCTAACAAGTACCGTCCTCATGCGCCGAGAGGGAAAAGTCCCGAATGCCATGACACCAGACGGCAGCGCTCCCACTTCATACTAACGCCACTGAGCTTCGGAACCAGACGAGCCCCTAGAGACGGGAAAAGTCCCTGATGCCATGCTAAGAAGCAGAGCCGCTGGAGATCAACGCCACTGCAGACGGGAAAAGTCCCTGATGCCATGCTAAGAAGCAGAGCCGCTGGAGATCAACGCCACTGCGAACGGGAAAAGTCCCTGATGCCATGCTAAGAAGCAGAGCCGCTGGAGATCAACGCCACTGCGAACGGGAAAAGTCCCTGATGCCATGCTAAGAAGCAGAGCCGCTGGAGACCAACGCCACTGCGAGCCGGGAAAGTCCCTGATACCATGCTACGAGCCACTTCATGCTAACGCCACTGAGCTTCGGAACCAGACGAGCCTCTGGACAACGACAAGTCCCTGATGCCATGACACCAGACGTCAGAATCCACATTTTATGGTAACGCCCCTGGTAGCCGGTCATCTACACTCCAAACAACCAGCTAAATCACCTCAGACGGAACTCTCCCCAACCGGTACACGTGAGTCAGTAACACATTATTGCACATATCCCCCCAACCATAAGTTTTCTCCTATTTAATTCATTGTGTCAATAAAGCACCGTTTTAAAAGTAAATTATTGGTATGTATGTATTTTTTCCAAGACGGCATTATTCATAAAGATACAAAATAACACAACGCAGTCCAAAAAAAATGTACTAACCAATTTACCCCACGACATGACATTATATGCGAGCTATCTTTAATTGTTTTTACTGTAGGTTAGTTTCGTTTAAGGTGTATAAATACAATGAAAAATGAGTAAAGAAATTGAAGATGTGCGTGTAAGAACAAGACAGCTCCGGTATTAGCTTTAGATCTGTGTTTTTGCATCTATTAATAAAGGATCTTTTTCTTTATAGGAATAAGTAAAAAAGTGTAAATAAAAAAAATGGAGCCGTCCGGTTCTTGCACTCACGTTTTCAATAATATTCAGATAAAATTAAGGAAATAGTGCTATTGGTGGGAGTGGAAGGGGCAGAAAACTTTTAGTTAGCTAAATGTAAAAAAAAATAGGATTATCGAATTTATTCAATGACTTTCGGAAAATAATAAATTTGCAGTTAAGCACTTGGTCACAGTTCAGTACTTGACATAATTCTGTAACTCAAAACCAAGATCATATTCAATGTCATGGACTCTAAAACAATAGCGTGCCCAGAGTCCATGTTGCCGACAACCAAAAACGCTATTACATGGGATTTTTATGCGTGAATAATTCTTACACGCAATTCTGTGATCTTGGTGATATTGTCAGCCAGAGATTCTGTGATCCTTTCAGTTAGAAAAGGATGTCAAAGTCATCGTGGTTTTTAAGAGACCATGTTTTGTTTCATCGCATAAAATATGGGATCAAGTTATTCGAAAACGATGATGAAAGACAAGTTAAACAAAGTTAAAAATTTTAATAAATTACGGAATTTTTGAATTATTTCCATAGTGACTTTACATTGAATAGGTCTCTGTTATATTTTTTCCTAATTTTAAATTTTAAATTTGCAGCTAGATATTCGCCTTGTGTACTAAAACACTAGACCAGAGTATAATTACATTTGTGAATGCAGTCTCAAATTGAGGTTATAGTATTTCAATATTTACTTAATAATTTCATTTTTCTTTGTATTTGATTCAAAACCGGAAGTCGAATGAATTAAATTATCTTATTTTTAGATACTTAAGTAAAAACCCTAAAAATGTAAACATGCTAAATAGTATTTAGAAGCAAATAAATAAAAATAAATTTTTAAAATAGAAAATTCAAGGGTTATTTTTAGCATGTAAAGATTTAAAGTGTTACTTTTAAACATTAACATTCACTCTATTGTAATAAAGTACGTAAATTTACTCAACAAATTCAAAGATTAATAATTCTTACATACCATTTTTCGGATAAGACTTTAGTGACGAATCATCCAATTTGAAATCTATCATTCATGAATTTTACTACACGTTAAAATTTTGATTATAAAAACAATCTTAACAATATGAATTGATGTAAAATAAAAAAATCTATTCGTCACATACATTCTTTTTTAAAATGGAAATTTAAAATCAATTTTAAAAGTTCGATAAAAATATTGCTCTTTCAATATAGATGCCATTATGTTAAAAACAAAAGAATATCGTTTGCAGATAAAAACATCATTATAAAAGTAAAAGTCAAAATATTCTTTTTAAATTAAATAACAAAATATATTGAAACGTAACTTTTACGAAAACGTTTGAAAATTAGAATATATATTTAATTTTTTTAATCTATCTTAAATAAGATACATATACATTTTTTTTTTTAATGTAATGGAAATAAAACATCCAAACTCCATATTTTAAAATATTTACGATTCGAATTCTAACTTAAATCGAATTAAGATAAAATTATCGATATCAAGCGATATATTCTTCAATCTTCATGCCTAATACCTATAGTTATATTCTTAGATACAAGTAAATTTATTCTATGTTGGATTTTCGAATATAGAACTAGTTTTTATTCTTTTTCTTTCAAACAGACCGAATAAATTTTACGCTTGATTAATTCGGATCTCTTGTTGTGTTACACGTAAATTTTCTTCATGCTTTGCGAAATACGATAATTCGGATATTTAGAAGAAAAAAAAGGAGGTTTCAGGTAAGTTGCAATTGCGTTTGTTTTTATATCTGAGATTAGATTTTCGATTTTCTTAAGACTATACCAGGAACTATAATAAAAATTCTTAACCCTCAAGCAACATATCATATGTCTCAATAAATACTTTATGATAGTGTTTTTAGTTATTGGAAAACAGCCTATATAAATAAACATTATAAGATTGTATCGTTACATTTTTCTTCTATCTTAAATAACTATCGCATTTTGGTAAGGATATCACATTTATTATGCTTAGAGAATTTCCAAAACGTAGTAGTACGTATGTCATTGACTATGGACTGTCAGCTTTGAACTTTATCACTGACTATATCGTTTTGCAACTATAGATAGCTACAAATCAGCTGTCTATACAAATCCATGTTATGCCATTATTGTAGTTATCAATTTATAGTACTCACGGTTAGAAATAATTCTGTTGTAAATTTTGAGAAATGTTTCAATCCCATATTCGTTAGTTGCATCATCAAAATTATATTCCGCAATTTGACTGTTGCGGGTGCTTAAAGTAAATTTAAATTTACGAACACACACAAACATAAGTTAGGAGAAGCAGTATATATCCAAAACTAAAACCAGACCACAATTGTCAAAATTACCATATAATTTTCGATACAAGTACATAAGAATTGTATTGGTCATTTCAAATGACTAAAGAGCTAACTCTCGGGGTCGAGCGATTGCTTTAGCTTGACTTTTAAATGTCACTATGCATTGGAACGATCTAGGCTCGATTGCGGGCATTCATGAAGCAAAGTGCTATGTAGGTGATTCATCTAGAACAAGACCATACACACCACAATGTTCACACCGATCAGCTTCTCTTTATCCAAATTATATAAATATACATATATATATATATAGAGAGAGAGAGAGAGAGAAAATTTTTAAGAAAAATTGGACATTGTCCAAAAATCACCAAATTTTGAGTTATGCAGTTATACTCCCCAATTACTTAAAAATAATTACATTTCCAAGAGAAAATAATTAAATGTCATGCATAGATGAGATCAAATATCACTGAGCCAAATTAATAATAAACACTGAAGCGAGGACTAAGCTTTTGCGACCATTCTACATCACGTTGAGAGAAGGTAGAACAAATAGTAATTCCGCATAGGTTTGATTAGATTTAAAAACGTATTTATGGCTTTCAAAAATACATGAAATGTATGTCACTAAATGTGTTGGCATACTTATTTTATGACTTACAAGACAAAGAAGACAAAAGGTATCGAAAAAAACCAGTTTTAAATCTTTATGTGACGTCACATGAGACTCCCGCAAAGGGAAGGAAGAATGTTTTCTCAACCTTTCTTCCGAACAGTATGCATGCGAGCGGCACGGCAAAGTACATTGTCGCTCAATGGGAGTACTCGCTGCAGTATTTATTATTATTTTAGCTCAGTGGTGTAGATAAGTACTTTGTTTAAAGCCAATGTTAATAAATTATTAAACCTATATCAAGTAAATGGTGTGCATAATCCAAATGGCGGATATTAACCCTTTTTCTAGCAAGGTACATATATACTTAGTGGTCACAAATTGTCGGGGATGGTCATTGTTTGACTGTATCACATTTAGCTGTATTGGCATAATAAAACATTATGTTTACCCAACTAATTTGCTTATATTTTAAATAAGTCGCTTAGCATTTGTATCAACAAATAAAGTAGTTAAAACATGACAAAATAAATATTAAGAATCGTTAAACAGCCAAACAATGACTATCGCCCAACAATTGGTGATGACCATTTATATTATTGGTGATGACTTTTTATAACAACACCTCAACTGATTTCTAGTGCGGCATTTAAGTAGACTAGAACGGCGTCTTTTCTACGATTCCAGGGCATTCGCAACCTAAACTGCAATCATAAAATCAAAACTTTCAATACCGGCACAACAACAAGGCTTATATCCAATCATTCGCACAACGGCCTTCATTTCCACCCAATTTCATTCCCCACTCTCTCAAGGTGAGAAGCGAAGATCTCCGTTCCACATCTACAGGTAAAAGATGGCCCCGGTGGAGACTGATCTCCAAAAAGTGTAACTGGACCAAGGCATCTGTCAAGCACTTTTCCTTGAAGAAAACGTTGAAGCATTAGAGGAAAAAGGGTCGGGATGTGCAGTGTAACTTTCCTTACATGGCGGGGGGTCAAATTCGAGATATAAATCAGACCTTGTTTTTTTGAGTACACAATATTTTTAAGTATTCTAGGTGAATATTCAGCTGGATTGAATTCCTCTGGGGATATTTGTAGCTGCAAATAACCTCTTTTAACGAGGGTAGAATTGTAAAGCGTGTGTATATGGGATAGGAGGAGGTTGACATTCAGCTTATTTTATATTTTTCAATTTAAAACTGTAAGTGCTATAAAATACAACGATTAAATTTCCATTTGGGATTGTAGTACTACGTTTAACAACTACGTTGCTATAATAATTAAATACTTTCACTTGGTGTTAAAAATATTTAATAATGCGAAATTAGTTAAGCGGAAATTTGTTAGAGTTTATTAATTGTAACAGCGAGTGACATTATTAGGTTTACTTTAAAATCAAACGACAAAAAGGCAGATTTTACTTTAAAATCATTTCTTAAAATTTCAACTCATACCTTGGTACACAGTTTTTCAAACAGCAACTGGTATGCAAAATTGTTCATGGGTGACATTCTGACATCTATTGACATAAGTAGTATATACAAGGAATCTCGTGAAGATACCATAAACTTTGCAGTGAAAATCCTTGCTCGCAGTACATGCAAACAAAAAAAATGTAGAGGTGTTTTTTTTAATATTTTTCCTGTACTTCAAATAAACATTAAGCAAACGTTCTTGATTTGTCAAGTTAATGTGTTCTTTACGCAACGAGAGCCATGATGTGAGAAAGTTATGATAAAAACATGTTATGATGAAGTTACAAGGATAAGAGAATTTTATTATAAAGGTATCATATATGGTATTTATATGAAAACTAGTTTTATAGAAACAAAAGAGGGTTTAACATTTTTTTTAAGTTACTGAAATTAAAAAGAGAAATTAATCGTTATACTTATTTTCACCAGTGTGTCTCAATTACGAAAATAACTCGGTACATTTTAAGACGGGTGTTATTTTTATGTAAAGCTATGCTTCTAACTTCATTTATACGTATTATAAAAGATAAATTCATAAAAAAGTTATCTACTTTAAATTTAAAATGAATTATGTTATCGATTTTTTGTTTAAAAATACAACCTTCACACATAACAATTTCAAAACCTCCAGAGCATTTTTTTAAATTATTAATTTTAAAAACAATGATTTTTCACTCATCTTTCCACGGTTGAACTCTATTCATTAATATCCCCCCTCAATTGTAACAACTGCGTTTAATCCTATAATGCCTTTAAAAAAAAAAATCGCACGCCGTGAGAAAACCCATCGCTCAAACAGCCCCCATTCGACGACACAACACATCCCTCTGATGAAGATGAGAAAGACGCGTCAACCCTCTTCAGAAAACCTTATCGGATATCTTGAAGTCAAGCGATAAGGAAACTCCAGTGGTTAAGGATTATGCCAACGACTTTTGAAACATTGAAAAACTTCGGGTCGTCTCACTGAGGAGTCCTCACACGAAAGCGTCCCTGTTTTGAATGGGTAATATCTCCGTATCTATTTCTGTTTTGAGTTGAAACACTTTAAAAAGTGGAAAAAATACTTTTGATTTTTATCGGGACGATGTGAAATGGGCTTGTTGTTTGAGGAAAGGGGCATTATGTATTTTACTGGAGGGTGACAGGATAATTTGTTTCTTCTTGTCAGCCTCTTGTAACAGTTACAGTGTGTAAGGGGGTCATTGGGCTGCGAATTGTAATTTATAGTAAAGGTTACAGTTTTTTGAGATCATCAGCAGTTCTGCTCAAGAAATTTCAACTTGACATGTATAATTAAACTCGCCTTTCTAAATATGAAGAGTTTTAACAGCTGGATACTAATGATAATTGTGGCTCGTTTTCAGAGATACGAATGGGTAACGTTATTTAAATTTCACTAGTTAATTTTCTAGTGGCTTAAAGAACAATAGGAAAGAAATGTAGTATTCCTTTTAACAAGCGCATACTGTTTAAAACATAATAAAACAAATAAAATTTAATTTTAAAATGTAAAACAAAAAAAATACATATTAGTCGAATTGATAACCTCTTTCCTTGGCGCATGATTTGGCGGTCTTAATTGAAAGTTTCTGGCGGTTTTATTTTAAAGTTTTGATTGGCGCGCTGTTCAGTCGGTTATAAATGGTTTTTAACAAACTTAACCCTTTGTACTCCGATGTCGCCTCTCAGGCTCCAACATAACGACCAGTTCATTTTGTTTCCATGTTCTTTAAAATAAACGAGAACAGCATGATCTTGTGTCTAGAACATCAATCTTTTTTTCAACTTGTTCTCTTGCAAATACAAAACAGATCAGGATTTTTTTCCTTTTATGAGTATAAAAAAATATGTGGAAAAGAACGTAAAGAGAAATAACTGTTCCATAGAAAGAACACAAATCGCAAAATGTTCTTATAAAAATTTTCATGAAAAATAATTTTTTACAAAAATTATAATTAATCTTTGTTTTAAACAATTTTCTTTAAGTATATATTTGTTTAACGATGGATAATTATTAATTTAACCTTAACCAACAAGAAAAGTATTGCAGAAACGTTTTAATAATGATATATTTCAATTGAAATAAAGTTTCAAACAAAAAGGAAAAAAATGTCCCCTTGTTACAAAATTAATAAAGAAACTATATATTAAATTGTAACCATCTATAACAAACATTTTGTAAGTAACAAATGATAGTTCAAACTTCATATAATTTATATTCAAAAAATCAAATGCGATTGAACGAAACACTCATTCAAATAAATGGACCATTTAACCAAATAACAACTTACAAAGAAATGCAAAGTTTAAGATTAAATAAGCATTCTCATGAAATAACAGGAACTAAACGGACTTAAAAGTTTTTAAATATAAATTAATGCGGAAATGAAAATATTTCGCGAATAAATTTTACTCAATCATAGTAATTATATTACTATAACTGCAGGAAAATACAGATGTCTCAATAGTTTCTACATGGATGGTGTTCTTTAAAATTTTAAGATTAAATAACTCAAAAGGATCTATTAAAAAAATAGATCAATTCTTTTTGTCGCAAATGTCAAGAGAAATATGTAAACTGTTTATTCACCGTTTCAAAATGGAAGGAAAATATCTGGATATTAAGAGTAGAACTGAGCCTAAGGAAATCGGAATTCCTACAAAAAAAATGGTAAAATTGTCCGTATCTGATGACACCAGGTGGAACGGAATAAATCCATTCCAAAGGAAAAGGATTGTTTTTGATGTATTTGCAATGAGATACGAATCGGAAATCGAACATTTTATAGGGACATCGCGCTCTTTGAATATCTTTTAGAGAATAAGATAGGTTTAAACTTGAAAGTTAGTGTGCAAGACCCACAAGTTAAGGTGGATCTTCAACAAAAACGATCATTTACTATAGTTTGGCTTTGGCGAAATGGCGTCTGTGACGTCACATTTTTACATGGTTTAGAAAAGCTGATTGGTCAACTTGCTTAAACTCGCATGTTGATTGGTTAAAATCAGATGTGAGAGTAGTCATCCAATCGCCAATTAATCGGAGAAGACTGAATCAGACCCAAAGCGCTATCAAACGGCAGTAGGTAGAAAAACCAGAGAGTATGAGAAAAACAAATATAACTAGGTAATAATACCTTAATATTAATATTCAACAGAAAACGAATGTACTTGTATAGCTGTTATTAAATAGTTTAGTGAATCAAGCCATGTATGAAACTGAGGCTCAATCATAGGTCTTATTCAATTACACTCAAGTATTGAAGACTTTTGAATATTTTTTTACTGTTAAATGATAATCCTCTGAATTCTGAAAAAATAATTCATGAACATGCGTGATTTAAGCTTAATATTTAAGTTAAATATCAAATTTTAATTCTTTAAATTAAAACTTGTTTTTAAGATAATACAAATGTGTTTCTATGGACTGAATTTTTCAACCAAATTTTCGACGCACATTTAAAAAGAAAACTATTTAAATTTACGAAAAAGTAAATAAATTAAATTACAAATGCACGTCCACATTTAAATTCTTAATGCGGATAAAAACCTATTCCTTAATTCCTACAAAATAAAAGTGTTAAATAATTTTCTGTTTCCATGCACACTGACACTTAGAGCTCTTCCGTGAAGCTCAAAAGAAATAATCTATAATAATAATAAAAGAAGGTGTGTGTTTTTGTGACACTCAAAACCTTTCACTGCTTGGACGTGTCTGAAAACTAATATATAAATATTATGCAACCCCTAATTGGAAACAGAGGCTTGGGATTTTAAAACTCCGTTTAGTTTTCCCGTTTAGAACGGTTTTAGAAGCCAAGTTTTAAATGTCCACTCATAAAGGAATGGTATGTACATTGTTATAAAATCATAATATTGACGACAATGAAATACTTTATAAAATAATCTTTCTAAAACAATAGAAAACCGACTTTAAGAAAATGTGCTAAAAAGTAAAAAATATTTTTTAATTTTACGAACGAGTTGAAAAAATTGAATTATTTAATATCAATTTCATACTTCTTAAAACTTTTTTAAATCGGCGCCAAAATTTAGGCATGATTTTTGTAAATTGGTACCAACTTCAAAAAGTTCAAATAAGTATAAAATTGGTATTAAATAATTAAATTTTTTCAACTCGTTCGTAAAATTAAAAATTATTTTTTACTTTTTAGCGCATTTTCTTAAAATCGGTTTGCCTTTCTTTTAGAAAGATTATTTTATTTTTCGCTTTTTAGTTTTTAATTTAGCGGGGGGCTACGCCCCTGCTCTTATTCACCAAGAAATTCAAGTAACAAACATTTTGTGCTTACATTGTGTCTCAACAATGTATATCGTAAAACAATCCCTATCCATGGCAATAAATGCTGGGTAATACATAATAGACGAAGTGGTAACCTCTCGACTTGACGCACGTTGGCGGTTTTAATTTTAAGTTTCTGGCGGTTTTATTTTGGAGTTTTGGTGGGCGCGCTGGGCAGTCGGTTAAAAATAAATTAATATACATTTATTGCTTTAGACAATTGAAAATCGGCAATCAAAAATTGCTTTGGCGAAATAACTCTTTGTGACAATTATACTTCAACGGAAAAAGCTAACATTCGGAGATGTAACTGAAGGTGTATGAAAAATAGACCAGTTATTTTGCATTCGATAAAATAAAAGAGAAGAAATAAAGGGGGAAAATGAACAGATGGAGTACATTTTTTTTAACACGTATGAAAGCGCGGGTAACAGCTGCTCGTATTTTATAAATTGCTACTATGATGCCTTTCAAAGTACACTCATTTCTACAGTTACTCAAATCTAAAAGTCGAACTCGCCAACTCACCGTTAAAAAAAAAACATAATGCAAATTAATCCCATTAACCTTTCGATCGCCAACTCACGGAGCTTAAAAAGGTGTGGAATGCGTCACATCGAACACCTCAACTCTTCAAAAAATATTGCTCTAAATGTTCATCTTCAAATTCCTCAGCATTAGTAGAAGAATAAACCCCTGAATATCTCTGCAAGCGGAAGCAGTTAACGGTTTTTCAGACCTGCTTCCTGAAATCCAGGGATCTGCAAATTTGCGCCCTGTTGGCGACTAAAGTATTCCATGACCTTTGAGTTCAAGGCTTCCAAGGCCGAGAAATTAAATCCCTACCACTGAGCAATTCGAAGTGATGGTGGGGTGCCCTTACCTTGCATTTATCGGCTTAAGATTCAAATGAAAGAATTAACAGTTAGATGTTTGGCCCTTTAAAGGAAACGTTTTTTATGGTAAATCATAACCTTCATAAAGGGTGGGGAATGAATGGGTGTTTTTACTTGTTTTGTATACATCGGATAAACTGGATGAAATTATGCATAGGTCAAATGATATATCTTACCGGAAGAAAAAATATTTGGACACAGCAAATGAAGTATTAAAATAACTAAATGACAGTCAAAAGCTACCATGCTTTTATAGGTATCCGCATGTAATAATCGTTTCTGCGACCTGTTAGTAGATAAATACAGACTCTAATCTTTTATATAATTTACTTTTTAAAATATGACTATTATTAAATAATTCTTTAAAAAAATAGTAGTATACCATATGCAGCATTTAAGTTATTGATTAAATATATTATTTATTAAATGTATTATTTTCCGTATCGCTAAAAAAAAGTTGTATTCCCGAAATTTACAAATTTTCAAAATTTGCGAAACTTATTTCGAAACAGCCTATATTATTTATAGTAATGCCAAAATAATTTGTATAAAATTAAGAAAAGTGGAACTCCAATTATCCGGATCAATTGGGACCAGATCCCATCCGGATAATCGAATATCCGGATAATTGAATAATTCACACAAAAAAATATATTTCTTATTAAAAGCGAATTTTGTTTGTATGTAATGCAATTTAATCCATAATAAAAAAATATATCATTCGCCGATAAGAAACTTTAAAATGTGGATTTTGCTGATTTCTTTATTTTCTCAAAGTGATCCGGGTCCGGATAATTGGCAATCCGCTTCTTTTGATCCGGATAACTGGAATTTCGGATAATTGGAGTACTACTATAGTCTCCACATCAAAATTTTACATTAAATTTCACTATTTCGTACTAGCTCCACTGACATTTACCAATTTAATATCACAACTACCATCAGCAATTTTGCAAAGTAGTCTGAAAGTTTTTAAAGCATCTCTAAAATAAATATTGTCTGAAAAATAACCGAAATAACATATTATTAATTTATTATACAAAAATGTTCATAAGGATTCTTTCCACTATTTACGATTGCTTATGCAGTACACAATTTAAAAAAACTTTAAGTGCGTTTTCATACGTGCAAACATTTAAAACTTATTTCCTAACTTTCTTCGCCCCAAAGAAAATAGCTTATATTTTTAAAATACAAATACAACGTTAAAATACGCAATAAAAATCCATCAAATCTGGACATGTTTCGGGAGATACTTCTCCCTTCATCAGCAGAGAATGAAAAAGTATCTTCATTCTCTGCTGATGAAGGGAGAAGTATCTCCCGAAACATGTCCAGATTTGAAGGATTTTTATTGCGTATTTTAACGTTGTATTTGTATTTTAAAATTCTATAACGCAATGTTTCTATAAGACGAGTTTTTATCTTAAAATATTTTATAATTAACACGTAAGCCATCAGTTAAGGGATATCAAAATATTTTTTTAAAAAATACAATATACAAAAAAATCCAAATAGCTGTGACATCACAAACGGCACAATTTACACTAAACCAATTGCCCAATTTGCAATAAGATAAAAAAGTGTAAAAAAAATTACTTACAATTTTAGAGATAATTCTCATGTCTCTTGTTCGGATACAAATATTCAAGTATCAGAAAGAGAAAAAATCGAAGGCACTCTAACATACGGAGTTTCGCACGCCCTTTCCTGGGATATAGTCTACAGCCACAATCTCTCATGCTCATAAAAGCAGTTTACTCGTCAATTGCTTTCAAGAATTAGATACATTTCAAGGTTGCGATGAAACATGCAGTAAAATACGTTTACGCTCCACAGTCTCTAGAACGGCATGAAATATTGCTGTCAATTATGATATTCGGAGCCACAAGCGGTCTTCCCACAATCTGTTATATATCCCTCAAAAATTCATTAGAGCTTGACAGGATTAATTTTTTGTTAAATTTTGCTAAAAGGAAGATGATTTTCTACCGTTCTAACTGTCATGGAACTTGATGTGAGTTGCAGAATCACGTATTCTTCAACAATGCGACAAACTCAAATAAATACGGAAATGTCATATATTTTACAAATATAAGTAAACTCTTTTTTTGATTTTTAGGAAATATTTTAAGTAACTTTTTTTGAAAGTGTATTTAGTTTTGTGTTTTCTTGAGGAGTACTACAAAACGTAATTCTACTCTATAAAAAAGGTACTTGAAAATGAGTACCTGAACATACTCTTTTACTCTTTGAGTACAATTGCATCGTAAATGAGCGATGACGCATTCAAATTTAAGTAACCGTACTTTCTTAAACATGAGTAATGTGATTTAATATTGCCAAGTTCAGCTTCTGTTCAAACAATTTTAACAAAACGACCTGACAAATTTAAAATAGTTGTTTGGAAGATGGTTTTCCACGCATTTGATGTCGATTGCTTACATGGAAACTTAGTTATTACAACTCAATTCTTCTTTGCAAACCTTTTTAATATTCCTTCTGTTCACACATTTTCGGCACTGAAGTCTTCAGTTGTCTACATTATTTTCCAATCACCCAATGTGTTTATACGATGAACTCCAATAACATAATAGTTAACAGTTTTGCCGTTACTGAAAACGTTTATAATATTTTCGAAATTTGTGTAATTATAGTTTTTTTTTGTTTTTATTAAGTCTTCGGGCTTTATTTAAATGTGGGAAAGTTTCAATTGAAAGATTATTTTAGAATTTTGTTTATTTTGTGAGTGGCCAGTAGTTGTCAACTCAAAGTGTTTTTATACAACGTTTATTTCCATTCGAAGGTATCATATTTGACACTATTTTATTCTATACTTTTGACCACAGTGGATGTTTACTATACAAGTATCAGATTTATTTAGGCGTGTAAGTAGAATTAAATTTGTGACTTGAAACAAGAATGATCAATGTCATAAATGACAATTTTGTGAAAAATGGCTTCGAAATTTGAAGCCCAGCCTTGCCGCAATGTTACAAAAATCACGAAATTGTTTGATTCGAAGGAATAAAAAAAACGACATTTGTTTCTATTTCATTTAGAAGTTTATAATTGATATTTCCGAAATGGTTTTTAAAACAAAATCAATAAAATTGACATTGGTTGTTCTTGTTTCAATACACAGAAACACGGTTAGAATCGTAATGTATTGAAGCAGCTAGTTAAAAGTTTATTTTTCAATATTTCAGATGAATACTTTCAGTTATTAATTTCTAATCTTTACCTAAATCCTTTCTACTTGGTGTTTTGATATTTGATGCGCTTATTCAATAATTTTGCTGTCTTTAAACCTTTCTAATTCAGTAATTTTATTGTAATCAGCAGGGCCTGATTAATAAAAGAAAAACACGCCTTTAAATAGAGACCTCATTGCTCTCAAATAGACACTAGAACATCAAATTAAGAACCTGAATGGCATTAAAATGCAACACATTATATATAATATAATAAAGTATATTAACTAAGTATTCCTAATATTCTGTATGTTTTGATCCTTTTCCAATATTCGAACAAATTTAACACAAGTTGTAAATTTTTTTTACTAAAGTTTGCAATGCAATGTTTTAAAGTAAATTTAGTAGCAATGTATGTTAGGGGGTGTTAAATACTCTTATATAAAATGTGTGATTTGGGGTCCCCTCAAAATAAATAAAGTATAAGCCAGTGCCTCAAGGGCCTATTAGGTAATTAGTACAGGTTCAAATTTAATACCACTACAGGTTCAAAAATTATAATAATAATTAATCAGGTTCAAATTTATTAACATGTCCAAGTACCCTAGTACCCTATATGTTCTCAGTAACAAAATGTATCCAATATAACTGGAGAGTAGACTTGTTCAACGTCCAAATCTACACAGTGGACTCCAAAGGGTTTTAAAAAAAGTTTTTATTGCTTTAAAAAAATGCCAGCATGTCCGTTGCAATGCTCTTTGTTGACCAATATGTCCTGGACATTTTTAAAACACATTGTCCTGACTAGAGACAACAATAATTTCCCAAACCGTTCAACTTGGTAGGAGTGGGAAGGGGGGGGGGGGGTCCTCAGTTCATTTCTCAGCGTGAACGGAGGCGATTTCCGTGCAATTAGACTGCTCACAGAGTCGTCTGAACGTGACCCGTTCGTGGACGCCGCGTGGGGTCGCAACGCTCAATTGCAGCTTTCTGCTCACCGGTGAACATCTGAAAGACTCTGCCTTCAAACTGACTTAATGGGTGATTCTCATTCAGTTCCAATGTAATGAAGCGCCCGACGGAAGGAAACGTATCACAGTTGAGGAAAAGTAAAGCTTCCTGTAATGTTTAACACAACTGTTTAAAAAATATCAATTTTATGTTATACTATTTAATCGGAATGTGAGTTCTCCCAGAAGAGACATTTCCATAGAAAACATTGTTAGGCCATCGGGATAATCAGGGCCGTCCTTAGCATATGCGGGGCCAATTTCAAAATTAACCGAAGGTCCCCTTTAGTTTGCAATGTTGATCCCCAATATAATTTATTAAGTTCCTTCTCCCTTACTTCCCTATTTTATGAATTACGTTTATGGAACACAATACCTTAAAAAAACTTTTCCATCTAAATATTCCTTTTAAAAATGATGGAATAATTTTGATAAGTTAATAATAATTTTAATATGGAAGAAACTAGTCTAAATATCATTTGGGACAAAAACTTGTATATTGCCGTAAATAAAGTATATACCATATAAAAAATAAATAAAAAAATTCATTTCTCTCCCTATAAAACTTTTTTTTTTCAGAAAAATGCGAGGCCAGTTTAAAGCACGGATCCCCGTGCGGTGGAACTCGTTGCACGCCCTTAAGGGCGGTCCTGGTGTTTATAAGGTGGGTATAAAACTTTACTTGGACTGTCCAATTTCTCAATATAAAATTATACTTATTTTTAATAAGTATAAAATATTATTATTTATTATGACTAAATATCGTATTATCAGCAGGATAACATAACAATGCCAAGTTTCAAATCGATATGACATTTGGAAGGAAAAGAAAATTTTGATAACACGACAGCAGAATGAGTTACAAGAAATGATCAATTATAAAAAAAAAATTCTATTTTTCAAAATAATAAACAGTCAAAGAGTTTACACTTATGTAGATTAAAGGAACGAAACATGTTCCCGCGGTTTTCTTCTGCTGCGGTTGTGCTTTGCCTTTGAGACACTGGATTGGTTGGTTGGTTGATTGAATTAATCCATCAACTAATCCCCGTCTCAAAGTAAAACCGCAAACGTCAGATGAGAAAACCACGAGGACTTTTATAATTGATCATTTCTTGTAACTCATTCTGCTGTCGCGTTATCAAATCATTTTCCCTCCCTTCCAAATGTCATATTGAGTTGAATCTTGGCAATGTTATGTTATCCTGCTGATAATACGATATTTAGTCATAATAAATATTAATTATTAATATTAATAAATTGTTATAATCTGCTCAGGCCTGCCCAAATAACTTCTGTCAAAATCTATTGATAGCCCCTTATCCTTTCATAAGATATTCTACTCACAGGCAAAGGGTTATAAACTTATTTTAGAACCCATGAGACTGAGAATAGGCAGTGAAATCCCGACATCAAAATTTTCACCTGAAAGCAATACTCTCATCACCCTAATCCCATACAGTAACATTCCACGTACGAAAAATTGAAAGGCGTACTCCTAAACAAAAAATTTACTCACATCCTTCCGGACTGCGTCAGCAAACAACCCTGTGACACACCGACTAAAATTTCGGCAAGGAAAAACCCATTATGCAATCCGGTACTTGAACTTTCACCAGGCAACTGAATTCGTGACGTCACCCACACACACAGGGGGATTAACTCCACAGAGACACGACAGATTCGATAAACCTTCTAAATAAAGCGACCGACCCCCATTGTCCGTCTGCACGGTCAACCCAATCTTCACAGCACTGACACACAGCGTTGTTTATGGTTCGATTCCGCAGCCAGTCACGGAAGAATGTGGTCCGTCCCATTGTACGGTTCAACCACCTTGACCATGGTGCGACACCATGTTTTTTTATATATATATATATATATATATATATATATATAGGAGTTGTGTTGTGGACGACTATAAATGTGTCTGAGGTCCCTGATGTTGTGATTCCATTGAAAAGGGGGGGGGGGGGGGGGGAGAGTTATGGTTTTTTAGTTGGCGAGGTTCCGGCTGCGCGGTTTCTTTGGGTGGGTGTTCAATGGGGATGGTGTGTTGTTTGGAATTGAGTTATGAAACCGTGTCATTGGATGGGGCGGTGTTTTGTTGGGGGGTTATTCGTGCAGTTTCGCGGTGTCTGTGTGGGATTTGGTGTTAGGGGAGATAAAAGTGGTCTTTCATGCATACTGAATTTTTAATAAAATTTTTTGAAATGGGCTGGAAATGGATTGTTCTATTAAATGGGACTAGAATGGAATATTAACTGTAGGTTACAGGCGTGAATTAGGGGTTGAAATTAGTATCAGGACTGTGCAGAGAACGACGGTATGGGTCCGGATCAAATCCAGATTGCAGGTCGGCATTCAAAAAAAAATATTAAGTATTTTTAATTAGTAAAATAAAAACGTTTCATACAAAAAAATTGCGTTATGAATATTAAAAAGAGAAACAAAGTAAAATACGCCTGCGTATTTCATATTTAGTATAGTTATTCTATAACTATACTTTTTATGTGTTGATTGGATAAAGCGTAAAACTTGACAAATAGAAAAAAAAATCAATTATTGTGCAAAACTCTATTTTTTCCGTTTAAATTATGCTTCTCCATTTGGTAAATTTATTATAAATTAACGAAAAAAAATTAATTTATGTTAACAAAATAAATGCAAACTTAACTTAATTTAACAAAATAAATGTAAACTTAACTTAATTTAACAAAATAAATTTAAACTTAACTTAATTTAACTAAATAAATTTGAACTTAATTTAATAAATTTGAACTTATAACAAATTTAATTTAATAAAGCGATTTATATACACTTATAAAAATTCATTTTATGCATAATCTTAGTCAACCTAAAGATATGCAAAGGATATATGGAATAAAAAAGTTATTTAAAATTTCGATTTGAATTTTAAAAAAATAAATAATAAAGATTGTAACGTAAGAAATGGTTGAGTACGCAATTTGATACTACTTTTTTAATTTCTTCATGACTTGTAGTGGTGCCATCTGCCGACTCAAAACTAGACAAAAAATGTCGTCGAAATTGTTTTTGTAAACGTTTGTTTTACCTACAAATTTTTTTTTATCTACATGATAAGGAAACACCGAAATGAATTTATAAAAATATTTTAAGGATAATATATATTATGAATTTATTATTAAAATAACTATTTAATACAATCAAACTCCGTAAAAACGAACTTCGTGGTATTGTAAAAAAAATCATATTAATCGAAGTTCGTATTGGACAAATTTAGAATAAAAAAACATTTTTGGAATAAAAAAAAATATTTTTTGACTGTTAGTATTTTTTACTGTAGTTTAAACGATGCAATTTCTTGATTATAGATTCATTACACTTGAATTAATTATATATATATACATAGTATTAATATTATTTTTAAGTTTATTACCATTGATTTTTTTGTATTTAAAAATAAAATATACGTTAAACTAGCACACGCTATGATCCTACAATATAATATATAAGCTTGGATGGTAATTAAAAAAAATAGTAATAACGAAATGAACTGTTTAAATTATTTTTTAAAAATTTGTGATAATTTAACTAGCAGTAAACTAGTTGGTCAGATTTTCTTTAAAAAAAACCCAAAATTTCGAAGTCTTACGGTAGGCTTGCTATGTTAATACAGAAAGGCATACAAAAACAAAATTCGTGCAGACTATTTATTATGCGGCGTACATTAATTTGATATATATACTAATTAAAAAGGTTACGAAAAAAAGTAATTTTTATATATTTTTAAAAAATATCCAAATAATCGTAGCTGTAGGGCAGTTTATTCTAGTTTTCAACTTGTTTATAACATTTTGTTTTGTTCAGTACTGTCCTAGTGTTGAGTTTGCGCCATTTAATTTCGAACTAACATTTTGAAAGAATACCATCTCACTACAAGATTTCAACACTGTTTCAATTTGAAGTGTAAAAATATGTTGACTAATTTATTTATATTTTACAAAACGTAAATTATATACAAAAAAAATTAAAAATTATTACAATTATACCGTTTAATAAGGAGTTTATGTTAAAACTTCATATGTCAGTTGAAAGAAATTTTATGTACGTAAATTTTATTTTCTAGTGGGAGAAAAAGTCAACAGCTTTTTGTATTCCTATTATTTAATTTTTCATTATATAAGGAAGTGTAGGAAGTTTTTACAAATGTGATAAAAAAACATAATGGATTTATCACATACGAGAAAGTAGTGCCAAAGCAAGGCGCCATACTCCACTCACGAAAACCTAAGGACAAAACCCGTAAATTGTAGTGCTGCCATCTATGGGGGAAAATACAAACTAAGAAGTTCAACATACCTCCAGCAGATGGCAGCACAATCAACCTCGTCTCGGAGGAAAAAGTTAAACAAACCAAATAGTGTAATAAAAGCGGAAATTATTTAATAAACAGATTTAAATGTTTTAATAATTTTCTATAGCAGAGTGTATTTGAACAAATAATACGAATAAAATATTAAAACGTAATGGAAACATAAACGATATTTAACTAAAATCGAAATGTCTCAATATGTGAAACAAAATTTCAAGTCAAAATTGAACAAATATGTATATCAGAAAAAAAGAAAAAAGAATTGATTAAATCAGATATGTCCGTACCCTCAGATAATAAAACATCGAGACCGATTAAATAAATCTATTTCAGAATGTTCGATACACTGTAGAAGAAGAATACAAAGGAAGACTTTTACAGATATTGAAATTTATCAAACTAGTTGAAGTTGATGGTTTTGTATTTAATACAAGTGGTATGATAGTTGCTCCTGATTTTGAATTATACAAATCAAAGGTTAATTGGGAAGGGAAAAAAATACTATTTTTAATTTTAAGATGAAACGCAAAAAGAATACTTTTCCTGGCTATATTTGTTAAATTTTCTTATTTGAATACTTTAAAATAACAACAATGTTATATATTTTAGGGATTGTTAGGGCCCGTTAAAGAGAACTCAAATTACTGGACTTCCAGTCGGAAGTTGGCTTATACATTTGTACTTGTATTTTCACTTAAAAGGCATTGTATTTGGTGATTAGGCAATTAATTTATATTAAAGGAATCCGGCACCCTCAACATTGAAAATATATAATTTTTGAGATTTTCACTGTTTATAAAAATTTTAATTGTTCTGTTTAAAAGGATACCTCATTTGTAGTAATCTAATTATTTTTCTAATATTATTTTTTAATAAACCAACATATTGGAATGCATTGTTTGGTCGAACTTGAAGCCAATTTACTCAAAACGTGCGTTTTCCATGTTGGGGGGCACATTACTTAAAAACTACTCGAAATATATTCGTCAAACTTTTTTCTGATTGTTTTAGTGACACTTTTAAACAAGTAATAATATATTAGTTATTTTTTTTTTTCTAAAAATATTTTTGTCTGGAAAAATTAGTACATTCTTTGGCCATATTTTAAAAAAAAATCATAACTTTGTGAATGTAAAAAAAATTAATTAAAATATGACTTGGTAAAGACTTAAAAACTATTCAGATATTGCCGTGTAAAATAAATCAGACTGATAAAGTAGTTTGTGATTAAATAAAATGACCTTAAAGTTAGCGAATTTAATATGGGCGTCTATGATTTGTACTAAACGTGTTTTTTATGTTAAAATCAACTCATTTTTAAAAAAAAGTTAGTTTCACATCTTGAGAAATTACCGAATAAAACCACACACAAAAAGACACCCACCTTGCCGCTATATGAAGCACAGTCGCTCCATCTTTATCCCTGTCCCACAGAGTGCAGTCCGTGTTCCTGAGCAGCCACACCAGTGCGGGCAGCTTCCCCATGGCCGCCGCGTCGTGCCCCGGCGTCGCCCCGACGAACGACCTCACGTTGGCCCGCATCTCGCACTTGTTCACCAGGAACTCCAGCACCTTGACGTGGCCCCCGCGGGCGGCATAGTGCACGCACGTCGCCCCGAAGTCGTCGTGCAGCCCCTGCAGCAGCTCCTTTTTCTTCTTGAGCAGCTGCAGCCCCTGCAGGTCCCCCTCTCGGGCGGCGACCAGGGCGCGGTGGATGAGCGGCACCTCGGGCATGGCGGCGAGGGCGCCCGGGTGGTTGTAGTAGGGGGCGGGGTAGAGGTGGTGGGCCCAGCACAGGGGCGGAGGGACGAAGGGCTCGGCTGCAAGAGAAGACGAGATTTAGGATAAAAGTACATAAATGATTAAAGTAAATACAATTAAGGTGAAAGCAGCATTTGTGAGATACATATTGTCCCACTAGTGCTAATGTACTGCAGTGCTTTTGGCTGCTACCCAGAATCGAACTCAAACGTCGTGTATGCTACGCCGATACTCTACTGATTGGGATAAAGTAATTATTCGAACACAAGTAGAAGTATCGGGTACATGAAGTGACCACCACAGTGAGTCGGATAGGAAAACGAATGAAAAACACCCGTGAAGAGTATCACGTAGGTGAAGCTAAATAAGTTGATGTGAATAATTTAGTGGTAGAAACTGTATTCAGGCCGGGTCACCAATGTAGCACGGTGAGTTTGGCAGTCACTCGGAATCGAACCCGGGACGTTCTGCATGCTATTCCAATACTCTACATATCGAAATGAAGCAATTACTCGAACCCAAGTGGAAGTATCGGGTATATGAAGTAAAGTTAAGTAACTCCGTAGGAAGATTATGGTATAACATGTTGTTTAATAATTTATAGTGATTATTTGATAACGACAATATGTCATTAAGATGTATAGGTAATGTTGTGATACTTGCTTATGCTGTGATACAAAATATTATTCGCAATTTCGCCGTACACACTCAAAAAATATCCACTTAAAGATGCTTTGTTCATATTCAATACTTTCATTGTAAAAAATGTCGACCATTTACAAATAAATATGCCGATTAACACTGTATTTGTAACACCCCTCAAAATTATGTGAACTTGTATTGAAATAACATTGGCGGTGGAAACATGTTACTAATGTAGTATTAACTATTACAGCTATTAACCAGAAATAAGTTATTTATATTTTTTGAGGAGAAAGTTTTTTGTATTAATTTTTGATAGCGTCATTGTCAGTCTTTATAGAATAAAAAAGTTTTTAGTTGAAATGTAAGTGCAATCCTTTTTATAGTTTTGAAGAGGTGTTTCTAATTTTCATTCTACCTTCCATTTTAATGTACTATTTTACCCAAAAATATAAATGTTAGTACCCAATTTCATTTAGTGTTATTTAAAGATAGTGGTCCGCGCTTTATCAAATTTTTGTTTTAGTGGTCTGTTGCTATTTAAAGGTAAGTAAACACTTGCTTAAACTTTTTAATAGAATCCCAGGCTTATAATAAGTCTTCGGTTTCTTTAGAGAATATATCAATTAACTTTCCTTATAAAACAAACATTCTATCTCGAATACAGTCTAAAAATATACCAAATAAGATGTGAAAAATGCTATTTGAACAAACAATTGCAGGAATACGTTTTTAGTATAAAGGTTTGGTTTGGTTTGCTTAATTAACGTCACACTAGAGCTGCACTGTGGGCTATTGGCGACGGTTCGGGGTCTATCTCGAAGGAAAGACCCGGGAACACATTCACACACATTCATACATGCACCTCGTTATTTTAGAATCATGGTCAGATGACGAGGAAACACCTGAACTGGCACCTAACGCCTTCAATAGACGTCGGGACTTTGGACCCCGATCAGATTTATCGTGCACCAGTCTTGTGCACGCCGTTAATTTTTGCAGATGTTCTGGACGACTTTTCTAGTATTTTGTAGTGAAGCTGGCAACCCTCCGATCACAAGATCACTACTTTTTACTTTTCTTTGTCAAGCCCATCACCTGGCATCGCACCGGGAACCTTTGTATTCCTAGCTGACGCCTTTAACCGCTCGGCTACGGAGGCCTTTTTAGTATAAAGTAGCCACAAACTTTATATGTGTGAACACATCTTCAAGGGCACTACCACGCTACAACCACTCTCTATCCAACTCCAACAGCCAGCCCAATCGCAAGTAAAAGCCAATCGAGTTACGTAGTTTCTTTTCCTTTGTGTTCATTCAGACAACAACAAAAAAAACTCTCATTTTAATAAGGGGTCTATTAACGCCGTCGTCCCATTCACTCGTCAGAAGCACCAGGTCGCCTGGGGACACCAACAGATGGACGAATAATTGCGGAGTAATGACGAGAACCCAGCGGATACAGACAAGAAATAAAGAAAAGGGGTTCTGTCCGAACATTTCGTTTGTCCGATGTAATCTGGTCTCCTGGCAATGACTTCGTGGAACAATTAAAGGTGGAAGCTTCCTCCACGCATCGCTGGACGGGAGAGTTAATTTATGGATTGGGACGCATCCAATCATTCCCATGCACGCATTTCTGCATGCAGCAGGAAAGAGATGTGTCAATGCAAGTGATTCACTTTCAGACGAAGAGGGGTCTGAATCATTGTAATACACACTGTAAACAAAAATGGTGCTTAAAAATGAGCACCTGAACCTACTCGTTTGTCTTTGAGTACAATTGAATCGTAAATGAGCGATGACGTACTCAAATTTAAGTAATCGTACTTTCTAGAAAATGAGCAGTGTGATTTAATATTGATAATCATCTCAGCTTCTGTTCAAGCCATCTTAACAAAGCGACCTGACAAACTTAAAATAAGTGTTCAGGAGATGGTTTTCCACATTATTTGATATCGATTTCTTAAACGGAAACCGAGTTAGTACAACTCAATTATTTTACTTCCCACTATTTTAGCACACCTTTTTTAACATTTCTTCCGGATAAGGCTCTGAACTGCAGTTATTGACGATCTGGGTTCGATTCCCGATAAGTTTAGTTGTAATTGTTGATATTTATTGAAAGTGATTTATGAAGGCAGCTTATGTAGGCAAGCATCTGCTCTTTTTATTCATTTTTACTGCCTTTTTACATCGAAAATTGTACTCATTTTTGAGTACGTCTTTTTCAAAATTGAAACGTGTTTCGGAGTATCTTACTTCTTATTGTTTTGGCACACCTTTTTAACACTTCTTCTGTTTATAACTTATTCACAACACCCTAGTAGCTTAATGGGTAAGGCTCTGGATAGCGGTGCCTGCAGGTGTGGGTTCTATTCCCGGTAAGTCTTAGTTGCAATTGTCAATATTTATTGAAAATGATTTATGAAGGCAGCCTATGTAGGCTAGCAACTGCCCTTTTTATTCATTTCTACCCATTGTACTCATTTTTAAGTACATGTCTTTCTCAAAATTGAAGCTTATGTATTTAGAGCCATGATAAGCATCGAATGTATTCAAAAATGAGTACATTTGACTTATTTTTTAATACTTATTTTTAACAATGCATGCAAATATGAGTTTACATATTAATTTCGGTGAGTGTTCAGGTGGTTCTGGCCTTTAGAAGTACCTCAATTGAAAATCTGTGGATTGCTCAAACCTCACATAGGGAAAGCTACGAAAACGAGTTTTACTGCGGTTAACCGCAAGTAGGAAATATCCACTTATACAAACATCCATATATTGGATCTGTGATATCTCTGACTTTTTAAGCTTGCTGACATAGCAGATTCGGTTTCGTGCAAAAGGCAATTGTTTCGTTTCGGGAGAGGATATTAAGGAAGGAAAATCCTTTTTTGGAGGAATTCCCTTAATGTTAAATTGAAATTTTTGTTATTGTACGTTTATTTCTTACGGCAGACTTTACTTTTAGCTGAAGGTTTATTTTTTGAGCATGACGCATTTTTTCTATTTTTTTATTATAAATAAAGACGAATTACCTTTGCAGATATAAATCTATGGACTTGCAAAAACTATATTCCAAGTAAGTCTTTATTTGTTTTTTAAATAAACAAGGGTATAAAATAAACATGTTTCTTGCGTATAAATAAAATTAAAAAAGAAAAAAAATAGTCAATTTGGAATCAGAGCAAATGGTATATCTTAACTTGTTCTAATCCAACATGTGTAAAAAGGGCATTTTGAAGTTCGTTCAAGGCAACACAATAAAATAAAATTAATTTATCTGTATTTATAATTGCAGTTTTTGTGAAATTTTTAAGTTCAAATGATAAAAAAAACCACTACTTAAAATATTTAATTACATTTTGGTTGGATAAAAATTTTAATTTATTTGCTTGGTCATCGTAAATTTCTTTGTATAATAGAGCTTATTAAAAAAATCAAAATTATATTAACAAAGGGGACCGGTTGCTGTAGGCATGGTAACCTGTTTCTGTAGTCATGGTAACCGGTTGCTGTAGGCATAGTAACCGGTTGCTGTAGGCATGGTAACCGGCACTATATCGAACTTAAAAAGTGACCGACCATGACGGTAGATTATAATGTTGTCCCATGTATAAAATTAATCAGTTTTTATCATTTGTATTTATGGATTTAAAATTCATGGATAGTTTTGCATTTTTTTTAACAAACAAAATACTGATTTGCCTTTTAAGTCTTACTATTTTTTTACATTTGTTTAAAAAGGGTGTAGTTGTACGTGCCATGGAGCTTCTGAACTATAATTACAGAAACAACATGTATGTGTAATTAGGGTTATTTTTAAAATTAAACCTCACGATGTCCGATTCCTAAAGCTGCGTGTTTATGATAATCGGAAACATCCATTTTTGTCCTTGGTGAAGGATTAACGCAGAAGAAATGCGGTATTTTGTTTAACAAGCTTCACCCCCCCCCCCCTCTCCCAGCTGAAGTTAAGTTTCCAAGTCTAAAATCTCACCCTCAACAAACGACCTGCAAGTTAATGTCTCTGAACGAGGACCGCTTTGACCTTGGCAGCAGAACAATAAAAGAGTTCATCTTCCGAAAAATCCCGCCAAATCCTTTTGTCCGGCGATACCCAGACACAAGAACTCTGCAATTTCATGAAGGATCCGCATTACGCGCGTGAAGAATATATATATAAAAAAATCGCTTGGCGTCCATTAGCTTGTCGAGTAACAGACAATGGTCTACGCCATGACCTTTAAACCATGGTAAAATACCAGTTTACTCTCGCTTGCTTCCACGAATAAATGACACTGCACGACATTTTGGCGAGAAAAGACTTTAACGTCAAGGTAGATCGTCCCGTCAACTTCGGTATCATTGGAGAATCTGAAGCCATGATGTTAGAATTCGTTCTTTTCGCTACAAAGCCCCGCATGGTGTTGCTATAATTTGGGCCATCAGCAGATTTAGAGGGGATTTTTTTTTTGTTTATCGGGACTGCGGGCCGATCGGCTCTGTTCTTATTGTTCGGTTATCCGGTTTACTTTTTAGATAAAATCGGACGCCGAGGACTTATGGATGGTTATAATGAGCTTGTAAATGGCAGTCGACTCGAATGACCGGTGGCGATTAGGTGGCTGAACATTCAATTGAACTGGCAGCTGAAGTGTCCGTGGACTTTGGAAAGGTGTTGGGCATTGTAGATGAACATGATATGGTTCTCTTCATAATGGTATTAGTTTTGCGTAAAATATACTTTTTTAGAAAATGGTTATGTTGTCTATTCTAAACGTGCATGAGAAAAGTAAAACACTGTGTTATTCCATTTATCACTTACAATTTTTTTTTTAAATATATATTCTCTTGATTTGTAGATTAAAATAAACTTACTATATGATCGATTACTATGTAAATTTGGTTTTGAAAGTTCTTCAAAATATATATAACTTTAAAAAATGCAGTTTGTACATCAGACATATTAACAAATTTAACCATTTTTTTTTTAATTTAACTAAATTTCTGCACATTTTAGTGAGATTTTTAATATTTTTTTTGTAAACAATTATATGTTGGTTAAAACAAAATTTAATACTTGAAGACATTTTAGAAGCATACTAATTTGAATTACTAAAATTTAAAATATATATATTAATATCCATTTGTATATCATGAACACGCAATGATATTTATATCACGTAGTTTCACTTGAAAAAGAGTACATTATTTTAATTGCCCTATATTTTTTTTTTACTCGTGAACATTGCACAATTAAGGTAAACTGTGAAAACCAAAGTAGAATATTTCGCAAGAATTAATTTCATTTCACCGACTCCAATAAAAACACGCATTTAGATATTCAAATGAGATCCTTTCATCGAGTGAATATTCTAATTTAAAACCGACATTTCCGACTAAAAACAACTTATCTAAATTATACCATTTGCAATCTACATCGTGGTAACGGACATAAATATGTCTGGGAAATTAGAGCAACTGCCAGTCAAACTTTCGGCAAAATAAGACATTCTAGCTCCTACATCTAACTCAACTATCACTTTTCTTGAACACCTGCGGCCAAATGGGGCACCATACTCTTTGAGAGTTTGCGCAATGGTTTTTCAAAAAAAGGTTCTCGTTTTTGAAAATCTTTTTTGGTATGTAATTACGAATGCATGTAGTGTCTATGTGCATAAATCTCCCGGATTTATTATGTTTTTCGATCAATGAATGACGGAAAATAAAAAGTATAAGGATGTATTGGGATTATTTCAAAATTCTCCAAAAAAAGGAACTTAAGGTTTTTGGTTGTAAGGATTTTGTATTGTAAGGGAAATGTAATAGGAGAAATTATTTTCCTTATAGTTGTGAAAAGCGAAGGAGAACTGAAGGTTGTTAGAAAATGAAATTTCCTAATGTTAACTTCAAATAACTGAAAGTTCTAAACCGGTATTTTAGAAAAATAACTAAATCATCGCATTTTAAAGTGCAATCTTCTATTTGAAAGTTTCATTCAGGCGTTATAAAAATGCAATTCTCAACTTCCCAATTCCAAATAGTTTAATGGTACACGATGCAACATCAATAGGCGTCAGGACATTGGACCTCGATCAGATTTAACGTGCACCAGTCTCGTGTACCAATCTCGTATTATAAGTACATTATAATTTGCAGTAATAAAGTATTTATCGTGCACCAGTCTCGTATAGACGCCAGTACAATTTGTTGGATGTTCTAGTATTTTTGTATCGACGCTGGAAAACCTCCGATCGCAAGATCGCTACTATTTACTTTTCTTCGTCAAGTCCATCGCACGGGTTCGAACTAGTAATTCTCTGATCACCAACTGAACGCCCTTTATTCACTGAGCCACTGGAGACCTTGTGTCGCATGAGTAGAAGCATATGTTAAATGGGGTACCAACTCAGGTTTTTTTCGCTTCATCCGACTAGAGTTAATTATGAGGCAACTAGTCATTCAACTAAAGCGTAATTTGCTGTGCATGGTAAACATATTTAGATGGGTAAACAACCTTTACGTATTTTCGCTCGTTTGGCGTGTGGGTAAGCTTATCGGATTAGAACCGTAATAAGTGGACATTACCTGTAATTTTTACCGGGGGGGGGGGGGGGGGGGTTAATGGTTAAGAAGGAGCAGACATCTTTTAAAAATATTAATTGAGTTTGGTTGAGCAGGGTCTTCGTAAATAAGAACTAAATATCGAAATCTTTCACGCACTTCAAGTAAATACCTACTGTTAAAGTGATCAATAAATACATTTTTTTAAAAATATTTTAGGCAAGTAACGTTGTAATAAACAACATATATCAGTTAGATTTTCAATTAAGATGTATACCTGAAATAGACGCTACACACGTTTACAGAAACGCAATACAGTTTTCCTATTAATGCGCTTAAATCCAAAGCATTATCTTCGATACTTGATCTAATTTTATATTCTGATGTAATGCATTCTCCAGCCTCGTTTTAAAGAAGGGAAACTCACTCGGCTTTCTTTCTGAATTAACTCGTAGCATAATTGCCATAACAACGTAATTTGATTTCAAAAGAAAAGGCCGAACACAATTTTGTGTGTCTAATTGGGAAATGGACACGACGAATGGGTGTGTGCATAAAATATGAGAATTGCATAACTAATTTACTAAAAGTATGTCATATTACATTTTTAATGAACATTAAATTGCAATTTCAACTTTCACCCATCTAAAAGGATTTGAACGAAATTTAGATAGCCACAAATATAATTTTTATATAATTTAACGTTAAAAATAACACACTTTGATAAAAAATTATATTTAAGTTGTCATACATGTAATTATATATTTATATTTATAACTTTTAATAAAGCTCTCACATATAAGTAAATGAATATTGGCTTTGCGAAGTTTATTAAAAGTGAGTATTTATTATTTTCCTTTCAACAATTATTATATGTTCTTTGCTATTTTGAACCCATTCTCTTAATTGAAATTTTAGATCAATGTCAAACATTTGAATTCAGTTTGGTAAATTCAACGGATTTCGACGATCTCCAAGTATATATTCATTATATTTTAAATAATTACATGACAACAGTCTAGTTTATGACATCGAACAATTATGCTCTAAATTTTAAACTTTAACGTCTATCATAATATTTTTAGAGATAATAAATATGTGGAGCAAATCATAGCAATTTTTTATTGAATTGTACAGCAAATAACATGCATAAAAAACTAAATCAAACTTCTAACTAATAAATACCCAATTTCGAGGTTTGAAATATTTAACGAAATGTTCTTATGTTTATCTCAATTCACCCACGTAGATCTAAGATGCCCTTTTAATTTTAATTTTTAAAATTCAAATGAGATTCCGTGCCAAGCTGTGCTTCTGTCATCTAATATAGCCGCGACAAGAATAACTTAAAAAGGGCGCGGAGCACTTTCTTCACTTTCACATACCATATTAACATATAAGAGTTTACTTTATATTTCAGTCATCAATCAAAATGTCCGTCATAAAAACGCTGATTCTCCCTATATTAATCAAGCGGAAAAGTTGATCTGTGACAAATGCAATGGTTGACAAGGTCAATCTAAGCACCTTGCGTCGTGAATTTTGAAATTGTATTTCTAGGAACTGTATGTCTACTTAAACTATTTCCATATTCTAAGCGTGACACAAACTAAAAAAGAATGTACGAGTTGCGCTAAATCTGTGCTACTAACTGGTTATATCTCAGAAAAGGATCTGGCAATGTGGGAGGTTTGTAGGTAAATTTTAAGATAGAGAATTTATATTAAATAATTTCTTTTTCGAACTTGATATGACAACGTTATGGTAATATAAATTAATATTTCGGTTTTGAATTTTTTAAGATGATGTATTGCTTAAAGACTGTTTCTTTTATAAGATTTTATAGTTATTTATTTTATTTAACATCAATTGAGGTATTAGATCTTACTTCTTCATAATAAGTGAAGAACTAAGATCTAATACCTCAATTTTTATAACACATAAATGCTGCATAATATGTCAAACCTTTTGTTCAACAACTATTTTAAGGTACTGTCAAGTTTTAGTAAACTCATTCAAATTGATTATGCGATTGACACACAAAAATTTCAATTGCAAAAATTAAAACAAAAATCCTAAAACCCTTATTATAGTTACAACTCATATCCAAATTAAAGTATTCAAGCTAATTTGACGTTAAATCCTTATTAATAATAAAACCTATGTTTTAACAAAGTTTTATTACAATCGGATGATTAGTTTGAGATATTAGTCAAACAAACACAGATATACGGTAATTTATTAACTATAGATTTATTTTCTCGTGTATTATAGTAAAGTTATATTATAGTAAACTTGTATTATTGAACGTTATTACAATATTTTAAAACTATAGAGAGATGAGCATTATGTAATATTAAAACATGAAACTAAATTATTCTAATTTTTTCGAATTTTGATCTTCAACATCATTTCATAATACCCAAGTAGTATATGAGTGACTTTTCAGGCAAATGGTATAAATCACAAAAATCAGAAAATTATTTAATACCACTTTCTATGACTAGGTAGTTAAAACTATCATTTGGCCAAGTTGTGCGGGTGCTAGTTCAATAAGTTACCCAATAATGAATTGATTATTATTCCATTTAACTCAATAGTAAAAGCGAGCTGGAAAATTTAAAACTCTGTTATTTCGAAATTTTGAGTTTAAATTTGTACTACTTGGTAGCCCAGCCACTCATATGGTATTTCAATAACATTACCAACTGATCCTAAATATTGTAATTTTGTTTTTACTTAACTGTTATGGTTTTTACATTAAGAAAAACTGGCATAGAGCTTTGGTCATAAATTTGCGAATAGTGTATTATAAAAGACAGAAAGAATGCTGTTCAAATCGAAAGAAATTACTGTTAAAAATAGTTACAGAAAAATATGTAAAATGTACTCAGATTTGAAAACATTCGATGTTTATCATAGCTCCGAATACATGAGTCTCATTTTTGAAAATGACATGTACTCAAAAGTGAATAAACCGAGTAAAAATGCATAAAATGAGCGTTTGCTTGCCTATGTAGGCTATCTTCATAAACCATTTACAATACATATAAAAAATTACAACCAAAACCTACCGGGAATTCAACCCAGATCTTCAGGCACCGCAATCCAATGCCTTATCCATTCTACTAAGATGAATGAAGATGCAATAAACAGAAAAAATGTAAAAAGGTGTGCCAAAAAAATGCGAAGTAAGATAATAGAATTGCAATAACTCAGTTTCCATTTGAGCAATCGACATTAAATTATGTAGAAAATCATCTACTGAACAAGTATTTTAAGTTTGTCAGGTTGTTTTGTTAAGATGGCTTGAGCAGAAGCTGAGATTAACAATATTAAATCATAATGGAGAAAGTACGATTACTTAGATTTGAGTATGTCATCGCTCATTTACGATGCAATTGTACTCAAAGAAAAACGAGTAGGTTCATATACTAATTTTTAACTTCCCTTTTTTTTACAGTGATAACAATTTTTTGCAAACCTACACATTATTTTCAAAGGGCATCCCTAAAAAAATATTAAGTTGTAAAGAAATACAAGTTTTTATATTTAAAAACATATACTTATAGAATAGAAACATTAAGAAATAACCTAGTAATACTATCAATTTAGCTAATACGTAAACTTATCCCTATAACAAATCAATCTAAATCAACTTGGAACACACTTTGAATGTCTATTTGCCTTTGCATTTGCACAGACCAACATATAAAACAAACAAATACGTCGACGTGATAATTTAGCCCATTGATTTGATCCGTAGCAGCTGATAACAACGAAGGCGCTTAACAATTGGACAAAACCATAATTAAATTTGACCTACATTAAACAAACACTTGCGATTGGACACCATTTCTTGATAAACCGCGTATTTCGCAAAAAGTAAACGGAAACGTCCTTTTCTCCTGCGGGTTTCTTGTCTGAATGGAAACAAAATCAAGAATATCTCGTATTTAGAGTACTCGAAAGTACTAGCCTGGTACTGTTAGAGGGTAAGGAAAATGGACCAAGGGCAACCAAATGAGAGGAAAAGCGCAAGGTCGTTTTATCGCCTATATCCAATGAGTAATAAATGCAATAGTTTGTTTAAATATTTTGATTGTTCTGAATGACCCTACAATGAAGTTCGATAATTATTAGAACATAATGAGTAGTTAAGAACGAATGATTTTAATGTTTGCTTAATATGAATCAAGTAGACTAACTAATCGTCAGTACAATACATTAATAAAAATGAGAACCTTTGTCTTAAAGAAGGATTTTGAGTTATGCTTACCAATGAATCTAAAATCAAGAACATATTTATTAATAATAACTAATACATCAACAGAATTACATTATTTATGCAGGATTTTTAATCTCATAAAATCTAACTATTACTTATCCCAGTTTCGTCACACTGTAACAAAAATTATTTAAAAATAAATACCTGAACATACACGTTTTACAGTACAATTGCATCGTAAATGAGCAATGCCGTACTCAAATTTAATCAACCGTACTTTCTCAAAAATGAGCAGTGTGATTTAATATCGCTAATATCAGTTTTTGTTCAAGCCATCTTAACAAAGCGACCTGACAAACTTAAAATAGTTGTTCGAAAGATGGTTTTCCACATTATTTTATGTCGATTGCTTAAATGGAAACTGAGTTATTACGACTCAATTATCTTACTTCCCATTCTTTTGTCACACCTTTTTAACATTTCTTCTGTTTATAACTACTTCAAATCGTCCAGGTAGTTCAACGGATAATGTTCTGGACTTGCATTTGTCGATATTTATTTAAAATGATTTATGAAGGCAGCCTATGTAGGCTAGCATCTGCTTCTGCTATTCATTGTGTTTATTTTTGAGTACTTGTCTAAGTATTTGTGTTTTTCAAAATTGGTACTTATGTATTCGGAGCCATGATCAGTATCGAATATAAACAAATATGAGTACATTTTACTTATTTTTGAATACATATTTTTAACAGTGCGTATCTATTAAAAATTATTACAACTACCGTCGCGTCGTATTCAGCAAGCAACTCGTACATTGTTCTCAAAAACAAGCATTTGTACTGATAAATATCTTCACAAGTCCCCTACTCGAACACCATTCTCAAAGTTACGACATACGGGCGGTCAAAACAATGGCAGAAAAAAAAAGCCCAGAAGAGAAAAGCACTGACCCCAAAGAAAGTGGACTGACCTTCCTTTCGGCCTTCACACGACATGCCCCAAAACGTGTGGAGGAAAATCGCCAAGTTTCCCCCAGAAAATCCGACCTCTATTGTCAGAGAGGGAAAAAATTGAAAAAAAATTCACGAATCTGTAAATGAATGAATTATATTATTTTTTTAAAAAACGAATCGAAATCGGAAAGATCATGGCAATGAAAATGAGGGAGGGGGGAGGATTAAAAGGTTGGTATCAGACGACTACGCCCATGCAGTTGGTGTCAGTTGGAGATTAGACAAGGGGGAAATTTTCCGTTTTCTTTTTTTTTTAACTGTGAGGACGGTTTTAATGTGCTGGGATGAATGACTCATTTAGAACATAAAAATATGTAAAGGCACCTCCACCGAAAAAACACATTCGTGCCTTTTGTATCTATCTATTTGAGTGACAGTTTCCAAATGTTTTTGAATAGGGCTGGTTTTATCAAAAGAGGAAAATTAATCAAGGGATTTCGAAATGCTGTTTTAATTCCTTATCAGGAAATTAATTGGATATTTTTATTAAAGGAAGGTAAAACATTAGTTTGGTTAAGTTTGAAGTATTACTCATGGAACAACTTCGTTTTCCGTTAAAGCAATCCAGTGACTTCCACTTGTTATTTTTAAAACTTCTGTAATAATACACAAATGCGGAACAGGAAATAAAAAATATTTTTATTTATACCTTAATTACAAATACCTTAATTAGTGTTGATTTTGAGTAGCTAAAACTAAAAGAAGTGAAAAAAGAAACGACGGGGATAATTTTTTTTAATAATTTTTTTTTTTTTTTAACAATTTAACTATAAGCAACAGATTATTAAAAAAAAAATTAAATACATAGATCGGCTTTAAAAACAAATATTTTATTCTGGCACCAAAATATATAATGAAGTACTAATGTAGGCACAGTATCTGTACTGCAATATTTTGTCCGTGAATGCACTATAAAAAAAAGGTACTTAAAAATGGGTACCTGAACATACTCGTTTTCATTTGAGTGCAATTGCATCGTAAATGAGCGATGACGTACTCAAATTTAAGTAATCGTATTTTCTTAAAAATGAGCAGTGTTATTTAATATTGCTAATCTCAGCTTCTGTTCAAGACATCTACATCTAACAAAGCGACCTGACAAACTTGAAATAACTGTTCAGAAGGTGGTTTTCCACATTGTTTGATGTCGATTGCTTAAATGGAAACTGAGTTATTGCAATACAATTATCTTACTTCGCATTTTTTTTGCACACCTTTTCACATTTCTTCTGTTTATTGTATATTCACGCCGTTCTGGTAGTGCAACGGATAAGACACTGGATTGCGGTGCTTGACGATATGGGTTCGATTCCCAGTTAGTGTTGGTTGTAATTGTCGATATTTATTGAAAGTGAGTAATAAAGGTAGCCTATACAAGCAAGCAACTGTTCTTTTTATACATTTTTACTCATTGTACTCATTTTTGAGTAATGTCTTTTTCAAAAATGAAACTTATGTATTCGGAGCTATGATAAGCATCGAATGTACTCAAAAATGTGTATATTTTACTTATTTTTGACTACCTATCTTTCAGATTAACTAACAGCGTGTAGAATTTTCAAATTACTTGTAACCCACAAACACCATTTTAAAAGATGAAAAAATATATAGAATTTTCATTTATAATTTATTTAAATTACTTGAAAGTAGCCTAAAACTCAATTCCCCTATTATTATTCATTCCGCTTTTCGAACAACTCAAAAGAAACTTTTGACGCCACCCCATATAAACACTCATTGCGTCTTTTCATCAAACACAACACACACCCCAATACCCCCAAAAACCACCCATAATACCCCATGATATATCATATTTTCATTTGACATCCATGCTTTTCATATGCAAACTAGTTATTCCACTCATATCAAACTATTTCTTTGTCCCGGGGAAAGTGATACAACAACCCATGCTCCAACACACACTGCATTCAACCCACATTTCCAAGAACCGCGGGGAAAGACCCATAAACATGTCCTAATGAATGGCGCCTTTTCCCGCGGAAGTTTCATAAATCGCTTTTTCTCTTTGAATTAGAAAACGAACGGTGGCAGCAGCACAACTGGGCAGCGTGTGCAACGGCCCTAACTCAGGTCCCCCGGCCTTCGGAATCGTTAGTGATCCACATAAAATCCCGTCGAGGTATCTGATGGTGATGGTTCCAGAGAGAAAGGAGCGATTGTTCGAAGAGTTTGATGTGTTTTTAAGAGACGAGTCTCTCTTAATGATATTAGAGAATGATCTCTTGCTGGTTATCTCTAAGGGGGGTTGTTGCTGTCGTGTTGTGACGGGATTTCGCGTGTGGATGAATTGCATGAAGTGGTTTTCTCGTTATGCAGTACACCATCGGATTGCTTAATTCGATTATTCGGAAAAATATTTAAGGATAATCCGTGTATAAAGACCCCATGGCGAGAATGCACACAAAGGCTTTTTATTAGGCTGGTAACATAAGTAGGTCATAGTCTGTGTTTTAATTATCAATACTCGCCGTGGTGCTGTTCTACAGAAAACGCTAAAATCAGGTATCTGAAAAATCAAGTAGTTACAGTATATGTACTGCAAGATTCGGCGGAAAGTTCCAATTGCGGCCCATGGCAACCTTTTGTCTGGGCGATAAACAATTGTTTTCTTCTTTGAGAAAATTGTAAACTCAGCTCCCTTCCGCCGCAATTAGGCTAGGTATTGGCAGATTTTGTTCGTGAATACTCTGAACGCGCACCTTCTCGGTCTGCTCATCCTTGCGACTTGGTGTGCTCTAGATCTTCCAGACACTTATTGTAAATTTAGTGCCACATTTGAACTTCAGTACGGCATTTTGGCTTCATATTGAAATTTTTGACAAATCGTTTTTCCGACTCCACCCATTTTTCACACGAGTGACATAAAATGTCAGTAGTCAATGCATGGGTTCATACAGATTTCCAAAAGTAAAAATTAAGTAGTTCTTAAGGACTTTTTAAGGACCTCTCCATACTTTTTTAAAGACCTCTTATATATTTTGGCGCAGTTGGCTGAGAATCGCACGTAAATGTGGTTTTGTAGCAAGTTGGCGCAGGATGCCACTTCCGGCAAACTATGGAGCATAATTCACATCCCTGTAAAAGTTAAAGATTCTACATTATTGTGAATTTCTCCGTTTTTCTAGAATGAGTATCAATTTTTCAAAAAACAACAAACGAACTGAGATTTTCTAACGATGAAGTGTCGTGTATGATAATGAAATACCATGGACTAAAAAAATTGGACAACAGAGGTCAGAAGCTCACTATTGTTTTTTCTGACACTAAATATGTCTATTGAAAAATTTTCTCGTCTTGCCAATTTACACTCGCGTTTAACAGTCAAAAGTGTGGACACGATCAAAGTAAAATCCGAAATTCTACATTCCGATATTTTTAATGCACCCAGAATTCTAGATTCCGAAAATTTAAAAAACTCGAAATTTCGAATTAGACACGGAAAAATACCACCCATGTAAATTAGTAAAAAAAACTCATGCTTGACAAAAATGGGGGACCTTAGTTGAAAATTAAGGACTTTAAGGACCCATCTAAATTAAGTAGTTCTTAAGGACTTTTAAGGACCGTAGCGAACCATGTCAAATGGAATTGTAGAACTTAACGTTATTGTTTATTTAAGCACATCCTCATCACAATCAGTCGATTAGAAACTAAAGTTATATAGATTAAACAAGCCAATGCATGCCCAAATATAAGATTTATCATACCACGCGATATAAAGATCACAGTGGGAAGTGGATTGGTGGACAATCTGGTCTACGTGGCTTACCTTCACCTACACGATAGTACGTCATTTATCCCCAAAGGCTGATTTCCCATGGAATTATGAGGGTTTGAAATAACAATGATTTTGTACTGCGCGGGTGTACGGACGTATTCACGTCAAAATATTTTTTAAAAAACATTTTCGATTTCCCCTGTGTCCCGCTCACACTGTTTAGTGGTAAATTAGAATTGATTTACATTGAATCAACACGTTTACATTACTATAAAATTTGGTTCACAGACATATTGGGATGATTTTAAATTAAATATGAGCTATAATTTGTTTCATTAAGTTAGCAATTGTCATAACGTTTCAAAACTTAAAATGTGTACAGACAAGCACAGTGAGATAAAATAATAAGGACAGAAAATATTAAGTTCTAATGTGGTTTAATCAGATGAACAGCGACTCCAAAATTAGTATAAGCTAAAACAGATCAGACATTGTATTGCGCAGGTCGTGCCGCTATGTTTAAAATCTTGAAACTTGCTTGTTGCATTTATGGCCAGTTTTGCTTAAAGTCTTAAAGATATCTGCTATCTGAAACACATTTGCATACAAAAGGAATATTTCGAAAGATCAAAATCAAAGTACCTATTGTATCGAAGTGATGAACATCAAAAGTGATGAAAAATCAAATGAAGTGATGAATCACTTTATTATTAAAACGTTTAAAGTAGTATAGAATGTAGAACAGTTGACAAATATATCAGAAGATATTTTTGGCGAAAGGTGGCGAATGTTTCAGATAATATATACAATATAGAACTTCTAAATATCAGAATTAGCCATAACATTTATTATGAACCCTTACTAAACGGGCATCAACCTAAAAATGAATATTAGTGGCAAAAATTGCTAATACTAGTAGATGTCCTACACTATAAAAAAAAAGGTACTTAAAATGAGTATATAAACCTACTCGTTTTCCTTTAATTATAATTGCATTACAAATGGCGTATGGCACACAAAAATTCAAGTAACAGTACTTTTCTCAAAAAGTAGCAATCTGATTTAATATTGCATAACATCAGCTTCTATTCAAGCGATCTTAATGAAACCTAACAAGCTTAAAATAGTAGTTCAGAAGATGGTTTTCCAAATTATTTTATGTCGATTGCTAAAATAGAAATTGAGTTATTACAACTGAATTATCTTACTCCCCATTCTTTTAGCACATCTTTTTTTAAACATTTATTCTGTTTATAACTCCTTCTGAAGCTCAAGGCCGTATATATACGTACAGGGACCTCCAATTTTTCTAGTCATGCATCCAATATTTAATTTCATAAAAAATACTTCATTTTACAATATTTTTTTATTTAAATAGTTGAAGTACAACTTACAAGCTACCTCTTTAGAAATAATTGAAAACGTTTAAATAATATAAAATAATATGTTCAAGAAAAAAAAATTAAATTTCCGAAACGTAAAGATTCTTTACAATTGCAAAAATCGATTGAGCATCAGTGGGTTAATGTCGCCCTGATAGTTTAACGGGTAAGGCACTGGATCACGGTGCTGAAGATCTGTGTTATGTTCCCGGTGAGACATGCTTGTGATTGTCGATATTTATTGCAAGTGATTTATGAAGGTATCCTATGTAGGCAAGCCTCTACTCCTTGTACTCATTTTTCAGTACATGACTTTTTCAAAATTGAAACTTATGTATTCGGAGCCATGTAATCAAAAAAGTCGAACGTAATCAATTATCACCGACTGTAATCAAAATTGGGTACATTTTACTTAATTTCAAGAACTAACTTCTTATTTAAACAGATTAGTTAAAAATAGATAATTTTAGTTATCTAAATATCTACTTGTCCTTAAGCCCTGCACTTAAGTACTCATTGTACTTAAAATTAAATACAATATATATTTTTTCTAATTATGATTATTATTTAGTTGGAAATGAAATTAATGGAAGCTTCACTGTTAAAAATGTATGCTTATTTTTGTAGAAACATTCGTCCTTTTTGACGAAACAGACAGTTGCTATGCTCCAATAAAATATTTCGTCAAAATGATTTTTTTCGATGACATTTATTTCGTCAATAGTGAAAAAGAATTCCAATGAATATCGACAGTTTGACTTGAACCTCAGATTTCTCGGTCCGAAGTCCAGCACATTATCAACCATGCCCGTTTTTGAGTTGTGGCAATTCAAACTAAAACCACCGTAAAGGAATGAGTGAATGAGTTCCATTAAAAATTTGAGCATTCTTGTTTCGTCAAACATCGGGTTATTCAACGACGAAACGATTGTCAAATATGACGAAAGTAGTCCTTGAGGAATAAGGAATTCTTAAAAATAAGAGTATTATGTTAACGTAAACAATTAATTAAATGTTGTGGTAAATTGCATTATATATATATAAATCTTGATTTAAATTATTTAAATCTGTTTTAAATTATTTAAATCTGTTTTAAATTATTTAAATCTGTTTTAAATTATTTAAATCTGTTTTAAATTATTTAAATCTGTTTTAAATTATTTAAATCTGTTTTAAATTATTTAAATCTGTTTTAAATTATTTAAATCTGTTTTAAATTATTTAAATCTGTTTTAAATTATTTAAATCTGTTTTAAATTATTTAAATCTTTTTTTAATTATTTTAATATTCTTTTAAATTATCTAAATCTTCTTTTGAATTATTTAAATATTCTTTTGAATTATTTAAATCTTGTTTAAAATTAGTTAAATCTCGTTGTAAATTAAATATATTGGAAAGAATTTGTAAGACTTATTTTAAATCAAATTTGAATTTTATAATGCCGTGGTAATAACAGTATCATAACACACAAAAGGAAATAGTCAAAATATTTTATCAGATTAAGCATTAGTTACGCATTAACTGTTGTTTTGTTTTAGATCATGTGATAAAATTAATACTTTGATATTTAAAGTAGTATATCGATATGATGATCTCAAGGAAGTATACTTTTCGTCACATAGCACTTAATTAGTGTACATTTTACATGATTATTTTTGTTATAATCCTTTTAAATTACAATGTATGCTTGTTAGTTAAGATAAGTCATTTAAATTTAGAAACATGATTTCCGCTATTGGAATAACGAAGTGTAAAAGATAACAAGCTTAAAATGTATTGTACGGTACGCCTTGGCGACTTTTCTGAAAAGACGATATTCGCAACGATAACACTTTCTTGGCGACAAAAACCAGCTTGGCTGCCAAGCAAAAAAAAAATCCGCCATTTTTTCTCTGTACCGAAGTTTGTCGCCGGGTTACCAGATTTGGCGAAAAATCAGGTGTACCGTAGAGTACGTTCTAACCGATACCAAAACAATTGCTCAAAAATTGAAAATAAATACGCATTAAATCTTTGAGATAATGACACAGAAATAACAAGAGACAATCGTTATATACAAAATGCTCTATAACGAAATTGTAAAAAAAATTACAGAAATTATTCAAATGTCTGTGCCTGATTGAAAAGAAATCCTAATTGCAAAAAAAATTAGATATCGTGGATTTTTATCAGAGTAACATTAGAATTCTTTGCTATAAAATTTTCCATGATATTGAATATAATGAAACTTTGGTATAGTCGGCGTTTTGGAATAATTGTTTACAAATTCTTATTGATTATCCTATAAGCCATTGATTGATCATTTCATTTACTTTTCAATATTTGCTCAATAAGTTCATCTTCAAAAAACAACCTTCACAGTTTTCCAGATCTTGCTTTGCTAGTTTGTTAGTAAATATAAACTCATAAAGTATTGAAAAATTAAATATAATGTTCTTTTAAAAAATTAGTTACAGCTAAACCAAGATCTTAAAAACGCAAATTGACTTATAATCTCCAGCCGAAAATTTAACAATTAAATATTTAAAAAAAAATCTTGTTAATTATTTAGCTAGATTCATTTAGAAATAGGGTGGGGGTCTTCAAATTTATATTTTAAAAGATAAATAGTCTTAAAAAAATATAAACTTTATCATCAAAAGTTTAAGCAATAGAACTATTTGTTGTTTGATTATAAGCAGGATAACTAATTTAATGAAATAATTAAAGCTATATAAGATATGGTTGACCTTAGTATTTGTTCTAGAATGAATTGACTAGACAGCATTAAGAGAAAAGAAGGGTCCAAAATATTCATTTCATAATTGTACCTCTTACAAATATAATGCCTAAACGCTACGTTATAGTAAACTTAGCAGATAATTTTTTTGTTTACCCTTTTTTTTTAGGATGGCATATCGTCGCTTAAGCCGTGATACCACGTAAATCCAATGTTACACGCAAGTGTAAAAGATAACAAGGGCAAAATACATTATACGGTACGCATTGGCGAGTTTTTCAAGATAGCTATATCTGTAACGCTAACATGTTCTTGACGAGAAAAGCCAGTTTGGTTGCCATGGTATCACGGTTTAAGTGAATTTATAACATTCTGAAATTTCAATATGCCAAATATTGTTCACATTTCTTAAATTGTCATAGGAGATGGGATTACTTTGCGAAATTTGTTATCATGCTCAAATAAAACTTTCACAGCTAAACTTCAAGGAAGTACATTTTAGCGTTGCTAGTGTCATGCTGCAGTCAAGGAGGATTAATTGCTTATCAGTCATGACAGTACATCATCGACGATTGAGACATGTTATCATACACATCAGCAATTTACAAAAAAGTATATTTTTTTTATAGAGAAATATAATTCTGGTCAAAAAAATAAAAAGTAGTTGAAATATAAATCGCAAACTTATATTTCCTTAAAAATAACCGATTAAAATTTAAATCAATTATGCATAAATAATAAAATTATTTTATCATTAAAATATTCATTCCTAATACGAAAACTCAATGACTACTGAATTGTAAACAAATTTATTTTAATATTACTTTTTAAATTTTAATCAAACTTTTAAATTCATTATGATTTAGATTCTTCTTGTTAATAGCTTTCGTTTGATACAAAGGAATACCCAACAAAAAATGTGTCAAATTTGTGGAATTGAATGTTGATTTGGGGTCTTATAAAGAGACATTTGAAACAACAAAAAATTGTTTTTTTTTAATTCTGCATAAAACCTATGAAAATTTGTATTTTACCTTCAATCATCTCAAAGTTTCAAAATTGAAGTTTTTTTCAGTTCTTTTACAGTGTTTATGAAACATATGAAAACAAAAACCTTTAGTTTAATATACCTTTTAATAAATCAGCATAAAATATTTAATTTCACAACTTTGATGAAAGTTTTATGCTGACTTTTTTTTGCTGTGTATAATCAGAGAAAAAAGCTAAAATCCCAAAGATTCAGTAACATAAATATCAGTAGGCGAAACATTTATTTCAAAGCATCCAACTAACTTTTTGATTTCATGTTTCTACATAAAAATAACATAAATAAAATCCATTTCATGACTGTCAATACAAATACATCACCGTAGTGTCTATTTTATATGCATCACACTATAAACAAATTAAAAAATAATTAAAAAACAAATTATTGGAATATTATTTTGCAATGAAACGTATACGCCTACGCGCTCAGGACTCCCCCTTTTCCCAGTTCAACCCTTTCGGACAGGAAGAGTGAGGGAAGGAAACTGTGACCGTCGAAATGCCACGGTCACAGTTTCGTGCACAGAAGCGTATCAACCTTTACCCCATTTGTCGGCCGCGCTTTTCCCCCTTTCAGAGGGAGGTCGGCATCTCATTTTCGCGCTACACACATCCCCCCCCCCCCTAAATAACTGTGACATTTTGGGAAACAAAGGAATTACAACTCCTTGTACAAATGGGAGGTTGCGACAGGTATTTGGGTTCACGAGCTTTTAGTGGTGTTCCGTGAAAAACAAGTCTTTTAAGTATGTTTCTTTTGTTTTTTTATGGTATTCTGAACGGTTGGGATATATATTGAATGATTGATAATAAAAAGAATTGCTTTAAACTTATTAATTTCTAATTTTGTCTAGCAACCTTGTTATATTAGCAGCAGAATGGCCACACTTTCATAAATAACACTTTCATTTTTGAGAATTCTGTGATCTTCAGAGCTACTTTCGTTATATATGACAATTATTTCGCCATTGAATCACTTGTCTTTTGACCAAACAAGAAAACTCAAATTTTGATCGAAAGTCATTTACTCATATTCCTTTTCTGCCCTTTTATGGGTCATCAGCTCATGTTTGGTTCTTATACTTATACTGTCAGAATTCAAACGAGCCTTCTTGGCTTAGTGGATGGAGCTTTGCACTCTGCTATGTACGCGGTTCATGTCAGATCGTCGATATTGAATTATTATTATTATCACTTAAAACCGTTCTCATTTCTAACGAAATAAATGTCGTTAAAAAAAAAAGACAAAATGCATTTCTTCAGTTTGGAGATTTCATTGGAGCATACAGCATGCGTCTGTTTCGTCAAAAATAACATAAGTTTCGTCAAATATGAGAATGCATTTTTAACAATGCACAGCGGGTAGACTTTCACTACTAAAAACAAAAGTATTATTACAGTAGATCCCAGATATCACAACCTTTTACGACATATATAAAAGGTGGTCGTGATAACAAATCGTTCCTGTAACCAGTTAAAAATAATCAATACAAAAAAAAGATGAAAACAACCAATTGGGACTTTCAAAGGCCGCCTCTGTATAGAAGGATTCACTAAATTGAATGGTTGTCATAAAAAGGGTCAACAGAATAAAAGCCGCCTGTAAATGATTTATACACTTATGCCGAACTATTTAACTGACCAGTTTTGTATGTAGTATATTTTTCTTTGTAGATGGAATTCTTGTTATTCTAGTTAAATATATAAAAGGAATGTTATTGATAGACTTTATTTATTTATTTATTTATTTATTTAGAACATTCTTTATGTTTTGTAAAAGAAAACGTAATGAACATTTTATCCTAAATAGAAACTAACACACGAAATTCCATCAAAAACATATAAAATTGTTCTTAATGTTTATGATATTAGTAATTCTTTATTCAATATTATTAGCGTATTATTAGTAATTCAGTAAACCATTTTCACAGAACATCATATATTTTTTTTTAAATTTGCAATTTGGTCCATATACGTCAATATATTCTTTTTTGGCTTAAACGGAAAACTAACATGTTTTACCAGGAAAGTTTCATTTTTTTAAAAAACTTTCTCTAAAATCGAATCCTTTGCGCAATTGAAAAAAAAAAAAAAAAAAAAAAAAAAAAAAAAAACTTTTTTTTTTTTTTTTTAGTTTTAGTCCTTTGGTGGTTTTCTTTAACGCATCTGTAAAAGACCGCCCAAACCGTTACGCTAGACTTCACAATCCGGTGGGGGGAGACACAAAATCCTCATAGACATAGACACAGGCATCCCCCCCCCCCTCCTCGTCTCGAATATTTGTTTTAACCTTGGAAATTGCACCTCAGGAGTGATTTGTGGTAGGTATGGGAACAACAACAAAAAATAGAATTTAAATGCAGGTTTATGGGTTCGTATGGGTGAGGTGTAGCGGTAGGTTTGTTTAATGCCTCATCCGTCTCGGTCATGTCGAAAGGAAAGCGACTCTAAACAAATAATTACACAAAAAAAAAGGATATTCTTTCCAGGAAAAAAGCCCTAATGGTGGTGGTTTATCTCAGTTATGGCTCACCCAAGTCAAAACAAACAAATATATTCCCACGGAGAGCAATGCAAAAGCGACCACACTTAGAGTCGGTATCTTTGTAAGTGTATTTGAAATTGAGAATGAAAAGAAGATAGAGGAAGATAGAGGAAGAAAGAATGAAAAGAAGATAATCATTTCCAACGTGCAAATATGTTAAGTAATGCATATACCTCATATCTATCTTACTAATCTATTAAGTTTATGCGTCATTCTATTCGATATAGATAATTAACAGAGAATTTTTTATCCATTGGGTTAAGTTATTGCGGGAAACCCAAGCCCCAAATTCCGAAAAAATTGCTAAAATTTTGCATGAACAATACATATTTCAGAAGGTGTGTGCAAAATTCCGAAGCAGTAAAAGAAAGGGAACGTGTTTTTTTAAGCGTATATATACCATTTATTATATTCCTATCTACTTTTCGTCTGCAATATTCGTCATTTACTCAAAATATATTTTTTTAATTTTGGTCACGTTTAAAATGCTAAGGCTTTGTATAAAATGTACTTAAAACTGAACTGTTAATAGTTTTTGAAGTTTTGATATTTGTTTTATAAATGTATGAATAGCTTTTTTTAAATTCAGTTATAACATGTCTTGGGTATTAAAAAAAATTAAGTTATACATTTTTTTTACGAATTAATGAACAGGAAAATTTTAATATTTTTCTGTAAAAATTTTAATTTTTGTAATTTTAATATAAATCTGTAAAAAATCTATTCATACGTCTGTCTGAATATACTTTGACGTTATTTAATGAATTAAAAAAATTAATGTTAAATATTGAAGGAGTAGTATTGTTTATTATAAAAGCATATTTAATCTTAAAAAAACGCAAAATTTTTTTTTTAAATTGTACTTTTTTCTTTGATAATTGTTCAGAAAGAGAAGTTGAATTCATTAATAAAAAATTTGGATCTCCTTTCACTACCTCTTTAACTTCATAACTAAGATTTTATACACCTTTTAATAAAAGATTTTGAAATACAAAATATTAATATCTAAAAATCGTATTTTATAGCTCTTATGAATAAGATTAAATATTAAATATTCAATTATAATAAATAAACAAATAAGAAAATTAAATCAATTTTTTTTACTTATAACTACTATCACTGCTACATATATTTAAAGTTTTGATAGTCAATCGTTTATAGCTTCAATGGAATCGGATTGATATGTTTTATAAGATAAACCGTTTCGTTCTATTTGCTGCAAATCTGTCTCAGTTTAATTCTATTAGGACGCATAAATAAATTCAAATGAACAGTTTTTCGGAACAGAATGTGTTCTTTACGACAATCCCACAGAATTTTCTCTTAGGAATTACTTGCTATAAACGGCTTTTGCCGTTGAATGTGAAATCGCCTGCAGAACTGATTTGGAAATAAGGTTCCTTGATATTGTGACTTACTTCTATTTTTGATTCCAATGACAGACATAAACGACGTGGATGAATTTTTTTATTTAAGGATAAAAGTGTGTATAAATTACCATAGATAATATATATTATTATTTCAGTTATAAATTGATATGCAGTAAGTGGAATTATATTTATGTAAATTGATTGTTGTATCAAAGTTTTAAAATGCAGAATAAATGGATTAAGATGAGTTTTGAACAGCTTATTTTAATGGCTACGTCTTGTTGATGTCTCCTCAAAGTATATAAATCTATTTCTTTTTAAATAAAATAGAGAGTTTTAGTTTTTTTTAAATAAGAGTTTGTCTGATCTTTTTAAAAGTAAAGCAATTTTGGATTAAAGAAGTTAGACATTTTGTACATATCGGGTTGGAATTTTTAAACTTAAAAGGGGTTTCTCTTCACTTAAGAGGTCAAAACTTAAAAAGTCTTGGCCTAAATAAATAATGTTGGTATATTTTCAAAAGACAAATTTCAAATCTGCAGAATTTTGCTTTGTCACATTTAATGCATAAAAAGCGTTTAAGAAATAATCCATAAGATGAAGCCCTTGTCATAAAGTGGCATAGGTGAGCTTTTTGTTTCATAACCTTTATTGTCCTTTGTATAACCATTATTGTTCGTACTACTATAATGGTTATACAACTTATTAAACAATTTTAAAAACTTCTCTCTTTTTGTTCACGCAAAAGCCTGGCAAATTCTATCTTAATATTGTTCTTTGTTTAAGTACTTACATTTTAGGTTTGTCTTTTTTCATATTAACAAAAAACTGCGTGGTTAATAGATGGTATGTATTAAAATATTCGAAATTAATTATCATTCGTAGAAATTATTATTTTTGTATTCTGTTATTTAAATTTACCATTTTCTAAAAAAATTAAAGATTTATAAATATTTTTTTTTTACCTTGGGTAATATTTGTAATACAATATTGATTAGATTCCCAAGTGTCAGAAACTTTTAAAATGTTGTTATTATTGACTTAATATACGAAATATAAAACTGATTGCGTAAAAATTTGAATCAAATTTAATACTACAAATTGTGTACAATTTATAATAAACAAAAAATCGATTTTAATCAATTGTAAATAATTGATACTTTAAACTTAAAGAATTCTTGTACAACAAAATGGACAAATATTACATTTCTGAGTATTTCACAACTATATTTATAGAAAAGGATGGCGAAGAAGTTAAATATAATTTTACAAATGTTGTTGATAAATAGTTTTATACTCATAGACTAAAATTTTAGCAAATTTTCTTTTAAAAAGAGTTAAAATTCCGAGCAATTGACAAGGAATTTTCTAACAAATCCTTAGTTTCCCCATAAATATCCATTGAGGTATCACATTTGAAAAATATTTCTATATAACAGTTACTCTCATCCTTTGAGGAATAACAACACACAAATCCGCCCATGTCCGTCCAATTAATTAATAATTGAATTAATTAATAATATAATTAATTAATAATAGAATTGAAGGGTTTGCTGCAAAAAGGATGGAGCTCCACCCTAAGGGAATTAGCTCTAATCGTTAGTTCTTGCGTTACTCAAAAAATGGCGCTGTCTGTCTCACTAGTTTGTTGCAATATAGAGGTAGCTCCTGGAGCTACCGCCATTTTCCCCCAAACGACTGACGTGCTTTGCTTACAGGAAGGTTATACAGCACTTATAAACAGTAGAGTTTTTTGGTCCTTTTACGTTTCGTGGTTCTACGGTGGACTACAACCAGACAACGCAGCAGATCAGCCGGGCGTTACAGAGGGGGAGTGTGATGATTAAAAATGTAATTTTCTGTTTTTAAACCCAAGTTATATGCTATATTTCAATTTAAGTTTTCTTTAAATAAAATAATATTATAGTAATTTTTTTTTTGTGAAATATTTTTCATAGAGGTAGACACAGCATCTATTTGGTTGCAAGAAAGAGGTAGCTCCAACAATCCAACATGTGCCACGTCATCTGGAAGACATATTTTTGAGTAAAAATACTGTCATAATATCTAGGAACCATTAAAAAGAGTGATCAAAAAGAATATCTATACACAACTTGGAATTTTGAATTTTCAAACGTTTTTTTACGGATTTCTGCAAACTTGAATAATTGGAGCTATCTCCTTTTTACAGCAAACCCGTCAATTACTTAATAGAATTAATTAATAATTGAATTTAATAAAAGTTTTAAATTATTTATTAATTCTATTATTAATTAATTCTATTATTAATTAATTTTATTATTAATTAATTCTATTATTAATTAATTCTATTATTAATTAATTCTATTATTAATTAATTTTATTATTAATTAATTCTATTATTAATTAATTCTATTATTAATTAATTTTATTATTAATTAATTCTATTATTAATTAATTCTATTATTAATTAATTCTATTATTAATTAATTCTATTATTAATTAATTCTATTATTAATTTATTATATTATTAATTAATTATATTATTAATTAATTACATTATTAAGTTATTTTATTATTAATTAATTACATTATTAATTTATTTTATTATTAATTTATTTTATTATTAATTTATTCTATTATTAATTTATACTATTATTAATTAATTCTATTATTAATTAATTCTATTATTAATTAATTAATAATCGAATTAATTAATAATATAATAAATTAATAATCGAATTAATTAATAATATAATAAATTAATAATTCATTTAAAACTTTTATTAAAAACTAAATAATTCCAGTAAACGCTCAAGCGATTAAAAAAAAAGAGGAACACATAAAAATATATATTTCAACGTCAAAAACCCCAACGCAGAGGTCAACCACGTCCGGGAGCCCGGACACTCATGATGATGGAACGACCCACCCATTTGACTCCTGACATTCATTTTCCACACAATAATAACGCCACAGGAAGAGTATAATATCACCCAAAAGAGGAGAGAGAAAAAAAAGGGTCATGATGCACACCGACTCGCCACTGCTCTTAGCCACGCCACTGGTGTGTGGCAGGTTTGCGCAGGGCCCGCCCCTGCTTCCGCACATTGTGAGGGCCTTCCCAGGTGGACGAGATTTCGGATCCAGGTGTCGAGTCGGGAGACTTTTGCGTCATGCCGAATTTCCAGGAAATCGCTCGTTTCGCATATGCATTGTGAGTCCGCATACCTGAGAGTGTATGTGTAATATGAGTTTGTGTTCAGTGACATATTGGGTAGGGGGACGGGAAATGGTGGATAGGGGTGTCATTGTAGATATTGGAATGGAATGCGGGTGATATAAGTGGTCGGTTTCCAGGTGATCTAGTAAGAATGGGTTTCCGGTTATTATCTGGTTTTTTTTTTTTTTTTTCAAAATCGGTGCTACCAAATTTGTTCGGTTGCTGAACACTGTAAAAAAAAGTGCTTAAAAATAAGTACTTGAAGGTACTCAGCTTTTTTTACAGTACAATTGCATCGTAAATGAGCGATGACGTACTCAAATTAAAATCATCGTGATTTCGCAAAAGAGAGCAGTGGGTTTTAATATTGCTAATCTTAGTTCTGTGCAAGCCATCTTAACAAAGCGACCTGACAAACTTAAAATAGTTGTTCGGAAGATGGTTTTCCACACTATTTGATATCGATTGCTTAAATGGAAACTGAGTTATTACAATTTAATTCTTTTGGCACACCTTTTTGACATGACTTCTGTTTATAACTTCTTAGCGTCGCCCTGGTGGCTTAACGGATAAGGCTCTGGGCAGCGGTGCCTGCAGATCTGGGTTCGATTCCCGGTAAGTCTTAGTTGTAATTTTTGATATTTATTGAAAGGGATTTGTAGAAACAACCTATGTAAGATAGCATATCCTCTTTTTAATCATTTTTACCCATTGTACTCATTTTTGAGTACATGTCTTTTTCAAAATTGAAATTTATGTATTCGGAAATATGATAAGCATCGAATGCACTACAAAAATGAGTACATTTTACTTATTTTTGAGTACTTATTTTTAACAGTGTAGGGAACCTTATTTTAATGGGTAAAAAAAGTTTATAAATGAAAACCTATGAAAAAGTTCAATTTTTGACGAAAAAGTGACCTTTCCCGATATTGAATTCACGAGTAAAGCAAATTGTTATTTATGTTGTTTGAAATTGTTTTTATGTGTTACTTAATTTGCAACTATATACTATACGAGGTTTTTTTTATAATATAGGTGTGTACGGTGATGAATAATTAACATTTAAATGTGGGCTAGGCATTTGTCTCATATATTTTACATATGTAGCGTTAAGCTTCGGACAATTTTGACCTCGAAGGGGGGATAATTTTTAAATCACATGATGTCTGAAGTATGGCGTTAAAGAATAACATGTAATTAAATGGTTTGGGACATGTAAAGTTTGACTAATGGTTCCTATAGATCGTCTTCGGCTTGGATTGTGAGTTTTTCAACCATCCAAGTGACTCTATCCCCATCTGCAAATCTACCTGCTTTAAAGAAGAATTGTTAATGATTCGTTCGTCAGACAGTTACACGCCTCTTATTGTAAGGCAAGTCGTCCTTCCACAGTGCTTTGAGAACTCTTTGTTCTGCCTCCCAAATCTACATCCCCCCCCCCCCCCCCCCCTCGTTTAAGAATTAGCCCACAGGCAAGACAACTTTTCTTTAATTTAGCCCTCGTGAAATGGTTAAAAAATTTCTTACTAAATTACAAAAAGGTTTAGTGCAGTTTGGAAAATAGGCGTACATTTATGTTTTGTCTATGTGTATAACATAACAGCTTCAATACGATAACTTGTTTTTATTATTATTTTGCAACTTACACCTTAATTTGTATAAACCACCAAGATAATTGTAACCTATCATCCAAATCGTTTCAATCAATCTCAATTGATGTAGACAGCGGCTATTAGTATTCGTAAAAAAAACCTTTTATGTCAACTGAAGTAATTAACTTAATCGATTCAAAATTATGAAAAATTACAAGTATAGTATGAAAAAACTTGCGACGTCATCATGCTAATTATGTTACAAAAAGCATATTCAATGAAACTGGCTTTATTTCTAATTACAACTGTATAGTTTGAAGGAATCAGGGTATATATTGTAATTCCTTTCGATAGATCTGAAATTCTCGCCACTTTTTTTTCGAAAACATATTTTGTATAAAACGTATTTATCGTAATTTATCTGTGTGGACGATTTTATTCTTCATAAATAGGGTCTGATAGCATGTTTTTTTGCGGATTTCTATAATTGCATAATTGTATAATTTCCCATTTTTCAATGAATACTAGCATACCCGTGCAATAATTATAGTATGGATAATCCCTAAAAGAAATGAATAATCCCTAAAAGAAATGAATAATCCCTAAAAGAAATGAATAATCCCTAAAAGAAAAGAATAATCCCTAAAAGAAATGAATAATCCCTAAAAGAAATGAATAATCCCTAAAAGAAATGAATAATCCCTAATAGAAATGAATAATCCCTAAAAGAAATGAATAATCCCTAAAAGAAATGAATAATCCTTAAAATATATATATATATAAACTATTTTAAACGCATTTTTTTCAAAAGAACGTTAATATTTATCATATGAAAGTATACGATTCGTCACTGGTCCATGAAATTCTCTTTCTTTTGAAACCGCATGTGTTAATATTCATTGCATCTAAGGGATCGTTACTACATAAATAATATATACAATCCTCCCGTTGCTTTTGTTCTAAACATTATAATTACTTTAGAGAAAAGAAATATACTTTTTCTAATTATATACCTAATGCAATTGTATTATTTGATTATACGTCACTTGTAAAATTAAAAAAAAAAACTAAAACTTTTATTAAAATACATTAAAAAAAATTATCTTCTGTTAATTAAGTAGTCTTACAACCTTATTAGAATTTTTAGTTTCAATAAACTATATTATACGGAAAAACAAAATATGAAAGTTGAAAAGTTGTTTACATAGCAAAGGAATTAAAGTTATGTTAATTTACGTAAATGCCATTTATTAAAATATGCTTTAATAGAATTAGCTTTCAAAAGTTTCTACAATGTTTTCATTTGAAATGTTTTTCAAATTATAGTATTTTTATGAATTTAAAATTTTGCGTATTGCTTATTCAAAAAATTATACCCGAACGGATATATACGTCGCTATAAACAAATTTTATAGTATATAAAGTTTCAAGCCTACTAGGATACACTATTCTTATATTAGCCAGCCGGTATTTTCTTGATTTTGTTCTCATAACTACATTGTATTTAATAACATTAGAGTATGATAGAAATTATTTTTTGTAACATTCTAAACTATTTTTTTATAATACACAATATAGATTTCTAATATATATGGCTTTTTTTATTATATGGTTAGGATTTTTTATATATGGGTTTATATGGCTTCGAAACTCAAAAGAATCAAAATCATATAGATACTATTTTGTACAAAATTTCAAAACATTTTAATTACTAAATATATTTTATATAGATACGAATCAACTATTACATTACTTTAAGTTTTTTTTTTGTATTGATATAATAATTTACAGATTTGTAACTTAATTTTCGTAAAAGAAGAATAACACATTGCAATTTTAAAGTTAGCCAACGTTTAAATAAAATCATATTTCTGTATCGAAATTTCAGATGCATTTTTAGTAAAATGTAATTCATTACTATTCTTTACTTGGGGTCCCCGTTGCGACTTGCCCCTTAAAGTTGTGTTAATTTGATTTTTAACAATTGAACAATTTGTAAATATAAAATATTCACATAAATAAGACATAAAATTAAAATCCAACATATTTTTTTAACTACCTTATTTCCCCATTACAGAAAGGTAAGTCTTTGGAAGTTTAATCCATTTTTCATAGGTGCTTATCATTAACGTAAACAGAGAGTAGTGTACAACGATTAGAAGTACTGACAATTATTTGTTTGGAAATGAAAATTAAAATAACACATGTCGCAATATTGTTATAAAAACAAATAATATATTGGCTTCATTAAATATCTTACGAAAATTATTAATTCAATTTACAATTTATTGAAAATCTATTTTTCACTCACCTAATTTTTTCATCGATTTCATTCTGAATCGCAGTAATCCACTAGAAAAACGATACTCCAATCACAAAAGCACACACAGTTATTCCATTTCGAGAATCGGTAAACACACACAATGCTAATCCATCCTTGCGATTGTCTTTAAAACAACACACAACAACCAGCTGAAACCATCAAAAATGGGGTCTACATATCAACGGAATAACATTGATAAATTTCTCATAATCCACTTTCTAGCAGCATATCCATTTTGAAATAAAACAACAGAACTTTTTTTTTAAAAAAATAACAAAACAGGAGAAAACGTCGTTGCTCTCTTGGCGGAGCACAACAACTTTTTATTGTGAGGAGTGAAGCATCTGTCACTAACGGGGTGTTAGGAGAGAAGTTTCACTGCAAAACCAAAATAGCTCTTTCAACGCTTGGCGGGGTTTGTTTTGACACATTTGGCGATTTATCTGCATTTGGCGGAAATGACCTCGTCCCAACATATAATCCGGCGTGTCTCTTTTGAAAGTAACTATCAGAAGAACATCATATTATTTTTTGTTTAATAATAATTTTTTTTAGTGATTTATCTAAGAATTTATTTAGTTTGTGAACTTTTAATGGGTACAATTAAAAATGGTTTTTGTTTGTGGCATGCAAAACACCTATATTATCTGTACATACAATGTAAAAAAAATAGGTATTCGTATATGAGTACCTGCACATAATCGTTTTTCTTTGAGTACAATTGCATCGTAAATGAGCGATGACGTGCTCAAATTTAAGTAATCATACTTTCTCCAAAATGAGCAATGTGATTTAATATTGGTAATCACCTCAGCTTCTGTTCAAGCCATCTTAACAAAGCTGCCTGAGAAATTAAAATAGTTGTTCAGAAGTTGTCGGTTGCTTAAATGGAAACTGAGTTATTACAACTCAATAATCTTACTTCCCATTCTTTTAGCACACCTTTTTTTTTAACATTTCTTCTATTTAAAACTTCTGCAAGTCTTCCTGGTAGTACGACGGATAAGGAACTAGACTGTGGTGCCACTTATTTTTAACCTCTGATTTATTACAAATCACTAATGCTTTAATGTAGCTCTTAAATAATTAAGCGGGGGGGGGGGGGGGCAAGGCATATCTGCTTGATCTTATTGATAGCACTTAATGATTGCATTAATTTAACTTAAAATGGTCTCGATTGTTTTGTTATTATTAGTTTGCATACAAATTAGATAAAAAAAATTCGATTTATATCTCAAATTGTCTTTTGCATAGTTACACACGTTTTTTTTTTGTTAAAAGTCAACTGCTCCTACTGAAGATGTTATAAATTATTTTAAATGTATATTATTAGATTTAAATATAAAATAAATTCAACGCCCAAATTGTATTTACAAAAGATATTATTTAAGTCTCATTGATGTTTTCTCCAAAGCATCGTCCAAACAAGCCTATCTAAACAATTTTAACTAAACAGTCAAATTTATGGTTTTATTGTTAGTGTGTTTTTACAACACTTCCCATTTTATAACAAGTTGTTTTAAATCGATTTAACTATTTTGAAGTTCCATTTCAATTGTATGCTTTCAATACAAGCTAAAAATACAGAAAACAGGAAAATGCGGAAACAAATAATATGACCAGCATTGCGAATATACTATAATATTTTTAAAATAAAATATAATGTTTTGATAATAGTATTAACACTTTAAAATTTAATTCTAATATTTATCTTCACGACCATTTACAGTTTAATATTTTGCTTTGTAACAATTGAATTACAATATTTACCAAAAATGTGTTTAGGTATATTTTATTTTATCTATCATCTTACTATCCAATTTAAAAAAAAAATTATAAATATTGTTGTTTAAGGAATCGTTTATATATCGATGAGGGAAAATTTCAAATCACTTTTATATACAAATAATATAAAATATATAACTTTTATATACAAATAATATAAAATATATAACTTTTATATACAAAGTATATTTAAAAAATAAACTGTATTTCAATTCTCTTTTAACACATTTTTTAACATAACATATACATCAATGATTCTATTCAAATAAACTTTCATAATTCCCTTCAAATGTAGAAGGTTTTAAAGTATTAAGAACACTTTTGATGGAATTTAATGCGTATATCTCCAAAATCCCCGTAGATTAAAAGTTATCTGCCCATAAATAAAATATTGTGTATGTTTGTCACTAATACAGGTTTAATATTCGGGATAATATAGTTTTTTCTACTAAATAAAAATATAAAAAACTATTTACTCTTTCAGAATTTAATGCAAAGACACATTGTATCGGAGTTATATTTTCTTATGCTTCACACACATTTCTAATATAATACTTAATAACTTCTATGTTCACTCAATGTGAAAGCATGTATTTTATGGAAATCTTAAGCCTTTTTGAACAATACAGTTAACCAGCAATGCGTGTTAGAAATAAAAGTTCAAATTTAAGAGCATTAACGTAAGCCTTGCAAGGTTAATATGCGAATTGTAAAGCCTGCATTCGGGTGTTGTTGCCAAAAACAGGGTCTTTTTTTATTACAAAAAAGATAAATTTGAAGCATCCTTGAAGAACATACTGAATTTATTAAGAGACTAAATTTAAATACAGAAATAAAATATATGTATTGTTATACATAATAATGTATATAAATGAAGGAAAAAGTAGCCTTGAAGGATTACGAATATGAGAAAACTGGATATATATATGTATATATATATATATATATATATATATATATATATATATATATATATATATATATATATATATATATATATATATATATATATATATCCTTGTATATATAATCCGATCTTGATGAAATTTTGTACACTTGACCTTCAAAGCGACAAAAGGTCACTTATCTACATGAAATTTCGAACAACTACTCCCATTCTCCTTTCCCACCCTTTAACACAATTAACCCCATTGATTTCTTACTAAAATCTAATTACAATACTGTAACAATGGAATATTTCAGCATTATAACATATCTTTCATAGTTAGCTATGAGGATAGATAAACGACGAATTCTGATTGGCTGACGAGGAAATATCGAAAATATACCGCCAAATTTCTTTGTTTTGCTTATTTGCCAAATGAATAAAAATGTCCCCAAATGAATAAAAATGTCGCTAAATGAACTAAAAGATTATATATGTAAAAATATCCCCAAAATGGCGAGAGTACTCTCAAGTACTAAAGGATAAGCTCTTTCTAAAACCGTAAAATGGCGGCCTGGTGAAGAAATCGGCCAACACTCTGCGTAAACACACGCAAACGATTTGTTTTTGTACAAATCTACCGTTTCGTTCTGAGGCAGTAGTTTTTATCCGGAGAAACACCGAGAACTAGTAACTAGAACTTCAACTAGTAACATATAAACGTTAGCAGTATATATAAATATATATATAGCCGTATTTAAAAATTAATTGGGAGAGTTTTTATGTTATTACACATCAACAGGTTTATTAAACTATTAGAAAATAAGACCATTTCTAATTAAACTTTATTTTAAAAGTCTAAAATAAATATTTATACCGAAAAATATTAACGAATATTTTTCGCTTATTTGTATTTCTAGCTCTCTCGAATTTTAAAACAGAGCAGGCAGACTAATATTACTGTCAGCAAGCATTCTACGAACCAAATATTTGTTTTGAAAAATACATTAAAATATCCCTTACTATCCTTAACGTTTAAAATAAGATCGATAAAGTAGTTCAACTCAATTATATTTTTTATTTTAAAATAGGTTTTGTGGAATTTTTAAGATAGAGTTATCGATAGGTTTTTTTTAAAGCCCGCATTTAAATAGGGTAGATTTAATCACCTTTTCTCATTTTATATTTATTTCGGTAAATATTGGTGCACACTTGAAGAAAACATGTTGAGGACATATCAAATATATCTAAATGTGTAAATATGTGGTCCAATTCAAAAAGGTCTGTAGTCCACTTTTTAAAACTTATGGTAACTAAAATGTTTCGTATGAGTTTTTATTTCTACACATTGAATAAACGAAGTTTGTTGATGAATGTGTAAAGCAAATACCCAAACAAGATAAAAACTCGTCTTATAGAACATTGCGTTAAGAATATTCAAATACAAATACGCAATAAAAATCCATCAAATCTGGACATGTTTCGGGAGATACATCTCCCTTCATCAGCAGAAAATCAATTTCGGGAGATACATCTCCCTTCATCAGCAGAAATCATTTTCTGCTGATGAAAGGAGATGTATCTCACGAAACTCGTCCAGATTTGATGGATTTTTATTGTCTATTTTAACGTTGTATTTGTATTTTAATAAATACCTAAACACATTAAATGTCATAAAACAGTTGGAAAATTAATATTTAGTTCTTTATCTTGAAAAAATAATTGGACAAAATACAGTTTGGAACTGAATTATGGAATGGAGACGGTTTGGAATATGGATAAGATACGTTTTGATACTCAGTAACCATAATTCAGTTCCAAATAGACTAGACAAGATCGATTTAACTATATATAGCAGTACTGAAAACATTTACTTTTCAATGAAACACAAAAGATATTCAAATATTTTTTTTAATAATATTTCACTTTATAAAATTGATACGTTTAACATAAAACTCGCACAAATAGAGGTTATTTTACCGAGTACTAAGGGTTGCCATTGAGAGATTTAAAAAATCGGTATAATTTTTCTCAAATTTTCAATAAGTCAATTATATTCTCCATAATTTTACGTTTTCTTATGGCCAGAAACGTTATAAATGCTTATAAGGCGTATTGACTAAATAACTATTCAAGGATAGAACATAAACATCTTTAATCACATATGCCTAACATTACAATAATCTCGGGGAGGAACGAAACCTTACATACGCATCACCGTAAGAGGCAGTTACATGACTGAAGCTTTCCTGCGCAGCGGGAAAGACATAACATATGTAGAGGGCGTTACAATCGTAATAACGGGAACAATATATAGACACGTAACGGGAACATGAAAATATATACAGGTAACGGGGACATGATAATAGGACAAACATATAAGATAATAACATAAATGAATAACGCTGGTTACATCCTCCCCCTCTGGCTCCGACGTAGTCCCGACGAGGGGCCAGCACCAGTTCTTTTGGGTAAGTTTGGTGGCCGTCCTCGCTTTCGCAACGGATTGCAAGGACGTTCGATGGGGTCCTGGGTGTAGGCCTTCAGGGCAGAAGTGTGGTACACGCCCAGGGGCACTTGGGGATTGTCCAGGCTGGCAATTTCGAATGTGGATGGTGATCTTTGTGTAAGGATGACATAGGGTCCATCTCGTCTGGGCATAAACTTTTTGGATTGTCCAGTGGCAGCCTTGCTGACGGGATGCAGGGTCACATATACTTTATCACCTGGAGCATATGGTGGAGCCGGATTACGCCTTTTGTCTGCGTAGATTTTTCTTTTGTCTTGTTGGGTTTCGATGACTTCTTTGATCTGGGCTGTGAATCTTGAGAATTTTTTAAGGTACGGTGTTATTTCAGGGACGAAATTGTCGTTGTCGATCACTCCTCTGATGTCGTTAGTCACGTCGTCTGTCGTCCGCAATTCTCGTCCAAAGCTGAGAAATGCTGCTGTCTGCCCAGTTGATTGGCACTTTGCTGTGTTGAGCGCAAAACGGATTGCTGGCAGTTTCTCAGACCAGGATCGGTGTTCGTCTTGAACCAGGATTGCAAGACGAGGTTTAAGATCACGGTTTTTTCTTTCTACCGGATTTGCTTGAGGGTGATAGACCGGTGTCAACGTTTGGTTGATGTCTAGCATGCAGCAAAGTTGTTGCATTACGGCAGACACAAACTGCGTGCCGTTGTCGCTTATAATTCTACGTGGGATTCCGTACCTCAATAATACTTCTTCTAGTAGTGTAGTAGCACACTCTTTCGCAGTTGCAGTGGGTAATGCGAAGAGTTCAACCCATCGAGTGTTGACATCATCGATGATGAATATCCATTTCTTACCATCTCTGCTTTCTGGTAATGGGCCAAACAGATCGATTGCAAGAGTCTCGAATCGTTGGGCCGGAACGGGAGTTTGCAACAAACCAGCTGGCTTTTGGTTTGAAGCTTTGTATCTGTTGCACTCTATGCAGTTTTTTACATAGTCCGTGATAAACTTCCGCATACCTGTCCAATAATAGCGCTTTGCTATACGATCGAATGTTCCTTCGGCTCCATAGTGGCCTGCTGTTGGAGCATCGTGATGATCTTTAAGGATGGAGTTTACTTCTTGAGCCGGTATGACCAGTTGTGCTTCATCACTGTCCGAGTCTGGTGCATATCGGTAAAGCACACCTTGATTCATCAGGTAACCACGATCAGTCCAGTTGGCGAAGTCTACGTTTTTCTCATTGCTTTCGAAACAACGAATTATCTTCTCAACTTCTGGGTCTTTAAGTTGTTCTTCTCGGAGCTCTTTTGAAGTATGTGAGGGAACGTCGATGTGTATGCTACACAGTTCACATGAAGGTTCGGCATGCTGACAAGCTGGTCTTGACAACATATCAGCGACCACGTTGCATTTTCCTGGGATGTACTCTAACTTCAAATTGAAAGATTGAACTTCTAGAGCCCATCTTGCTAATCGTCCCGTAGGAGACTTCAAACTCATTAACCACTTAAGAGGTTGGTGGTCGGATGCAACAGTAATTTCTTGTCCTTCAATGTAGGCACGATACTTCTTTAAAGCCCAAACTACAGCTAAAGCCTCGCGCTCTGTAGTCGAATAGTTTCTTTCGGCACTAGTGAGTAAGCGACTGGCATACTCGATAGGATGTTCATCAGATCCGGTGCCTTGTAAGAGAACTGCACCAAGGGCATAACCGCTGGCATCAGTTCGGAGAGTGTATGCTTGACTTGGATCACTTTGACGAAGGATCGGTGGACTAACCAAAAGTTCTTTCAGAGTCTTGAAAGAAGTTTCTTCCTCTGTTCCCCAATTCCAAATGACTTTTTTCTTAGTAAGATTGCTAAGAGGTCTTGCTACTTCTGAAAAGTTTGGAATATATCTTCGATACCAAGAACAGGTCTGTAGGAAGGATTGTACTTGTTTGACGTTCTTCGGAGTTGGTATCTTCAGGATAGCCTCAACCTTCTCTGGATCAACTTCGATTCCTTTGGTAGTTATCCAGTGACCTAGATACTTAACCTTTGGGCAGGCGAATTGACATTTCTCTCTATTTGCCCTCAAGTTGAACAGGGAAAGTCGTTGGAAAACTTTCTTGAGGTCTTTTAGGTGATCTTCAAAGGTAGCGGATAAGACAATGATATCGTCCAAGTAGACTAGTATCTTTACATCCGGCAGACCACTTTTAAATCTGTCCATCAGCCTCTGAAATGTAGCTGGTGCATTTCTCAACCCGAAAGGCATTCGGTTGAATCTAAACGTTCCGAACTGGGTTGTGAAAGCCGTCTTGTCTTTATCCTCCGGATGCACGCTCACCTGGTGATAACCTGACCTCAAATCAATAGTGGACATGTAAGTTACATGTCGGGCTTCATGGATAAGGTCATCGATCTGTGGTAGAGGGTAGTGGTCTGCAACTGTCACTGCATTCAAGCCGCGATAGTCAACACACAGTCTTGTTTTTCCATTTGGTTTGGGTACCAACACCACCGGAGCAGCAAAGGGCGACTCGCATTCTTCGATTATTTTCTTTTGCAAGAGGTCATCCAGTTCCTTTTTCAATATTTCCTTCTTCGCAGGAGAAACTCTGTAGGGTGGATAAGCGACTGGAGCATGCGTTCCCGTATTAATGCGGTGCTCTATGAAAGTCGTGCTCTCTCCCCCTGGTTTGAAGCTTTCCTCGAAATCCTGAAGCAAATTATTGACCTGGAGCCTTTGCTCGATGTTCAAGCTCTCGCCTTCTTCTTCACGGAGATTACAGCTGTTGATGGGAAGAGTTTCGACAGGTTGCTGAGACGTCGATGTGATGTCATTCCCAAAATAAACCTTTCGGCGAGGGTTGTCACAAAAGTTCCACCTTTTGTTTCTTATGTCGAGAACAATTTCCGACTTTTCTAGGAAGTCTGTTCCTAAGAGAGTTCGATTTCCTTTTGCATTTGGAAGGGCAAGGAGATCCAGAATGATTGTTTTGTTTTCAATCTCAATGGACACCGTGGCTGTGCAAGCCTCTTCAGTAGTTTGGTAACCGTTTGCCAAGGTCATGGTTACTGAAGTCTCCTGGAACTCCACTCCTTTTCTCTTCAGCAGGTTGTAGAGGATCTCACCAGCGACTGATCTGCTGGCACCTGTGTCTGCACAAACTCTGGCTCGTACACTGGATATGCACACATCAATCAGTGCAATAGGGGACATCTTGGAATGGCAAGTGTACATGGTAAGTGAATTTGCAGGGAAATTCTCATTTCTCGCCGTTGGAGAGCATGTCGGACACTTTGCCTTTATGTAACCAGGTCTGGAACATCCATAGCAGTATATGGCAGGCTTGTTCTCTGGATTAGGATTTCTTTCATTTTGCCTTGGCTTTGGATTCTGCGCCACTTTTCTGAAGTTTCCAGTATTAAATCTTGGACTGGACCACTTCTTGGTATTCGACGTAGAGTAATTTCTGTTGTTTGGACGAACCGTCTCGTAGTCATCTAGCTTTTGTACTAGATCTGTAGTCGTCTTTATTTGTGTCCAGTCATCGATGAAGTGCTCTTTGACTTCTTGTGGAACACAGCGTTTAATCTGGTCTGTAACCATCAGATCAGACAATTCTTCAAAAGTTGTTATCTCGAGACCTGTAATCCAACCTTGAAAGTAATTCCTAAGTTCGTAGGCGAAATCTGTCCAAGTGCCTTCTTGACATTTCGAATATTTTGTGAACAATTGACGAAATTTCTCTGGAGTGAGTTTATAGCGCTTTAGAAGCAGCTGTTTCACTTTTTCATAATCTTGTGCAACTTCTTCGACTTCTCTTGCAATGATCTGAGCAATATCATATGGCAGCAGACCAATCAGATGAGAGGCCCAGAAAGTCCTTGGAATCTCAGCTCTGTGAGCTTGTCGCTCGAAGAGAACGAGGTATAAGCTGATGTCATTCGTTACTGGATCGAATCTCTGGATCAGCGTCTGCAAGTCCAATCTTGGTTTGGCTGCTTGAAAACCATCGTTCTGAGTAAGAGGAACTTGGGATCGTGTTGCCTCATCCTGGAGTTTCAGCTTCTGAAGTTGGAATTCGTAATCGTCTTTTCTTTTCCGCTCTTCGTACTCCAGTTCCAATCTTCTTTTTCTTTCTTCAGCTTCAAGGTCTTTCCTTTTCTTATCTTCAATTTCAAGGTCTTCTCTCCTTTTCTTATCTTCAATTTCAAGGTCTTCCTTCCTTTTCTTATCTTCAATTTCAAGGTCTTCCTTCCTTTTCTTATCTTCAATTTCAAGGTCTTCCTTCCTTTTCTTATCTTTAATTTCAAGGTCTTCCTCTTTTATTCTTTCAGCGATTATCTCTTCAAACCTTGCTTGGACAAACTCTAAATCGTCCTTATATGCTTCACTCTCTTGTATTCTCGTCTTCAGTTGAATAACTTTCAGACTATCAATACCATCCAAGTCCAGTTCAATTGCCAGCCGGACCAGGTCAATCTTCTTTCCCCGTGCGAAAAAAGCCATCGTGGGATTTCAGTCTAGTTCTTTGTGAGTTCAGAATATGGCAGTAGATAACAGGCACACAAAATAATTACCTCAAAGTCCTAGAGCTATTTCACAGTTCAATGCACTTAAACTCACTACAATTACCCTACCATGAAATATTAGCACTCAAATCGTCTATAATTATTTTTCAGAAAACCAATTAATATCAGTTAAAATAATATTAAATCATTTAAACTATTATAAATTTATTGTAAACCATTATAAAATCATTCCAACTATTCATTTATTCAAGCAAATAACACTATGCAGTATTAAATCTTTTCAAGTGTAGATGACACTGTATAACACCCGATCTCTAGTTAAAATGCACTATTTCTATGGTACCATTTCAATATTAGATTACCAGAATACCAAAATATATTTTAACATGATTGAACAAATTTATTTATAAGAAGAATCACTTTTGCTTAAATTATTTAGAAATCTATGAAGTACTTAAATATAAAATCAAAACAATAGCATTAACAAACTTCCATTTCATAACGAATCAATTCAAGTGTTCTTTCAAAATAAATTTTAAAAACAACATTAAATTTTATAATATAATCAATTATCCAACTGATCAAAATAACTAATAATTAGTTAATGCCAATAATTAAATTAAATAAGCACTATCACAAATAAAACTTCCTGCCAATATAAAATCTACTACTCTGAATCACACTAAGAACATTTATTTCTTATGTTTGCATGTCAAACCACATTCTTTTATTTTTCCCGAAAGAGAACAAAATAAAATAAATAAAACCCACAATCAGAATTTTCAAGGCCAGCAATAATTTCAAATAAAAGAGAACAGAAATAAAACACTCTCAGTTACGTGGAGAGGAGGGGGGAAAAATTGCTTTTCTCCGAGCGTACGAATTTGAATTCGCAATGCGAATACGATTGTCAGAATCAGTGTTTACAGAACCAAGGTGGTTTTCTTTTAATTTCAAATTCAGTGAAAAACACAGCAAACCATTGCGGTTTAATTTCAAAAGACTAGTTAAAATTAAATCATTAGAGATAACACTCCAAACGAGACACAGCATACGTGTTATGCAAAATTGTCTCCTCACAGTAAACAGGATGTATACTGAAAAACGAAACTTTGCGTTTCGAAACTGAAACTTTGCGTTTCAAAACTTTAACCTAGCCTACAAATTAAAAACTTGTAACACTGAACAGAAAACAAAATAACACTTATCTTAAACATCCGATGATATTCCTTCTTGCCTGAAGAACAGAAATATAGTTCGTTTAGAAACGAACTTCAAATTGGCGGCCCTCGCCATTTTCATCAATCGGAACGAAAACCTAAAAACGAGCCATGCAATTGCTGTTCTTACAGTGTTGCGCCACGTTGGGTAGCCATTTATAAGGCGTATTGACTAAATAACTATTCAAGGATAGAACATAAACATCTTTAATCACATATGCCTAACATTACAATAATCTCGGGGAGGAACGAAACCTTACATACGCATCACCGTAAGAGGCAGTTACATGACTGAAGCTTTCCTGCGCAGCGGGAAAGACATAACATATGTAGAGGGCGTTACAATCGTAATAACGGGAACAATATATAGACACGTAACGGGAACATGAAAATATATACAGGTAACGGGGACATGATAATAGGACAAACATATAAGATAATAACATAAATGAATAACGCTGGTTACATCCTCCCCCTCTGGCTCCGACGTAGTCCCGACGAGGGGCCAGCACCAGTTCTTTTGGGTAAGTTTGGTGGCCGTCCTCGCTTTCGCAACGGATTGCAAGGACGTTCGATGGGGTCCTGGGTGTAGGCCTTCAGGGCAGAAGTGTGGTACACGCCCAGGGGCACTTGGGGATTGTCCAGGCTGGCAATTTCGAATGTGGATGGTGATCTTTGTGTAAGGATGACATAGGGTCCATCTCGTCTGGGCATAAACTTTTTGGATTGTCCAGTGGCAGCCTTGCTGACGGGATGCAGGGTCACATATACTTTATCACCTGGAGCATATGGTGGAGCCGGATTACGCCTTTTGTCTGCGTAGATTTTTCTTTTGTCTTGTTGGGTTTCGATGACTTCTTTGATCTGGGCTGTGAATCTTGAGAATTTTTTAAGGTACGGTGTTATTTCAGGGACGAAATTGTCGTTGTCGATCACTCCTCTGATGTCGTTAGTCACGTCGTCTGTCGTCCGCAATTCTCGTCCAAAGCTGAGAAATGCTGCTGTCTGCCCAGTTGATTGGCACTTTGCTGTGTTGAGCGCAAAACGGATTGCTGGCAGTTTCTCAGACCAGGATCGGTGTTCGTCTTGAACCAGGATTGCAAGACGAGGTTTAAGATCACGGTTTTTTCTTTCTACCGGATTTGCTTGAGGGTGATAGACCGGTGTCAACGTTTGGTTGATGTCTAGCATGCAGCAAAGTTGTTGCATTACGGCAGACACAAACTGCGTGCCGTTGTCGCTTATAATTCTACGTGGGATTCCGTACCTCAATAATACTTCTTCTAGTAGTGTAGTAGCACACTCTTTCGCAGTTGCAGTGGGTAATGCGAAGAGTTCAACCCATCGAGTGTTGACATCATCGATGATGAATATCCATTTCTTACCATCTCTGCTTTCTGGTAATGGGCCAAACAGATCGATTGCAAGAGTCTCGAATCGTTGGGCCGGAACGGGAGTTTGCAACAAACCAGCTGGCTTTTGGTTTGAAGCTTTGTATCTGTTGCACTCTATGCAGTTTTTTACATAGTCCGTGATAAACTTCCGCATACCTGTCCAATAATAGCGCTTTGCTATACGATCGAATGTTCCTTCGGCTCCATAGTGGCCTGCTGTTGGAGCATCGTGATGATCTTTAAGGATGGAGTTTACTTCTTGAGCCGGTATGACCAGTTGTGCTTCATCACTGTCCGAGTCTGGTGCATATCGGTAAAGCACACCTTGATTCATCAGGTAACCACGATCAGTCCAGTTGGCGAAGTCTACGTTTTTCTCATTGCTTTCGAAACAACGAATTATCTTCTCAACTTCTGGGTCTTTAAGTTGTTCTTCTCGGAGCTCTTTTGAAGTATGTGAGGGAACGTCGATGTGTATGCTACACAGTTCACATGAAGGTTCGGCATGCTGACAAGCTGGTCTTGACAACATATCAGCGACCACGTTGCATTTTCCTGGGATGTACTCTAACTTCAAATTGAAAGATTGAACTTCTAGAGCCCATCTTGCTAATCGTCCCGTAGGAGACTTCAAACTCATTAACCACTTAAGAGGTTGGTGGTCGGATGCAACAGTAATTTCTTGTCCTTCAATGTAGGCACGATACTTCTTTAAAGCCCAAACTACAGCTAAAGCCTCGCGCTCTGTAGTCGAATAGTTTCTTTCGGCACTAGTGAGTAAGCGACTGGCATACTCGATAGGATGTTCATCAGATCCGGTGCCTTGTAAGAGAACTGCACCAAGGGCATAACCGCTGGCATCAGTTCGGAGAGTGTATGCTTGACTTGGATCACTTTGACGAAGGATCGGTGGACTAACCAAAAGTTCTTTCAGAGTCTTGAAAGAAGTTTCTTCCTCTGTTCCCCAATTCCAAATGACTTTTTTCTTAGTAAGATTGCTAAGAGGTCTTGCTACTTCTGAAAAGTTTGGAATATATCTTCGATACCAAGAACAGGTCTGTAGGAAGGATTGTACTTGTTTGACGTTCTTCGGAGTTGGTATCTTCAGGATAGCCTCAACCTTCTCTGGATCAACTTCGATTCCTTTGGTAGTTATCCAGTGACCTAGATACTTAACCTTTGGGCAGGCGAATTGACATTTCTCTCTATTTGCCCTCAAGTTGAACAGGGAAAGTCGTTGGAAAACTTTCTTGAGGTCTTTTAGGTGATCTTCAAAGGTAGCGGATAAGACAATGATATCGTCCAAGTAGACTAGTATCTTTACATCCGGCAGACCACTTTTAAATCTGTCCATCAGCCTCTGAAATGTAGCTGGTGCATTTCTCAACCCGAAAGGCATTCGGTTGAATCTAAACGTTCCGAACTGGGTTGTGAAAGCCGTCTTGTCTTTATCCTCCGGATGCACGCTCACCTGGTGATAACCTGACCTCAAATCAATAGTGGACATGTAAGTTACATGTCGGGCTTCATGGATAAGGTCATCGATCTGTGGTAGAGGGTAGTGGTCTGCAACTGTCACTGCATTCAAGCCGCGATAGTCAACACACAGTCTTGTTTTTCCATTTGGTTTGGGTACCAACACCACCGGAGCAGCAAAGGGCGACTCGCATTCTTCGATTATTTTCTTTTGCAAGAGGTCATCCAGTTCCTTTTTCAATATTTCCTTCTTCGCAGGAGAAACTCTGTAGGGTGGATAAGCGACTGGAGCATGCGTTCCCGTATTAATGCGGTGCTCTATGAAAGTCGTGCTCTCTCCCCCTGGTTTGAAGCTTTCCTCGAAATCCTGAAGCAAATTATTGACCTGGAGCCTTTGCTCGATGTTCAAGCTCTCGCCTTCTTCTTCACGGAGATTACAGCTGTTGATGGGAAGAGTTTCGACAGGTTGCTGAGACGTCGATGTGATGTCATTCCCAAAATAAACCTTTCGGCGAGGGTTGTCACAAAAGTTCCACCTTTTGTTTCTTATGTCGAGAACAATTTCCGACTTTTCTAGGAAGTCTGTTCCTAAGAGAGTTCGATTTCCTTTTGCATTTGGAAGGGCAAGGAGATCCAGAATGATTGTTTTGTTTTCAATCTCAATGGACACCGTGGCTGTGCAAGCCTCTTCAGTAGTTTGGTAACCGTTTGCCAAGGTCATGGTTACTGAAGTCTCCTGGAACTCCACTCCTTTTCTCTTCAGCAGGTTGTAGAGGATCTCACCAGCGACTGATCTGCTGGCACCTGTGTCTGCACAAACTCTGGCTCGTACACTGGATATGCACACATCAATCAGTGCAATAGGGGACATCTTGGAATGGCAAGTGTACATGGTAAGTGAATTTGCAGGGAAATTCTCATTTCTCGCCGTTGGAGAGCATGTCGGACACTTTGCCTTTATGTAACCAGGTCTGGAACATCCATAGCAGTATATGGCAGGCTTGTTCTCTGGATTAGGATTTCTTTCATTTTGCCTTGGCTTTGGATTCTGCGCCACTTTTCTGAAGTTTCCAGTATTAAATCTTGGACTGGACCACTTCTTGGTATTCGACGTAGAGTAATTTCTGTTGTTTGGACGAACCGTCTCGTAGTCATCTAGCTTTTGTACTAGATCTGTAGTCGTCTTTATTTGTGTCCAGTCATCGATGAAGTGCTCTTTGACTTCTTGTGGAACACAGCGTTTAATCTGGTCTGTAACCATCAGATCAGACAATTCTTCAAAAGTTGTTATCTCGAGACCTGTAATCCAACCTTGAAAGTAATTCCTAAGTTCGTAGGCGAAATCTGTCCAAGTGCCTTCTTGACATTTCGAATATTTTGTGAACAATTGACGAAATTTCTCTGGAGTGAGTTTATAGCGCTTTAGAAGCAGCTGTTTCACTTTTTCATAATCTTGTGCAACTTCTTCGACTTCTCTTGCAATGATCTGAGCAATATCATATGGCAGCAGACCAATCAGATGAGAGGCCCAGAAAGTCCTTGGAATCTCAGCTCTGTGAGCTTGTCGCTCGAAGAGAACGAGGTATAAGCTGATGTCATTCGTTACTGGATCGAATCTCTGGATCAGCGTCTGCAAGTCCAATCTTGGTTTGGCTGCTTGAAAACCATCGTTCTGAGTAAGAGGAACTTGGGATCGTGTTGCCTCATCCTGGAGTTTCAGCTTCTGAAGTTGGAATTCGTAATCGTCTTTTCTTTTCCGCTCTTCGTACTCCAGTTCCAATCTTCTTTTTCTTTCTTCAGCTTCAAGGTCTTTCCTTTTCTTATCTTCAATTTCAAGGTCTTCTCTCCTTTTCTTATCTTCAATTTCAAGGTCTTCCTTCCTTTTCTTATCTTCAATTTCAAGGTCTTCCTTCCTTTTCTTATCTTCAATTTCAAGGTCTTCCTTCCTTTTCTTATCTTTAATTTCAAGGTCTTCCTCTTTTATTCTTTCAGCGATTATCTCTTCAAACCTTGCTTGGACAAACTCTAAATCGTCCTTATATGCTTCACTCTCTTGTATTCTCGTCTTCAGTTGAATAACTTTCAGACTATCAATACCATCCAAGTCCAGTTCAATTGCCAGCCGGACCAGGTCAATCTTCTTTCCCCGTGCGAAAAAAGCCATCGTGGGATTTCAGTCTAGTTCTTTGTGAGTTCAGAATATGGCAGTAGATAACAGGCACACAAAATAATTACCTCAAAGTCCTAGAGCTATTTCACAGTTCAATGCACTTAAACTCACTACAATTACCCTACCATGAAATATTAGCACTCAAATCGTCTATAATTATTTTTCAGAAAACCAATTAATATCAGTTAAAATAATATTAAATCATTTAAACTATTATAAATTTATTGTAAACCATTATAAAATCATTCCAACTATTCATTTATTCAAGCAAATAACACTATGCAGTATTAAATCTTTTCAAGTGTAGATGACACTGTATAACACCCGATCTCTAGTTAAAATGCACTATTTCTATGGTACCATTTCAATATTAGATTACCAGAATACCAAAATATATTTTAACATGATTGAACAAATTTATTTATAAGAAGAATCACTTTTGCTTAAATTATTTAGAAATCTATGAAGTACTTAAATATAAAATCAAAACAATAGCATTAACAAACTTCCATTTCATAACGAATCAATTCAAGTGTTCTTTCAAAATAAATTTTAAAAACAACATTAAATTTTATAATATAATCAATTATCCAACTGATCAAAATAACTAATAATTAGTTAATGCCAATAATTAAATTAAATAAGCACTATCACAAATAAAACTTCCTGCCAATATAAAATCTACTACTCTGAATCACACTAAGAACATTTATTTCTTATGTTTGCATGTCAAACCACATTCTTTTATTTTTCCCGAAAGAGAACAAAATAAAATAAATAAAACCCACAATCAGAATTTTCAAGGCCAGCAATAATTTCAAATAAAAGAGAACAGAAATAAAACACTCTCAGTTACGTGGAGAGGAGGGGGGAAAAATTGCTTTTCTCCGAGCGTACGAATTTGAATTCGCAATGCGAATACGATTGTCAGAATCAGTGTTTACAGAACCAAGGTGGTTTTCTTTTAATTTCAAATTCAGTGAAAAACACAGCAAACCATTGCGGTTTAATTTCAAAAGACTAGTTAAAATTAAATCATTAGAGATAACACTCCAAACGAGACACAGCATACGTGTTATGCAAAATTGTCTCCTCACAGTAAACAGGATGTATACTGAAAAACGAAACTTTGCGTTTCGAAACTGAAACTTTGCGTTTCAAAACTTTAACCTAGCCTACAAATTAAAAACTTGTAACACTGAACAGAAAACAAAATAACACTTATCTTAAACATCCGATGATATTCCTTCTTGCCTGAAGAACAGAAATATAGTTCGTTTAGAAACGAACTTCAAATTGGCGGCCCTCGCCATTTTCATCAATCGGAACGAAAACCTAAAAACGAGCCATGCAATTGCTGTTCTTACAGTGTTGCGCCACGTTGGGTAGCCATTTATAAGGCGTATTGACTAAATAACTATTCAAGGATAGAACATAAACATCTTTAATCACATATGCCTAACATTACAATAATCTCGGGGAGGAACGAAACCTTACATACGCATCACCGTAAGAGGCAGTTACATGACTGAAGCTTTCCTGCGCAGCGGGAAAGACATAACATATGTAGAGGGCGTTACAATCGTAATAACGGGAACAATATATAGACACGTAACGGGAACATGAAAATATATACAGGTAACGGGGACATGATAATAGGACAAACATATAAGATAATAACATAAATGAATAACGCTGGTTACATGCTTTAGTAAATTAAACATTTCATAAAGTTTAAAACTGGGAGTATTAATATTCATTTCTAAATACTCAAGTTTGGTTTTGGTTAATTAACGTCGCACTAGAGCTGCACAGTGGGCTATTGGCGACGGCTAAATACTCAAGACTATATAGATTTGGAGCAACGAACCACAAAATGCAGTTTGTATCACTAAAACAAGAAGCCAGTTACGAACATTAATTGATTCACCATTTCAGAAAAAACTTTTATTTAAAAAAAAAAGACTATAACCAGATAAAAATAAAAACAATTTAAATCTTTCGTATCAATAGTTAATCTAAAATGCGTTAATTTACCAAATCCGCCTCAAATGGAGTTATCAGATTAACATTGGCGGCGTATAATTGATTAAGAAGAGGAGAATCCTCAACGAGTATGAAGTGTAAGAATTCGATGAATCAACATCCCATCCATCTTAAGTTTGTTACTTCAGCTGTAGAATACTTCCTTCAAATCGACAGCGCAGAACGGGAGAAGTAGCCTTTTGCTCCATTAACCCTAAACAAACAACCTTTTGGAAAAAAAGATTCTGATTCATCAGGTGGAATTGAGCTATTATTCAACTCCGATTTCACTGATCTCGACCTTTATTTAAAAAAATAAAATCTATTAAGGCAGTTTTGTTAATGACTCTACTTGTTTACCCTTAATGAAAAAAGGAAATTTAACTAAATTTGTACCATCTAGACACACAGTTAAAAATAAGTCAAGTGCACTAATTTTTAGTACATTCGATACTAATTACTACCCCGAATACGTAAGATTCAATTTTGAAAAAGACGTGTACTCAAAAATAGGCACAATGAATAAAAAGATCAAATGCTAATGTAAATTCGTATTTACATGCACTGTTAAAAACAGGTATTCAAAAATAAATTAAATGTACTCATTTTTGAATGCATTTGATGCTTATCATGTCTCCGATTGCATGTTTCAATTTTGAAAAAGACATGTACTTAAAAATGAATAAAAAGGGGGAAATGAATAAAATGGGCAGAAGCTAGCATACATAGGCTGCCTTCATAAATCACTTTCAATGAATATCGCCAATTACAACCAATATTTACCGGCAATAGAAACCAGATCCTCAGGCGCCGCAGTTCAGTTTCTTATCCGCTGTACTACCAGGGGGACGTGAAGAAGTTATAAACCAAAGACGTGTTTAAAAGGTGTGCCAAAAGAATGGAAAGTAAGATAATGGAATTGTAATAACTCAGTTTCCATTTAATTAGTTGACGTCAAATAACGTGGAAAACTATCTTCTGAAGAACTATTTTAAGTGTGTCAGGTTGCTGTGTTAAGATGGCTTGAATAGAAGCTGATATGAGCAATATTAAATCACACTGCTTTTGAAAAAGTATGATTACTTAATGTGAGTACGTCATCGCTCATTTACAATGAAATTATACTCAAAGAAAAACGAGTACGTTCATGTACTCATTTTCAAGCACGGTTTTTTTTACAGCGTATAATGAAAAAGTAAAGTTAACAATTGAATCTGCACCATCTAGGCACTTTTGGGTTTCTACGAAATTTCTATTCCAGCTTGTCTTTTAAAAAATTAATGCTAATTTGTGAAGAATTTTTCTTCAGTTTCGACAAAATAGTTGTCTACGAAATGCCCCGATTCAATATTTCGCTAAATTATGGAAATTTATGTAGTCGTTTGTTTACGAAATTTATATCATCAAAAAAGAGGACATTACCATATTCTCAAAGAAAACGTTTGTTTATCGTACAGACAAAAGGTTGCCATGGGCCGCAATTGGAACTTTCCGTTTATTATATGCAAACAAATTAACTGATTAGGACTTTGAGAGTCGGTTTTTGATTGGAAAGGGTCGCTATAAAATGGAATTGTTCTAAAGAGGATCTACTGCTATAGATAGAGAAACAGGTAAGAAAATGTCGACGTATTTTTGTTTATGAAACACAGAAAAATACAAGAAATATATTTTTTTATTCAAATTGTTTAGAAGGATATTGGACCCATTTCTAGCCAACATCAAAAACTTTCACCTTGGAAAAAAAACAACTCAGAGTGAAAGTGAACAGATCAGACAGGGCAACCCTAAAAAGTCCCACGGAAAGTGAAAGGGCCAATCCATAAAAAAAAAACTTTTTTTTTCAGGCATTTTGTTTTTGGCGACTTAACTCCCCATTCTCTAGGGCTACAACAACAATAGCAGATGGACACTTGTATGGGAGACCCGGCGGGTTGGCAACCCTTGGCTAGCTTCTTCTGACGGAAACATGCGTGGATGGTCTGCACCGAGCCAACTGAACCGTAGAACAATCCGAGTTGACCTCCTCCGATTGGTTAATTTCCTCAGGTAGTTCAATGTCAAGGAAAACAGAGATGAAGAACAAGGGAAAGGAGTTTAGACGGAGATGATGCAGATGAAGCGTGCGAAATGGAAACGTCATGTCGTCTGTTAAGTTTTCTTTTTTATGTATTGTTTTTCATCGAGGAATGTTTGGGTACTTTCTCGGAAAAGTTGGACAATGGATCGGCATTGTTCGATGAATGCAGAGAGAAAGTTTTTAAAACGTGGGTATTTTGCAATTATAGATCGGTTCTTTTAGTTTGTTTGGTTGGGAGTTTACTACATTGTCTGAACAATGGATTTTTATGTTTCTTTAAAAAATATTAAGAAATTGTAGGAAGGGGAGGGGTTGCCTTGAGATCGATATCAAATATTTTTATTTATGCTGGTAATCAGATTTTCAAAGGAATTTAAACAAAAATGTATCAAAGAGAAATATTTATCAAAAGTCAAAATGTATGCAAATTTATTATAATTTTATAATAGGGGCCACTTCATGCACCCGATACTCTCACTTGAGTTCGAGTAATTACTTTAGCTCTATAGGTAGAGTATCGGCATAGCAAACGCAAGGTCTCAGTTCGATTCCGGTTGACTCCAAAATCATCGCGTTACACTATTTATATAGTATAATTAAAAATCGATCATACTTATCCATATCTATCAAATTTATCTATAACATTTACCTTTACATACAAGAATTAAGGCATTCGGATATCTGTATACATTCAGCTGTCCTCAAAAACTTGGAGCATCTCAGCTAGTACACATTGAGTTATTGAAAGTTTTATAAAAAAAAAATTAATAATTAGTAATATATTTATCCTATGAAAGTAATTTAGTTTTTTTTAATTACTGTACATCAATTAAACACAATAAACCTACAAATATAAACAGATATAGTCAATAAAGCTATCAAATATCAGAAAGCGTAATATCAAATCTGTTCTATCAAGCTATTTAATCAATATAAGCGATCTACTTATATAATTTTATTATATTTAGAACTGCCTACCATACTTCTTCTTATTAGTCACACAGAGTTAAAATATGTATTCTAAAATTCAAATGTGCCCATTTTTGTGTACATTCGATGCTTACAATAGTTTCAAAGTTTCATTTAAAAAAAAAAAAGCAGAAAATTATATCAATAAGAAAAACACGCACTCAAAAATTAGTACAATGAATAAAAATGAGTATATGCTCGTCTACAAAGGCTACATTCATAAATCACTTTCAATAAATATCGACAATTATAACCGTCTTGCTTAGAATCGAACCCAGGTCCTCAGCATTGCAGTCCAGTGCATTATCCGTTAAACTACCACAGCGACATTAAGAAGGTTATAAACAGAAAGAAAAAAAAATTAAATGCCAAAAGAATGGGAAGTAATATAATTGGCTTTTAATAACTCAGTTTTTATTTAAGTAATCGACATCAACTAACGTAGAAAACTGATTTAAGATCGCTTGAACAACACGGAAGACACGCAATATTAAATCCCATTGCTCTTTTTTTGAGATAGTACGATTACCTAAATTTGAGTACGTCATCGCTTATTTACGATGTAATTATACTCAAAGAAAAACGAGTAGGTTAAGGTACTCATTTTTTAGTACTTCCCTTTTACATTGCAGAAGCTCGGTAACTTACAAGTAATGAAAATCCTAAAAAAAATAGTTTTCTATTTAAAAAAAAAAAAAAAATTATGTTTTAAATTTCTGTCTGCTAAAGTAGCAAAGTATGCATAGTTTTCTTTACTACAGAAACTCACTCGTTATGATACCGATAACTACGGGAACTGCAGGGGCCCAGTGGATAAAGGCGATCAGCTAGTAAACAGAGGATTGCTGGTCCGAATCCGTGCGATGGACGCGACTAAGAAAAGTAAAAAAGTAGTGATCTTGCGATCGGAGGATTGCTAGTTCGCTACAAAAATACTAGAAAGTCATTCATAACATCCAGCAAATTATACTGGCGTGTATAAGGGACTGGTGCACGATAAATCAGATCGGGGTCCAATGTCCTGACGCCTATTGGCCTATTGAGGTTGCGTCAGGTGACAGCTCAGGTGTTGTCCTCGTCATCTGACTATTGTTCAAAAATACGAGGCATCGTTCCCAGGTCTTTCCTCCAAGAAAGGCCCATAACCGTCGCCAATAGCCCACTGTGCAGCTCTAGGGCGATGTTAATTAATCAAACCAAACCGATACTATGTACACCGACGTATTAAGTGTGTACGTTTACCCTATGTAATTAACATATCTGAGCTCCAAGACTTCTGAATTTAAATACTTTAAAGTATTGAATAAATTACATATTTTAAATTTTCATATTTTATTAGTATCTAAGAATGCAATCTTTGTATACAAATATGTCAATGCCAACATTTTTTAGCAAAAAAAATTCAAAGCAATCAAGCACCAAGTTATCGTACTTAAATCCTGTTTTAAACTAGTTTTTCTTAAAAGAAACTGAAGCCAAGATAACAACAAATGGTGAACGTCTTGATAAAGCCATACGTAAAAGGATGCCGACACAATGGAAGGGAGCAAAACAGCGAAAATACCACTTCAATGGTTTAATTTAAAGTGGGAGGAGGCTCGACTTTTTTTGCAATCCAGTTCCATATACAAACGCATGGGCTGAAACTCGTTCGAAAAAAAAATCGCTCATTTGTTTGTTACAGTCCCCCACAAAATAATGCAGTTCGTAATAACTGCAATTATGGATTCTTAAAATGAATTAAAAAAATGTGAAGACATCGTTCCGTGGATTTAGGTTTTTGTAATGAGTATTTTCACTTTCCTGTTTGGTTTTTTTATGATTTGTGTCTTCTTTTGAATAATACTTAATAAATAGTTCGGAAATTCACTTTCTCGGAAAAAGTTGTCATAACAAAAGCAATGGAAATTTTCGGTGGTATGTAATAAACTTTTTTTTGGTAAAGTGGAAATTAATAAAAATGTATTATAGCGAATAAAATTTGGATAATAAAAGCTGTTCCGAAGCAAATAATTAATGAAGCTCTGTATCTGTATTTTAATTATTATTAAATCAGTATTCTTTCAGCGATTAATAAGTTTTGATTTTACACTTTAAAAAAACCTATTTAAAAATGAGTACCTGAACCTAGTCATTTTTCTTTGAGTACAATTGCATCGTAAATGAGCAATGACGTACTCACATTTAAGTAACCGTACTTTCTCAAAAAGGAAGCAGTGTGATTTAATATTGCTGATCTCAGCTTCTGTTCAAGCCATCTTAACAAAGTGACCCGACACACTTAAAATAGGTAAATAGGTGACAAGTTAACAAATAGAAAACTTGGGTTTCCATATTGTTTTACTTCGATTTCTTAAATGGAAACTGAGTTATTACAACTCAATTATCCTACTTCCTAGTGTTCACGTAGTTTTAAAAAAGTGCAGGGGGGGTTTTGTTAAGTAAAAGAGCACTTTTTGTTATGTAAAAGGGCAAAGTTTTCGATTGGGATACCAAGGCAATCCTACAGACCTACGTTTTTGCGGAAAAATATATATTTTTTTAATTACAGGGTGCAAAGTAGATATTGAAAAAAGGCAGGGCACATTTTCACTTCTAAAAAGGGCAGGGCGCATCGGCACTTACAAAAAAAAGGGCAGGGCGCGGCGCCCTGAGAAAAACGCATAACAGGAACACTACTACTTCCCATTCTTTTGGAACACCATTTTACATTTATTCCGTTTATAACTTATCCAAGTCACCCTGGTAGTTTAACGGATAAGGCAATGGATAACGGTGCCTGCAAATCTGGAGTCGATTCCCAGTAAGTCTTAGTTGTAATTGTCGATGATTTATGAAGGTAGCCTAGGATAAACCTGCTATTTTTATTCATTTTTACTCATTGTACTCATTTTTGAGTAAGTGTCTTTTTTATATTGAAATATTATATCGGAGCCATGATAAGCATCGAATGTACTCAAAAATGAGTACCTTTTACTTATTTTTGATTACCTATTTTTAACAGTGTAAGATCATGATGAGATAATAATTAAAGAAATGACTGTGTGTCTATATATAGCTTAGGAAATCGCTAAGGTTACATAGCTAATGTAATAAATAATACTATACCAATATGAAGTAAAATACTTTTGTTTTTCGCACATATTTAAGAAACACTATAAAGTACGATTTCACCTCAAAATATACAATACAACGTGTTACATATTACAATTTTGAATTCTCAATGCTTTTCTCTTTACTACTCTTTCATTCACTACAACGCGCGAAAAGTACAACGAACTCAGATGCATACGTGCCAAGGAAGAGTAAAAGGGGTCGTAATTTCTTAATTTGAAATAAAGATACGTTTTGCTATCTCTTAAGACTATCTTGTCTTAAAACACTTACACGAAGGATGGTTACAAATTACTCAGTTCATTTCGTTCGTTACAAAGTGTTGGATGTACAGGAGTCATTTGAATTCTCCTCAGTCGAGCTGTAACAAACACTCTGGAGAGCAAGTTTGGTGGATAAAAATATACACCTGTAAACTCATTATTATAACTTTGTAATTTAAACGAATTTTAGTATATTAAAAGTCGATATTAGTTCATATTCACTGCATAATTTTTAAATAGAATGCTCTAATATTTTTTTGTAAACGTAATTGAGACATTATCTAAAATAATTTTTAATCTTTAGGTGGAATTTCTTAAAATTCTTGTTTCGAAATAATAGATCTCAAAAGCCTACATATCCCACAAAAACTGCTACATATAAAGTTTAGGTTCCTTTAAAGAAAACACGGAGTTATTAAAAGCAAAAATATAAATATATATTTTAAAACGAGTTAAGTTGTTTAATAAACTATATTAAACTGCTAATGATAAATATGGAAGAATATTATTAAGATAATTCTCCAATATATAGAAAAATTATATAATATTGTATATAATATTACAAAAGTGTATATAATATTACAATACTGTATATAATATTACAATACTGTATATAATATTACAAAACTGTATATAATATTACAATACGGTATATAATATTACAATACTGTATATAAAATTGAATAAAATAATGTAGTAATACAATAGTGTACAGCCGCGGAAAAAAAAACGAACCACCTATGATTATTTCGTTAGTTTTTATAGTAGAGCTAAACTTAATATACCATTTTGTAGGAAATAAAGTCTACAATACACTGATATACAAAAAATTTGCATAGGGGACTATCTTCATATTAAAATCCGCACCAACTTTAAAATTTTCAATAGCAACACCCAATTTTGATTCAATATTTAAAATCTACGACAAAATTTATCGTTGAATATCAATTTGCAAGTCATTTGGTTAAGTAGTTTTTTAATTATGAATATCGAAAGTTTAGAACTCGTAATGTTAAATGAATTTCTTAAATTTTTAATCATATCTTTCGAAATAATAATTTTATTAAGCTGATATTTTTATCTGTGTTACTTCTAAAAAACCCAAATAAAATACACTAACTTTCATTACTTATATGTATATTTTTTAATTTTATTTAAATTAGGATATTAATATTCATAAAATTTATGAATAGCAACCATGCTATATTTTGATAGGGATGGATTCAGAAAAGCCTTTTATATGCATATCTAAAATTTCATGATTTTCCTCTTTGTAGTTTTTTGGCAATATTATAATGTGCATCAAATGATCATTTAAGGGGTCATACACAAATTTAAAATCTGCAGAACTTAACAGAAATCTACTAATTTTGAGAATTAAAAGCGCAGTGATCGCGTTGGCATAATATTCTAAATTCTTATATAGAGGCGAAGGGTATACGGGAGTGGGGGAATGAATGACCATGGAAAAAGAAGAACCACGACTAACTACGACTTTTCTACCAGCGTACTTTATTTCGAAGTCTCACTAATACTTTGTTCACTGTGGAAGTAGCCCCTCAAATAAGATCGATACATATTGTCTAATATCTCTGCATATAAATGTAGGAAATTAACCAAAATTTGTATTTAGATTATTTTGAGGGCGGGGAACATTTCTGCGCTATCAAAAGTAGGTGTTGCTATTGAAAATTTTAAAGTTGGTGCGGATTCGAGTATGAAGATAGTCCCCTATGCAAATTTTTTGTATATCAATGTATATTAGACTTTATTCCCTACAAAATGGTATATTAAGTGTTTAGCTCTACTATAAAAACTAACGAATTAATCATCGGTGGTTCGGTTTTTTTTTCCGCGGCTGTACATAATAATATGAAATTGTATTATATTGTATTGTATTGCGTACAATATTATTATTATAAACTAAAAAATAATATATAATATTGTGCGATATAACAAATAATATTATTATTATAAATTAAATAATATTGTATGCTAAATCAAAACACTGCTGCGGGTGGATAAAAAGTTTAAAAAAAACATTTTATGAGAAAAACGATTGCTGATAGTATCGAATATTAAATTTGTCCGTTTTACTGCAAAATGAAATTGAAAATAAATATTTAAAATTTTCAAACGGAGTTTAATAGAAATTTATAATTTTCCTTATAAATAAATGTAAGTAGATGGCAAAACGTATCTTATAAATAAAAACTTTCCTAAGTGATGAATATTATTCATTTATAATTATTAATTTATTAAAATGAAATAACCCATAGAATTAACTTAATAAATATTGCGGTTAGGATATGGCAACACAATAAATCCCGATAAACAAACAAACAAACAAACAAAAAAAGAATATCCGTAATAAAGAACAGTTTTGGTATTCACCTACACCAGAGAAAATATGTGTAAAGTAGACGTACAAAGCACTGTCCGCAGAGTATATGTCAAAAGACACGTCATTTGACACGGCATACAAGAAGAAAAAAAATGAAAATAACACTTCCAGGAAGCAGGTTGTACTCGAAAATATTCACTGCTCTGTATTTGGTAGGTGTTTTCGAAGCTTCATACCTACGCTAACACCGACAATTCAAATTTTAATATAATTTTTTATTTATTTATTATTAATAAATACAATTTTAAAAAAATATCTTTTTTTAATATTTAATTTGAAAACATTTTAAATCAACATGACTTAAATTTTAATATTAAAAATATATTATTTATATTACCATCATTAAGTTTAATTCAATAAAAAAATTAAATCTTTAATTTAGAAACACTTTTAATCTACATTAATTAATCAGGATTATTTAAATTTTAATTATAATTTGGAAACATTTTTAATTAGCATAAATTAAATTTTAGTATTAAAAAATATTTTATTTATCTTACCATCTATAAGTGTAATTAAAAAACAGGTATTTTTAAATCTTCCAAATCAGCATGATTTAAACTTTAACATTAAAAAAAATTATTTATATTACCATCAATAAGTTTAACTAATAACACATTTTTAAATCTTTAATTTGGAAACACTTTATATCTACATGAATTAATCAAGAATATTTAATTTTAATATTCAAAAATATGACCAAATACATTACCATTTTATTTATATGACTATTAATAAGTAAAATTAAAAAGATTTTGAAACTTTAATTTCAAAAATTTTTAATCAGCTTGATTTTAACTTTATGATAAAAAATATTTTATTTATATTACCATCAATAAGTCTAATTAAAAAAAATATTTTTAAATCTTTGATTCAAAAACATTTTTAATTAACATGATTTCATCAACATAATTTAAATTTTAGCATTAAAAAAATATGTTATTTATATTACCCTTAATAATTATAATTAAAAACATTTTTTAAACTTTAATTTGGAAACATTTTTAATCAGCATGATTTAAATTTTAATATTAAAAAATATTTTATTTATATTACCATCATCAAGTATAAATAAAAAACATTATTTAATTCAGAAACATTTATAAACAACGAGATTAGTTTGGAAAATAAAAATACCCACAAACGTATCTTTAAGAACTGATTTATGTTTCATTAGCAAACACACACACATCTTATTTATCTAATTTATTTTAAAATCAGAGTGAGTATTAAACTTCTTAGCTTGTTGATTTAGGCCTGTGTGTCAAGTGCTACAAGATGGATTTGTTTATTTGTACCAATAAAAAGTTGCGACTTCTTTGTCTACAATAGAGTTAATTATCCTATTGTGTAATTATTTTAAGTACTGGAGGTTCGGACTACGGTCAATAATTCACAAGTAAACACGGTTGGAATCCGTGACAAATGCTTCACATTGTTCTATAAACGTATTTAACTTGGAAATCTCCAAAACCCAACATTCAATCGTAAACGTGATCCTTTAATTTATTTATTTTCTGGTTTAAAACATTAAAACATGGGATCCCGACTATTTATATCGGGTAATTAGAGACAGTTGTAAACCATTTAACGTCGGAAACAAACTATATATATATATTTTTAAAATCCGGAATGTTTTTAATTTTCACGTTCAGCGTAGGTAGAAGAATTCTGCTTGCATTTAAATACGTTCTATTAAAAGTTTTAGTAACTCGTTTAGATTATTATTTAGCTTAATCTTTCGGCAATCGCGGATGTGAAAATGGACTCAGTGCACGTGACGTCATCAGAGGAATAAACAAATAGACGCGTTTAAAATTCAGCATATTTTCGTGTATAAGAAATAAAATCGTTTGGTAATTTATCAAGCACGTGATTTTTTAATCACTGCAAAATTTATAGAATTTATTCTATATTCAACTTCTTTCATAATCATTTTAATCCCTCTAAATTTAATCTCGACGCCAGGTCGTGTATAGTGTCCATATATTTTTTGGCATTATTTCTCAAATTAATTGTTTCGACAACAATTTAAAAATCATATCCTAAAAAATATTTTTTAATATAGAAAAAATGTACTACACAAATATTTTAAAAGCCAATATATAAAGAAAGCATATATTTATACATAAAGAAAACAACTTTCCAATATTATAATTTGTTTGAATATCGGAAGTCTGAATGTAAAAGTTATAAATGAAATATTTCTCCAGAATAATATAGCATCTCAAGGAGAAGTATGAAATGGTTTAATAAGTATATATATATATATTTCATGCATATTATAGAATATCTAATGCATGTCGAACAATTTGATTTTTAACAATATTTTTATTTTATTAGTTCTTTAAAAGTTGAAAACTATTAACAATATTTGATGGGAAAATACTAGTATAATAATCAGAACATGATTGGAGAAAATAAAGTATATATGTTACCGTTAAAGTATACAATGTAGTTATTTCATAGAATACCTAGTTATTCCATGAAATAACTGATCGTGTTCGTTAAAGTGTGTAATATGTTATTAATTTGACACTTTAACTAGTTATTCTATGAAATAACTAGGTATTCTATAAATTAACTAATGAGAGACAGTTAAAGTGTAAAATAAACAATTTATCTAAAATGAAATTAAAATAATGATAGACAATTAAAATGAAAAAGAAGCAATTTATCTAATTTATGCCGCGTATAAATGGTACTTATGGAAACGTACCATAAAATCATTTGTTTTAACAAGGATTACTAAAATGACACTTGGAATTACAAAGAACATTATTTCTAAAACAAAAACATTTTTTGTTGACACAATGGGTTTTACACGAACATTTTTTAAATCCCTGAGCAACCGACCGGAGCGATATTTCTACATCCGGTACTTCTTCGATTTTAATTAATTTTTGTTCGCAGACACTGAACTGGGATCGGGAATATAATTGTTTTATGCGGCCGTTTCTTGTGCCCAATTGGAAAAATCCTTCTTCGGTTATTTTTATGATGATAGCTAAAATAGATTTGGCATCACCTTTTCCTCTGTCAACTTCAGGCTGGGATACGGACGGTAAACCCCACAGAGGCTTCAGAATGAGATTTATCCGACATTAATTTCATCTTTTTCGCTTGAATTTCTAAACATTTTTTAGACTTTTCTCTTTCTCTTTGAACATTAAGTTCATTAAAACACAATTTGCAGATTTTCTGCTCAACTTCATCTTCTGAACTTCATCTATTTTACACTTTAACGGGCTGCAGATCGTTATTCTATGAAATAACTAGTTAAACCATGAAATACAAGAGAGTTTTACACTTTAACGGACACGATAAGTTATTTCATGGAATAACTAGGTATTCTATGAAATAACGGATTTCATACTTTAGCGGTAACATATACATCAAATAAAATTTTTAAAGTTTTTGACAACTATTTAACTTAAATATATAACATATTTTTTCTATTTTTAAGAAGAGTTCCATTTCTACCGAATAGAAGAAAAAAATAATTTAAGTTGGTTATGCTATGTTGATTGACAAAACTAGCAAATAAGCTGTTATTTAACGGTCATATAAAATACAATTTTAAAAAAAATTATACTACTTTAGTTTGTTTAATGTTATGAACGACGAATGAAATATATAAATTTTAAAGTTGATTTCACCGCAAGACGGTAAAATTTCTATTACCGAAACCTGCATTTAAAAAAAAATATTTTTATAGAGGTTGCTTTTAAAGTGATACACCTCAATGCTTTAAAAATAAAAATTCTCAATATAGTGTTTTTATTAATTTTATTAATTAAAAAAAATACATGCTTAGTTGAGAAAACTGTATGTTTATTTATTGAATTAACATTGCATTACAGCTACTCTGAACGCTATTGGAAGCAATTCTATATCTATCCAGAATGATATAGAAAAACTGTTTCGTAGTTTTGAACCACTGTCGGAAAATGAGAATAACACCTGAATCGGCATCCAACTCTCAAAATCTACACACCACGATCAACGTAAGGATTCTTGGACTAGTTCAGGCCGCTATACAGTGAACTTGTAGTTATATGTCGAGGCACAAACTCGTAATCCTCTGATAAGAAGCTCGTCATTTTATCAACCAGCCCATCGCGGGTAGTAGCTGTTGAAACTGAATATCTACTTATCACTAGACTCAGATAAACTACTTTATGCCAGAGAGAAAATATCTGTTTTATGGAACTTCTTGTTCCGTTTGGACAACGAGGTTGGAGCTGTCAACCCTCCGATTTCGAACTCATTACTCCACCAATCAGGTCCATGCTGGGAAAACAGATGATCCGCGTATCAAAGAACACTGTGACTCAAAATGTGCTTAAAACAACAAGAGGGTCAATTTGTTTAACTACACCTATTAAACCATTCTTTTTTCATAAGGCTTAACTAATTAGTTTGTTGCTACCAAACCTAAGCGAATTGTTTAACATATAAGCGAAGTAGTTGGGAGGAAATTTAGGTTTTATAATGCCAATACAGCTGAAACAATGTGCGCAATAAAAAAACCGACTATCTCTTCTAGTATACATTAAAGGATTTAAAGCAATAAAACAAGAAATCTTAAACTGTTTTAGAATCTTTTTTTTTTAACTTCTCCAGAAGGTGCATTATCGGTGCATTGCCCCTTCCTCCAGCAGGTGTCAGGAAGCAGGGAGCAAAAGAGTTCAGCAAACATATCTCTCTGATTACCAGCGTCGTCGCTCTTTCAATTCTTTTCCCCCATTGTGTCTAAATGGTCGTGCCCGATGCTTATCGGCCCTAATGGCATACTTTCGAAGATCTCTTCTCTTCTCGCCAAGGTCGGACATCTTTTTTTGCTCAGAGAGAGAGATCATCACAAAGAATGGGAATAGGCATCCGTGCGAAGAGGTATTGATGCGACTGAATGGTATTACACGAGGATGGGACCAATGGGGTTTTCACTTCTTGGCTGGGGAGGCGCCAACTCTTTTGGTTATTGGGTTAAGACGGTGTTTTGGGAAGAAGGGATCATCCCTTGGTTACGGAAGACTTGGCGGGATTGGAATTAGTTGGCGATTTGCATATTTTTTGCTGTTGTTTTTTTATGGGAGATTTAAATATTTTGTTTTTGCTATTTAGGTGGTTTTTTTTTGTAGTTTTTTTTTTGTAAAAATTTGTAGTTTCATCTTTATTTATATGAAGATAATTACTTAATTACTTTGGTATTGTTAATTATTATTTGAGAAAATGAAATAAACTTTTATTTAACGGCTAGTTGGTTTCAATGCAAGAGAGTTTATTTTATATTTACAGCGCAATTTTTTTATTTAATGCAGTCAAAGAAAAACGAGTGGGTTCAGATACTTATTTTTAAGTACATTTTTTTTTACAGTGTAGACTTAAAACTTAGATTAACTACGGACTTATGATGATGATGATATATATGATATTATAGTCATAAAACGTAGTAATTAATATTTTGTACTAATTAATTTAATTTTGCATTGAAAAATTGGATCGTGGCAAGTTTAGAACCTGAGATTTTTTTTATAAACCATTGATACCGTGCAATGTGTAAATATTTTTGTCTTTATGGATGTGTCGAGCATTTCGTTTCTTTACATCGAGCATTGCGAATCAATAGTATAATGAAAAAAAATAATCGGAAACAATTTGGATATATATTATTTTTTTATTAAGTTGAATTCGTTTTTATATGTTGTATTTTTAGATTAATGATGCAAAAGTTAGTTATCTCTAAAGACTATTTTTTTTAAAAATGAATAGCATGTAAAGTGAAAAGTTTTCCATAAAAATCTGTTTTAGAAATTTTTGTTGAAAATAATAAAAAAAAGTTTTAAAAAATTATTTACAATATTTAATGTGTAAAAATTTCAAATTAAAAAAAAAGTTCATAAGGCAAAAAAATATAATGAAATCCACGAAATTTCAAAGTTAGATAGTGTGAATAAAATCAGTTTTCAAAATGTAATTTAAAGTATAGATTTTGGATATTTTTTTTTACTACTAAAATATTAATTTATCAGAAACAAACTGGGCACAATCTAATTATATACCGTTCCAAATTAAATAATGCATGAATAATCCCATAGAAGAGAATTAGCATAATTAAACTTCTGAAATTCACTTGAAAGGTGTATAATTTATATTAAAACACAATCAGTTAAACTCCAACGCATAAATATAAAGAAACTCTGACATTAAATAATAATTTCATTTAAAAAATGCTTTCTTAGAGGTTATAGTCCGCAGGGTCACAAATGCATTTTTCACCATAACCAAAAATTACTTTTCTATTGAATATTATTTCTTATTTTTTTTTATTTAAACTACTCTATATTTTCGATAAATTTCCACGAACGGAATCCGAGCAAGAAATACCTATTCTTAAAAAACTTATTTTCTTTATAAAAAACGTAATAACATAAATTAAGGGCAATTCACTGTTCAAAACACTTCAATTTATTTTCCAAAATACCCATATAAACAATACACCGAAACTTCCCCAGCGAAACCATTTCTTCGCACGAAGACTTCTCGCCGCCATCTTGGAAAACAGAGGTTACAGTCACAGAAGCATTTTAATAATAATAATAAACAACTTGATATACGGCAGTAGCTGACCGTGTTACTCAGGGGTCTGTAACGCGACGTTTAGACCTCCACTGCATGTCATGCGCGTTCGAGCAAAAGTGCGATGGCCAACTCATTATAAGGGAACAACACAAAAATACGGGTGGAAACAGATAGCAAAAAAAAAATGGATATTAGAGTTCAGGAATGTAAATAATAGTGGTACATGAATAGATGTGGATAGCTGAATGGGGAATCGGTTGATTCCTTTGTTATTGCCAGTGTCTTTTTTTTATTTGTTTTCTTAATATTTCTCAAAAGAAACTCTTCCAAGAATTATTATTCGATTAAACGAGTCGAATGATTTTTTTATTTGTGTTGTTTATTCACCTTTGATCCTTGCATTTTAATGCATTGGTTCAGTGGTTCACAAACTTTTTTTTCTCAGCGTACCCCTTGATAAAACTTTTCATTTATGATCATCCGCTTTTCTCGTATACCTTTACGCAAAAAAAAAAGTTTATTTTTGTTATTTTTTAATGTTTTTAGGTTAGTTGGAAAATTAAATCAATCGACTCGGATTGATAACTTATAAGGCTTTTATATTTTACATTTAAATTTTTTTATTTGAAGCGTTTTATGCCATTACTATTATTATATTCGCGTACCCCCAACCGGATTGCCACGCACCCCTAGGGGTACGCGAAAAAAATATTAATAGTGGCGAAAAACATCTAAAATAAAAATAATAAATGTAATAAGTAAAATCAAAAATAAAAGCATTTAAGTGTCATCAATTTGAGTAATTTGATTAATTTACCAGCTAACTTAAGAACATTACTGCCTAACAAAAACAAACTAACTTTTATGTAGGTCAGTGGTACTCGAACTTTTATCTATCATGTACCCCTTGATAAAACTTTTCATTTATGAGTACCTCTTTCTCCCATAAGTCTTCTTACCCAACCCTCTATGTGAACCAAAACTTTGTTTTTGTTAGGCAGTAATTAACTGGCAAATTAATCACTAATTAAATTAGCTGGAAAATTAATCAAACGAATGCAATAATGACACTTATAGGCTTTTATTTTAGATTTTACTTATTACATTTATTTATTTTTTATTGTAGGTGTTTTCTGTAATTACTAATAATATTTTGGCAGACCCTCAATCGGACCGCCACGTACCCTCAGGGGTACGTGTACAACAGGTTGAGAACCGGTGGTGTAGGTGTAAGGAGTATGAGAGAAAGTGGTACTCAAAATAAAAAGTTTTATCAAGGGGTACGTGAGAAAGAAAAGGTTGATATATAATCACTACTTCACAGAATAAAAGTGTTTTCTTTAAAAAAAAAAACTTGTAGTATTGTTTTTATTTATATGAAGACAATTAGTTTGGTATTTTTAGCTAGTTTATGTTAGCGTTTGACGATTTCGATTGTTTAAAATGCTCCTTAATTGTTTACACCTATGGGTAATTGTTTATAATACATGAGGGAATTGGGTACTTTAAATAGAAACAGTTACTTGAAAAAAAAATGTTTGTCAATCAATCGAAATGTTTATCAATCAATACATTACATTTTAAACTGTTTAACGAAAGTCAAACACGCAACGTTCTGCAGAAACCAAACAATCAAAAATAGTCTTTAATTAAAAATAAAAGTTCACTAACTAACGACATCGCTTGACACAATACAAATTGTAAAAAAAAATTGTGTACACACGAAAATATCAGCACAAAATCTGACTAGGTGTGTCTTTGAAAAAGACGGATTTCCAGAGTGCTTTAAGAACTAACGGTACATTATATTTGTATGAATGGATATAAATTTAAATAAATTAAAATTTAACTAGAGCAGTAAAGGATGAAAACTATTGGGTTATCTTGATATGTTTAGCTGATACTTAAAACATTTTGTAATTATTTTTAATGTATATAACTCTGAAATTGTTAACCATGGCGCTTTATTTGAAAATTATAATAATAAAAATCGCAGAGTATCGAAATAACCACCATAAACACAATTTTCAAAACATTAAAATTGATTTTGTTTATATAAACAATTTTTTAACCTTGTTTATCTAAACAAAAATTTCAAAACTTTAAACTTGCTTATGTCAACAACTTAAGGTGACTTCAATGACCATTCGGATGCAATGGATATAAATAACATTAAGAAATCAGTGCAAAAAAAAAATGGTTCCATCCAGTTGCTTCTTCTGCAGCAACATTGATAAGCAACCTGGTTTCCGTACCTTCAAAACAATTGACAGAATTCGTACGAATTTATTTGTCAAATTACTTCATCTACCACTTCACTTGACTGGTCAAAGTAATCGAAGATTCCTAAATAAACCACTAAAAGAGTAATTTCGTCTGCCCAGAAACCGAACTGACCTGAATCGACGAGAAAAGGTTACAAGAAAACGATTTTTCTTACCTTGCGGTTCTTTTGATGTTCCGATTCTTCACCGAATTCTATAAAAGCCCTCTAATGAATTGGATGGTCAGTTACTAGGGTAATTTGCTACTGCCCTTTTAAATAAGTTACTCGGCAAATTCGATTAATTTAAATTGGTCTAATTATCTGCATCGTGCGTCATGGAGTAGTTTAAATAAGACTTTTCTTTCCGTTAGTGAGTGTCGTTGGTAAAAAAAAGTTCGGAAGAGAATTCTTATTATAGACTTAATTGGGGACTTAATTATGCTGTTAAGTTCGATGATAGGGCAAAAGAGAGAACCCTGATAGTTCTTTTTCAAAATATTTAGGATTTCAATCACTTGATCGTCAATAAGGAATCAATAGGAAGTCATGAGGTCATGTTGAAGAAGTGGAAAACAGCCTGGAAGTCTTGTTTAGGGGGCATGTTGGTTAGGTCATGTTGACTGCGAAAGAAATCATGTTATAGTCGTTTTGTTGAGGTCACGTTGAAGATGTTTTATTTGAAGTTTTAAGATGACATTCATGTAACAAATTGCTTATTGCAATTTCATGTTTGAACGGGATAAAACAAATTATTTAAATGTGTTATCTAAGTTGCTTTTAATATATATTTATTGTTTTACGGTTAATTTTTTTTTAAAAAAATTATCAAAAATTGAAGCAATATAAAAGTTTATATACTAATAAAAGAGAGAAAGTGCATGTGTGTTTGTGGCACGCAAAACACTAACTTCCACCGCTAGGACATGTCTGAATATTTATATAGAGAGAATACTATTCAACCTCTAGTTATGCCACTGTCACTTGAAACTTTAAAATTCCGTTTATTTTTTGCGTTTATACCGGGTTTTTTTAAATGGCCATTTAAAAAAATAAGATCTATATTATTATAAAATCATTAGATCTTGACCATTTTGACAATGAAATACTTTAAAATAAATAAATATATGTTTTTTGTTTTAAAGAATTGAAAGTTTTTGATTAAAAATTGCTTTCGCGAAATAACTCTTTCTGACAAGTATGCTTCAACGGGAAAGCTAACTTAAAAGCTAATATTCGGAGATGTGTGAACAATAGGCCATTTAATTTGCCTTCGAGAAAATAAAAGAGAAGGAATTAACGGGAAAATGAACCAATATGGTAATATTATTAACGCGTTTAAACAGCTAGTTAAGAATAATTCATAAGTATTAAGGGATTTCTCCAGGATTCATATTGACATGAGAAGATAGAAACACCAACCAAATCATGCCATATTTTTGTTATATAAATATTAGGTTTTCATTTTAATTACTACCAACTAAAGTTTATATTAGTAACCTATTTAATTTGTCATAAATACTACTTTAAATAATTATGAATAATTCATTTGGTTACTCATTTGGTTATATAAGTTGGTACAGACGAGAGCCTGGTGAACACGCCAGAGTCTGCGAACCGAAAAAAACAACAAAGAGTGCTATCACTCTTCCATAATTATTGTCACCAACTCGACTGTTTATACGGACCATATAATTACATATCCTTTAACTGGGTCTTGTTTTCGAACGTATAAGAGTGAAGCGAATGAAAATATCAATAACCAGAACCCATTTCGGCTGCTTTGAATGAACAACACACACTTATTTGTTATTTATCCAATGGTGCAAATAATAACGTTAAACTTGTGGTTAAAGAGTCCCCGAGTAAAATGCGTGTCAGCGTCCTATTTACTCGTACCTATTTTGAATTATTATGATAAATATTTATATTGGGTATTTTTTAAAAAGACGATAGTTACGGCGAATGAACTTGGATGGAAAAACATTTATAGTTTCGAATATAGAAAATAATAACACACAGGGCAATTTTTAATAAATGTATATTCGATCACTCTATTCAAGGATGTGTTATTGTACCAGTTGAAATGACCCTAAGGGGGATTATCCAAAATAAAGGGTCAGACGTTCCATTTTAGTGGACTCATTGGTTGTAAACAAAATTTATTTTTTAATTTTTTAAAATTAAAATCGAAAAGCTACACTGTCGTTTATTCTTTAAAGAAGGAAAACCTGATGACTGGAGAAGAAATGACTGTTTAGTAATGTGGAGTTTTTTTAAGAATAAAATCACAACGTCATCGATCTAGATATAGTGCGGTTTTGGTTAAATGGCTTATGTGACGTCACATTCTTTGAAGGGTTTAAATAAGCCGATTGGACAACTCGCCCAAAGTCGTTTGTTGATTGGTTGAAACCAGTTTTAAGGGGCAACTTCTCACTAATCAGGGCCATACTATAAATACGCAGTTTGTATTTGGGTATGGGAAATGTAGAATAACGGACTTTCAGCCCAAAACAAATTGTAAGTGATATCTTTTGTAAACAAATGACTAAAAATTGATGAAAATAATGGATTAGATAGAAAAATAATGGACCATAAATAAATGGAATCAATTTGCAAATCAGCAAACAAATGACTCAAAATTGATGAAAATAATGGATGGGATGGCAAAATGATGGACCATGAATAAATGGAATCAGTTTCTTTCGGCTTGCTGTTTATAATTTTTAACTTGCTGCTGCAATACTAAATATAGATGCAAAGCCATCTTGAAGTTGGCATTTTTTTTTACGATCCTACATATATAGTTATTATTCTGTTTGAAGTTATAAAAAGAGATAATTTGAACCAAAATTTAAGCAAACTCTATATATAAGATTATGAGATAACCAACATCTTTGTAATTAAATTTTAATTTGTAACAAAACAAATTAACAAATTAGCTTTTAACAAGTTAGTTGACTTGTGAGTTGACTTGAAAATGTCCATCAGAACAATAGAAAACACATTATGAAGCATTCTCTGCCAAATAGAAGATTCAGATGGTAGTTTCTTTAAAGAAATAATAAAAGATATTAGCCAATCTTTTATGGCCAAAAAAATAAAAGGTCTAACGACGGTCTACTCATAGATTGAAGCATTATCAACGGCTTGTTTAAAAAAAACCACAGTTAAAATGAATTAGTTTAAAAGCATTTAAAAAAAAAAAAACGTTGACATTTATGAGATGAAAGTACGAGAGTTAAGATCCGTTACGTCTACGGAGCGTAAAAGAGATCTTTGCTACATAAATAATATATATGGTGTTTTAGTACCTGAAGAACAAAGACGTATTTGCATTAGTAAAAAGTTTGGTAAATAGTTTTTTTTAAAGTTTTTCTTATCATTATGCATATTGTTTGTGCATATTTCTTCATGGGAAAACTTTAAATAATTTATGTTACGTAACAAACAAATTAACTTAAGAAAACTAAGTACGATGTCTAATTGGTCGTAGTTATGCCAAAAATTATCCAACCTTTTGCAGAAAGCTTAGGATTGGATGTTTTCCGTATACCTACAGCCAATTAAAACTATTACAATCAATTCACATAAGTTAACACATGCTCTAGATGTATCTGGTGCTTCATTGGGTTTTAATAGAGTATCTAAATATGAAATATATATTTAGAATTTGTAGACTTGCTATTTTTGATTTAATTTGGTCAAACACCGTGCAGTAGAATTTAGAATTATTTTGATAAATAGATATTAACTTTTTTAATAAATTGCGATAGCGTCATCGTAATAAAGAACCAAGAAAAATAAACCACACTGATCACACTTAAAAATTTGTAGAACTCATAAAAATTACATTTTTGGGGACACAAATGTAATCCTTTGCACACCAAGTACACCTATGCCATTTGCGTTTTTTCTACGGAACACTTATTCCTCTTTCAGTTTTATTTTCCAAAAAAAATTTATGCTTACAGAGGAAAATACATTATAATCTGTTTTGGATCTGGGCAAAATCACATCAAAGTAAACTTTTTCTCAAAATTTCAAAATCACAGTAGATACATAAATGATACCTCATTTTAAATGTGACAGTTTGCAGATTTTAAATATGTATTCCATGTTTATATAATATAAGTAGTTTTTGGTTCACAAGTTCATGTTTAGACTGGTCTCACTCACTTAGAAGCATGCAGTGCATATCTAATACCGATTGGACTATAAAAGTGAAAGGGATAATATCAAACAATATTCTTCTTTTAGCATGTTTTGTTTACATAATAGTTAGGGGTTCTAACTTTGATATTAAGATTTTTTGTAACTTGTTTGGTATGGTTAAAAATGCTAGTGATTTTTTTTTCTAGCTCTTATTGGTACGTCCGTTACTATTTTTGGCTTATATTGATGCTGCAACTTTATTTTTGAACTGAAAAACTTGAAACTTTAGGTTTACTTTTTATTTGACTTAAGTAACATTATACTTAAAAAGAAATTTTATATAAAAAAAATAATTGGGTAAATCATGGTAACGGACGTACCAGTACGTCCGTTACCAAAAACCATGCATTTTCATAAAGTCAATTTTTTCTCGATAAAACCAATTTAAAAGTGTTTATATTATTTTCTGATTGAAATAAACTTATATTTTTAGAAGTTCATCATATATTCTATTACAAAATTTAAAACTAATTATTTTTAAAGATAGAGCAAAATCAAAATAACGGACATACTTTTTAAAAGAATAACAAAAAATTTTAAATTGTTTTACTCCTCATTTATTAATTGTAGGCAAACATTTTGGTATGTTTAAAAAGAGCACAAAATTGCCTTTCACAGTGACAAAAATTTCCATTCTCATGGAAAACTGACTTGAGAAATATACATTTTTGAGTATGGTAACGGACGTTCTAATTTTGGACATGAGTTACACAAGCATGATGCTAATTGAGGCTCAATTACTCTGAATTGATAAATCTCTTTGACAAATACATAATTTTTTCAATGATTTGAATGTACTAAGTTAGAAAAACAATCACAACATTTCAAGAAAAAGAATATTATGATGATAAAAATGACGTCCGTTACAAAAAACCATGCATTTTAACAGTCAATAATTTTTTCTTGATAAACCAATAAACTTATACATTTTATCAGTTCATTACATATTCTATTACAAAATTTAAAACTACTAATTATTTTTAAAAATAGTATTTTTTAAAAATCTTATCATAAATAATATGCAGAACTGTGTGTAACAATTCTACTAAAAAAACTATATGTGACAATTTTATGATATCTGTTTAATAACAACATGGAAAGAGTATAATTTTAGTTGAATAGTTTATCTTTAAAAAACACATTATTGCTTATTAATGCAGTTTTCAGAAAATGAATTTTTTCATTTACTTCAATCAATCGGCTAGTGTCACCTTTTAAAACATGCTAGGTGTTGAAAATACCAAAATGTTTTTAATCATATTTGAGTATTATATAATTCTTAATCTCTGAATATTATGAATATCTTGCATATACTTGAATTACAGAACACCAGAATATAACTTTTTGGGCTCTTTACAAGTTTTTTAATGATCATGGGTGTGGATAGGTTAATTAATTATGGTTTGAATTACTTTAAAAAATATCAAGATGATTTGTATGCAAGTGTATACAAATACTGCCAACGAAGTACAGACTATCGATTCGGAACAATTTCTCAATGTCTATATGGTTGTCTTTTAAAACCAGCTACTTCTGACAAATTAACCACCTTCAGGCAAACTATTCAATTTATGTTATTGTAAGAATAATGCTTTCTACTTTCTTGATTTTGTGTAACTTGTACACATAACCTCTAGTCCCATTGGCTGTATTAAATATTATGTCCTCAACATCACTTGATTTAATAAATTTAAATAGTTGAATAAGGTCTTCTCCAGTCCTGTGATTGAGTGTATACATGTTTAAAGATCAAGTTGGTATATATTTTTAATTCCTGAAGTACCCTAAACCAATTTCGTAGCCCTATGTTGAACAAATCAATATATTTTATCGCTAGCATTAATTTCAGGATCTCGTAGACACTAAGCAGCATTTGAGTTTTTTAAAAATTAACCCCCTTTACCCCCTCCCTAAATATGGTAAATCAACCTTATTATTTGGGAACTCATTGAATCTTCATTTCTAGTGCCTTAACAAGGTTATTCCCAAATTTTTGTGTATGCACACCATTTGTCAATGAAAAACCTATTGTACCTGTACTAATGTTATTATGCCATTAATGTAATTATCTTGTTAAATTAATTCTTCTAATATGTAAAAAAGTCTTGCCTATAATTAACTTTTGTGTATTATTGATATTCTTTACAAAATTATGAAAAGAACATGAATTTTCAAAAAAAATTTGGAAAAGGTACGTCCGTTACCATTGCTGGTACGTCCGTTACCGATACAAAATAATTTTTTTTACCATCATAAAATGATTTTTTTCGAAATGTTGTGATTGTTTTTATAACTTAGTACATTCAAATCATTGAAAAAAATATATATATGTCAAAGGGATTTATAAATTCAGAGGAATTGAGCCTCAATTAGCATGCTTGTGAAACTCATGTCCAAAATTAGTACGTCCGTTACCATGCTCAAAAATGTATATTTTTCAAATTAATTTTCACATGAGAATGAAAATTTTTATCACTATGAAAGGCAATTTTGTGCTCTTTTTAAACATACCAAAATTTGTACCTACAATTAATAACTGAGGAGTAAAATAATTTTAATAGAAAATAATTTAATTTTTTATATATAAAATAATTTTTTTATTATTCTTGCAAAAGGTACGTCCGTTACTTTGATTTTGCCCATCTGCAAAAGAGCAAGTTTAAAAAAAATGCTGTTCTCGTTTATTTTAAAGAAGAACTTCTTGGCATTTGCGTTCTTTCTACGGAACACTTATTCCTCTTTCTGTTCTTTTGCCAAAAAAATGTATGCTTACAGAGGAAAAAAAAATTTAACATTTGTTTTGGATCTTCAAAAGAGCAAGTTAAAAAAAAAAATGCTGTTCTCGTGTATATTAAAGAACAGGGAACCAAGAACGGGCCGTTATATTGCAGCCAACGAAGCACAAAAAATTAAATAAGTCACAAAACTTATAATATAAAAATTTAAGTATATATATATATATTAATTAGTTTTTAACCCTTTTCACTCCAAGAACACTTTGCGTTTTTTACGGAACAGTTATTCCTCTTTATGTTCTATTCCCCATTTTTTTTTTTTTTTTGATTTTTGCTTATAGAGGAAAACAAAAGCATAATCTATTTTGGATCTGCAAGACAAAAAGTTGAAAAAATATCATGTTTTTTTTACGCAAGATCATGTTCTCGTTTACTTTAAAGAACAGATAACCAAAGAACTGATCATTCTAGAGGCGACAGCGGAGTGCAAAAGGTTAAGCATTTAAACGTTACTTACAATGCACGAAGGTCAATATTATATTCAATAAAACGTCGGGAATTACACTAACCATCACTTCTCATCGTTACAAAAATAAATGACAACCTATTCAGTAGCACTTAACGTCATTCAAAATAAGAATTGAATTCAAATACTCCCATGCACGAAACTCCCATTTCCCAACAAAAGCCGAGAGGTTACTTAGTCACTAATCTCTCCCTCATCGTGTTCACACACAAGTACAAGCCACGACAAACAGAGCACACGATAGCGATCCCCACTTGACAAGAGAGGCAACATTACCGAAACAAACAAGACCCCAACAATAGGAACGGCCGTGGTCCACACCCAAATTAAATTCCCCTTCCCCATTTCACTATTTTAATCAGGTCAAGAGTTTCGGCTCTCCTTTTATCAAGTGATGTGAGTGAACTGGATCCTTTCTATTGCCTTTTTTTTATTGTTGTTGTCTCGCTGTTCCCTTGTATTCTTTCTTAATTAATAGCTTCGTGCTTGGAAACCCAAACTGATTCATCTTTCGGCGAATGTTTCGGAGAAAGCTGGGACTTTCGTTAATCGCTTCGGAGTAAAGGGAATAACCTGTTTCGGAGATCCTTTTTTAATTGCGGAAACTTTCTACGTTCAATGAGAAAAGAAGATATGGATCCCTACACAAGGAAGGGTGAAGAAAATAAAAAAGATGTTAAGGGGAAAAGGACATATTTCACTTTTTCTGTAATTTCGCAAATATCATTATATATTTTTTTTATTTATGTGTGCAAAGCATATTAGCATAATAGCATAGTCAAACGTTAAAAATATTGTTTTAAAATACAAAAAATTGCAAATAAGTGTCCTTTCTTATTTTTTATATAAGTCAAGAAAATATTTTCTGAAAAACTTTCATTTTACTTTTATACAAAAAAAAAAAAAAAAAAAAAAAGGTTAACAAATTGTTTTCCTTCTGACGGATAAGCAACATTTCGAATCTTTAGGTTTGTTTTCACTGCAGTAAAGTTTAATTTACATTTCCAACACATTCCTCTTTTACAAAAATATTTTTTTAATTATATCAGTAGAGAAGGGTTTTCAAAAGTCCTCCTAACGCTTTAAATTCGAAAAAGATATTTTTTATTATTTTTTATATTATGTGTACTATTGGAAAAACTGTAGATGCTCAAACGGATATACACGTTTGCATCCGTCGAGTGGTTAAAGATTTTTGTCATTTGCAAAATAATTTTTTTTTAAATCTTTAATTTCACTGTTTAATTAATTTTTAAAAAATTATCAAAACAATTATAATCCATATATTGCTAATCGATATTGACAAATTAAAGTAATATGTTTGAAAATACACTGTAGCAAATTTGGGGCAGTTTCTTCAAATTGATCTGAACTTATATCAATTTAAACTTGACCAAACATGAAAAATGACGTCACTGAGAAAAAGGAGTTCAAAGTTACGTATTCAGGCAATCTTGTACCAAAGTTTAATATTGTTTTGCAAAAAATAATTAGTTGTACTTAACGTAGAAATAAAACTTTGATGTCGTTAGATTCAAAATAAAATGAACTATTTTTTAAAGCAATAAAAAAAATTATATGTTTGATGATTTTGTGTCCCATACCCCCATAATTTCTTAATATTGCCATTGCCCAGTGACAAAATCGACTGCTTGGAAAGGATGAGTACCCCAAATAACTTCTCAGAGGAGGTACCAGCTATTTTTTTAAAAACAATATGCCATTGACCTGTGACAAAACCGATTGCTGGGAAGGGATGTGTAACCCCAAATGAAGGCTCGGAGGGGGGGTACCAGCTGTTTTTTAAAAGCAATGTGCCATTGCCCGGTGCCAAAACCGATTGCTAGGAAGGGATGAATAGCCTTAAACGACTGCTCAAAGGAGGTAATCTCAATTTTTATAAGAATGACACTCGTTAGCTATAAAAATAGTACAGTAAAAAAATTAACGCATTGGAGCTTGTTCATAAATAAAAACTGCATGTTATAAGAATGACGATCGTTAACTTATAAAAATAGTATATTATAAAAAATACCGCATCGAAGATTGAGTGATATTGTGTTACCGTTAAACTAAAACACCACGAGTCGTAAAAAATGAATGCATTAGAGATTACGTGCGTCACGGTACATTTTCTTTGTTCAAAATAAAAGTGTATTACAACATTTAAAATGTTTTGAACAACTATATCAAATATGCACACACAACACACATAAATAAAACCCAGAAACAAACCAATCCTGTTGATGAACACTGGCTTCAATATTTGTAAATAATATTATTTGCATTGAAGTTGCAACAGTTGTCTTATTTTTTTTGTAAATTTATTCATGCAAAGGACAATAGAAAACAATGAGTCTTTCGGTCCAGGATGTAGGGATGAAATCCTGTTTTCGTAGCCATGGTCTTTCGAATATTTTTAAATAAACTCAGTCATTTAGTTTAGTTTTTATATTCTGCGCTACCACATTATTCAAAATAACAGGTATAGCCATAAGACACAATTCAATACATTTATTGTAGATTAACTGTGTGGTTCCGCGTTACCGGCAACCCTAGTGGAATTTCAAATGTAAAATTTTAAATGATTATATCGAGGTACTAATTTTGTTTTGGGAGGAAATGTAATTTATATCAACATATAACAGTAAAATGTCGACAAAATTGCCTTCAATCCGACGTTTAAGATTCGAAGATAATTCATGGGTAGGTATTGCAACCAAACTGCAATGCAGAACATCCTCAATTTTCCCAAGTAGCACTGAGCTAAAATAACAACTGGGAATAGATTAACCGTGCGCGACCGCTTTACACCCTTTTGAGTCATGGTAGAAAAATATAGTCATTTCGCATGGTGTTTGGCATATTATGAAGTGCTGAAATCCTAGTTTTAAAACCACATTTCTGACTATCAAAAGTATATTAAATGCTACACATTTAACGTTTTGCCATACTTGCTCTCTTAGTTACAAGGAAACAATAGCAAATAATTAATTAATCAAGTATTCACGACTAAAGCAACACGACTAAGGGTGCAAAAGCTAAAGTTGAATGTTTTCTCAATTTCGTCTCTCGAACTGTATTCATCCGCGCGCCACAGTAAAGTACATATCCCCCAATGGGAGTAATTACTCCAGGTATTATTTTAGCTCAGTGCATGATAGGAATATCAGCAATGTTGATTGATCAAAGTAAACTTTTAAACATTCGCTATATTTGAATTTGCTTTCAAGCTCGCTAGATAAAGCATTACAAATTAATTTCGAAACTATCAAAATTTAAAAACTATGGTTTTCATGTGCACAGACATACTTTGAAGAGAAGCCATGTTTAACCCTTTGCACTCCAAGAACTCTTTACGTTTTCCGTTCTTTCTGGGGAACAGTTATTCATCCTTATGTTCTTTTCCCTAGAATTTCTTATGCTTTTAGAAAAAAGAAACCTAATATGTTCTGGATCTGCAAAAGAACGAGTTGAAAAAAATATCGATGTTTTTTAAACACAAGATCATGCTGTCCTCGTTCATTTTAAAGGAACAGGGAACCAAAAGAACGAGTCGTTATGTTGTCGCCTGAGCGGCGCCAACGGAGTGCAAAGGGTTAAAGTATCAGAGTTCTGCGTGCAATGGAAGAAATTGCTTTGGGATTCACAGACACCACACCTGAAGCACTTATAATGACTATCCAATGTCAAATAAATAGAATAATACCAGAAATAGTTACTTTCCAAACTACAACAACGTAAGGACATTTAAGTCACCACAGATGTTACGTAAGCCAATCTCCTCTACACGACGATGTTTATATCAAACTATAGACTCACGAATCCAAAGCTGATCATGCTATCACACCTACGCTTTTTACCTAACACAGCATAGTTAGGTCTCAGACCCAGAATATTCATTGAACAGCACTGAGCAAAATTTAAATTTCGTTAATGAACTAAAATATGAATAAATAAACTAGGGATACTTCACAAACAAAAATATGACAGATTAAGTATTTTAAATGATTTTTGTTTACGTTCAATACAGTTATGGAACCAAACATTTCATAATTTTTTTTTTACTAATTATAAACGTCTAATAGGAAACCAGTGGCACAGAACTCGTTTGCTTATAATTTAATGATTTTATTTCACTTTTAAGTTATCTCAACCAAAACAATTTTCGACTTTTCAAACGTGGATACACTTCGGTTACAGTTAAAATAAAAACATCCCTAAAATGTATTAAAGCTACAGAAATTTGGGGTTAGCAAAACGATGCTACCCATGAGTACCCCTCGAGTAATTGGTTGCTAAAAGAAAATCATTGATATCTACTTCTTTCTCTCCTCTGATCTCAAAAATTCTTTGATATCTATTTCTGTAATGGCAAATAAGGTCACAAATATTATTGCATTGGGAGATGGAAACGTTAAGTAATACTTTTAGCTAGTATAAGATTTTAAACGGTTTAATCTACTTATTTTTAGATAAATATTATGGACCTTTTTGACAAAAAATCAGTTATTCTAACATTTTAACTCATACTTTTCTTATAGAACATTGCGTTAAGAAAATTTTAAATACAAATGCAACGTTAAAACTACGCAATAAAAATACATAAAATTTGGACATCTTTCGGGAGATACATCTTCCTTTATCAGCAGAAATGAAAAAGTCGGTGAGCACAACAAAATGAAAATAAACCCAGAATTGAAAGTGCCAAAGAGCAAAAACAATCTAAATAGGTTGGTGTTAACTATTGTGTACTAACAAGCGGGAAATACCGGAACAGCAAAAATTTCATTAACAATCGAATCGATATTTCTAAAAATGTGAAACGCCTCCAGGAAGTCAAGTTCGACTGGAGATTTGGGTTTGCAAATTATATGTGGGTTAGAAAATTAAACTCCCAAGAGTGCCTGGCAGTGGAGGACTTCTTTATTTTTTGTTTGACAGTATGTGCTTGGTGCTCCTTAATGCCAAATCTTAATACTCATACCATAGTCTTCATACCTATTAATACCTTAATATCGCGTCTTAATACCTTAATAAGTAGTTTTAAGGAGATCATATAAAAGCATATGTTAAAGGTAATAATTTTAGGATTTAAAATTATTAGGTTCAAAATATTCATATCTATAAGTACTCAAGCAAAATGAAGATTTGAAATGCATTTCAATTTTCGGAAATCGAAAATATTTTTCGAAATGTATTGAAAAAAAATTGATATCACGGTTTACGGTTAATGCCGTCCTCATAGCATGTAAATCATCTTACTATATAGATCTGGGTTTAATTCATAGATCTGGGTTATATAGATTTGGGTTAAGGCATGTACGCGAATTTGTGTTTGTCCATTTTGGGAATGTCAGGGGGCTTGCTAATTAGAATATTAGTGAGAACATTAAAAAAAAATTCATATTTGTTGAGCTAATTTTTAAGTATGTGTATTTTATTTAACCTTCATAGTAACACTCTAGACGTCCAAGTCCTGCGAGAAAACGCCCCTCCTATTCACCTAACTTAATATTCGAGCTCAATTGCGCTTGTATTCTTCAAAGGGCTAGAATTGAACTTAACGTCACTCTGTTCGGATTAATGCACGTATATGTAATATATTTTTCTTAAATTACTATATTTTAACATTCCCTTAACTACCACCCCTTTTCTATAATTTAATTACGTCTTAATAATCTTCCCTCCGGTCTATAAAACTCTTTTTACCATCCCACATAACTTATCTATCAAATTCATATTTTTTTCTTTAGTGCAATAGAGTTCTCACAACTTTTTCGCTGATGACTAAAATTCCAATTTTAATTCAGTCATAACAACTGCCTACGCAAATATTCTGGTGCAACTTTTACACAAGAATCTTTTAAGGTTTTTTTTTTATTGCTCTATATGAAAAGTCCCAAGGCCGAATAAATTTTATTCCGAGCAATTAGCTGACCCCTGACTCAATCTAATTGAAGAAAATCCCTAAAAATACCCGATTTAAATATGAAAAGTTCCTACAAGAGTATATACACTCTCATTCGCCATGTAACCCTAAAACTATAAACAACTTATATCGGCTCTGGATGAATATATATTTTGAACTCAACTTATTGTTCCTTATTGCTGTAATTTTTACGACTGCCCCCTACAAACACTGACAACTACCCTATTAAAATAATTCTTATTAATATTAATTTTAATATTTAATTTTATTAAATTTTTTTTTATTAAATATTTAATTTTAAAAAAGATATTGAGCGAGTGTCTGAAAAACACATACCGGGTGCACAGTGCACCTAATTTTTGTTTTGCAGTAATCGTAATGTTTTGTTTGAATGCACACAGTGCAACTAAATTTAAAAAAAAGAACAACTTTATTTGTCATTCCAAAATATTCAATTATTGAAGAATCTGGTTTCCCAGAGTGCGCGCGATTCTGATAAACCAACGCGGGATTCGCTTTATTTAAAAAAAATAAAAACTTAGGAATTTTATTTTCACTTTGCTTGCACTAGATCAGGAGATTGTAGTCAGGTTTTACTAGTAATCTCTTCTTGGCACGGGATCCAACTTCAACTTGTGTTCTGCGCATACTTTTCCATGCTTGGAACATGCTATTTTTACGAGTGTTTCTCTTATCGCCAGTTGGTTGAAAATATCCTTTTTGTATAATTTACATTGGCGTTTTAATTCAAAGATGGCTAAACGAAAAATGAAAAGTTTCATTGTGAGCTATTTGTTCAAAAATAACTTGAAAATATAACTTTCTGCTCCGTGAATTTATTGTGCACACAAATAGTACTCAGTGCACCTAAGTTTAAAAGTTGGGTGCACTGGTGCACCTGCTTTGAAAAGGTACTTTCGACCTCTGGATTAATACAAATTAAGTGGACATATCCATACAGAATATTTAAAACATAACACTGTCTTCTTTATTGGAAAAAGACTCATATTTATTTAGGCACCAAACTACTTTTCATCACATACCCTCAACAACAAAAAAACACACAAACAACACTTACCTCAACAAAATCACTTGCAACGACCAAATCCACTAGAAATATTCAGACACCTGTTTCACCCCCTGCTCCAATTTCATAATCCTGACAGTTCAGATCTTATCAGGGTACGATTGACGCCGTACCTGGAACACAAAATAAAATATAAACAAAAAAGATTCATAAGAAAATCTTCCTCCACGCCGAAAAACAACACTTATTTTCGAAACCTTAACCCCATAAAAGATATCTATCTCTCCAAAAACGACAGCAGAAATCTAAAGGCACATTAAAAAAAAAAAGATGGACGTCCATTAAAAAGATATCTCACATTGACATTCAGGTTATTAAAATTTACTTTCGACTTCGTCCCAAATCGCTCATGACAGAAACGAACCTTTTATCGTTTAGATGCTTTGGGGTGGTTATTTAATCGACTGGTGCATTCATATTTCTGAGTGTATAATAAAAATGAAAGTTGGCTTGTCTTTCAACTTCGAAAATATGTCTGTCGAACCATTATCACGTGTCATCTTGTGAATTACGGGGACAGACGGACAGAATGCAAATGGAGTAGAGAGTTCTTTCACTTTCTTCTGGAATATAAATGGTATTCGGGACAAACAAGGCACGGCCTACTTTTGGATACATTTTTACTTTTTAAGGTGATTAGTATGGAACTGGTGTTTAGTCGGTGGTTTTCTTTGGTGTCATGGAAGCGCAACTAATATTTTTAAGAAATTCTCTTTCAGTCCTCTGATGTTTATTCTGAAAATTTCTAGAAAGAATTTTCCCCCTTGCGCATATAATATATCTATAAATGAGATATTCAAAGCAAAACTGATATAATTATAAATTACAAGTACAATCGAACTCCGGATCAAACAATAACCGCTTCTTGGACAGGATTTTACTTTTCGAATTTCCATTAGATTCGGTTTTTTTAGTATAAAGAAAGTATTTCTTTGTGTTCTTTAACCCAAATGGTCCACTGGACAGCATACCCACCAGACAATGCTGCACGTATGGCATACGACGCCGATCAAGAAAAGATTAACATCTAAGATTATACCTCCAATTTTATACCCGAATTGTCTGAATTCAGCCAAATATCATACCATTTATATAATTTTCTATAAAAACCTACAAGAAAAATACAAGCCAGCAATTCAAATTTCCCACTTGTATTTTAAGACTATACATAACTTCAGACTATACATGTATTAGGCCGCTTTTACATTTAACGAAACGACACCGATAAATCGTGAACGATCGCGATGGGACGACACAACGTTTGATCGTATCGTCTGATGGTCAGTTTTTCATTGCACCGATATCGTTCGCCGAAAACGAAAATTTTTACATTCAGTGCGTGTTCGTCTGTTGCCGAGAGCACGTCTATTCTCGATATGGCGCATCGCAACAAATTACATTATAACAAACTGCGATTGTTGTATTTAAAGAGAAAGAAGAGATCAATAACAAAACGCTTATGGGCGCATGATATCATCAAAGCAAGACTTGTTGAAGGAGATTTTTATGTTTTATTTGAACGTCTACAAAAAGCTAGAGCTAACCACTAGAGCTGCACAGTGGGCTATTGGCGACGGTTTTACTAAATATTGCCACCCATGCCTTTTTTCGAACAATCTTGTTCTTGTAAAATTAATCTTGCTTATCCCAAATACAAGTCTTTACTTCCACTAATTCACACAAGTTCGCAATATCGAACTTAAAAGCCATATTGATAATATAAATAAGAAAAACCACAGTAGACTATAGCAGACGGCAACAAGTTTTTCCGAAACAAACTCAAAATGTCGTCACGATGAAGTAGGGAAGGCGCGTGCCCACGATAAAACGTTCCGATAAATTGTATCGTCTGATCGGCAACGACAATATCGTTATCGTATCGGCTAGTGAAAAAGCGCCCGGCTTCGTAAGTGTATTTTGCGTACCCCGATATCGTGCCACTGAAATCGTATACGATTTATCGGTGTCGTGTCGTTAAATGTAAAAGCGGCCTTATTATAACTTAAGACTATACATGTATTATTGTAACTTAAGACTATACATGTATTATTGTAATTTAAGACTATACATGTATTATTGTAACTTAAGACTATACATGTATTATTGTAACTTAAGACTATACATGTATTATTGTAACTTAAGACTATACATGTATTATTGTAACTTAAGACTATACATGTATTATTGTAACTTAAGACTATACATGTATTATTGTAACTTAAGACTATACATGTATTATTGTAACTTAAGGCTATACATAAAGTATACTAAGAAAGTACCCTTTAAACTGCCTATTTTTTAAAAATATTTTATTAAAATTTAAATAGCATGAATTAAAGTTGAATGCCACGTTCTTTTTAAGTATAAATATAAAATGACATACAACGTTGCTCGTCATCTGACCATGGTTCTAAAATAACGAGGTGCATGTATGTATGTATGAATTAATGAATGTGTTCCCGGGTCTTTCCTTCGAGATAGACCCCGAACCGTCGCCAATAGCCCACTGTGCAGCTCTAGTGCGACGTTAATTAACCAAACCAAACCATACAACGTTGCAAAAAGAACAAATCAAAATATAAATGATAAGGTTTCAGAAAGCAGGGTAGGAGATCAATTAAAACCACACTAGGCTTCAATTTCATTTGTTCAATTTAGTACTATTCTTATTTTTATGCAGGAGAAAGTAACGACAGTGTAAGAAAATACAAAATGTAATCAAAATAGCAATTACGACCATCAGCGAAAACATCCCACTACGCGTCCATGCTAAACTGGGATCGCGCACTAAGGGCAGATAACAAAAAGACGGAAATCGATTCCCCTATTGTAAAACGGATAAAGCGGTTTAAATACTATCAATTCAAGCGATCTCAAACTAGCGAAGCATGCTGGCTGAAACGGAATGAGTAAAATAAATAAACTTTTCTAAAAAATAATAGTTTTTTTATTTTAATTAGAGTTAATTTGTCTTTAGTTATATAAATTAATGTTATTTTTAGTGCTAAATTTAGGTACGCTTAATTATAGCTAGAGTCCTGTAAAAATCAATATTTTCTTTTTTTTATTTATATCTTATGTGAGCTTTAGAAAAAGAAAAGGCTGTAGAAGGAAGTATTTTATTTTGGGGGAAATTGGTATTTGTTGGCGGAAAGTATCATATTTTTTAGTGCCCCGAATACCTGGTTAAAGAACTATAGAAGATATATTAAGGATAATATAATTATGTGTTTAATTAAGATTGTTTTAACTATCAATTTGAGTTCAGAAACATTTGTATAAATTTGAACGCTGCACGACCCATTTTTTACGTGTTTTTCTTTTCGTTAGAAGACATATTAAAATGAATAAGTTTAAGGAAAAATAATAGCTCCATATACGTTTTATTTAATATTATTAGACGATTGCGCTCCATTAAGAAGTTTAATTATCTAAAAAGTAATTTATGGTTACTATAAACACTAGACACAAAAGAGCGACTTCGTCATTTTAATTATAGTCAAGTAATTTCTTCAACTATAATTTAAAAAAAATTAAACACTATAAATATTTACTTGATTTGGGTGCCCTCCACAAATTTTGCTATACTCTTCCCCCCCCCCCCCCCCTACAAAAGTAATAACATATTTTAACTAAAATCAAAACAGGTTAAACATCTAAAGGGGGACGGGGATAGATATATTTTTTATTTTTATGTTTATTTTTGAATATTTACATAAAATTTAATAATTAAAAAAAATTAATATTCTGGCATCCCCAGTATCTAGAGCACCCTCAGCATCTAGCAGTATTAATGGAAACCTATTTATAAGAGTCTGAATAACAAGTTTTATAGATCGAGTTGCTTAAAACTTTTGCGGCAATTAAAACATTTTTCAACAAGATTCAACCTTTGAAGACCATTTGTTTAAAGGTCAGTAAAATTTTCGTTAAATTAAGACATGGAAGCACACACAAAATAAAAACCATTTTGTTCATTTTATTTTTTTGTATTTATGTTTACCAAAGATATCTATAGTTTATTTTTATAATAAAAATACTAAGAGTCTTTTTTTTATATTGGTTTTTACATATTTTTTTCTTATAGAATCATTCATTTTGTAAGCACTTTGTCGATTACGGAGCCAATCGATCGGACCAATTGTTATTTAAAATACCGAACGGACTTCTAGACGGATGAATGAAGACACACACCGTTTCTCGAAACAATGGACGGGTTTCATTGTTATCGATTCCCATTTTGCAAAAAGTTCACTTCCTGTAGATATCCCACCTGTTTGTATATAATTCCGTGCCCACAATTGTTTTTCAGTTGTAAAATCCTAGATGATAAACTTCCTCTTTCTTATTGCTCATCCACAAATCAAATAAGTAGGTTTGGACTTGGCGACTCTAAACATGATACTGGCGTTGAAGAATATTTATTTATGCCAAGAACTTTAAAAAAAAAAGTGCTTTAAATACAACACATTCCTATGTGGAGGAAGAAACTTCAGTAGGGCTTCTAACGAATGTGCTGTCAGCTTAACAAGGTGGCGACAATTTGGCACACTTGCGCAGAATCTACACTGTTAAAAATAGGTATTCAAAAATAAGTCAAATGTACTCATTTTTTATTACATTCGATGCTTATCGTATCTCCGAATACACAAGTTTCATTTTTGAAAAAGACATGTACTCAGAAATTAGTAAAAATTAATTTAAAGAGCAGATTTATCCTACACAGGCTGCCTTCACAAATCATCGACAATTACGTCTAAGACTTACTGGGAATGACTCCAAATCTGCAGGCAGTAGCTTGCTTACACAGGCTGCCTTCATAAATCACTTTCAATAAATACCAAAAATTACAACTTTGACCTACCGGGAAACAGATGTTGAAGGAAAATAATGACCAATGCGATGAAACGTCACATCGCATTGGTCATTTTTAAAGAAAGGGGCATTCATTGGGGGAAAAGGCCAGCATTGTCCACAGTCTTACCCGTTCGGCTATCAAGACTACGCGAAGAAGTTTTAAACAGAAGTAATGTTAAAAAGGTGTGCCAAAAAATATGGGAAGTAAGATAATTGAATTGTAATAACTCAGTTTCTATTTAAGTAATAGACATCAAATAATGTGGAAAACCATCTTCTGAATAACTATTTTATGTTTGTCAGGTCGCTGTGTTAAGATGGCTTGTACAGAAGCCGATATTAGCAATATTAAACCACACTGCTCATTTTTGGAAAAGTACGGTTGCTTTAATTTGAGTACGTCATCGCTCATATACGATGCAATTATACTTAAAAAAACAAGTGTGTCCATGTACTCATTTTTAAGTACATATTTTTACAGTGTATTCAGAGTAATATTCGCGACTCCGTAATTATGGTCACAATTAAAAATGTAAAAAGAAAACCATCAGGTATAAATTGAAATAAAGTGTGTGTAATTTTCTTTTCATTTAAATGTAATTTAAAAATATAATAAAATTGTACGTTATATACCCAGAATGCCCAATAAAAAAACACACAATTTTATTTTCTTAAATAAAAGAATACGTTTCAATAAATTTCATTTTTACTTCAGAATTTTTTTAAATGCTTAAGTATTGTATTTTTTTTAGCAAACCTTCATAAATTATTTTTAAATAAGCTTTACCTTGAATAATTATAAAATTAATACCGACAGTTTTATTCACTATAACTGAGACAAGTACGAAAATACTAAACACATACAGGAATTAGTTTTAACGTCAAATCTTTAATTGGGCTAAAAATAGTGCTCTTCTGTAACCAATAGAAAATATGTCTTATTTGAAATAAGACAAAAAACGAATTAAGTACTATCGATTTCACCTACTGATAGTCACGGATCAGTGACATCCACTTTCCAGTAATGCAAAAAAAAAAATGATAAAAAATCTTCATTCTGAAATATTTTTCAAAGTCAATATTTTTTATTAAATAATTAAATTAAAAAAAAAAACAGCCTGTACTCAAAAAAGTAGTACCATGTCGTAAAAGGAACTTCACAATATCCAACTATGGGTGAATGATTGAAGAAATGCAGTGTATTTTTTTCGAGCCAATAAAAAAAACATGAATGTTCCAATAGAGACAAACACATAAAAAAAGACTAGATTATTATTTAGGGATGTAAATATAAATTTCTATTCTGCTATTTAAATCTGTTTTTTATCTCGTGATACATTTTACAAGTATTTGTTTACTAGCAGACACTGTCACAGATTAAAACTTGTAACAAGACTTTTAAAAAAACATGCTACAGTGATTTGCGGAAAGTAAACTTTCAACTTTTAGAATACAAAACTTATTTAGGAAATTTAAGTTTTCTTCTTAATCAAATTATACAAAATACGGTAAATTAAATAAAAGGGCAATCAGGAATAAATAGTTTCCAAAACAAATCTATCGATTTCTTATAATAATGGCTAAATCTTTAAAGAAAATGTGTTGATCTTCAAAGCAAACAAGAGCATTGATTTCCTTTTGGAATGTAAAACAAAATTAAATTCTGCCTTGAGAGAATCTTTCTGTGAATTAAGTATTTATATAACATCCAAATAAACGCATATTTTACTATGTTTATAAAACATACTTCCCTGAAATCAACGCGTCGCTTTCAATAAAAAGATATTTACTACAGAAAATGCAAAATTGCTATGTTTAGTGAATTTAACTAAATATTACACACTTAGTAAATTTGACCTATAAGAAAATCCTTGATTAGGTAATTTTAAATAAATGTCTTTAAACATTTTTGGGTCAATCCTTTAAATATAATTTAAAGGATTGACCCAAAAATGTTTAAAGACATTTATTTAAAATTGCCTAATCAAAGATATTGTGTATATAATACACAATATTTTTTTAGATTTCTGCTTTTAAAACATTTATCTAGTTTAAAAAAAATCTTTGTAGAGTTACTTATTTTTAATTATTATTATCCTATCATTTAGAATTGAATAGCTTGTAACCTAACGTTAAATCATTAGCATTGCTCTACAATCTACACTTTTAAAAATAGGTACCCAAAAATAAGTAAAATTTACTTATTTTCGTGTACATTCTATATTTATCATGGCTCCCAATACATAAGTCTCAATTAAAAAAACATATACTCAAACAAATTAGTACAATGAGTAATAATAAAAAAAGAGCAGATTCTAGCCTACATAGGCTACCTTCATAAATAACCTTCAATAAATATCGAACAACCAAGATTTACCAATAATCGAACCCGGATCCTCAGTCACCGGAGTCCAGAGCCTTATTAATTAAACTACCAGGAAAACTTGAAAACGCTATAAACAAAAGAAATGCTTAAAAGGTGTACAAAAAGAATGGAAGTAAGATAATTGAGCTGTAATAACTCAGTTTCCATTTAAGCAATCGACACCAAATAATGCGGAAAAGCATCTACTGAACAACTATTTCAAGTTTGTCAGGTCGCTTTGTTAAGATGGCTTGAACAGAAGCTGAGATTAGCAATTTTTATATCACACTGCTCATTTTTGAGAAAGTACGTTTACTTAAATTTAAGTACGACATCTACGATACAATTGTACTTAAAAAAACGAGTACGTTCATTACAGTGTATTATGATAAAAGTGTAACATTATTTTTATACTGTAATATACTTGCTATACATACAGAATGCAGACCTTCGAAACAGACAGCTGTAAATTTCAAATTCTCAACATGTACATCAATTGACAGAGTTCGTCCCAAGAACCACAGAAATGAGGTACCACGTCGACTTTAAATGACCAAACTAACATTTCGTTGTTTTCGAAAGATTTGGCCCTTTGAAGAAGCAATTGGGCCAGGAAAGACGAGTTAAATAGCAAACTGTTTTAAAACACATGTTTACAGAACCAGGATATAGTAACAGTCAACAGTAAACTTAAACAATCAACAGCGTGTTAAACATCCCAAAGTTTTGGACACTGTGACCTACTATTTGGAAAGAAGGAATTCTATGTGATACATGTTTAACAAGCAAATTGTAGCTAAATATAATGTATAATTAATTTTACTTTATAATTATTTCTGCATTAACACCCACGCAATCACATCCCGACTGTGGGGAAAGTGATAAAATCATTTTATAAAGAAAACAAACTGATAATTCAAATATAAAAAGCTTTCTTATGCAGGTTTATAGAGTTACATTCAAAATTTTCACGCACAAATAGTTTCTATTCTAGAAAACATTCAAATGTATTATACTTTTAATATACAATATGAATCATATAGTACTAGCATTACTGTGAGGTAATTTTCGCATTGTACTTTTAAATCAAAATGCTCCTTGTAAAGACTTTTTTATACTACGCTATAGAAAGTCTTTACAAGGAGCATTTTGATTTAAAAGTACAATGCGAAAATTACCTCTCGGTAATGCTAGTACTTGTGTGTAATATAGAGACTTGTCCTCATAACATGGGTTTAAATCTTACCGCCAGTAACTTTTAAAATATAAAGTTAAGCTAATTAATTATTAAATACAAAGTAATTATTTTGACCAAATACTTTTATTGTGTTGTAAGTATAATAATCCAATTAACGTATTGTAAGTATGCGAATATTACATTTAAAAGGAGGTTAAAATTGAATTGCAAAATTTGGAGATACAACGGCTTTACAATAAAAAGAAATAACTGTTTTCCTAGAAATAACAATTCCATGAAATTATACTAATATAGAAATTGTTTCATACAACGCCAGTGAGGGGGGGGGGAGGAACTTATATTTAATACATGGCAGAGTTTTGAAAGATTGATATCTCAAATCTGTTTCAGCATTAAGATAATATTTTTTTCCACTGATTAATATTGTTTAAGAATACACGGCCCTATTTAATTGTTTTAAACTTTTTTGAATTAAATTGTAATGTATATTATTTAAATTTAAATTTATACAAAAGAACAATATGTCACACAAAAATTATATAATTGTTTGAATTTTTTAAAAGATAAACTTTTTCCATTTTGTTAAGTTTTTATATAAAGCCTTCATGCTTTTTTAAATAATTATATTTGTTCATGTACCATACACCGTATTTTGATTATCTGCAGCAATTTACACCATATTATGGTGAAATTTGGGTTTAAACAAAAATCCCAAAAAACGGAGGTTTCACCAATAATTGGTTCAACCTCTTTAACTGCAACCGACATTTTCACTGTCGCTACATCAACAAGACAAGGAATCCCCTCCAAGAAAGACAACGGCGAACAACGGCCTCCGTGGTCTAGTGAATAAAGGCATTCAGCTATGAATCAAAGGATTCCTAGTTCGAGTCCGATCGGTGACATTTACAGAGAAAAGTAAAAAGTTGTGATCTTACAATTGAAGGGTAGCCATCTTCGCTACAAAATTACTACTACTAAAATAAAAAAAAATGAATTTTGAGTTTTATGCAATGTTATAACTTTTTGGTGCAACATCACACCTTAAAATGGTGAAACTAAGCACCAAATGTTGGTTGCAGCTAAATGGGTACCAAATTTTAGAGCAAGGTCGTAATAATTTTTAAAAATGGTAGAAAATAATGGTAAATTTTAGGTAAAATATGTTAACTTTTATGCATTTTTACATCAAGCCAAGGAACCCCCCCCCCACCCAAGAAAAACAACGGCGAAAAACGGCCTCCGTGGTCCAGTGAATAAAGACATTCAGCTATGAATCAGAGAATTCCTAGTTCGAGTCCGATCGGTGACATTTACAAAGAAAAGTAAAAAATTGTGATCTTGCAATCGGAGGGTAGCCATCTTCGCTACAAAAATACTACTACTAAAAATTTTTTTAAAAAACCTCGAATTTTGAGTTTTATGCAACGTTATGACTTTTGTTACAACGTTTAACCACTAAACGGTATAAAATAGCATCAAATGTTGGTTGCATCTAAATGGGTATCAAAGTTTAGAGCAAGGTCGTAATAATTTTTAACACTGTAATTAAAATGCGTTAATTTGCATATATATTTTTCCTATTTCCATAGTAGAGAAGTACGTTCAATAATATTTCACATCCTAAAGTTTGATAAATATTTATAATAAGCCATTTTTTTAAAAAAGTATATTACTACTACGTTTGATCACTCGTCTTCTACGTGCTACACACGTCGCCGACTATTCTCCTGAAGCGGAAAGACGGCGAAAGATGGATGGGAAAGTGGAGAAAAGACTCCTTTTAATTACTTTCAGAAGTGTATTTTTCTCTGGCGATTCATTTACAGAAGACGGTCACATCACTCTAAGCATGTAGGCTAAAGGGGGAGGATTATGCAGGTGGGTATCCGAGATGGCGATTGATGTGTGGCGATAAGGCTCCCGAGATCGATGTTTTTCACGGCCAAATGGGAATGGTTTTATGGTATTCGTAGGTTTTTCAGTGTTTTTGTGTCTCGAAGACACGAAAAAAAAGCTTAAATTTTTACTTCTGACTTTCTCCAGTTGAATAACTCGGACAGGAGTTTGGAAGATTTGAAAGACACTTGCCTTCAGCTGAATTGGATGTTCATAAATTGTTGTGTGAATGCCATGTGTGAACGTTGAGTGTTTAACTACACATTAAAAACCATTCTTTTCGGTACACATTAGCTATTTTGTTTCTTGTTACTAAAAAAAAGCGACTTGTTTCAAATGTTAGCGAAGTAGTTAGACAAAAAATAATGTTTTATTATGCAAATGCAGTTAAATGTGATACAGCCGAACATTGACCATCGCTCAACAATTTGTGACGATCCAGTATATTATTTTTAAAACAATAGCCAAATGTTTTGTTCAAAAAAATCAGATGAGTTTCTTTAACTTGTATTAAAACATAAATATGTTGAGAATTCGCGTACCTAATTTTAAAGTTAAGATAACTTGAATGTATTCTTGTATAAGTTATCGAAGTTGAGTTTTTAAAATATACGCCGATGGTCAAAAGAAAGGTAAAATTTTGACAAGGAAACAATAATTTCATTAATATACATTATTTATGGTGTAAAATGACACAAACGTGTTTAGTCACATTAAAGTGATTAGTGGGAAAATGCGAAGTATTCTTATAAACTCTTGCTCATATTATAACCTACGGAAAATAATCTCAATGGAACGAAATGTGTTTTATAAACAAATAAAAATAGTTTAATTCAATAAGTAATCAGGACGAATTCATTGGTGTTACATTCTAACTATTGAAAATGTTGGGCCAAACACGTTTAGAATGTTGCTCTTCAAATACAATAACCGGTGTTGTTCATGGGATAATTATCTCACGGAAATGCTATTCCTATATAATTCATATTTATGTTGCTTTTTATAGTAACACTAGCAATATGGCCCGGCGTTGCTCGTGGTCACTTTGCGCAGTAAGAGATGCGCGATTTTGTATTGTCAGCGTAGCCATCTCATATCAAGCTTTGTGCACTGTGAAAAACAAACTTTATCAAAATCCAGATTTATTAAATTATTTTGAATATTTTTTGAGATACCTAAATCTAATTTTATGTTCACGATTTTACATGCTATTGCGACTACTATTTAAAGTGATGTTTTTGTAAAATGTTTCTTTTTATTAAATAAAAATTCCTAAATTTTTTTTTAATTGCACATTTTTTGTATAAAAATATTTCACATTCATTAGTTTTAATATTGACGACGCAATAATATATCAAAGAACAAATATTGCATTGTTCCAAATCGAAATAATGTATCGTATTTGGTGAAGTTTTTTTTTGTGCTAATTGGTGACCGGAGTCTATATATCCGTCTTTCAACATAATTTCATAAGGGTAAATATTTACGGACAATATTTCTTATAAAATTTAATTATCAAATATTCATTTTTTAATTCCAATAATATGTTTTTGAGGTAAAACTTTAAAAATAAGCTACTTGGAGGTATAAATATAGAAAACCTTAAATTAAACTTTTAGGGTGACCCATTTCAACACCATAGACATATTCCACTCCGTAACAAAAAGCACTATTGTCATAAAAGTTAAGTTGTTCAGAACATGAATACACATGGCGTCAGTCAAAAAAGCTGGTTTATCTTCCTCCTTCGGTTGGCGTGGTTTTTGTTAACGACGTTAATTTTGTTATTTGGACACTAATTTCGCCATTGTGATGATATTTTTAAATATAGGACCTTTATTTTAGCTCATTTGGCAACATTTTTATTGATTTAGAGAAAATTGTAATTCATTTGGCGACATTTTTAATTCATTTGGCAATATTTGGCGACATTTTTAATCCGTTTGGCGACATTTTAAATTAATTTTGCGGCACTTATTATTCATTTGGCGACATTTAAAAAATTATTTTGCAACATTTGGCGACATTTTTAAATCATTTTGGCAATATTTGGCGACATTTTTAAATTAATTTGGAAACATTTTTAATTCATTTGGCGACATTTACTCATCAGCCAATGAAAATAAATCGTTTATCCCAGTATTGTCGAAAAATATTTTTAGTCGCCAAGGTGATTTTTAACAATAATGTTATGAGGGGAAGATCGAGATGTAAATGTCCCATAGGCGTAATGTTAGAGAAAATGGAAAAAGTTCTATAACTTTTGAATGGTTGCAGATATCCACATGAAACAAAGTGCATGTTTTAAACTAAGAAAAGTGTGTTCACATGGTGCAAGTTTCATAAAAATCCGTGCAGTAGTTTTTGAGTTAAATCCGGACAAACAGACAGACAGACAGACAGACAGACAAAAAAAATTTAAATGTGATTTTCGGAATCAGTGTATCCTAATTCGTGGAGAAAACTCAAAATGAGGGGTTTTGTTCGATTCCACTGACAGACACTCCATTCTTATATATAAGTATTGATAAGACAACCAAATATCGTGGAATAATGCATGGACCTTCTCAGTAACACCCATAGTCGGAGTCAAAACACGTAAACAGTGGCTCCAACGATACACATGAAATTTACTTGATAGTAACTCCTCCACTGTGTATTTTTAATATGAAAAAGTTTTAAGGTTTTCCAACAGGAAAAAGATAATAATATATGTTTATTTTTTTTGTGATGATAAGATTTTATTCACCCAAAAAGTCATGAACGCAAATGAAAACAGGAAGACCCAGAGACCAGATTGTGTGCCATTACGTGAATCAAATGTTATTATGTGCACCCATGCATTCTTCCGTAGCGTGAAATCACTGCCGATTACGTTTGATTTCAGACTAGAAAAAAAGTTTATGACAATGCAAGGAAAGGTCATCAAAGTGGTGTCTAAGTATTGTAAAGTGACTATGCGCCATTCGATGGAACCGCTTACAACCCCCTCTAGAAACAAATAATGTAATTAGCATGTTTATATCTCTAAAAGTATACAATATACATGGAAATAGTCAATTACAAAATTGTAAAGTGGTATCAAATAATTCGAAAAGACGCCTTTTTTACGTGAATGGAACGCGTACAACACTCAATGTTACGTTACGAAAGCCGTCACAGGGGAGGAGCTTCCGCTTTCCCGGGATGCTAGCCAAACGAGCATTGTTCGCGTTCTATTCATTGCATTCATGCGCGAAAGTTGTCTTTTCGTTAATAAAATTATCATGCTCTACAATTTAGTAATTGAATTTACATGTACTAAATTTTAGAGATCGATTTGTGCATTGCCTATTGGGAGATGTGTAATCGGTCTTATCGTATAGCGCATGATCACCTGGACATCGCTCTTATGACTATAGGTGTCGGCGAAGGGGATGTCAAATATTAAGAGGGCAGAAGTGACTTTTGTTGAACACTTCGAGCATGAATGGACTGTAGTAGAGCGAATATGACGTCATCGTGAAACCAACATCTCAGGCCGTGTTCGATCACTAATTCATAATGTTCGATCACTAATTCTTTATTATTACAACGAACGAAACGATCACAACACAAGACAAACACAAACATTGCACAACAGTTACAATCACAGTTACAGTTCTAAAGCGATAGTTTTTGGTTTGTTTAAGTTCGCTGCCGTCGTCTGGTGACGTCAGGTCCAAACAGGCCGAATGGCCTCAAACACGTGACTTCTTTTCAAAATTATGAATTAAAAAGTGCTCGCGATTGGCTGATGAATTGGGAAATCTGTAACAGTAGAAATTTATGAATGGAATGACGTAATTAACCACGTTTCTGAGGCCATACATGTTGGCCTCACTTTGATGTTAGCGAGATTATAACATTATGAATGATCTATGCTCGAAGGTTGTGAACGCCTTGTATTAAACATTACATGCATTCTCATGAATAACACTTTCATTTATGAGAATTCTGCGATCTGCAAAGCTATTTTTGTTATATTTAACAAACGTTTTGTCATTGAATCACGTGACTTTTGACTAAACAAGAATCCTCAAATTTTGAACGACAGCCATTTACTCAGATTCCTTTTCGACCCTTCTCTGGGTCATCAGCTCATGTTTGGTTCTTGTACTTATATTGCCAGAACTCAATCGAATCTTCTTGGCCGAGTGGATAGAGCGTTGGACTTTGGAACGAATAGTCCGCGGTTTTCGAGTCAGCTCGTCGGTAATGAATTATTGTAATATTTAAAATCGTACTCATTTTTGACGAAATAAATTTCGTTAAAAAATTAATTTTCTCAGTTTGACGAAGTATTTAATCGAAGCTGTCTGTTTCGTCAGAAATGGCAAAAGTTTCGTCAAATATAAAAATGCGTTTTAAACAGTGTGTATACAGAACGATTATGATTTAGATTTGCTTAAAAGGTTATAAGATCAATCTATTATTCCAGCTGCCAAACATCCTATGAAAGAATTAAATTTCTGTTAATATTAGCTTAACATAAATGAGGTCAAATATATATTTATCTACTTTTTATGCGGGGTGTGAAAAAAAAACTTATTTGTATACGGAAAATGGTACGTAAACCGACTTGTGTGAACTTAGTTATCGGTTTTCATTCAAGGGAATATAGTATCGACGTGTTAAATACGATAACACGAGTTATAATTTGAATTAAAAAAACTTTTAAAATTTATGTTGTTATTGTGCGTTTGCTTTCTATAAGTATGATACATATTCTAAATGAATTAGATTAATAAAAGCTATTAATTTTTTTAATCATTTTGGAAATCGGATGACGATTCAAACCATTCTTAAAGTCTTATAATTAGTTATTGAATAAAAACTAGAAGAAATCATCAATGTTTCTAAAGCATATCATAGTTTCATAAGTAATAGATATAACCCTCATTTTTCATGTGAACACTCTTAGAAATGACACTATCATTTTTTTTTAGATTACTGCGATCGACAAGTCTGTTTTCGTCATATTTGATAATAGTTTCGTCATTCAATCACGTAACTTTTGACGAAACAAGAATCCTTAAATTATTAACGATAGTCATTTATTCGGTTTCTTTTACGGCTCTTTTCAGGGGCATTAACTCAAAATTGACACTTGTATTGCCTCATTTTGGAAGAAATAAATTTCGTTAAAAAAAAGACGAAATTAATTTCTTCATTTTGACGAAATATTTAATCGGAGCTTCTGTTTCATCAAAAATGAAAAAAGTATCGGCAAATATGAGAATGCATTTTTAACATTGAAGACACATTATAAATAGGGTTACCACGAATCCCAAAATCCAAACCCGGAACACTCACAGAATGTGTCATTTCTCGCCAATCTGGCAAACATTTTACTATGTGAACATGATGCTCAACCTGCTCATGTTAAATGATAGAAAAAACACAATTGGGTAGTTTATGGTTTCTTTTTTCCGTATAAAAATATCTTCTTTTGCTGATATTTTCCCAGCCTATCACAAAGTACATAATTTTGGGCAAAATTCCCCGACCATTTTATAAATGTAACTTCACTTTTAAAGATGATGCGCTGAATCTGTCGTTTGAAAAATGTTCCAACTTACGTATGCAGATGTAAGGAAAGTGTCCTCCGTCGAAGTATCTCAAGGTAAATTTCACCAAGCAAACAAGAACCAGACAATAATGACAAGGACGTATTCTAATTTTTTTCACAATGGCTTGTAACGGGACGTATCATGGTTAACATGTTATTAAAGAGTAACGGTATTTTTTACTTCTGCAATTGATCATCCTTATAAAGTGGACGCTTGAATTGAATAACAATTAAGCATTTGTGATGTCAGGAACGTCTGAAAGAATGTTTTTCTTTTCTAGTGAAAGCGCCTTGCGAAACTCGAATGATTACCACTAACAAAAGGGAATTCCGCAACTTATTTCAACTATCAATTGATTTGAGTTTTCTCATTGTTAATTTAAACCAAATGGAAGCTCTAATTCATATAAAAGTTTATATTTTCATTTTCTTGTTACTCAGCAGTCATCCTCAATTGGTTTTATAGTCAAAGTAATCATATCATTTAATAGGCCATTTTCAGAGACTTAGGATCATTTTAACCGGACGTGATAAACGCGCGCGAGCTTTTGCAGATAGCTCTGCGATTGGGGATGCAAATCACGTGGTTTGTATGATCCAATCACAGGGCCACCCGCAAAAGCTCGCGCGCGTTTATCTCGTCCCTTAATCTTGTCCCCCCAATGGGCCTTAATTTTCAATAAACGTATTATTGATCCAAAAAACAAAAATACGAACGTTGCAAATGGTTAAATGATTAGTAATATATAGTTTTTATTTTTTCCCAATAAAAAAAGGTTTAGTTATATTTTGCAATTAAAAAATAACTTGTAAAGAAATCTAAAGTATTTTTATTTACTTTGCATAAAAAGACATTACATCATCAAACTTAAAACTTTTCTTTTAAAAATGTTTATTTGAATTTTAATTAAATAACCTAAAGTTTGAAATAAACATTATTCATGAAGTAACATAAATAATCTTTAATACTAGTATCCCCCTCCCCCCCCCCTCCTCCCACACACACCAGCGAATATTAAGAAAACTTTTATGGCCAAAAAATAAAAATATGAAAAAGGTAGGCAGTCTGCTATATTCAACGGCTTGTTTAAAAAACAGTTAAAAATAATTATTTAATCGCATTTTTAAAAAAAAAAACGACGTTGATTCTTATGAGATGTAAGTACGATTAATCACTTGTACATGAAATTCTCTTTCTTTTGAAACCGCATGTGTTCAAATTGGTTGTTTCTAAGGGGTTTAAAAGGATATTTAATACAGAAATAATATATATGATGATTGCATTTTTAAACTTATCGTTAATTCTCAAATTATGCAACATTTATAAACATGCTATAATATCTTATTTCCCGAATTAGAGAAAAATTAAGCGAATAGACTCACACAGTTGAAAAGGAAGTTTGTTGCATCGAATATGAATTCGCAAAATAAAATCTTTCGATTTACTTTTTGTTTACTGCTGATTGAAAGTTGCACGATATGATATTGCACTCCAGATTTTTTTTCCAACAGTAAAACATTGAAAGGTATTACAAAATAAGACGAGTTATCGCACTGTGGCCCAGTTTTTCATAGACGTGACTCTTGTGGTCGATCTATGACCACACCTTGTCAATTACGCGTCAAAAAAAAACCCTGCAGACTTGTTATTAGACTAGTAATGATCAGGCCGTACGTCGGAAAACCCGACCTTCAACATCATACCTCATCACCATTTCTACCTTCGATCTCTACTCAAACCTTTCAGCTATTTGACGGCATACTTTGTCAAATTAATTTCCATTTTGTGAAAGTAATGTGAAATGTGCCACTTTCACTCCAAATTGGCGACTAAGTTTTTCTGTCACAATACTAACTTTAAATTATCTAGTATCTATATAATTATGCCTTCAATTATACTTATTGAAACATCTATAAAGATGGTGATGAAATAGCTTTAAAAAAAGTTTATATCTGCGATCATCGATTTTAGAGAGAGAGTTGGACCCTATATTCTACAAATTACCTCCCTGTTGTACGGTAGCATCCTTCACCTATTCTAATTTTCCAAATTGGCATTCATTATACCGACGTGCATACGAGACTGGTGCACGATAAATCTGACCGAGGTCCAAAGTCCTGACGCTAACTGAAGGCGTGGGTGCCAGCTCAGGTCATCCTCGTCCTCTGGCGATGGTTAAAAAACACGAGGCATCGTTCTCGGGTCTTTGCTTCGAGATAAGCCCCGAACCGTCACCAAGAGCCTACTGTACAGCTCTATTGCGGAGTTAATTAATCATGCCAAACCAAAAAACCAAATTGACATTCTTAACATATGTCATTTTGGTTGGTTGGGTTAATTAGCGTCGCACTAGAGCTGTACGCTGGGCTATTGCCGACGGTTCGGGGCATATCTCGAAGGAAAGACGCAGGAACAATGCCTCGTATTTTTTAACCTCGAAATTTATACCAATGCGATCACAGCGCTTTTAATTCTCAAAATTAGTGAAGATTTCTGTTAAGTTCTGTAGATTTAAATTTGTATATGACCCCTGAAATGATCATTTGATGCACATTTTTATATAGCAAAAAAACTACAAAAAGGAAAATCATGAAATTTTAGATATGCATATAAAGTGTTTTTCTGAATCCATCACTATCAAAATATAGCATGGTTGCTATTCATAAATTTTATGAATATTAATATCCTAATTTATATAAAATTAAAAAATATACATATAAGTAATGAAAGTTAATGTATTTTATTTGGGTCGTTTAGAAGTAACACATATACAAATATCAGCTTAATAAAATTATTATTTCGAAAGATATGATTAAACGTTTAAGAAATTCATTTAACATTACGAGTTCTAAACTTTCGATATTCATAATTAAAAAACTACTTAACTAAATGACTTGCAAATTGATATTCAACGATTAATTTTGTCGTAGATTCTAAATATTGAATCAAAATTGGGAGTTGCAATTGGAAATTTTAAAATTTGTGCGGATTTTAATGTGAAGATAGTCCCCTATGCAAATTTTTTTGTATATAATTGTGTAGTAGACTTTATTCCATACAAAATGGTATATTAAGGTTAGCTCTACTATAAAAACTAACGAAATAATCATTGGTGGTTCGTTTTTTTTTTCCCCCGGCTGTACATTGCTGGAAAAACTGTAAATCCGTGGATGACTTAAGCCGTTTAATTCCGTTAGAGAGTTCAGCGGCGATGCATAAATATAATAAAAGCATGTAAAAAGAGTGCATGTGAGGATAAAAGCCCGTCCTGTTATTTATAAAACATATTAATCTATTTTAACATGTCGTTTGAAGGCTTCACACCTCAAACGGCATGTTAAAATAGATAAATATGTTGTTTTACGTTCTACCAAGATGAGTAACATAATATATATAAACAATATCGGTAGTTTTTTTTACACTATATTGGAATATTGCATAAACACAACGCGGAATAGTTAGTTTACATAAATTTGTTTGTTGCTTAAATTTTAGTCTGGCTTTGGTTAAGTTTATCGGCACTCAGCATAGATAGACTCAATGATAAGTTTAAGTAGTTTTAAACTACGGTGTTCAAAAGGCAGTTTCATACAAAAGTTTAATACAATAGTTTAATTAAGAATTGTTGTAATATTTTGTGTTTACATACCACTAAACATTAGATAATCTTCAAACATAAAAAACCAATTAACTATTAATTTTATAATAGTTTCTTTTGAAGATCTAAAACTAAAGAACAAAAAAACATTTCTTTAAATCCTTTCAGTCAAAATCAAGTTACCCGACAGCTGTATTCTTAAACTTTCTGGGTACGTTTCCCATATAATGAAAAGTTATTTTGCTTCACGTTTAGTGTTCTAAGGCCGCTTTTTCATTTAACGACACGACACCGATAAATCGTATACGATTTCAGTGGCACGATATCGGGGTACGCAAAATACACATACGAAGCCGGGCGCTTTTTCACTAGCCGATACGATAACGATATTGTCGTTGCCGATCAGACGATACAATTTATCGGAACGTTTTATCGTGGGCACGCGCCTTCCCTACTTCATCGTGACGACATTTTGAGTTTGATTCCGAAAAACTTGTTGCCGTCTGCTATAGTCTACTGTGTTTTTTTTTATTTATATTATCAATATGGCTTTTAAGTTCGATATTGTGAACTAGTGGAAGTAAAGACCTGTATTTGGGATAAGCGAGATGAATTTTACAAGAACAAGGTTGTTCGAGAAAAGGCATGGGAGGCAATATTTCGTCAAACCGTCGCCAATAGCCCACTCTGCAGCTCCAGTGGTTAGCTCTAGCTCTAGCTTTTTGTAGACGTTCAAATAAAACATAAAAATCTCCTTCAACATGTCTTGCTTTGATGATATCATACACCCAGAAGCGTTTTGTTATTGATCTCTTCTTTCTCCTTAAATACAGCAAATGCAACAATCGCAGTTTGTTATAATGTAATTTGTTACGATGCGCCATATCGAGAATAGATGTGCTCTCGGCAACAGACAAACACGAACTGAATGTAAAAATTGTCGTTTTCGACGAACGATATCGGTGCAATGAAAAACTGACCACCAGACGATACGATGAAACGTTGTGTCGTCCCTTCGCAATCGTTCACGATTTATCGGTATCGCGTCGTTAAATGAAAAAGCGGCCTAAGTGACAATATAAAATTAAAGACAAATATTATGAGTTGGCAAAAAGATGCCAACGCAATTTCTTTCATTGATAAAAGTATTTTTGCTAACGTACATGTTTTTTTAATTATATACACAAATTAAGATCTCTCCAGTAGAAGGACTATTGCATTATTCCGAATGGGCATGCTAACTTTGACCCTCACAGAGTAACACGTGTTTTTAGGTATATGTTCAGCATTTCTTTTTAATTACATGTATGAGCGTTGATCGAAAAGAGCGACGTTGAGTTCGATACTATCCCTTTTTTGGTTGTAAGAACCAGACAGCTCCAAGCAATGGCTATAGAGACATAAAGGAAAATAAACTGTATTTTTATATACAGAAAGAAACGTAGTTTTTTTGGTCCTTGACAATTTTGAAAACTGGAGCTGTCTGGTTCTAACACACACAACTTCAATTGAGCTTGAACGTTAACACGTTTGGTGCCGGTCACGCACGGGCGCGTGATAAGTTCTTTAAAATAACAAGTAAATGTCAATATTCGGCTCGCATCGGTTTAGACTACGGCAGGAAAAGTGCTAGGTGTCGAGCAGGAGGGTCGTTTTCTAGGTATGGTAGACCTCGGAGGACTAGAGTGAGAGTTAAAAAAGATGTTAATAGTTTTAATTATTATTATTTCAGAGTAACATCGTGTATGAAATGCAATCACTGACCTATGAGATGGTTTGAACCTCGTATAACCCGTTACAAGATTACGGAACTTAAGCGAATCCATTAACTGTTATTGGTTTATACGTTTTCAAGCTGCCTATTTCTGTCTTCGTATTGAGACTTATCACAGCCACACACACATTCATACCTGCACTTCGTTATTTTAGTTTGGTTTGGTTTGGTTTGGTTAATTAACGTCGCACTAGAGCTGCACAGTGGGCTATTGGCGACGGTTCGGGGCCTATCTGGAAGGAAAGACCCGGGAACGATGCCTCGTATTTTGGAACCATGGTCAGATGACTGGGACAACATCTGAGCTAGCATCCAACGCCTTCAATAGACGTCGAGACTTTGGACCCCGATCAGATTTATCGTGCACCAGTTCCGTATACACCCCGATAATTTTTGTGAATGTTCTGAACGACATTCCTAGTATTTTATAGTGAAGATGGCAACCCTCCGATCACAAGATCACTACTATTTTACTTTTTCTGAGCCAAGTCCGTCGCACAGGATCGAACCAGGAACCCTCTGAGTCCTAGCTGACGCCTTTATATTATTTTAATTGAGGATAATTTCAGGTGACTTTTGTAATTTAGCAGCAAGTCTGGTAACCTTCCGATCACGATATCTCTTCATATCAACTTTCGTCAAGTCCGCATGTGGATTGGAATCTATACCTCGAAGGTACCTAGCCCGCCTTGGATCCAATGGAATAAACAACTTAAAATGAACCCTTAAATATGATAATGATCGAGAAATTTTATTCAAGTGTTAACACGTTATGGGCCCTCTAGTTTCAAAACCGGATATATAACTTTTTTTCGATTTTCAGATTATGGGTATTTATTTTTAGTTTCTGTCAGTAGGCGAAGTCATAACATTCCAAAGCAGTTAGATAATATTCATTTTATAATGTGAAAACACAGAAAAAATCAGATAAATTTTTTTTTTTTTTCAAAAGCAGATTGATCAAGATCAGCGTAGGCCACTCTGCGCCAATCACAGCGCAGTTATCAGTTGGTTGGTTAGTGTCATGTCCATAAAAAAGTCAAATTGAACCATGTGCTGATATCACTGCCCTAGCCAGATCCACAATCTTTTCACTATAAATTTCTCCCTGGAAAGGAATTCCTCCGCGCCTTGTTGTGCAGCTCTAGTGCGACGTTTTAACAAAACCAAACCTCCGCGCCTTGCAAAGTCGCCAGTATCGCAGGAGAGTTGAAAATATGTCCTGGAGTTAGTTCTTCTCACGGACAATTTCTACGACATCTGTAAGTCCTGGTACCAGCAGCATTTATTTCCATACCTCCCAGGTGTCGAGTTCTCAGTCTGGCAAATAGTCCTGGTGATTTTCCTAACCGCATTGATCAAGCAGACTTGATGGTCCACTCCGATATGTTTCTCTCTAAGTCTGTGCTGAGGTCGAATTTAAATGTAATCTTACAAGTTGGGCGACTTCTAATCTTCCATCGCTTTCATTTGTTAATAATATTACATTTCTTCAGGCATAATTATTCCCAACTCGGGGTTTTTAGAATTGAAATTCCCAACTTTCAGGGTTTCCAGATTATTGGGGGGTCGGACTCCCCCCTGGTGCGACGTGCCTGCTTGACCGTCAATGTGCGCACTTTCATGCATTGAACAATTCAATTTTCTTCGTACGAACTGCGTTGCGTGTTTTTATTTTGATGTAATTGATTGATTTTATTAGATTGTATCATTTGAATTGGTAAATCTTGTAAGGACTCGAAGGCAAACGGTCTAAGGTTTTAGGGAACGACGCAAAAGTACATTTTATAACAATCCGCATGAAAGAAATCACACGCTCGATCGAGTTATTGTCTGTCTGTCTAGATCTGCAGGGCATCCTGTTCCATCCATAAAAGAAGAAAGTTCTAAATAAAGCAGTTTTAAGGAGACATAACCGAGCATCGAGAGGGGAAAAAAATTGCCAGCAGCCATTTAATCCGACAAGAAACCGTTTAAAAAAAGATGCGCGCCTTGAGACGCGACTCTCTTCAGCGGACAGCCTCATCGCTCCGCTGATCGCGCGTTCTACATCCGCGCTTCCCGAAAAATAGGTCGCCCTCCGATCAAGGTCGATTGAGACACTTTTGTCTTTTCTCTGTCTTTTTTTTATTATTATTATTTCTTTTTAAGAGAAATTTCTTTTTTAAAGTAGAATATCTCCACTAAAAGTATCCAAATCGAAAAATTCAAGAACTGAAAAAAAAAATGGATTCGAAACAGAGTTGTGAATCGAACACAAACCGCAGGGGACGAAAGAAAAGAATCGTTGGAATTGGAAGTATTTTGTTTTGAAAATTATACAGAGATAAGAATTCGAAAAGAACAAATGAAATTTGGGGTTACATTGCAAATTAAAAGAGCGCAACGGTAATGTTATTGATGCTTAGAGATCCTTTTAAAAACATTGATTTGCATTTTTTTTTATTGATCGAATAATTGATTCAATCTATCAACCTTGTAACTAACTATTTCCAGGGATGACCATTTAATTACTAAGAAAGTTAAGCAAATTAATTTCGTTCTTTGATCGGGATAGGGAACGATTCTCATCACCATCCTCAGATTTAGATTCTTACAGGGTGTTTGACAATTATCTTTACAACTTTGACACACAATAAAAGAAAGAAGATGGTTAAGTTAGGTTGCTTGTACATGTAAGTGCAACACGTGAAATTTTATCTGTACGCAGTTTATTTTTCCAAAACCATTAACGAACCACCCAGCGTACCATTCCAAAAACAATCAACGTACTGAGCTTTCTCCTGATAATTGGAAAATGGGAATTATCATTACAATTTTGACATACAATAACACCTCAAAGATAAAAGATGGCTGTGTTGCTTATACATGTAAGCAGGGCCCCCGTAGCAGATTCGGGGCCCAGTGCAATGGAACTACGGGGCCTCTTGAACTAGGTTGTAAGGTTTTTTATAGCTAGATCAGTTTTGCTCCATTCTTTTTAAAAATAAATAAAAAATGCGCATTGTATAAACTATATCCGTAGAAATGATATATTTTTTTTTTTTTGCTTGCAAATTATTTTTTTTAACAAATATTTAAAATATTTTTAGTTAAAAATCAGTAGCAAAGAAGTCTTATTTAAATAAAATTAAACTATACATAAAAATATCGGAGGAGGGAAAAGTCGGAGCAAGGCCAGAAGGGTATTAGGTGAGATGTCAATTCAGCAGATTGTATTGATAGGCTCCAATAGAAGGAAGATAAAAAAGCTGTCTCGTCCGATGCCAGGGCCCCGTATGTGCTTTGCTTTATATCATATTTTATATTCATGATCGCCTAATTTCCTATTGAACAAAGCCAATATTTATGTCAATCGCGTTATTCGTCATGAAGTTGTATCAGAATGGACAGACTAACATGCTATTTCTATACTAATTTCCCATGTAAATGATTTAAAGACTTTTATCGTTAAAAACGATTTTCAATTTTATTTAAAGAACCCTTGCCAACGCGGGGCCTCCACATAAAGCGCGGAGCTCTGTGCGACGGCATCTGTGGCACACCCCTAAGGACAGCACTGCATGTAAAAGCAACACGTAAAGTTTTATTTGTATGCAGTTTTTTTTTTTTTTTCAAAACCACTAACGAACCATTTCTCCTGATAACGGGTATGAAATCTTTACAATTTTGATACGCAATAAAATCAAAAGAAAATAAGATAAATAACTTATGTTTCTTGTACATATAATAGCAACGCATAAAATTTTTTTGTAAGTATTTTTATTAAAATATTTTTTTTTATTTAAATTTTAAAAAAATAAATTAAACTGCCCACAAATAAAATTTTATGTGTTGCTGTTACAGATACAATTAACATATTTCAGCTATCTTATTTCCATTAGGTTTCATTGTGCGTCAAAGTCATAAAGGTAATTTTCAAACGCCCCGAATAAGACCATGCAAATAATCGTCAATGAATATCTTTTAACAAATTCTCAAAAAATCATTAATTTATTCACTTTCGATTAAAATTAATAATTTTGGAGTATTCGACTAAATAATCAGAAATATATGGGCTTGATATTATGTGAAAGATATTTAAATGATATTGATATTATGTGAAAGATATTTAAATGATATTGATATTATGTGAAAGATATTTAAATGATATTGATATTATGTGAAAGATATTTAAATGATATTGATATTATGTGAAAGATATTTAAATGATATTGATATTACGTGAAAGATATTTAAATGATATTGATATTATGTGAAAGATATTTAAATGATATTGATATTATGTGAAAGATATTTAAATGATATTGATATTATGTGAAAGATATTTAAATGATATTGATATTATGTGAAAGATATTTAAATGATATTGATATTATGTGAAAGATATTTAAATGATATTGATATTATGTGAAAGATATTTAAATGATATTGATATTATGTGAAAGATAATTAAATGATATTGATATATGTGTTATTCAAATATCTACACATACACGTGTGCATGAAAATTTTCTTACTCTTCCTTACTGCTAAACGAAATATATGTTTCTAAAAATAAAAGTACTAACGAAATCGAATCAAAAAAAAATCCGTGAAAATCAGTTAATTAAAATTCCGGTTGGTTGATCAAAACTTTAAAGATATTTTTTTCTAAGTATAATCATTCCATTAGAAAACCAAACAGGAAGACGATCAAGTTCCCTGCTTAATAAAAAACTTCCGCGACAATTAAATTACTTGAAATTAAAATGTATTAGATTGTTTACTAATTGGAGACATTTCTTATCGAACAAAATACAGTTAATTTTAATTGGGGGGGGGAATGATCAAAAAATCCAGTTAATCGAAATATATATATATATATATATATATATATATATATATATTAAATTAGAACTTTATTTTTTTATCCCCAGCTTATAAAAAATGATTTTCATACCAAGTTATAGAGATTAATATCTTATAGGTTAAAAATTATAGAATACACTGTAAAATAAGTGTTTAAAATGAGTTCATGAACGTACTTGTTTTTTTAAGTACAATTGCATCGTACATGAGCGATGACGTACCCAAATTTAAGCAACCATACTTTCGCAAAAATGAGCAGTGTGGTTTAATATTGCTAATCTCAGCTTCTGTTCAAGCCATCTTAACAAAGCGACCTGACAAACTTAAAATAGTTGTTCAGAAGATGGTTTTCCATATTATTTTATGTCGATTGCTTAAATAGAAACTGAGTTATTACAACTCAATTATCTTACTTTCCATTCTTTTGGCACACCTTTTTAACATTACTTTTATTTATAATTTCTTCGCGTCGCCTTGATAGCTTAACGGGTAAGACTGTTGACAGCAGTGCTGCAGACCCGGGTTCGATTCCGTGTAAGTTGTAATTGTCGATATTTATTGAAAGTAATTATGAAGGCAGCCTATGTAGGCAAGCTACTTCTTCTTTTTACTCATGTTTGAGTACGTAATCGAAAATGAGTACATTTTACTTATTTTTGTATATCTATTTTTAACAGTGTATATGTTGTCTTGTTATTGAAGGAATTTTAAAGAATTTCTGGCTAGAAATCTTTTTAATACTAGTTTTGTGACATCGTCATTTGAAACAATATTTTTATCCTCACTATTTAATGCAATCAACTTATATATATTTTTTTTTGCTAAATATAAAAAGCCTTGAATCTCTTTATATAGAGTTCGAGTACCTCTTAGGGTAAATTGATTTCAGTAGCTATAAAACTGCCTGGAAAGTAATTAAAAAGATATTTTCTTTATATATTGAGCTTACTTTACTTGAAACAATACACTAATTATAAAGGTAATGTCATTAATGGTCATTAATAATTTGCATTTTGATACAGTAAAGTCGTTTACGCACACATTTTTAATAAAAAAAATGAAATTAAATCGTTGCCAAACAATGTTTATAAATTCGCTATTGACATAGTTCTACATGTATTGTTCGGCTCTGACTAAATGGCATCTATGACGTCATTTTGATTACATGGTTTTAATAAGTTGACTGGTCAACACACTTGTTTGTTGATTCTCTAAAATCCGTATTGATGGGCGTTACCTAACCGCCAAATAAACGGAGCAAAACTATACTAATATTTAAATTAACATATAAATATTTATTTTTGATATTTTTAGTGTTATTATTAATAATACTGATTGATGTTGACACCGTTAAACTGTTGAACTTATCAACAAACTAATTTCATTTAACTTAGAATTGATGTTCATGAATTAAAAAATCACATTTCATATATTAATACTAGAAAGTGTTCCGGCTCTACTTGGAAGTTTTAAAAGTAAATATAGGTATTCATTGTATATTCAATAAATCAAGAAAATGTATACTAGGTGTTAAGTCTATATATTGTCCCTATTCTTTATAAGAGGGTCAGAAATTGTTGGGCGATTATCATTGACTAGCTCTTTAACTTACAAATTGAAAACCATTATTTTTAGCTTCAGTAACAACAAACATTGTTTGTTGTTACTAAAAGCTATGCGACTTATTTAAAATATAAGAAAAGTAGTTGGACAAAAATTGTTTAATATGTCGATACAGCTATTGTAATACAGCCAAACAATGCTCATTGCCTGAAAATTTGTGATCACACTGTATATTTAATTACTTTAAAGGGAACGATACCATTAATAATAAAAGTACTACTACTCATAGAAATAAAAATAAGAACATCAATAATAACAAATACTTTAACAACAACAAACAGCGAAGGTAATAACATCGGCAACAACTGAATAGTAATAAAAAAATAACAATAAACATAATAATAGCGAAGGGATATACTAGGTTTTAATCACTCAAAACAAGAGCCTCATCACAATTCTCAACAAACACAAGTAAAACAATAACCTCATAAGAATTTTTTAACAAAAACCACATCGATCACGATAACCGCACCACATCAATCAAGCAAATTAATCCCAAGCCACCGCAGAAAAGAGACGAATTTCAATAAACTTAGAGACACACTCTGGAGAAACTTCGATGCGGGGCCTACATTAGACGCACTTAACATGCAAATTGCATTCGCCAGAAGAGCGATCCGTTTTAAAAATAAGATTGGATTAAGATCAGCAGAAAAAGAATGCGTTTTCCTAAAGAGTGAATCTCGACAGCCGCTGTTAAAGAAAGGATTAGACTACTAAGTTACTGGACCAGCAACAAAGAAACCGGCGAAAACCTCGATTTTCATTTTCCGTTGTGGGAAACGGCTGGAGGCTGTCATCATCTTTCACTTTTGGAAATTATACCGACATTTATATGGCACTTAAATGACATTTATCATCGTTGGGTTGGTAGTTAAGAGGGCTGGATTAAACAGGCGCAAAGGCGTTTCGTATGAAAAGAATAAATGTAATTAAATTTCACTTAAAACTTACTACAATTTATTACTATTATTTCTTTGTTTATGACTAGCTGAAATACCCGTTCTACGCACGGAAAGGAAATAAGTTACAAAATAGATACAAATACAATATTTATAAGTGAAATAAATAATATTCCTAATTTGTCACCCATCAGGGAGAACCAAATAACGTATTAAAAGTTCCAATTTATTTGGCGACTTTTTGGCGATATTTAGTCATCAGCCAATCCGAATGCTCTTCATAGTTAAATCAAAGGTAGTTAAATTTTAATTTTAAATTACTTAATGATATTTCAAAAGTGAAATTCTCTTGTGACCGGATCTTTGAGAACAGAAAATGCATTCGGTCAATTTCAATGGTGCGCCATTTTAAACCCCCCGCGAAGATAATGCATTATTTCCCCAGTTATTTAATAATATATTCTAAAAAAATCTTTTTCAACTTTTAAGAAAATCGTATTTTGAACCTGCTCTTTTTAGGACTCTTTTAATAAAAGTAGGTCAATTGAAAAACGAATTGAAAATGTTATTCATGTTCAAGTAGAAAGTCAAGTAGTTGTATAGAGTGAACGTTTTGGAGAGTTGTATAACGTTACGTTACATATTGCATTATTTTTTTTGACCGACTAGAAAGCACGCCAACCAAACGGAGAGCGGTTATCAAATCGACTCTAATGTATATGTATATTTGTTCACGAAAGATTTCTGTTCTAATTCAGGTATTTGGAAAATTATTTTTTTGTTGGATAAGGGATGTCTCACTTGAGCACCTTTTGAAAATTATCCGGCTATCCGGCATTTAACTATCCGGAATTCTCAATTAACCGGACAAAATATTATCCGATTTCGATTTTTTTTTTGTTAAATAGAGAAAAAAGAACTTTTGGCAATTTTTTAATCAGTTATCCGGCTGTTATATATCCGAATGTATAGTTTAACCGGACATTTTTTCTCCGATTTCAAAATATTTTCATTGTTGAATAAATATTGTACAACAATGACATTTCGTTTATCCGGCATTTATTAGCATGGATAGAAAGTGTTTTACAAAATACATTGCCGAGACAATATAGTTTTGTTTTATTTATCTGGATCCAGGACGTGGAAAAATGTGAGCAACAACATGAATTTCATAGTGAATAATAGCAGGGGCGAACCCTGCTATTATTCACTAAGAATAAAATAATCTTTTTTAAAAATAGGAAAATCGGCTCTAAAAAAATGCGCTAAAAAGTAAAACATTTTTTAATTATACGAACAAGCTGAAAAATTTGAATTATTTAATATAAATTTGAAAAAATTTAATTATTTAATATAAATTTGAAAAAATTTAATTATTTAATATAAATTTGAAAATTTTTAATTATTTAATATAAATTTGAAAAAATTTAATTATTTAATATAAATTTTATAGTTATTACAATGGCGCCAATTTACAAAACACGTAACAAAATTTTGGCGCTAATTTCAAAAAGTTGTAATGAGTTTAAAATGTATATTAAATAATTAAAAATTTTCAACTTGTACGCAAAATTAAAACTATTTTTTACTTTTTAGAGTATTTTTCTTAAGGTCGGTTTTCCTTTTTTAAAAAAGATTATTTGATAGTATTTAAATAGTCGAACAAAAGCCGTATAAAAAATTACACTCTAAGATATATCTTTACCAGTTTCACTAGCAACAATTGCATTAAAATTTATATTTTTAAGTTCGATACATTTATCAAAGCGCTATTAGACTAACTATCTAGTTAACGCTCTATTTAGACCATGGCGCCACCTTTTGTCTATTTAAGAATGCACTAATATAGAATATATTTCAATGAATCGCATAAAATACAACATTATTATCATCAAAATATTCCTAATATTCTGTACCGGCTGTGTCTCGAATTTTTGTCAAATACTTTTGGAAATAGACGTTATTTTTACTATTTATTTTGATATGACTTTTTGGTAAAGTTTTTCAAAACCTGTATTATCAAAGTACAATTTAAAACCAAACACTATATAACTTAAAGATAAATCACATTTCAATAATTAATTTGAAAAGTGCTATCAAATTTCTAAACTTTTATTTTAGAAAACTGCTTATCAACAGCTCTCTTTATCAACTTGAATTGAACCGAAATTTGGTATATTTTACACAACTGATACTCAAATTGTATCAAGAAAAAGAAGGACACAGCAAAAAGTACTTGCTCCGAGTCAGGATTTATATTACTTTAAGCTTATCAGTTCTTATTTCCAGAGTTTGAATATAAAAAGAGGTTAGAATAATTTTCTTTAATTTTTTTTTCTTTTAATTTCAAAATAATATAAACACATTCAAAGCTAGCTTTCATAACAATTTCAATATGGTTTTTCAATAAAATACCCTTTAAGAAACTATAAAAAAAATATTACTTTAAAAAAGGTTATTTAAAAAATATATATTTGAATGTTATTTTTCCTCTTCACTTACCGTATTTTAAAATAGAATGGTATTCATTCATGGAAGACATACATTTGGACAAACAACAGTGCAATGAATTTAAACAGTAAAAAGTTCAGGTTTAAATTTACTGACATCTGGTAAAAGTTCAGGACAATTTACAAATATATCTATATATACATTTTAAAGTGGAATTTAAATAAGTTTTTACTGATAATTTTAAAAATTAACCATTACTTGAACTTTATATAAATTAACTATTATCTTTCTATATTTTTCAACATTACGTTACATCCATCTTTGAAAATAATTTTAGTGTTGGTGTTTCAATTATACAAATGCTTATTAAGAAATATATTTAAAAGTAGTATTAAAATGGTATTTAATTTTAAATAATAAAAGTTATGAACTAATTCCATAAAAAAACTACTGCTTTGTGTACAATAACTAGGAAGCAATTATTGTTTGCAGTACAATTAAAACAGAATTAGCAGTAAATTGTTACAAGAAAACATAAAGATGATAATTACCATTAACATGCAGATATTTTTTTTCTAAATAAATCAAATAATATTTTTATATATAATAATATATATAAGTACAATATAATATTTGTACCCAAAATTATTACACTTACGACATATTATTGAATTTTATAACGGAACACGACCATACAAAATCTCAAAACTTCGATTGTAGTTAAAGCTAATGTTTTATAACTATTGATAATATCAGACATGATTACTAACTTAAACGAATATCATCAGCATTTAAATCGCTTTGTAAAATTTTAATCCTTCTATCTCAATATACAGTTTAACATATTCAAAAACGCTTGAACTTACAAAGTAAATTTTTTTTGCTTATTTTGATTATAAAAGCAAATGTATTTTTTAACTCAAACCCCACTCTTAAAAAAAATTCCACAACCAAAAGAAACACTTAAAAAACACATCAGAATTAACTAAATCTTTTTTAATCTTCCATTTTATAAAATATATAAAAATTTAAAAACACTTCCACGTACCTTTAACAATGCTTATCCTTACGCAGCTTGGGCATCGCATCCATAAAAAACTATCTGTATAAATTTATCCACCAGTAAAGACAGAGGTTGTTGGACGAATAATTTATAGTACAGACTGCGTAACCGCCAGAACAAAAACCACGTTTTCTCCCCAAGAGCCAGACGATGCCGTATCGCACGATACCGCTATTCTACGACAGAATGAAATGGATGACTAACCGAACGGGAGCAGACGATAAAATCCGAATCAGAAAACCTGTTATAGCGCATGCGCAGAATGTAAAAGAATAAGGGAATAGGAGCGCGCGGTTTTTGTTCTGCTTTGTGGATAAGAACGGCCGCTACTGTCGTAAGTGAACAGTTGTCATGGAAACAGAATGGTGGAAACAGCAGTGATTTTATTTTGAGGAACTTAAATCTCTCAAATAAAATCAATTCCAATTTATTTAATTTTAACTTAAGAGGAAATTTCACAAATCTTAACCTTTTGTATTTAAACTAAATCGTTGTATAAATTATCCTTAAAACAGTAATTTATATTAAGAAATAGTTATGCCATGATTCAATGCGATGTTAAAATTAATAAAAGTTATGACTTTCAAATTTTCGATTGATTTTTAATAACTAATTATTAGTAAAGAAATATTTTTAACGCAAAAATTGGCTAATACTTTCGCTAATATGGTAGTTCGTAAACATTGTCTATTATTGTCATAGTGAATTATTTTAATTAGGTTTCATAATACACAGAATGACACAAAGTCACTCCGGACATTCAAAACCTAGCAATAATTTACTGTGTAAATAAAACTTGCAAAACAAAAAAAAAGTAAAACTTTTTGTAGAAAAATATTCTTTTTCTTTAGTAAACCTATTGTTAATTTGAAATGCTTAATATTTCCACCCCATTAATTACGTATATAATGAAATTTTCCTGAATTTTTACAAGATCTGATAAAATGTAAATGTTGAAGACGTTTTGAAAATTGGTTTTTATTAACGTTGAGACACAGTTCATTCTATTGAATAACAGAATGGAATTTGTTGATGCCAAACAAAATAAACCAATTAAATACTTTAAAATATTATACATTCTGTTATTCTAGAAGTAAACTATTTAAGGTTTCCATATTAATACATCAGTAGCAAAAAGTTTGAAATTCCACAGACACACGAAATTCCTTTAGAATTTAAACACATAAAAAGGTATCACTATCCAATGCAACATGCAAACAATTTCCCAATCATACCAAAACAAAGGATATATATTAACTAATAGAGTAGTCAAAGAAGTCAATTAGTTTAAGTTTCATCAAGTCGCGTTGTTATTCTTAACAAGTGGTGCAGCATGATAAATCCTTTTGAATTCGCCAAACAGTAACACGGAAAATACGTTAATCAGAGTATTTGGGTTGTAAGTGTTTTAGGAGTTTGTAAACTTGTGTTGTGTAGAAGACATCGAAACAATTATTTTATTTTATTTTAGCTACAAAAGAATAGCAGGTTAATTACAAAATAAACTAATTTTATATTAACTTTGTCTTTTGTTTAGGACGTTGAAGATGGATTTGAACTTTATCGCAGCTGTCTACAAAAATAACAAAGCAAAAGGCTCTCAATATTCTTAATAACTAAAACAGGTTTCTTAAGGATAAGTAAGTATGGGAGTTTTCTGTAACTTATAACATTTGTTATTTAATAAAAGTATATCGTCAAATCCATCACCGCCTCGTAATTTTGACCATGTACAAATGACGACAACAACTGAACGGTCACACCGCTGAATTTTCCCATCACGTCCAAGACATTTGAACGATAGGGCCCCCGTGGCCGAGTGGATTAAGGCATCAGCTGGGAATCCGAAGGTTCCCGGTCCGAACTTGTGGACTAGACTAAGAATAGTAAAAAAGTAGTGATATTGCGATCGGAGGGTTGCCAACTTCGCTACCAAAATACTAGAATGTCGTCCAGAACATCCATAAGAAATTAACGGCGTATATACGGAAATGGAGCACGATAAATCAGATCTGGGTTCAAAATCCCGACGTCTATTGAAGGCGTTGGGTGCCACCTCAGATGTTGTCCTTGTCATCTGACCATAGTTCAAAAATACGAAGCATCGTTCCCGGGTCTTTCCTTCGAGATAGGCCCCGAACCGTCGCCAATAGCCAGCTGTGCAGCTCTAGTGCGACGTTAATTAACCAAACCATTTAAACCATAACAATTTTCAACATTTGCCCTCTATACACGCCAATGTGATCTTGCGATCGGAGGGCTGCCAGCTTCGCTACAAAAATACTAGAAAGTCGTCCTGAATATCCAACAAATTATACTGGCGTGTATACGGGACTGGTGCACGATAAATCTGATCGGGGTCCAATGTCCCATAACAATTTTCGATATTCAGATATTGAGGTTGCGTCGGGTGCCAGCTCAGTTGTTGTCCTCGTCATCTGGACATGGTTAAAAAAAAACGAGGCATCGTTCCCGGATCCTCTAGTGCGACGTTATTTAAACAAACCAAAACAAACTATACACGCCAATTTTTAGATGGACGACGAAAATCCTACAAGTAACGCGCCGATAACAAGCTTCCAACCAGGCCACGGGGGTGTGATTGTGGGTTGTTTGGTTGAAAAACCGTCGCAGTGGGCTATTAGCGTCGGATCGGAATATATCCACAAGGACAGACCCAGAAACACTGAGCAGTAATTTTGCATCAAAAGGACAGATAACGCCCATAACACATGAGATGGCACCCCACGCACTTGATAAAGGCGCGAGGACGTTTGGACCACGACGGATTTAATGTAAAACAGTTGCCTATTAACGGCGAACGTTTTATTTCAAATACCATTAAACACGAGCTCGCTGCACTGTCCAAATTGATATACCGAACCACCAATTCTCCGACTATGAATCCAATACTCTACCGCTGAGCCATCCACTGGGGTTTTGAAACCCAACCAACAGAATAAGACAATAGGTATAAAAATAAAATCAATACTCTATTTAGTATGGTTGGTTAGGGCGCTGTAGTTTAATTCATAGGTTAATATTAATAACATAAGTAATCAGATTAACGAATAATGAAAGAGAGTGAGTGTGTGGATGCGCAGCTCTATTTTCATGTATTATCCTAAGATATCACACTGCATTCTCTACATCTTGGAATCTGGTATCGTCAGATTAATTTCCTAATCCCTATTAAGACGCTGTGGGAAAAACTCTGGGAAACAATTACCACTTAATAATCATTTACTCGAACAGTTTCACTATCATCAGAATCTTTTCGCGAAAGAAAGCTAGATCCTGTTCTGAAAGTCTTCCTCACCCCCAACAGTTTTTTGGCCTAAAATTGGAATACGACAGGCGACAGATTATTCCCAAACATCGTACATCAGTCAAGCGAGTGTCGCCAACGGGCTCCATTACTTTTTCTGCGCAAAGTCATTGTTTCAGCTCGAAACAATAAAACGCATTTTATATAAACGACCCGTCAAACGGTCGCGCGTGGCAGACTTTCAAATCTGAATATTATGTGTGTCGTTTACGGTTAAGAAAAGCATCACTTTGAAGTTGAGTTTTGATTAAAGGAAAAATAATTAATTATAAAATCCAGTGATTTGGGAATAAGAGTTAAACTACCTAATTAAACAGAAGTTAAACAATTAAAATGTTTCAAAGTTAAGATTAATGTGGGTCAAGATATGTTAAACAGAATTTTTGATGCCTATAAAAAGTAGTACTATTTTGGGTTAGCAAAAATAATTAATTATAAAATCCTGTGACTTGGGAATAAAATAAAGTAAAACTACCGCTAAGTAATTAATGTAAAGGACCGAATACAATTTGAATAATTAATAGTGCAGCAACTACAGTACTATTAATTCAATTGCAATACAATTTTAGATACATGTGGGGAAAACAATATTTAGCAAGATTCAATCGTAATATTTTCTGCATTTAGGATACTTTTGATGAAAAAAGTCATTTTATAACTGTAGGATTTTAGGTTAATAATTCTGTAAGGTACACTTTTCTAAAACAGTTTTCAATACACAATCACCAAATTTTGTTTTTATGTAGAATACATTGTAATTAAACTACTTAATCTAATTTTAATTTTAAACAAGAAAAACATTTTATATATATTTTTTTTAATTTAGAGAATTTGTATGAAATTTTTTTAGGTATTGTTAAGACCTCATATAGTTTATTTTAAAGACTTTCCGTATCCATAATTTTCGCATAGCCATTAGGATGGCTATGTTATTAATTTGATTAGGTACAATATAAAACTAAATATTGATAAAACAAATTAAGGACTATTAAAATGAATTATTATCATTAAAAACATTTATCCCTTTTAATAAGTTAATGCATTTGTTCAATCACTAAAGCATGTATTTAACTAAATATTTTATTTGGATTTTAGGGAATTCAAAATCGCTATATCTCTATTTTGATTCTTTTGATGGATTTTACTGAGTATTCGACTATTTTTCTACTTTTTAAATTTACATTAGACACGAGTAAACTTATTTTTATCCAATTTTAATTAAAATAAATGAACTTTTATTATATAGCAAAACAAACTTTTAATACCAATTAGTTAGTACATTTTACCTCCAAAGAAGAGATATTAAAACTGAAATCAGTTGATAAAAATACTAATTAATTTTCCTAATTATAAAATTATTTAATTATCGAGTATTACAAATTATTTCAATTTCAAATCAATACGAAGCTGATTACAATTGCAAAGACAATTCTAAATAAGCATGCAATAAAAATTATGTTCATCTGGTGCGATAAATGATATCGGTCAACTAAGAATGCTTAAATGGTATAAACATATAACCACTGACCTAAAATAATAACTAACTGGACTAAGCGAGGCGACGTTGCCGGTAAGTTTTCGCCTGCACAATTTGAAAAGAGCCAAATCCGTTGTTTGCTCCCCAGTTAAGCTTCTTATGGGATATTCGCACATGAAGTAACTAACTCCTGCACTAAACGAAGCGTGTATGTATATTTTTTTAACATTGTTTACAAGATATATTTTCATTATAATATTTCAAAAAGTTTGTACAAATTTTTTAGGCTTTAAATTATTTTTAAAATACTTAATTATTTAAAAGCACACACATATGACTAAGCGATTTTCTAAGACAGTCATTATAGGTTTGAATACATGTCAAACGTATCATCGTTATTAAGCTAATCCGTGTAGAATTGCTTTTGTAAGAATAGAAATATGCTTTCAAATGTAATATGTGCTTTCTTTTTATTAATAAATTGATGCATTTTTCATTTATTTTCATAGATTCTTGAAACACTATTATTAATTTTATCTAGAGAATTGTCAATTATTATATTGTTTGTATATAATATAGGTTTATTCGAATTCAAAACAACAATCTTCGAAAAATGTCATATATTCTATTAAATATAAATTTATAAACTTATATAAATAACAAGAATAACGTTAATGATAAAGTATTGTTTAATTATTCGAAAGAATTATTATTGAAGCATTATTCGAAAGAGCTGACACTCAAAACAACTACATTAGGATATTCAAAATTGTTTATATATTCGTAAAATTTAATTATATACCTTTTTTTAAAAAAACGAACGGTCAAGAAGAAAACAAATTCACAATAAAATGTACACCATCCGTTTTGTATCCGTCGAAAAGTAAACATAATTTTAGTATTTTAAAAGATATAAAAATCGTCTGTAGAACGAATTAAAAATCACATAAATAGAATATGGATTCCCACTTAAAATAACATACACATATTTAACCTTTTTCTATGATAATAAATAAAAAATCAGTTTTCTTCAAATTGGCCGATTACAACTTGCTGTTAGAAAGTTGTATTTTATTCAAGTTATTAATTTGACTAAAATGTTTTTTTTTTCATAATGCTTTTTAACGCAAATATTCCATGATTTACATTTGGTGATTTATTTTTACACCTGTAAATCGAACAAGAATAGGAGATAAAAACATTTATTTAAAATACTAAGAAACCTCGGAATTAAAAATAAAATAAAATATTATGTTCACAATGAAAACTAGAACAAGTTTATAAAACTTTACAATTTTTGTTACTTACAAATTTAACTTGGAACTTTAATAAAAATCGAATATGCACTTACTTAAATGTGAGTTGACTTTCCTGGAATATTTTTTCGGCAATACGTATATGAACAATTTATATCACAGAAAATAGTCATTTTTAAAACGGATTAAAAAATGAACATAACGAAGAAGAATATAAATAAATATAAAGATTAAGAATATTCTATGTAATTAATTCTAACGATAGTTTTTTAGAAAACGGTTTCTCGTTGAAATCGGAAAAGAGTGCAAACGAAACTTTCAATTTGTGTGAACTCGCACCGTTGCCACACTCAGTCCAGTTAGTTATTACTTTAGGTCAGTGCATATAATTGAGAAACTATTTTTAAATGTCTATATTTCTTCAACAATGAAACCAACACACATTCTGCGTTGTTGGTACAACAAATTAAATATCACGTACCTTATAGACTTCACTGATCGTCCAGTCCCCAACCTGGGCAAACAGAAGGTGCGACAGAGCCTCAGCATGCAGTAACCCATCCACCCTGTATTTCCTCTACAGAATCCCGATGTCCGGAACCTCTTCACAGAGTCACAAATCCGTCCACCGCTTCCCGACACAAACCTCAACTGCCTCGCACCGAACACTAAAGAACATCTCTGTGGAATCAGCTGGCCGCGCACCAGCCAACAAATTCGTCAAGGAACATCGATCCCTGTGGAAAGAACGGACTAACTGTCGATGTCCGACTGATAGAAGAACTTGTCCACGAAAAAGTGTCGCTTCCACCGAGTGACACCAGCGCCAACCTTCCCTTCAGACAAACTCGAAGCAAAAGCAGCGGGAAAAAAAGAGGGGCACCAAAAGAAAAAAATTCTAAACGGTGAAGATCCCTCTCCAGAAAGTAGGTGGTTCCATGCTGTGTGGAGAGTATCGACAATTCTCAAGAAATAAAAACAAAATGGCGCTATCTTTTTTTCGTGTGTGTGTGTTCGATGACTTTTTGAAGCACGTCCAACCAGGCGTGGCGGATAACAGAGAGGTGTATTTTGGGATTGTTTGAGAATATAAGATTTTTTTTTTCCGTTTCCATTGACCGATTATCGGAAAATAAAAGCCTTCTGGTCATATTAGAATCGAAAATGGGTTCGGAGTCGTCGATTACATGCTTAAATGACTCCGAGAATGGATTGATCTGGGTGGTGAAGTCAGCTCTCAGTGCAGCTTTCGTTTTCTAATTACTGGGATTAGAAATGAAGCCTGATCATAAATAATAAGAACTTTCACCTGATCCAATAAGTGAAATATTCGTTTTAAGACTTCTGTTAGCAACAAAATAAAATTCGATTATGAGTTTCAACTCTTGCATGTCTTCAAAGTTGACCTGTGCGATGCGAAGGAATACTTTCCCAAGCATAACCTGATAAATTACAATTATTGTTAAAGTTATTTCATTTGCCAAAAACAAAATTTACTTCATTTTTTTATATGAAATTACAAAAGTTGTCTCGAGTAAAGTATATGTATAAATTGAAGATATATAAATTATGTTATTCTCTATCACTGCATTATACCAACACATATGTCAATATTCGATGGTCATGCATCCATGTTATACTTGAGAACTTTTAACGATTTATATTATGTTTAGCTATCAAATTATGTTATGTTTGATCGAAAGACGTTTGGAGTAAAAAATACTTTTTTAAATATGGTTTAATGCAGTCGATGAACGACTTATGTGCAGAATCTACTAAACAGGATAACTAATGCATATTAAGAACGTGATCTTTCCTTCGAGATAGACCCCAAACCGTCGCCAACAGACCCACTGCGCAGCTCTAGTGCGATGTTTATTCAACCAAACATATTAAGATCTATGATAAACATCCAATAATTCCTCAGATTTAAGCTTTGATCTTTTTCAAGAATAGCTGAACTAATAGATGGGTGAAATCCTATTAAAATGTAACCCTCAATAGAAGCAACTCAGAAAATCACATGGAAACCAGGAATCGTAATAAGTACGTCCTATTGAAATTACAGCAGAACTCTAATTATCCGAATCAATTACGAACATATCCCATCCGGATAATCGAATATCCAGATAATTAAATAATTCACAAAAAAGAGGGTTTTTTTTTAAATATATAACGAATTTGCTGTGGTATGTAATGGCATTTGTTTTGTTGATTTTTTTTTTTTTTTTTGTCAAAACGATCCAAATCCGGAGGATTTTGTTTGACCCGGAGAACTAGAGTTCGGAAAGTTATAGTTTTACTGTATTGGATAAAAGTCCTTTACCAGAAGACAGCCTTTCCTTTAGGATAGGACTTAAACCTTCCCCAATAGTACTTTCTGAAGCTCTAGTGCGACGTTAATTTAACTAATCACAACCAGCAACCAGAGACATGACCCTTCGAAATTTTTTATTGGTTTGGTTTGGTTTTGTTAATTAACGTCGCACTAGAGCTGCACAGTGGGCTATTGGCGACGGTTCGGGGTCAATCTCGAAGGAAAGACCCGGGAACACATACACATTCACACACACACACATTCATACATGCACCTCGTTATTTTAGAACCATGGTCAGATGACGAGAAAACACCTGAACTGGCACCCAACGCCTTCAATAGACGTCGGGACTTTGGACCCCGACCAGATTTATCGTGCACCAGTCCCGTATACACGCCAGTATAATTTGTTGGATATTCTGGACGACTTTCTAGTATTTTTGTAGTGAAGCTGGCAACCCTCCGATCGCAAGATCACTACTTTTTTACTTTTCTATGTCAAGTTCATTGCACGGATTCGAACCACCGATCCTCTGATTAGTAGCTGAACGCCTTACCAACTGAGCAACTGGGGCTCTCAGGTTTCATGGAAGCCAGTTTAAGTATTGTCCTTGACTTCTGATCATGGTTGAAAAATACTAAAACGTGTTCCCGGTGTTCTTCGGTTGGTTTGGTTTTGTTAATTAGCGTCGCAATAGAGCTCCACATTCGGCTATTGGCGACGGTTTGGATTTATCGTGCACCAGTCCCGTATACACGCCAGTATAATTTGTTGGATATTCTGGACGACTTTCTAGTATTTTTGTAGTGAAGCTGGCAACCCTCCGATCGCAAGATCACTACTTTTTTACTTTTCTATGTCAAGTCCATTGCACGGATTCGAACCACCGATCCTCTGATTAGTAGCTGAACGCCTTACCAACTGAGCAACTGGGGCTCTCAGGTTTCATGGAAGCCAGTTTAAGTATTGTCCTTGACTTCTGATCATGGTTGAAAAATACTAAAACGTGTTCCCGGTGTTCTTCGGTTGGTTTGGTTTTGTTAATTAGCGTCGCAATAGAGCTCCACATTCGGCTATTGGCGACGGTTTGGATTTATCGTGCACGAGTCCCGTATACACGCCAGTATAATTTGTTGGATATTCTGGACGACTTTCTAGTATTTTTGTAGTGAAGGTGGCAACCCTCCGATCGCAAGACCACTAATTTTTTTACTTTTCTATGTCAAGTCCATTTCCCGGATTCGAACCAACCACAATCCTCCGATTAGTAGCTGAACGCCTTACCAACTGAGCAACTGGGGCTCCCGAAATTTTTGACTCCGACTTTCTAAAAAAATACTAGAAAGTCGTCCAGAATATCCAACAAATTATACTGGCGTGTATACGGGACTGGTGCACGATAAATCTGATCGGGGTCCAAAGTCCCGAAGTCTATTGAAGGCTTTGGGTGCCAGTTCAGGTGTTTCCTCGTCATCTGACCATGGTTCTAAAATAACGAGATGAATGTGTGTATGAATGTGTGTGTGAATGTGTTCCCGGGTCTTTCCTTCGAGATTGACCCCGAACCGTCGCCAATAGCCCACTGTGCAGCTCTAGTGCGACGTTAATTAACAAAACAAAACCAAACCGACTTTCTAAGGATGGTTTGGTTTATTTAATTAACGTCGCACTAGAACTGCATAGTGGGCTATTGGCGACGGTTCGGGGCCTATCTCGAAGGAAAGACCCGGGAACGATGCCTCGTATTTTTGAACCATGGTCAGATGACGAGGACAACACCTGAGCTGGCACCCGACGCAACCTCAATAGGCGTCAGGACATTGGACCCCGGTCTGATTTATCGTGCACCAGTCCCGTATAAAACGCCAGTATAATTTGTTGGATGTTCTGGACGACTTTCTAGTATTTTTGTAGCGAAGCTGGCAACCCTCCGATCGCAATATCACTACTTTTTTACTTTTCTTTGTCAAGTCCATCGCACGGAGACTTTCTAAAGAAATGCGTTAGGTTGAGGAATTAAAGTTGTTCTTGAGCAGTGAATAGTCAAATTAGTTACTAAATGGGCAGCAATTCAATATAAATGATCAAAATCGGGATTTTCTTCATCTTTTAAAACTTAAATATTTCAAGAAAGTATGTGCGTTTGGGATGAGCAAATTCAGGAAGGAAACAAAGTTCCAAACTACAAAAGTTTACAAATTCTTAGCACACAAAAAAAAGTAAGATTAAAAATGGCCAACAGCTAAACTGACTATTTCGAAGCATCAACAGTAAAATATATTTAAAGCCGTAAAAACGTTGTTGAATCGAACCACCTATTTAGAACCGGACAAGAAATGGCGTTCCCGTTCGGGAAAAATACTCAAAATGTTATTTGTTAAGAGATTCTTTTCAATGCGGACATTTCTTTTTTAGTAAGACATCCTTTTGAATGATGCGGTCAAACACAATAGATCAATTTAGTTAATTGACAGTAGTTTTTGTTACTTAAAAGGGGAAAAATTGGAATGCGTTACTTAGCAACAACAGCTTTGTTACTGTCAGTTTGTTTGGTCATGATTGGTTGGTTAAATGAATGTCGTATTAGGACTACATCATGGGCTTTTAGTGAAGTCTCCGGTTCTATCCCAAAGGAAAGCCCCAGGAACACGGCTTCGCAATTTTGAACCATGGTCAACCATTCAAATTTAGGTAATCGGTTATCCATACGCTGTAAAAAAAATGCATTATCATATTTGACAAAAAAAAAATCAATTTGGACGGTTTGGTTTGGTTTTATTAATTAACGTCGCACTAGAGCTGCACAGTGGGCTATTGGCGACGGTTCGGGGCCTATCTCGAAGAAAAGACCCGGGAACGATGCCTCGTATTTTTTAATCATGGTCAGATGACGAGGAAACACCTGAACTGGCACCCAACGCTTTCAATAGACGTCGGGACTTTGGACCCCGATCAGATTTATCGTGCACCAGTCCCGTATACACGCCGTTAATTTTTGCGGATATTCTGGACGACTTTTCTAGTATTTTGTAGCAAAGCTGGCAACCCTCAGATCACAAGATCACTACTTTTTACTTTTCTTTGTCAAGTCCATCGCGGGCATCGAACCGGGAACCTTCGTATTTCCAGCTGACGCCTTTAACCACTCGGCCACGGAGGCCTACCCTGAAGACATTGGACCACGTCGGATTTAATATGCACTGGTCCTCTCTACACGGCGGATTGCTTTAGGTGCGCGAAAGAAACTAATCTTACAACCATTTCCATATCGCTACCACTGACCTCTAACTGTAACTTCTGGATCGAGCAAGACATTTTGTTGACTTGAAGTCGACATGGAGGCCGCCATGATGTGTCCCACTTTTCTTGATACCGCAATATTTTGTATATTTTTCATGTTAAAATACGCCGACATATATTACTTTTGGCTAAGTTTTTTTTATTTTATTTTTAAACACATTTAAAATGTAATCTGCTATTAAAATATGAAGTCATTTGCAAGTCAAAGTAGAAGTAGTTAAAAAGCAAGAGCAAAAACTATCTGTTTGGCAATATAAAAATTAATTCCATAAGAAGACAATATAATGTTTATATACATTTAATACTTCTACAATCTTTGGTAATAAAAAACACCACTATATCACTTTAAAAAAAATATTGGGGCACAGTATGGCAGCTTTCACTTGGTTTCAACGCACCCGTAGAGGAAACAAGGTTTGAGCCTTCCAGCAGTTATAGTTAGAGTTCAGTGATCGCTACACACATTTTGTAAATCAAATCACACCATTCCGTTCTTATATCGGATACGATAACAACTAAGCCATACTTGGCTCTTACAAATTCGAAGCGCTTCCATGGCCCAGTGGATAAAGGCGTCAGCTGGGAATCAGAGGATTCCTGGTTCGATCTTGTGCGACGAACTTGACAAGGAAAAGTAAAAAAGTAGTGATCTTGTGATCGGAGGGTTGCCAGCTTCGCTACAAAATACTAGAAAAGTCGTCCAGAACATCCACAAAAATTATACCGGCGTGTAGTCCCGACGTCTATTGACGCTATACATTGGGTGCCAGCTCAGGTGGGGCCCTCATCATCTGACCATGGTTCAAAAATACGAGGCATCGTTCCCAGATCTTTCCTTCGAGATAGGCCCCGAACCATCGCCAATAGCCCGCTGTGCAGCTCTAATGCGACGTTATTTAAACCAACCAACTTACAAATCCGAACGTCGAATAATAATTAACATATAATTAACCATCATCTCAAAACATTCGGTTCACTGGCGATTAAAATAAAAAAAAATTTCATTAGGCTTGATATAATTTGTATGACTTTTCTAACAATAACAAGCATGTTGCGAATCAGAAATCAATTGATGCAATCAATTTACTTGATTACACGGTTAAAAGATTTCGATTGTATTAAAATAATGTCGTTTTAGAAGTCGTTGGAATGTGCCGTTGATTACCTTATTAAATTGACACATTTTGCGTTTTATACGTAATAAATGTATTTGAAATATGCATTTACCCAGTTCTGTTTGACGCTATACAACTGGGTCATCCAGGAAATACGGCATTTCGCATTGAAAATCTCGAAATAAACATAGTTTTGAATCAATCCGAAGTTTGTTTTGCGTATTTCTCATTTTGATCTTCTCTGTTTATTACCCGGCAGGTCGGAACGTTTTTCATATTTTTTTTTGCTTTGTTCTTTTTAAACTTTAAAAATTCTTGGGGGGAAAATGCAGGGTATAAATGCAAATAATCACAGAATTCGATAACAAAGAATTCGACTTTTGAAACAGTTCTTGTCCTAAATGTGTATGTTTAGTTCTTTTTTTAAATGTTTTAAAAAATATGTCGAGGTATTTTAAAAAAAAAAGTGCTTACATATACTCGTACCTTCAATGGAAACATAAGAGAATAAGGTACTTATACCACGTCATGTATTCAGATTATAGGTCGGTCAATGTTGAAGATCAAAAAGTTGACAAAACAGACACTTTTTCAACAAATTTTCCTTCAATTCTCAAATGATTTTCTTCGACAACTTTGTTTAAATTCCCAGCACAGTAAACTTAGGAAATTACAGCACAGGACAAATTACAGCACTGGAAATTAAACCGTTGGTGTTATGAAGTTTGAGATGCAAGTTCCAATTGTAAATTAAAGGAGACTAGGAGGAATTGTAAGGCTTCTAATAAAAGTAACTGTGGGTTCATGAAAGAAATTAGCTTAAAGCATTCTTATCATTAAATGAACAATAAAAGCTACACAATATTTTGAATTAAATATTTAATCGTACGGTTTATGGTTAACTTTAAATATATTAAGTTATAAATTATTAATTGCTGAACTTTTCAAATTAATATTTTGTTTTTTATCGTTAGCTTTTATTAATTGCTAAACTCGTCAAATTAACATTTTGTTTATATCGTCAGCACTGTTGAAAATACATTCTCATATTTGACGAAACTTTCGTTATTTTTCCCGAAACAGACGCCTGCGACAAGCTCCGATTAAATATTTCGTCAAACTGAGTAAATTCATTTTGTCGTTGTTTTTTTAACAAAATATATTTCGTCAAAAATGATAGAACGATTTCAAATAATATAATAATTCAAACCCAGACCCGAACAGCGAATCTCTCGTTCCAGAGTTCAGCGGCGCTCTATCCACTCGACCAACAAGACTCGTTCAAATTTTGGCAATATAAGTATAAGAACCAAACATGAGCTTATGACCCAGAAAAGCGCAGAAGGGGAATCAGAGTAATTGACTTTCGTTCAAAATTTGAGGCTTCGCTTCACCAAAGGTCACGTGATTCAATGACGAAACGATTGTCAAATATAACGAAAGTTACCTTGACAACAGCAGAATTCTCAAAAAATGGTAATGTTATTTCTGAGAGTGAGTTTTGTATGCGTTAGGTACCTAGGAAAGTTCGTTGTTGGTTTCATATACCTTAGACTACTTCAATGCAAAAGTCACAACACGATTAAAAATATATTTAAACATCTTTTTAATTAACTATATGAGGTATCAGAATAGAACCATGATTGATTTACTAGTAAACGTATTAATTATACGAAAATAAAAATAGTTTATTATGCGGTTGATGTTGGCTGCTTAGTACTCATGCAAGAAAAGGTAAACTATCTAAAAAATTCACAAAATAAACTGGAACAGATGTAGTATAGGATATTTGGCGCGTTTTTGTTTTTGGTGACGAAAAATTGCCGTTAAACAGCGCTATGACGTCATAGGGTTGCCAGATTGAAAGTCACCACAAGAATCGGAATATACCAACAATATCAGGTGGGGTTGCCATACTATAAATTTATCGCCCCTATAAAACACGCCAAAAAAAACCTCGCGCGCCAAATGTCCTATACTATATTTGTACCAATAAACCTAACATGCGAACAAATAAATATTTGTGAATTCCAAGGATGGTCAGCAAATTCGTACAAATAATATCTTTGAACTCTCAAATACAGATACTTTAATAATTCATGTTCTGCGAAGAATTTATGCGATACATCTTCGAACGACAATTCGTTTCTGTGACCACAATTTCATAACGGAAGTCCACAATCTTCATTTGAACGTGCCATTCCAACTGATCACGTTCATATGAAAGAAAAAGATTCCATACACTCCGTATGATTAAGGATTCGCATTTGTTCCATATTCAACAGTTGCTCCTGTACGGTCTGCTGAAGGCTCTTACCGGTGAGGAAGAATCGATTTATAGAATTAGAACGAATCCTTCAAAATACAATATTCTGTTTACTTTGGAGTTTCGAAAACCGAATCAGTAGCCTTAAGCCTAACTTCATGGAACTTTACAAAATGGCGGATCGAACGGTTTTGTAAATGCAAATGCAAACCTACCAGGTTCGATGCATTTCCTGTAGTTCGGAAGACTCAAGGAGAAGAGACATCTTTTAAAAACTTAACTAGTTTTTATTTACATTCCCAAACAATACTTTTTGTGGAGGAGCTGAATTTTATCCAACCATACTCAATGGCGGCCTGGTGCTCTCTCTTCGAAATCGGAACCGAAACTTCTCAAGTGGAAGATGCCACATTCCAAACCCAAATGGGGCCTCTCAGCACAGTGAATCATGCCCCAAGTGGGCCGGTTTGCAACATTCTCCCACCTTTGAGTTTAAACTTATAAACTCAAATTTTACTTACTACAGCTCTCCCCACAAAAGCAAAGTCAAATATACAAAAAGGATACAAAAAATATATACAAATACACACATATTGTTCATTGAAAACAAAAACAATGAATTATTTGCTAACTAAAAGTATACTTACTAATTAATGCTAAAATATATATACATATAAATTTAAATGCAAAAAAAGTATAAATTGAAAAAAATATTCTAAATATTAATTCTCTAAAGTTTTTTGCTTCATATCTCAAACGATCTGGTGCATTCACAGTTCGTCCACTTTGGCACGTTACCAGCATTAGAGTTTGTTGTGATATCTAAAGAGTCTTAAATTTCTAAATATGAAGAGACATATTCAATATACAATTTGTTTCACTACATCATTATGTACAGTTAACACTTTTTAGTTACTCGGAACTACTTATCTCTTCATATAGAATATCTACACTAGAAGGCCACTTGGATTCTGACTTTCAGAGCCAAGATGGACCCTCCCACCATTTTAATTGTTTCACCTTTTCAGTTAAACAATCACGAGACATGAGGTCGACAGCTTTTTATACACCTGGTATATTATGCCAGAACTGAGGAGGATCAGTCACAGAAAGAATGTATTTAATTCGATTTATCACTAATGTGCACCACTCGGTCATCGTACTCCGAAAACTGTAGAAACTGTTTCTAACAGCTGTAGAAGTGTCCATCGAATAGAATGGACGAATTCCAGCGATCCCCAAGTCACATAAACTTGGGATACAATCATCAACACTTAGATGATTGGCAGTTGGAGAAAGATCACGGGGCACTAGATTCAAATGATGATTTATGGTGGCACTTAATTGAAATGGTGAGCATTTTACACCAAAACAAACATTTGTATGACGATAAGTTACTGACTCACCCGAGTTTACACTATCAGATGCACTAAGTAGAAGGTTTGGCACTTTTTCCAAACATTGATTCGGAGACGATAATCCCTTCTGTTTACAACTTGCATCATACACAAGCCTTTCCGGCATTCGCCGCACTGGGTCGGGGGGGATGAAGTCGGCTGAGGGGGTCGCTACTTCGACCGGGAAGGAATCGTCTCGGATTCGAATAGCATCTTCATCTGTCGTCGAGACCTTCAATACTGGGACGGGGGGGATGAAATCGGCTGAGTGGGTCACAACCGCGGCCGGGAATGAATCTCCTCGGATTCGAACGCGATCTCCATCCCTCGACGAGATCGTCAATTCTTTTAGATGTATTGTAGCTCGGACACGGCAAGTGTTGCAAACCGGCCCACTTGGGGCATGATTCACTGTGCTGAGAGGCCCCATTTGGGTTTGGAATGTGGCATCTTCCACTTGAGAGGTTTCGGTTCGGATTTCGAACAGAGAGAGCACCAGGCCGCCATTGAGTATGGTTGGATAAAAATCAGCTCCTCCACAAAAAAGTATTGTTTGGGAATGTAAATAAAAACTAGTTAAGTTTTTAATAAGATGTCCCTTCTCCTTGAGTCGCCGAACTAAAGAAATGCCTCGAACCTGGTAGGTTTAGAAGTGCATTTACAAAATTATGGCGCCCGAACAGGGACTCGAGGAAAAAGAGACAATGGAATCTCTCAAACAAAGACGCACAGCCTTGCGAAGATCTTTCACAAAGGCCGTTAAGCTCTTACGTGAGCTAATAACGGAAAATGCAGAAGCAGTGAAGGTCCAAATAGCTTTTAATCAGCTAGAAGAAAAAGCCAAAAAACTCTTTGCCCTAGACGCTGTGTTCCAGGAACTCCTGCAGAGTCAGGAAGGGGGATGCAGCCAAAACGACTTCAATCAAGAATGCTATGCTGCCGAAGTATATGAAGAGAAGCTTATAGCTTGCCGTGTCACAGCTACAATACATCTAAAAGAATTGACGATCTCGTCGAGGGATGGAGATCGCGTTCGAATCCGAGGAGATTCATTCCCGGCCGCGGTTGTGACCCACTCAGCCGATTTCATCCCCCCCGTCCCAGTATTGAAGGTCTCGACGACAGATGAAGATGCTATTCGAATCCGAGACGATTCCTTCCCGGTCGAAGTAGCGACCCCCTCAGCCGACTTCATCCCCCCCGACCCAGTGCGGCGAATGCCGGAAAGGCTTGTGTATGATGCAAGTTGTAAACAGAAGGGATTATCGTCTCCGAATCAATGTTTGGAAAAAGTGCCAAACCTTCTACTTAGTGCATCTGATAGTGTAAACTCCGGTGAGTCAGTAACTTATCGTCATACAAATGTTTGTTTTGGTGTAAAATGCTCACCATTTCAATTAAGTGCCACCATAAATCATCATTTGAATCTAGTGCCCCGTGATCTTTCTCCAACTGCCAATCATCTAAGTGTTGATGATTGTATCCCAAGTTTATGTGACTTGGGGATCACTGGAATTCGTCCATTCTATTCGATGGACACTTCTACAGCTGTTAGAAACAGTTTCAACAGTTTTCGGAGTAAGATGACCGAGTGGTGCACATTAGTGATAAATCGAATTAAATACATTCTTTCTGTGACTGATCCTCCTCAGTTCTGGCATAATATACCAGGTGTATAAAAAGCTGCCAACCTCATGTCTCGTGGTTGTTCAACTGAAAAGTTGAAACAATTAAAATGGTGGGAGGGTCCATCTTGGCTCTAAAAGTCAGAATCCAAGTGGCCTTCTAGTGTAAATATTCTAAATGAAGAGATAATTAGTTCTGAGTAACTAAAAAGTGTTAACTGTACATAATGATGTAGTGAAACTAAACAAATTGTATTTTGAATATGTCTCTTCTTATTTAGAAATTTAAGACTCTTTGTATCTCACAACAAACTCAAACAAAGTGGTCGAACTATGAATGCACCAGATCGTTTAAGCTATTAAGAATGAAACTTAAGAGAATTTAATATTTAGAATATTTTTTTTCAATTTATACTTTTCTTGCATTTAAATTTATATGTATATATATTTTAGCATTAATTAGTAAGCATTCTTTTAGTTAGCAAATAATTCATTGTTTTTGTTTTCAATGAACAATATGTGTGTATTTGTATATATTTTTTGTATCCTTTTTGTATATTTGACTTTGCTTTTGTGGGGAGAGCTGTAGTTAGTAAAATTTGAGTTTATAAGTTTAAACTCAAAGGTGGGAGAATGTTGCAAACCGGCCCACTTGGGGCATGATTCACTGTGCTGAGAGGCCCCATTTGGGTTTGGAATGTGGCATCTTCCACTTGAGAGGTTTCGGTTCGGATTTCGAACAGAGAGAGCACTAGGCCGCCATTGAGAATGGTCGGAAAAAAAATCAGCTCCTCCACAAAAAGTATTGTTTGGGAATGTAAATAAAAACTAGTTAAGTTTTTTAATAAGATGTCTCTTCTCCTTGAGTCTTCCGAACTACAGGAAATGCATCGAACCTGGTAGGTTTGCATTTGCATTTACAAAAGCAAGCTATAAGCTTCTCTTCATATACTTCGGCAGCATAGCATTCTTGATTGAAGTCGTTTTGGCTGCATCCCCCTTCCTGACTCTGCAGGAGTTCCTGGAACACAGCGTCTAGGGTAAAGAGTTTTTTGGCTTTTTCTTCTAGCTGATTTAAAGCTATTTGGACATTCACGGCTTCAGCCATTTCCGTTATAAGCTCACGTAAGAGCTTAACGGCCTTTGTGAATGAACCTCGCACGGCTGTGCGTCTTTGTTTGAGAGATTGCATTGTCTCTTTTTCCTCGAGTCCCTGTTCGGGCGCCATAATTTTGTAAATGCAAATGCAAACCTACCAGGTTCGATGCATTTCCTGTAGTTCGGAAGACTCAAGGAGAAGAGACATCTTTTAAAAACTTAACTAGTTTTTATTTACATTCCCAAACAATACTTTTTGTGGAGGAGCTGAATTTTATCCAACCATACTCAATGGCGGCCTGGTGCTCTCTCTTCGAAATCGGAACCGAAACTTCTCAAGTGGAAGATGCCACATTCCAAACCCAAATGGGGCCTCTCAGCACAGTGAATCATGCCCCAAGTGGGCCGGTTTGCAACAAACGGTGTTGGTTTTAAGAAACGAACGCAAGGAGAATCGGGCACAAAACATTTGCAAATTAAATAACGGCGAGTGTATTTTTAGACTTTGTTTAATTTCGAAATGATTTCGCCAACGTTAGAAATATGTCAACGTGGTAAAATGGTTGCCAGATCATAAAACTTAGCTGACAAAACTATTTTATAACAAATCACGTTCCAAGTTCCTTCTGAATTAGAATGTTATAAAAGGTGATGTGTTATAACTAACCTATAGGATCGTATTCTGTGAGTTAAAATAAAAAAAATTGTTTTCTCATTTCTTCCCAAAGGTTTCACACCCCAAAAGTCATGATAAAATATATATCGTTTCCACATGCCTGATAAAAGTGATACTGTGTCGTTCTACCGTCGCTAAAGGTATTCTGTTTCTGAAACTACTTTGTATAACAAAATTTAAATCCCAAACTGCTTAGTGTTATATAGTAGATTTAGGGTGAAACTAGAACAGAATGCTTTTGTATACGAAGATATTTTTTTACACTTCAAGGTGTTATATAAATTGGAGAAATACTTATGCTGTGTTGGATAATATTTATTATATCTCTTATATTTTTTTATTGCCCCATTTTACATGTGGCTTATTGCGCAAAAGTACTAAGTATATGTCTTTATGTACAGCCGGGGGAAAAAACGAACCACCCCTGGTTTCTCTGCCACTATTTATTGTTGGGTTAAACTTAATATACCATTTGGCAAAGAATAAAGTTTACTATACATTGATATACCAAAAATTTACATAGGGGACTATCTTCATATTAAAATCCGGCACCAACTTTAAAATTTCCAATAGCAACACCCAATTTTGACTCAATATTTAGAATCTACGACAAAATTTATCGATGGATATCAATTTTCAAGTCATTTGGTCAAGCAGCTTTTTAATTATGAATTTCGAAAATTTAGAACTCGTAATGTTAAATGAATTTCTTAAACTTTTAATCATATCGCACGAATTAAAAAAAATGTTAAGCTTATATTTTTATCTGTGTTACGTTTAAACGACCCAAATAAAATACACTAACTTTCATTACTTATATATTTCTTAATTTTAATTAAATTAGGATATTATTATTCATAAAATTTATGAATAGCAACCATGTTATATTTTGATAGTAATGGATTCAGAAAAACGTTTTATATGCATATCTGAAATTTCGTGATTTTCCTCTTTGTAGTTTTTTTTGCTATATTAAAATGTGCATCAAATGGTCATTTCAGGGGTCATGCATAAATTTAAAATCAACAGTACTTAAAAGAAATCTTCGCAAATTTTGCGAATTAAAAACGCTGTGATCGCGTTGGCATAAAATTTTAAATTCTTATATACCAGCGAGGGGTACACGGGAGTGGTACACGTTAAATATGACCCAAGTCCAATGTCCTGTCGCCTATTGAGGTTGCGCCGGGTGCCAGCTCAGGTGTTGTTCCCGTCATTTGACCATGTTTCAAAAATACGAAGCATCATTCCCGGGTCTTTCCTACGATATAGACCCAGAACCGTCGCCAATAGCCCATTGTTCAGCTCTAGTGCGACGTTAATTCAACCAAACAAACAATGAATTAGCCGAGAAAACAATGATCTAGTTTTAAATTTTCAAAAAGTAGGGTGGCACTTGCTTCCGCTCGTCATCCCTAATCTGCTTTACTTTGCCATTACTTGAATATTGGCTATTGTAAGGTTTGTAAGGTTTTGGGGCAACACCACATGTGGGGCTTTATTTAAAAACTGATTTTTTTAAAGGTGCAAAAATGTTGCGCACATTGAAGTGCTGTAAACATTGTTAAAAATCTTGATTTTTTTTCTTTATTAAATACAAATGTGCATATTTTTGTTTTTAAAATGAGTTTTAAAAGTATTAAAATACTTTTGGGACACCCTGCATAACCTAAGACAAGCGCGATCTTATGGAGAAAAAAATAATTAATTATATAACCTCAATTCAAATTGAGTGTGTAAATATAACATTTACAATATTTCATTAAAATTTAGAATTGAGAAACTACGTATTGGTAGAACCCTAATTAAAATATTAAAAAAAAAGTTGTTCCATCTGAATTTTAAAATTAAAGTAAATCATTGGTATCTGAATTTTAAACCTGAATTAAATAATTTTTTCAAAATATATTCTATTATTTTTAATATTTTTTACAATATTAAATTTATCATTTGCCTACATAATTTCAGAACATCCTAAAATACAAATAATAAAATTTGACGTCATCAAAAATACTATATAAGATTACATTGAAGTAGTAACATATCTTTAAGTATAAAACAAACTGTATCATATTATTAGAACAATTCTAGGCGAGTCTGACCACGCATAAGAACGCCAAAACATTTTCTACCAGCATCCTTCATTACGTAGTCCAACTAATACTTTGTTCAACGTGGAGGTAGCCCCTCAAATAAGATCGATACATATTGTCTACTATTCTGCATATAAATGTAGGAAATTAACAAAAATTTGTAGTTAGATTATTTTGAGGGCGGGGAACATTTCTGCTCTATCAAAAGTAGGTTTTGCTATTGAAAATTTTGAAGTTGGTGCGGATTCGAGTATGAAGACAGCCCCTATGTAAATTTTTTGTATGTGAATGTGTAGCAGACTTTATTCCCTACAAAATGGTATATTAAGTTTAGCCCTACAATAAATAGTGGCCGAGAAACCAGGGGTGGTTCGTTTTTTTCCCCCGGCTGTACGTACTTAACGCACGAGGTAGTTAAAGTAATAGTTGTTTAAGTCCAATTTCACTCGCATAACTATTACTTTCACTGCATCAATATGTAAAACAGGAAATCCCCAAAATGTGTCCGAATAGTGTTAGAACAAGAAAGGCTCCATAACTACAAAACGCAGCGCTTTCAAATTTACAGAATAGTTCGTTTGAAAAATTAGAAACTTTAACACGACTATTGTCAAGTTTCTATGGTATTTCGTTTGAATGTTATAACATTGTTTAGTGTATCCCAGCGAAGTTTCACAAAGTGATCTGTTGTTTTCAATCCATTTGCTTTTTCATCCTTTGCGCAGATATCTTACATAACAAATGCGCACAATTCTTTTTATAAAAACATTTTTATAATTATTCGGCGAAAAATAACGTTAGATAAATATAATTATAAGGATTAATTATACTACAAATAAATAGGTTGCATTTCATTTTATTTTTTTAAGTTTTCTGTTTGTACCGGACATTTCTTCAATGAAAATGTATATAAAAAATAAAAAATTTAAACAGACGTATATTTTGAAATAAGGTTTTAGAGGATGTTTGTGCAGTTGAATTTAATTTGTTTGGGTGTGAAAGTTAAAAATTTTATAACTACGGTTTAAAAAAAATTGTATTTGTAGAATGACCCATGTGTACGACGCAGCGATAGTTGAATTTAAAAATTTAGATAGATTTCGTGTCAACCAATCCTTAAATAGAAATAATTATATATTTCATGCTATTACCTATATTGTTGGTATTACTTTTATTGAATCAGAGACATAATTAGACACTAAATATATAATAAATACCATATCGCGTCTTTTCATCCGTATTTTAAAAAGTTTAAAAATGAAATCTTAAACTTTATTTTAAAAAAATAAACAGCACATCGTAGCCGTAATTATTCTAAGTAACCCTCTCATTAGTCCAGTGCTTGTTTGGTATTTGCAGGAGGAAACCTCAAACAAACTTTAATTGTACATTCCTGCCCATTGGCCTACAATAGGGAATCTAAACAACTCCTGTTTGTTTTATAAACAATATCTTGATTTAGATTGAGATCCTTTTGGAAGATAAAACAACTGACCAAAAACCTCTCGATCGACACAGTCGTATCCACTTCTTGATGTGAATACATCTTTAAAATCGATACGGCTCAATCGGCAGAAACTTGAGCGCAAGGCAGCATTTAGGGGCGTGCCACCATAGAGTAATGATAAAAATAGAGGCATAAAAATGCTGATTTCCGTGTGTCCATCATTGAAACCACGTGATAGGTGGAAATGCCAATTCATTCATGCGCCAATATTACTTGGCAGGCCTTGGTGACTTTAAGAACTAAACGAGATCGAAGTACTGTAATATGGTTTTGTGTTTAATTTTGTATTTAAATATAGTTTTTTTTTTAACGATTGGCACAATTTAAGGGAGTTTAACAGATATATTAAAGATATTTTTCTTACTTTGTACTTTTGAAATAATTGCGTTACGTTTTTATGTAAAAAATTTACCATAAGCGAAGTTCTTTCAATTGTTATTTTGAATAGTTCAATAAGAAAATATGAACAATAAAACCGGAGAAATATAAAGAGTTTCGTTTTTTCGAGTATTGAACACAAAGAAAATTATATTTTCGTTTCGTTAATGAAGAGGAAATATTTAGCGCAAATTGCTTGAAAATAAGTAAATACCTACATATATGTTAAGAAGTTGAATACGGACAGAATGCCTTATCACCAAAAAAGAAGAAAGTGCGCCAAATTTGAAACTCCTGCAGATGTCTGAACGCCAAATGTGGCAGCGCTAAAACCACGTGATGTTGGTTTTTGTATTTCAATGTTGACACAGCGGCATTACGAGAGTCTGGCATTGAAGGCTCTCTCTATTTAATGTAACAACTCTCTGCGTGCCACCGCACAGGGCCTTGCACTTTGTAGGGGCCCCGCGCTCAGTAAAAAAGAATACGATAAAAATACTTTAAAAGGAATTTAATTCCGATTTTTTAAAATTCCTTAACATTTTTTTTTTATTTGTGTTTATTCATATATCTATCGGTTGTTCGAAAAGTAATTTCGTTTTTTCCCAACAGAGGACTTAATTGTATTTTTTCACAGCCACCTTTACACTTAAGCCGCATAATCATTATATATTTTGACAGCTGATATCGCAAGGCTTGCTTGTGAAAAAGTTCGATTGATTCTACGCAGTAGTTTTTGGTTGGTACCCTTTCAAATATGGAAAGTGAAAAGCAGCATTTTCGGCATATTTTTTTTACTATCGAAAAGGGGTAAAAATGCTGTTCAAGCAACAACAAAAATTATCCGATGTGTATGGAGAAGATGAATTGACAGAACGCCATTGCCGAAACTGGTTTGCAAAATTTCGATCCGGTAATTTTGAAGCACCACGTTCTGGAAGGCCAGTTGAAGTTGATGAAGATACAATCAAAGGCATTAATTGATGCAAACCGACGAATAACAACTTGTGAGATCGCTGACAGGTTAAATTTTTTCGAATTCGACCGTTCATGATCATTTGTAACGCCTAGGTTTAATCTCAAAGCTCGACATATGGGTTCCTCATGTTCTTACGGAAAGAAATTTGTGCCGTCGCGTTGACGTCTGTGATTTGCTTCACAAACGTCAAGAAAATTATCCATTTTTGAAGCGCATCATCACTGGGGACGAGAAATGGGTTGTCTACAACAACGTTAAACGCAATCATTGGGTAAAGAAGCAATCGCAAGCATAACGCAATTGCAGAGATCATAGAGTAAAGAAGTTGAACCGGCTCAAAGCACTTCGAAAGCCGATATTCATAAAAAAAAAAGTGAGGATATCTGTTTAGTGGGATTTTAAAGGAATTTATTTATTTTTAGCTTCTACCTGACAACACAACGATAATTTCTTAAATGTACTGTCATCAGCTGGACAAATTGAATGATTCACTTAAACAGAAAAGGCCAGAATTGATCAATAGAAAAGGAGTAGTGTTCCACCAAGATAAAGCGGGACCTCATACAAGTTTGTTAACTCGCCAAAAGATTTTACAGATTGGATGGGATATACTGCCACACCCACCATATTCTCCAGATCTGGCACCTTCTGATTATTATTTGTTCCGGTCTCTACAAATTTTTTGAGACGATAAAACCTTTACTTCAAATGAGAAGGTCAAAAATCCCCTGGATCTATTTTTTGCCAGCAAAGAACAAACATTTTATGAGCGTGGAATCATGCTACTGCCAGAAAGATTGCAAAAGGTATTGGACCATAATGGATAATATATAATTCAATAAAATATTTATTCATTATAAGAAAATCGTCTTTCATTTTCATAAAAAAAAACGAAATTACTTTCCGATCAATAGAACGTTCAATGATCTTTGGCCGATTTAAACATTCAGAATATAGTTGAATGCTGACATTTAAATAAAAATCCTTTTGAGAGTGAGGCAATTACTTTTTCGTTAGAAAAAATGTAAAATATTGACAAATACTTTTTGTTTTTCTTTGACGGCAATTTTTCTCCACATGAATATATTTTTAAGAACAACTTTTTTGGAGTTAAAACAGGGACCCCTATATTCCAAATTTATGTCTAGATCCTTGATTCCCGACCCATGGTTCACGAGATGGTCCATAAAGCTTTAGTCTCATCAAGATTGTTTTATTTTTTTAGCTTAGAATTTTTTTTTAATCGGGCATTGCTTGATAATATTTTCTTTTTTTTATGCTAAAACAAGCTAATGAGGAACTCAACTTTTTGCCATAAGATAAAGTTTTAGGCATTAGTAATCCAATTTTATACTTTCTTCTTTGCCTTAATTCTTATTAATTTTATCCGAAAATTAATTATTTTTCATATTTTGTATAAGGAAGTACGCCATTATGAATCTGCTAATATATTATATAGATTAAACTTGTATTTTTGGAAAGAAATATGTTAATGAAATGCATCTACTTCAGCTTAGAAAGTGTGTCTTTAACATTTACCCACGCTTTTAAAAGTAAGCTGTATTACTTAAGAATATGGAAGTTAGTGAAGCGATGTAATTGAATATATCATCATTTCTTTTTTTTATGCTAAAACAAGCTAATGAGGAACTCAACTTTTTGCCATAAGATAAAGTTTTAGGCATTAGTAATCCAATTTTATACTTTCTTCTTTGCCTTAATTCTTATTAATTTTATCCGAAAATTAATTATTTTTCATATTTTGTATAAGGAAGTACGCCATTATGAATCTGCTAATATATTATATAGATTAAACTTGTATTTTTGGAAAGAAATATGTTAATGAAATGCATCTACTTCAGCTTAGAAAGTGTGTCTTTAACATTTACCCACGCTTTTAAAAGTAAGCTGTATTACTTAAGAATATGGAAGTTAGTGAAGCGATGTAATTGAATATATCATCATTATTAATTGAAATTATACACAATTAATTTTAAAAGCCATTTATCAAAATAAAGAACAAATAAATAGTTAATTTTGTTAATTAATAAATGTATTGAAACATATATAAATTAATATCTTAATTATATTTATTGACCGAATTACATATTTATGTTTTGTATTTAAATATTTTTTACTATTAATGAAAAATAGTGGTTTCACGCATTGTATAACATTTGACTTATGGTCCGTGGCCACCTAAAGGTTAAGAACCACTGCCCTAGATTAATATAAATCACGTTTAATTTTTTAAAAAAAATTTATAACTAAATATATTCTGATAATTCTATAAAATTTCTTACATTGCTATAGTGTTATTTAGTGTGCTAACCAGTAAAATAAGAGACAATATTTATTTTTAATTGAGATCAAATAATACACTGACTTTTTTACATTCCCACGATAATTGACAACCAATAAATTTTAAAAAATACGTTTATTTGTAAGTAATAATTGCTTTTCTTACTCCACTTATTCCTACGAAAACCTTACGTTTAATTTCAGCAAAACGCCAAAAAAAAAAACTTCAGTCCAAACATAAATACACATTTCATAAACGTTTCTGTAAAATTTTATTATTATTAATAATAATATTATTATTAATAATAATATTATAATTAATAATGATATTATTATTAATAATAATATTATTATTAATAATAATATTATAATTAATAATGATATTATTATTAATAATAACTATAATAATAATAATATTAATAATAATATTATTATTAATAATAACTATAATAATAATAATATTAATAATAATATTATTATTAATAATAACTATAATAATAATAATATTAATAATAATATTAATAATAATATTATTATTAATAATAACTATAATAATAATAATATTAATAATAATATTATTATTAATAATAACTATAATAATAATAATATTAATAATAATATTATTATTAATAATAACTATAATAATAATAATATTAATAATAATATTATTATTAATAATAACTATAATAATAATAATATTAATAATAATATTATTAATAATAATATTATTAATAATAATAACTATAATAATAATATTAATAATAATATTATAATTAATAATGATATTATTATTAATAATAATATTATTATTAATAATAATATTATAATTAATAATGATATTATTATTAATAATAACTATAATAATAATAATATTAATAATAATATTATTATTAATAATAACTATAATAATAATAATATTAATAATAATATTATTATTAATAATAACTATAATAATAATAATATTAATAATAATATTATTATTAATAATAACTATAATAATAATAATATTAATAATAATATTATTATTAATAATAACTATAATAATAATAATATTAATAATAATATTATTAATAATAATATTATTAATAATAACTATAATAATAATATTAATAATAATATTATTATTATTAATAATAATATTATCATTAATAATAATATTATTATTAATAATAATTATAATAATAATATTATTAATAATAATAATTATAATAATAATAATAATAATAATTATAATAATAATAATATTAATAATAATATATAATAATAATAATAATATTAATAATAATAATAATAATAATAATAATAATAATAATAATAATAGTAGTAATAGTAATAATAATATTATTAATAATATTATTAATATGAATAATAATTATAATAATAATAATATTGATAATAATATTATTAATAATAATATTATTAATAATATTATTATTAATAAAAATAATAATATTGTAATATATATAATAATAATAATATTAATAATAATAATAATAATAGTAGTAATAGTAATAATAATAATATTAATAATATTATTAATAATATTATTAATAATATTATTAATAATAATATTATTAATAATAATATTAATAATAATATTAATAATAATATTATTAATAATAATATTATTAATAATAATATTATTAATAATAATATTTTTAATAATAATAATAATAATATTAATAATAATATTTTTAATAATTATAATAATATTATTAATAATAATAATATTATTAATAATAATAATATTATTAATATTAATAATATGAAGATATGGTTTGATGTTTTTATCTTTACATTTGAAATGCGATCAGATCGGTTAATTACAAGTTTAAAAACTAAATCATGCATATCGAATAATAAATATTTTCCTATGTATGGTATTTAGTGCGAATGCATATGTGTAAACTTCCCAAAAGGAATTAACTATAGCCTCAAGGAAGTAAACCAATTCGTAAACTCAGTTAATTAAATTTAAAATAACTTACTCTTTAATCATATGGAATTAAAGGGAAAAAAAACCTTTAAAATTATTTGAACGCAAGACTTAAAACAGCGGGTTATTTATAAATGATCTATGGAATGTTTTTAGTCCTTAAAAATGGCCGCTTTGGGCCATTTGGCTTATAGAACGCGTATATAACTTATACTTACATATGAATAACACATTGATCATCCTGATTAAACAACATGTACAAGAGATATTATATTTAGAAATTCTAAAAATTTGAAAAAAGGTTCGTTTCAAAACACAAATAGATATATTTTGAGATGATGGGTCTTTTGGAAATGGCACGTTTTCAATAATTTGCTTTTTCAGTCTGCAGTTGTGGTTCACAATAAAGGTCATTATTCCTAAAGCGGTTGAGGTTTCTTAGTTTTTTCTTTAAAACTTTATTTGATATTCCTGATTAAATAAGAATTAAAAAAAAAAATTGAATAGTGTTCTTTAAGCCTTAGCATTAAAAATGTTTAGGGAACCATTCTTGTATTAAACTGCTTTAACGATAAAATATGCATTTTGAATTTCCTTCTAAATATTATTCGATATTAGACTTGATAAACATATTTTAATTAAGTTTTGGTTTCAGATATCTGAATTAATAGATATATTAAGATCCGTTTATTTTTAATAACAAAAATGAAATTTTATAATGAAAACTATCCTCGTGTAACGTTTCCTTTAGAATAATTCTTTAACAGAATTATTAAAATCGTGTTTAGTTTATAACAATAGAAGCAATAATTTAATTTTAATAATGAAAACTTTTTTTACTTAACGTTTCTTTAAGAAATATTCTTTAACAATTACATTAAAAAATAATCGTTTTATTGTTAACCAACATAAGCGCGCCAATCAATATCGATAAGCGCGCCAAAGAAGTGGTTAGAATTTCGACTTATATTTTTTTTTTTATATGTTCGCACAAGATTTCTGTTTTAATTCAGGTATTCGGATTTTTTGTGTGTTGCGTAGAGGATGTTTCACTTTAGACACCTTTTGTAAAAAAAAATCCGGTGATCCGGCATTTAACAATACAGAATTGTCAATTAACCAGACCTTAAAATAAATTGACCTTGGATAGATAAAAATCGATTTTGGCAAAAAAATAAAATGATTATCCGTCTTTTATATATCTGGAAATATCGATGAACCGGACTTTATTTTAACTTGTTCTATGATTTCAAAATATTTTCATTGTGGATAGAGATTGTCCAACAATGAAATTTCGTTTCTGATAATCTCAAAATATACTATCCGGGCCGTGGGAAAAAAAAGTGAGCAATAATTTTAGTTTCCTGTTGATTAATAGTATGAGGCGAAACCCACTGCTAAATTAAAAATTAAATAGAGGAAATTAAAATAATCTTTTAAGATGGGAAATAAAACCAACTTTAAGAAAAAACAGCACTAATAAGTAAGAAAAATAATTTTTATTTTGGGGCAAGTGGAAAAAATTTAAATATTTAATATTAATTTTATACTTCTTACAACTGTTTGAAGTTGGTGATAATTTACAAAAACCATACTAAAATGTTGGCATCGATTTTAAAAAGTTCTAATAAATACAAAATAAATATTAAATATTTAAATTTTTTTCACTTGTCTCAAAATTAAAAATTATATTTTGCACTTTTTATAATTTTATTTTCTTAAAGTTGATTTTCCTTTTTTAGAAAAGGTTGTTTTAATTTTTATAATAACAGAAGAACATTAAGAAAAATCGTTTTTAGTTTATAAAACAACAAGAACAATAAAAGTTTTGTTTAAGCAATTAAAACTTTTCTCATTTAAAATTTCCTTAAGAACTATTATTTAACAAAAATATTAAGAAATAATTTCTTTTAGTTTACAAAATACTAGAAAACATAACAGCTTAATTTTAAAAATGTGAAAGTTTGTGCCATTTAACGTTTCCTTTAGAACCATTAACCAAATTATTAAAAATGTTTTTTATTTTATAACAACATAAACAAACATTTAATTTAACAATGAAAACTTTTCTCATTTAACATTTACTTAAAAACTATTCTTTAACAAAAAATATTATAAATGAATCATTTTTAGTTTATAACACTATAAAATAAATGTCTAGATTTAGCAATGAAATCTTTTCTCATTTAAAGTCTTCTTAAAGACAATTCTTTAACAAAAATATAAAAAAAGAATCGTTTTTAGTTTAAACAGTAGAAACAATAAACTTTTTTTTAACAATAAGTTTTTACTTTTCCTTAAGAACAATTTTTCATTAATGTTTAATATATTTGTTTACTATGAATATTAAGAATCTTTTATATATTATAACAATATAATTAATATTAAAATACAAATACAACGTTAAAATACGCAATTAAAAATTTTATTTGCGTATTTTAACGTTGTATTTGTATTTTAATATTCTTAACGCAATGTTCTATAAGACGAGTTTTTATCTTATTAATATAATTAATAACCATTTACTTTTAACAATATTTTTTTTTGTTTTATTTCGCTTATGAACCAATATATGGTTAATAAAACTATTAAATATATTTTATAGTTTATAATAATACAAAAAATAAAAAAAAATTACTTTGTTTAACATTCCTTTAAGAATCATTCTTTGGTTAACAATAACAATAAGAACCTTTTTTTTTAGATTATAACGATAAAAAAAAATCAGTTTTAACAACAAAGGCTTTTTTTGTTTATCGTCCTAAAATGGCATTAACTGGTAAAGGCAAAAAATTGAACAACTGTTGTTTAGTTTATAACTATAGAAATAAAAAAGGTTTAGTTTTAACAGTGTAAAACTTTAATTTGTTTACCTTTCTTTAAGAACCATTATTTAGTTAACAAAATTATTAAAAACCGTTATTAGTTTATAACAATTAAAACAATAAAAGTTTAGTTTTGAGAATAAAAGCCGTTCTCAGTTTAGGTTTTCTTAAGAACAGTTTTTGGTTATTGAGACCATTTAGAAACTTTTTTTGAGAATTTTGATAAAGCTGAAAGCAAACTTTAAATATATCAACTTGTGCATTGATGTTTCTTTTATTGATTCGGGCTCAATGCTATTTAATTGACTTGTTTTAACGGACATTTATAAGGGCAGATGCTTGATTTCTATGAAAAACATTATATAGATAGATAGATATATAGAACATAATATAGATATATAGATTAGGTAGGGATCAGCTGGATATCCACTTATTAATCTTTTGCACTCGGAGGACGTTTTTATGGGGTTCTTTTTACGGAACTGTTATATCCCTAGCCTGTTATTTTTAAAGAGGTATTTAGGGTGTTCTTTTTAATGTTTACGCAGTCCGATACGCGATCACGAATTATTGAGATCGATCCCAAGCTGATTTTGAACAACATGGATCTAACACAAAACCAACACTTGTTGGTTTTATGATAGCCACATACGGGAATTTGGAAAGTCTAGATTCGAACCCACAACCCTCCGATTATGAGCTCTTCCTACTCTAACCGCTCGGCCACCGTGGGCTTCTATTTAAATGAAGTAAAATGAAGAACAAGCCAACATGAAAAAAAACCGTTTTTTATGTTCTAAGACATGCAGTTCTCGGTCAATTTGATGGTTGGTTAATTACCGTTGCACTAGAGCTGGATAATGGGATAGTGTCGACTGTGAGGGAATCATCTCGAAGGAAAGACCATGGAATGGTGCCTTGTATTTGTTAAATATAGTCAGATGGCGGGGACTACACTCGAGATGGCAACTACAACAGGACCATAGAGTAATGATAAAAATAGAGGAATAAAAATGCTGATTTCCGTGTATCCATCATTGAAACCATGTGTATTGTGGAAATACCAATTCATTCATGCGCCAATATTACTTGGCAGGCCTTGGCGACTTTAAGAACTAAACGAGATCGAAGTGCTGTAATATAGTTTTGTGTTTAATTTTGTATTTAAATATAGTTTTTTTTGAATGAGTGGCACAATTTAAGGGAGTTTAACAGATATATTAAGGAGATTTTTCTTACTTTGTAGTTTTGAAATAATTGCATTACGTTTTTATGTAAAAAATTTACCATAAGCGAAGTTCTTTCATTTGTTATTTTGTATAGTTCAATAAGAAAATATGAACAATAAAACCTGAGAAATATAAAGAGTTTCGCTTCTTCGAGTATTGAACACAAATAAAATATTTTCGTTTCGTTAATGAAGAGGAAATATTTAGCGCATATTGTTTAAAAATAAGTAAATACGTACATATATGTTAAAAAGTTGAATACGGACAGAACTCCTTATAACTAAAAAAGAAGAAAGTGCGCCAAATTTGAAACTCCTGCAGATGTCTGAACGCCAAATGTGGCAGCGCTATAACCACGTGATGTGGGTTTTTCTTTTCAATGTTGACACCGCGGCCTTATGAGAGTTTGGTATTGAAGGCGCTCTCTATTTAATATTACAACTCTCTGCAACAGGACAATCAACCAACATCAGATTTAACGTGCACCCAGTCCTGTATACACGCCAGTAGAAATTATGGATATTTTTAGACGACTTTTGTAATTTAGGAGCAAATCTTACAACTCTCCGATCGTATGGATCCACTTCAATTCGAACTCACAAACTTTTTATTGCTATCCGGATACAGTTCCTTGGGGCCACCTGGCCCTATTTTAAGCCAACAGCACGCGTTGTAACCAAGTGGTCATCCTCCCTATTACTCACCGCACCCGATGATGCTTGACTTATGTGATCTGACAAGAACCGGTATGGCCGTTTGCCCCGTTTAGTTTGAAGAACAGGGGGAAAAGAACAAGTCGTTCTCGTGAGACAGATTCGCATTCTGAGTGTAAAAGGTTAAAGTATATAAATACATAAATCATCGAATTTAGGAAGCTATTTTTATTCCAGTTAGTAGATTTTCTTGATTTTTTTATTGGAAAGAAGTTTTCTATAACATGTCAATGAATAGGTTGGTGCACTGAAAAAAAATGTACTTAAAAACGAGTACATGGACGTACTCGTTTTTCTTTGCGTACAATTGAATCGTAAATGAGCGATGACGTACTCAAATTTACGTAATCGAACTATCGCAAAAATGAGCATTGTGATTTAATATTGCTAATCTCAGCTTTTGCCCAAGCCATCTTAAAAGACAGACCTGACAAACTTAAAATAGTTGTTCCAAAGATGGTTTTCTCCATGATTTGATGTCGATTACTTAAATGGATACTGAGTTATTACAACTCAATTATCTTACTTCCCATTCTTTTGCCATGCCTTTTTAACATTACTTCTGTTTATAACTTCTTCACATCGCTCTGGTAATACAACGGTTAAGACTCTGGATTTCGATGTGGACGATATCAGGTAGACGGATTGGGTTCGATTCCCGGTAAATCCTAGTTGTAATTGTTGAAATGTATTGAAAGTAATTTATGAAGACAGCCTATGTAGGCAAGCAACAGTTCTTTTTACTCAATTTTGAGTACGTGTCTTTTTCAAAAATGAAACTTATTCATTCGGAGCTATGATAAGCATTGAATGTACTCATTAATGAGTACATTTTACTTATTTTTAAGTATTTATTTTTAACTGTGTGGCCAAACGGTGCAAGTCTAAAAAGTCCGCGATTAGAGCGTTTAAAGATCCCCCTTGGCTAAAAAGTATCCGATTTTTTTATACCACTTAGCAGACAATCCGCCCATACGACAAATTAAATTGATTCCAAATATTGGGGTGAAAACAACATTGCCTATAGAGCCATCGATCTCTAATTGCAACGTACCAAAACATTTAGAGCATTCGAAGGTAAAATAACATTTCCTTTTAGTCCTTTAATTCAAATACTTAAAGCAATAAACTTACGATTTACGTAAATAATCCTGTTTTCGTAGAATAAAATGCTCTGTTTATCTATTAAAAAGGTAACGCTTTCAGCATAATTCGGGAGAAACAACCGAATGTTTTTGGTAAGAATTGCGTCTCGGAATGGCAACAATTCTTTACCGTTCTAAATTTCTACTCCCTGTCTTGTATACTACTTGGATGAGGCTATAGCCAATTGATTCCTAACAACCTTTTTGTTAACAAAAAGCTTAATTACATTTTTCGAATACTAAAGCTTATTAGTATTCGAAAAATACTTAAAAATTATTTATGTTTCTTTGTACGGCAACTTAAATCAAATCTTTAAAAACAATATATTAAAAAAAACAAAAAAACTCCTAGCCTAACAAGTTGCCCGAAAATCATTCTATCTATGAACTCAGGAGGTGTATCTGTTATTTCGAAAAAATAAAAACATAATTTTATTATAATTCTTTTATGAAATTCATCGAAATATTGTCAAATCTTGCGAATCTAATTTAACCCACACTGCCTTTTGTAAATTTCAATTCCACGTAACAGAATTTCGACGGTTTCAATGAATCTCAAAGTGGAATTCTGGAATCTATGAAAATGATAATAAAATATTGCACTCGCCTTTGTATCAGACTCAAATGGATCTAAGAAAAATAAAAACGTTTAAAAAAAATATAAACTACTGATTTCCAAAAAAAAAGCAAAACCATACCATTGTAGTTATCAAAAATTAAACATATTTTTAAAGAACATAGAAGTATACGGTTATATGTATATTGTACAAATCTATTAAGATAAATTTCATTTTTCTCCTACGTAAAAAGATTGTAGTTTTCTATTTTTATTAGAATTTGAATTTGAAAATCTAAGGATATTATCTTGCCATTGTACAGAGGTTTAGTAAGGCCACATCTTGAGTATGTTGTACAGTTCTAGTCACCATATCTTAAAAAAGACATTGAATTGTTAGAGAAAATTCAGCACAGGGCTACTAAAATGGTTCAATGGTTTTCAGGCATGAATTATGATGGCAGATTAAGAAATTTGAATATGTATACTCTGGAAGAGAGAAGGGTTAGGGGAGATTTGATTCAACTATTCAAATTTATCAAACAAGGAGATATGGAAGGTTTAGATTTTAATATGAGTGATAGAACGAGAGGTCATGGGTTTAAGTTAAACAAATTTCATTTTAATCGGGAAGGGAGAAAACACTATTTCTATAATAGGGTAATAGACAAATGGAACAACTTGCCAGTGAATATTGTTAATTGTAAAGTAATAACGGATTATAAGAAGAAGTTAGATATGGATTGGGGGATAGTTAAGAGGTACTAGATGGACCAACCTTGTTGGGCCTTGAGCCTGTTGTTGGTCGTCAATATTTGTATTTGTATTTGTATCATCCTTCTAAATAATTTTTTCCGCAAGTTGACTATGTTTTTTTTTTTGACGAGTCCATAGACTGCAGCCTGTGTAGCATATGCCTAAATCCGACACTGCTTATGGAGCATGTAATTTCCCACAAATGCTTTAAAAATATCTTTAGGACTTTCGAAGTAGAAAACAGTTAAACTCGCTTCCATCACATGTCTGAGAACCATGCCCGTTCATGCAACTAAAAAAAAATATACACGACTCCGATTTCATAATTGAAACCTCCCCCTTTCATATCGCACATCAACCTATTTCCAAGCTCACAGATCCCCAACCAACTTAACACAGAAAGATCGCTATTAAAAGCCCCAGTTCGATCCGGAGATGGGAGAAGGAATTATTATTTACAAATTCACTTGATTTCTCCGAGAATAAAGCGCAGGGGTGTGAAGAAACTGACCGATCCACACCAATTGTTGTCTAGTCAAAATGCAAATTGCTCCCGCGAACTGTTTCCTTTGAGTTGGGTGTGTAATTGAGGGCCATAAATCACGGTTTGATAGCGAATAGGGTTCCGGGACGTTGAACTCGGAGATGTTTATTATCATTTTAATGTCAAAGGCAAAAGAGAAGTAAATAGGGTATTTAAATTAAGGTATTTAAATCTCGATGGGGATTTTACTTTGGGAAGTTAAAAAAAATGAAAGTATAAACAATAATCCGAAGTTGAATCAGTTTCGCAATAAAAAACAATTCGTAAATTGTGTATTTTTTTTTTAAGTAAATGAAATATCGAAGGCTAAATGTGTTCTTAAAGTTTAAATTTTCAGATTCAAAATTGTTTTGTTGAATGTGGCTAACATTCAATTCTGTTTTAAAGTCAAAGTCATTTTCATATATTGGAATTGAGATACGGCACTTATTTTTTCTTTTATAAAAGAAAATAAACACATTCCACTCAAAATTCTTTTTTTACTGTAATTAAAATGTCTCCCATTTTGATTATAAAAAAAATTCCAAGATTGTTTTTGTAAGGGAGCGTTCGTATTTTGGAATTACAGTGGTAAAGACTTAATTTTCAATGTTTCTACAAATAAATGTTCCTACAATATTTATTCATTCATTCATTTTCATATATTGGAATTGAGATAAGACACTTATTTTTCTTTAATAAAAAAAATAAACACATTCCACTCAATAATTTTTTTTACTGTAATTAAAATGTCTCCCATTTTGATTATAAAAAAAATTCCAAGATTGTTTTTGTAAGGGAGCGTTCGTATTTTGGAATTACAGTGGTAAAGACTTAATTTTCAATGTTTCTACAAATAAATGTTCCTACAATATTTATTCATTCATTCATTTTCATATATTGGAATTGAGATAAGACACTTATTTTTCTTTAATAAAAAAAATAAACACATTAGTAGTAAGCCCCCCACTTGGTGGTCAATCAAGGCGTGGCCTATTTTGACAGGTGGCCACGCCCCCTTGTCAAATCAGCCAATATGAAGCCGAGGGGGCGTGGCTTATGGGTTGTCCTGTCCTGCTATTGGTTGAAATTAGATATGCCCCGCCCCCTGGGATGTCTGTACTCTTACAGATGGAGTTTTTAAGCCATGGGGGCGTGGCTTATGGGCTGTCCTGTCCTGCTATTGGTTGAAATCAGATAGGCCCCGCCCCCTGGGATGTCTGTACTCTTACATGAGGGTATTTTGACCCATCCTATTGGTTGATGTCAAATAGGCCCCGCCCCTGGGATGTCTGTACTGTTAGATGGGGGTATGTTGGGGATGACGTAAGCTGTGACGTCAATGGAACATTCCCAGGGAATGCGGATTCGTCTGTACTCTTACAGGGGGGATGACGTAAGCGGTGATGTGTTTAGTGATTGGCAATCGGAATGTTCTAGAACTTTTGGTAGGGCTATTGTTTGGAAAGCCGCGTGTTTATTGATTGGCAATCGGTGGGAATGGCATGTGTTATCTGCATGCCCAGTGGTCGGGAGTGATGTCTTAGGTTATCTTGGGGGTCGTGACGTTATCGTATACGAAGAGGGTTGATACTGGGAACTGGTTTCTTTTGGTGGAAATGTGGTCTTAGGGAAGGTTCTCGATCTTTTTTGGTTGACGTATTGTTTAAAAAGAAGATTAGTGACGTGTTTAATGATTGGCAATCGGAAAGCGGGCTATTGGGGAGGAAAATCGGTTTTGTGTTTCTTTGCGGGGACAACGGGCCTTGTGGGGAACGTTCATTGGGAATGGTGTAAGTGGATAGTGACGTGTTTAGTATTTGGAAGACTGGCTAGTCACGTGTTTAGTGAAATTGTTTGGGGATGGCAATATTTTATTTTTTGAAGATGTTATGAAGTCGGGTACTAAAGGCGCTATATGGTTTAGTTAAATGGAGACAATTTTAAAAATTGTATTTATTAGTTTTAATATTTTAGTTTTAAGCAAAAACACGGATTCGAACCTCTGACCTCGTGAACCAAAAGACAATTATGATATAGTATTAACGCTTATCCTAACCACTATACTAGAACTGTCTGGTATCTGAAGACGATTTTAAAGTATACCTGATTACGTACATGGCTGTGTTTGGGGAACCGGTTTCTTCTCGGTGGCAATGTAGGGAATATTCGGGAAAGTTCTAGAACTTTTCTGGGTGACGCGACTACTGTTCTCTGATTGATTGAACAAGTTCAGGGAGGTTCTCGAGCGACCCTAGTGGCAACGATGATGTCACATGCGGTATTTTACGACCGAAGCGTCATTTTTGTGCCAAGTTGTGGTGTGTTTGCGACACGTTGTGTTTTATGCTCTGCTATGGCGATTTTGACTAATTGCACGGAAACGTGGTCATGAAGAGAAGACTTTCTGAAGTAAGTGTCTTTATATTTGCCTATTAGTAAAAAATTTAAATAACGTTATGAATTTTAATATAATACCTGATTATTAATTGTATGTAAATAAGATGAGATTTGTACCATGTGTTAAAATAAGATGTGATTTGTAACACGTGTTGTTACTTATATTAGGATTTGCTTTAATTTTTTGTTTTAATATTACACCTGGGTGTGAAAAGATATATATATATTTTTAATTATGATTTACTAAATTTTTTATCATGTCATTTTAATATGTTTTTGTTGTCAAGGCTTCTTTTCTACAAACGTGTTTTATTCATCTCCTTAGTTAAGTCTTAAATGTTCAATGAATCTTAACATACTACAGAACAAAGTGTTTATTCTATCGTTCCTATTATTTTACATGGTAGTGAGATTGATAAGTCGCAGAGTGAGACGTCTATACTATTTGATGAGAATTCCTTAAGCGATGTATTCGAGGTGTACATGTATAAAGACGATGATTAGGTAATTATCCGATTTTACGAGTGTTGTGAAAATATTTTTGAATGTAAAACGAAGTTTGATCTTCAATTGTTTGTTTAATTTTAGTTGATGTGTACCATTACACAAAATTTTGCTTAAAATCCAATGCAGTATGGATACGGTGTGAATATTAAAGCAGAACCATCTTATGTTGGAGCTAGGCCTTCTCGTAAAGGTATCTCACGGAATGTCGGCCTCTTGACGTACAAATTCCTATGTAAGTATTTGGATGAATACCTTTACAATACATAACCCGTTTTTTAATTAAATTGTATTATACCTTTTTTTTTCATCTGAAGGATGCTATTATCCTGACGGAGAACACTCGTAGGGAAAATAAAACCTACAAAACTCTACAAATGGGGCACCATGCCATGGTCGACACAGATATTTTACCTGAAGGTACTAGCAAATCTAGTTTGTGGGGCCGTCATTGAAATAGTTCTACGTTTTTTGTTACTATTATTGAACGTATCACTGCAAATTTCGAACCACACGACCTTTATCAGAATAGTTCTTGTATCAGAAAAGTTGGATAGACCATTTCTACAGCTTTGACACGGGTATCTAATTTTACTGCGGAGACCATCCTTTCGTAATAGAAAGCTGTAAATCCTCTTAAACTATAAACTCAACGTGGACATTCGTCAATGCGAGAGTGGTAGTGATGCTACTCCCCTGATGGGGTTGTGTTAACCACTCGAACTTTCCAAGACTTTCAACATAAATTTTCTGGTTGTCGATACCAAATATTCCAAATCCAGTGTGGTATGTAACAATCAGCTTCTCACGTTGTCCAATAAGAGTAAAATAATGTTTAAAGAGAGGAGGTGAATTCCAATCTATAAGACCTGTTTCATTGTGAGCCATGCGTATTGATCGATCAGTCTCATTTTAATCACGACTGTATGACTTTACCTTTTGAGAATCTATTTACAGACGATGCTTTACTGATCATGAATATCAAACGTGTAGTGGAAACATTTAATAATGTAGGTTGTTCTGCTGATTTTTTTTTTTCCTTCTGATGTATGTGTTGTGAATACAAACGTTGGTTCTTATATCTGTGTTGTGATTATTGACATGCTTAATGCAATGACTTATCAAGATGTGTTTATGTAACATGGTGAAAAAGGTAATTTTTAGTTTCACAACATGTTAAAAAGGTAATTATGTGTTATACATTTTATAATACGTAAAGTTGAAATACAAAATGCAGATGATTTTTGGTTAATTCAATTTCTTTATTCACAAAGTTTCCCATTTTGAAAGCAGAAGTTTTTTTTTTAACAATATTCTTTCGTTGTTGAATATTTCTATGTTTTTTTCTTGGGGGAGATGGTGATTTCAATTATTATTTGGTTGCCTATACAATATCTTGGCACATTTTAATTCTTCCAGTTCTTTGTCGCGGTCATGCATTACTTCCTTCCTTAATACCCGTATGGTATTGTTGATAGGTCTGGGTGGATGGCCAGCTTGGTGTAAACCATCCTGTATTTTTTCGTTTACTTCTTGTTGAATACTCGTCTCTTTTTGACATCTCTGGCAATCGTAGAGTAGGTGATGGGGACACTAGTATTTTGGTCCAAATCGGACACCAAACTATCTACTTACTCAAAGTTTAGAGACAGACTGTTCTGATAATTGATGGTGAAACCTCTGATTTTTACATACCATCTTGTTGTTGGAGGTCGAGACCGCATAAATTTTAGGTCCACTTATGAAAAAAAAAAAAAAATAATGAAATACATATTGGTTAAAATGTTAATATTTTAGTATCATCTGTGAAAAAAAATCAATTAAATACTGTTTATAGAAAGTTTGGTGAGATAATTGCCTGATACATATTTGGTTTAGGTCTCCTCCATCGAATTCATCCGTGAATTCTCCAAGATAATTCCAGAGGAGGGTCATTATGTCCATTGGAGGCATAGATGATACTATCGGTATCGAAGTATAGAACGTCCTCAATGTATGTTCTGTGATTATTGTTGTAACTAATGTATGCGTTGTGAATAAAAAATGTTGGTTCATATATCTGTGTTGTGATTATTGACATGTCTACTATGCAATGACTCGACAAGATGTGTTTATGTAACATGGTAAAAAAGGTAATTTTTAGTTTACACAGCATGTCAAAAAAGGTAATTTTTAAAATAGTCATTATTCAAAAAAGGTAATTTTTAATTTACATAACCTGTGGAAAAAGGTCATTTTTCCATAGGATTGCATGTTACGAAAACGTAATTTCTATTTTATGCAACATGTCAAAAAAGGTAATTTTTGAAACGTCCTTATTCAAAAATGGTAATTTTGTATTAAAATGTATAACACATAATTACCTTTTTTGAATAAGGACGTTTTTAAAAATTACCTTTTTTGGCATGTGCGTAAAATAAAAATTACGTTTTCGTAACATGCAATCCTATGGAAAAATGACCTTTTTCCACAGGTTATGTAAATTAAAAATTACCTTTTTTGAATAATGACTATTTTAAAAATTACCTTTTTTGACATGCTGTGTAAACTAAAAATTACCTTTTTTACCATGTTACATAAACACATCTTGTCGAGTCATTGCATAGTAGACATGTCAATAATCACAACACAGATATATGAACCAACATTTTTTATTCACAACGCATACATTAGTTACAACAATAATCACAGAACATACATTGAGGACGTTCTATACTTCGATACCGATAGTATCATCTATGCCTCCAATGGACATAATGACCCTCCTCTGGAATTATCTTGGAGAATTCACGGATGAATTCGATGGAGGAGACCTAAACCAAATATGTATCAGGCAATTATCTCACCAAACTTTCTATAAACAGTATTTAATTGATTTTTTTTCACAGATGATACTAAAATATTAACATTTTAACCAATATGTATTTCATTATTTTTTTTTTTTTTTCATAAGTGGACCTAAAATTTATGCGGTCTCGACCTCCAACAACAAGATGGTATGTAAAAATCAGAGGTTTCACCATCAATTATCAGAACAGTCTGTCTCTAAACTTTGAGTAAGTAGATAGTTTGGTGTCCGATTTGGACCAAAATACTAGTGTCCCCATCACCTACTCTACGATTGCCAGAGATGTCAAAAAGAGACGAGTATTCAACAAGAAGTAAACGAAAAAATACAGGATGGTTTACACCAAGCTGGCCATCCACCCAGACCTATCAACAATACCATACGGGTATTAAGGAAGGAAGTAATGCATGACCGCGACAAAGAACTGGAAGAATTAAAATGTGCCAAGATATTGTATAGGCAACCAAATAATAATTGAAATCACCATCTCCCCCAAGAAAAAAACATAGAAATATTCAACAACGAAAGAATATTGTTAAAAAAAAAACTTCTGCTTTCAAAATGGGAAACTTTGTGAATAAAGAAATTGAATTAACCAAAAATCATCTGCATTTTGTATTTCAACTTTACGTATTATAAAATGTATAACACATAATTACCTTTTTAACATGTTGTGAAACTAAAAATTACCTTTTTCACCATGTTACATAAACACATCTTGATAAGTCATTGCATTAAGCATGTCAATAATCACAACACAGATATAAGAACCAACGTTTGTATTCACAACACATACATCAGAAGGAAAAAAAAAAATCAGCAGAACAACCTACATTATTAAATGTTTCCACTACACGTTTGATATTCATGATCAGTAAAGCATCGTCTGTAAATAGATTCTCAAAAGGTAAAGTCATACAGTCGTGATTAAAATGAGACTGATCGATCAATACGCATGGCTCACAATGAAACAGGTCTTATAGATTGGAATTCACCTCCTCTCTTTAAACATTATTTTACTCTTATTGGACAACGTGAGAAGCTGATTGTTACATACCACACTGGATTTGGAATATTTGGTATCGACAACCAGAAAATTTATGTTGAAAGTCTTGGAAAGTTCGAGTGGTTAACACAACCCCATCAGGGGAGTAGCATCACTACCACTCTCGCATTGACGAATGTCCACGTTGAGTTTATAGTTTAAGAGGATTTACAGCTTTCTATTACGAAAGGATGGTCTCCGCAGTAAAATTAGATACCCGTGTCAAAGCTGTAGAAATGGTCTATCCAACTTTTCTGATACAAGAACTATTCTGATAAAGGTCGTGTGGTTCGAAATTTGCAGTGATACGTTCAATAATAGTAACAAAAAACGTAGAACTATTTCAATGACGGCCCCACAAACTAGATTTGCTAGTACCTTCAGGTAAAATATCTGTGTCGACCATGGCATGGTGCCCCATTTGTAGAGTTTTGTAGGTTTTATTTTCCCTACGAGTGTTCTCCGTCAGGATAATAGCATCCTTCAGATGAAAAAAAAAGGTATAATACAATTTAATTAAAAAACGGGTTATGTATTGTAAAGGTATTCATCCAAATACTTACATAGGAATTTGTACGTCAAGAGGCCGACATTCCGTGAGATACCTTTACGAGAAGGCCTAGCTCCAACATAAGATGGTTCTGCTTTAATATTCACACCGTATCCATACTGCATTGGATTTTAAGCAAAATTTTGTGTAATGGTACACATCAACTAAAATTAAACAAACAATTGAAGATCAAACTTCGTTTTACATTCAAAAATATTTTCACAACACTCGTAAAATCGGATAATTACCTAATCATCGTCTTTATACATGTACACCTCGAATACATCGCTTAAGGAATTCTCATCAAATAGTATAGACGTCTCACTCTGCGACTTATCAATCTCACTACCATGTAAAATAATAGGAACGATAGAATAAACACTTTGTTCTGTAGTATGTTAAGATTCATTGAACATTTAAGACTTAACTAAGGAGATGAATAAAACACGTTTGTAGAAAAGAAGCCTTGACAACAAAAACATATTAAAATGACATGATAAAAAATTTAGTAAATCATAATTAAAAATATATATATATCTTTTCACACCCAGGTGTAATATTAAAACAAAAAATTAAAGCAAATCCTAATATAAGTAACAACACGTGTTACAAATCACATCTTATTTTAACACATGGTACAAATCTCATCTTATTTACATACAATTAATAATCAGGTATTATATTAAAATTCATAACGTTATTTAAATTTTTTACTAATAGGCAAATATAAAGACACTTACTTCAGAAAGTCTTCTCTTCATGACCACGTTTCCGTGCAATTAGTCAAAATCGCCATAGCAGAGCATAAAACACAACGTGTCGCAAACACACCACAACTTGGCACAAAAATGACGCTTCGGTCGTAAAATACCGCATGTGACATCATCGTTGCCACTAGGGTCGCTCGAGAACCTCCCTGAACTTGTTCAATCAATCAGAGAACAGTAGTCGCGTCACCCAGAAAAGTTCTAGAACTTTCCCGAATATTCCCTACATTGCCACCGAGAAGAAACCGGTTCCCCAAACACAGCCATGTACGTAATCAGGTATACTTTAAAATCGTCTTCAGATACCAGACAGTTCTAGTATAGTGGTTAGGATAAGCGTTAATACTATATCATAATTGTCTTTTGGTTCACGAGGTCAGAGGTTCGAATCCGTGTTTTTGCTTAAAACTAAAATATTAAAACTAATAAATACAATTTTTAAAATTGTCTCCATTTAACTAAACCATATAGCGCCTTTAGTACCCGACTTCATAACATCTTCAAAAAATAAAATATTGCCATCCCCAAACAATTTCACTAAACACGTGACTAGCCAGTCTTCCAAATACTAAACACGTCACTATCCACTTACACCATTCCCAATGAACGTTCCCCACAAGGCCCGTTGTCCCCGCAAAGAAACACAAAACCGATTTTCCTCCCCAATAGCCCGCTTTCCGATTGCCAATCATTAAACACGTCACTAATCTTCTTTTTAAACAATACGTCAACCAAAAAAGATCGAGAACCTTCCCTAAGACCACATTTCCACCAAAAGAAACCAGTTCCCAGTATCAACCCTCTTCGTATACGATAACGTCACGACCCCCAAGATAACCTAAGACATCACTCCCGACCACTGGGCATGCAGATAACACATGCCATTCCCACCGATTGCCAATCAATAAACACGCGGCTTTCCAAACAATAGCCCTACCAAAAGTTCTAGAACATTCCGATTGCCAATCACTAAACACATCACCGCTTACGTCATCCCCCCTGTAAGAGTACAGACGAATCCGCATTCCCTGGGAATGTTCCATTGACGTCACAGCTTACGTCATCCCCAACATACCCCCATCTAACAGTACAGACATCCCAGGGGCGGGGCCTATTTGACATCAACCAATAGGATGGGTCAAAATACCCTCATGTAAGAGTACAGACATCCCAGGGGGCGGGGCCTATCTGATTTCAACCAATAGCAGGACAGGACAGCCCATAAGCCACGCCCCCATGGCTTAAAAACTCCATCTGTAAGAGTACAGACATCCCAGGGGGCGGGGCATATCTAATTTCAACCAATAGCAGGACAGGACAACCCATAAGCCACGCCCCCTCGGCTTCATATTGGCTGATTTGACAAGGGGGCGTGGCCACCTGTCAAAATAGGCCACGCCTTGATTGACCACCAAGTGGGGGGCTTACTACTCACATTCCACTCAATAATTTTTTTTACTGTAATTAAAATGTCTCCCATTTTGATTATAAAAAAAATTCCAAGATTGTTTTTGTAAGGGAGCGTTCGTATTTTGGAATTACAGTGGTAAAGACTTAATTTTCAATGTTTCTACAAATAAATGTTCCTACAATATTTATTCATTCATTCATTTTCATATATTGGAATTGAGATAAGACACTTATTTTTCTTTAATAAAAAAAATAAACACATTCCACTCAATAATTTTTTTTACTGTAATTAAAATGTCTCCCATTTTGATTAGGAAAAAAAATTCCAAGATTGTTTTTGTAACGGAACATTCGTATTTGGGAATTACAGTGGTAAAGAGTTAATTTCCAATGTTTCTACAAATAAATGTTCCTACAATATTTACTGAAAACGTTGCCATATTACTAAATCAACATAAAAAAATTAAAAAAATATATACCATTTTAGAATTTACAGCAATGCTTTGAAAATTTAAATCGCAGTACCTTCAAAACTCAAAGAAATCTAAAAAAAAATGTAAAGCGCAAATTGTCATAAAAACATAACAATTTTACATAAATATAATTTACACGCATTTAAAAAGATAAATGATAATTTTAAAAGATAAATTGGTAAGAAGAGTCCAATCCATTATCAGCAAGAATCAATTTTTAAAAAAATTTAATATCCATCACGACATAAAAAAAAATTATTAATTCCACCATAAATATTTTATTAACAAAGCATCTTGCACTGTGAAAATGCACTCAGATTTGACGAAACTTTTGCCATTTTTGACAAAACGGGCGCCTTCTATATGCTTCGATTAAATGTTTCCTCAAAGAGAAGAAATTTATTGTGTCGTTTTTTTTAACGAAATTTATTTCGTCAGAAATAAGGACGATTCTTAATAATACAAAAATTTAATATCGACGAGCTGACTCGGACCGCGGACCTCTCTCTCCAGAGTTCAACGCTCTATCCACTCGGCAAAGAAGACTATATTAAATTCTGACACTGAACCGAACATGAGCTTATGACCCAATAAAAGGCTGGAAGGGAATTTGAGTAAACGACTTTCGTTCAAAATTTGAGGATTCGTGTTTCGTCAAAAGTCACGCGATTCAATAGCGAAACGATTGTCAAATATAACGAAAGTAGCTTTGACGATCGTATAATTCTCAAAAATGAGAGTGTTAGTTCTACGACTGTCGGGACCACTAAACGTATTTTATACATAACGTATTCTTAATATCAGCTTAACAATAAATGAATAACAATGTAATATTTAATGAACGAGAACTTTCAAATAAATTCCGAAATTTGGATTTGACAAATAACAACAAATACAAATTTTGACGATCAGCAACAGGTTCGAGGCTTAACAAGGTTGGTTCTGCTCATAATCTCCTGACTATTCCCAAATGACAATCAAATTCCTTTTTAAAATCATTTACCCCTGCAGAATTAACAATATTCACAACCAAGTTATTTTATTCGCCAAAATAATATATTTAAAAATAAAAATAAAAACTCCCTCCCCTCCCAATTGAAATGTGCACTGTTAAAAATAGGTACACAAAAATAAGTAAAATGTACTCATTTTTGAGTACATCAGATGCTTATCATGGATCCGAATACATAAGTTTCAATTTTGAAAAACACATATAATCAAAAATTAGTAAATTGCGCAAAAATTAGTAGATGCATAGACTGACTTCATAAATCACTTTCAATAAATATCAACAATTTCAATAAAGGTTTACCGGGAATCAAACCCAAATCCTCGGGCACCGCAGTCCAGAGCAGTATCCGTTAAACTACCAGTTCGACATTAAGAAGTTATAAACAGAAGAAATGTTAAAAAGGTGTGCCAAATTAATGGGGAGTAAGATAATTGAATTGTAATAACTCAGTTTCCGTTTAAGCAATCGACATCAAATGATGTGGAAAACCATCTTCTGAACAACTATTTTAAGCTTCATGTTTCATTAAGATAGATTGAACAGAAGTCGAATTTATGCAATATTAAATCACATTGCTACTTTTTGAGAAAAGTATTGTTACTTGAATTTGAGTATGCCATACGCCAATTGTTTGCCAGGTCGCTTGGTTAAGGTTATTTGCGGACATCCCTTTAACAACGAAAAACGAAAAATTTTCTTCATTGAAATCAATATAGTTCTCCGTATTGGGACACTTTATTCCTTAATTAGTAGACAATGAACATTTGCTGGTCATTTGATTGTGTAACAAATGAATAAATCGAATTTTAAATTTAGGTTCTGTTTCTAATTTTTTAATAGAAATTAGAGAGCACCGTTAGAATCAAACACGTCTACAACTTCATTGGAACACTTTATTTCTCAATTAGTAGCCAATGAACATTTGCTGGTCGTTTGATTGTGTAACAAATGAATGAATCGAATTTTAAATTTTATATTTAGGTTCTGTTTCTAATGTTTTAATAGAAATTAGAGAGCACCGTTAGAATCAAACACATCTACAACTTCATTGGGACACTTTATTTCTCAATTAGTAGCCAATGAACATTTGCTGGTCGTTTGATTATGTAACAAATGAATGAATCGAATTTGAAATTTGAAATTTAGGTTCTGTTTCTAATGTTTTAATAGAAATTAGAGAGCACCGTTAGAATCAAACACGTCTACAACTTCATTGGGACACTTTCTTCCACAATTAGTAGCCAATGAACATTTGCTGGTCGTTTGATTGTGTAAGAAATGAATGAATCGAATTTTTAATTTAGGTTCTATTTCTAAAGTTTTAATAGAAATTAGAGAGCACCGTTAGAATCAAACACATCTACAACTTCATTGGAACATTTTATTTCTCAATTAGTAGCCAATGAACATTTGCTGGTGTCGTTTGATTGTGTAACCAATGAATGAATCGAATTTTAAATTTTAAATTTAGGTTCTGTTTCTAATGTTTTAATAGAAATTAGAGAGCACCGTTAGAATCAAACACGTCTACAACTTCATTGGGACACTTTATTTCTCAATTAGTAGCCAATGAACATTTGCTGGTCGTTTGATTGTGTAACAAATGAATGAATCGAATTTTAAATTTTAAATTTAGGTTCTGTTTCTAAAGGAATGTTTTAATAGAAATTAGAGAGCATCGTCAGAATCAAACACGTCTACAACTCCATTGGGACACTTTATTTCTCAATTAGTAGCCAATGAACATTTGCTGGTCGTTTGATTGTGTAACAAATGAATGAATCGAATTTTAAATTTGAAATTTAGGTTCTGTTTCTAATGTTTTAATAGAAATTAGAGAGCACCGTTAGAATCAAACACGTCTACAACTTCATTGGGACACTTTATTTCTCAATTAGTAGCCAATGAACATTTGCTGGTCGTTTGATTGTGTAACAAATGAATGAATCGAATTTGAAATTTGAAATTTAGGTTCTGTTTCTAATGTTTTAATAGAAATTAGAGAGCACCGTTAGAATCAAACACGTCTACAACTTCATTGGGACACTTTCTTCCACAATTAGTAGCCAATGAACATTTGCTGGTCGTTTGATTGTGTAAGAAATGAATGAATCGAATTTTTAATTTAGGTTCTATTTCTAAAGTTTTAATAGAAATTAGAGAGCATCGTCAGAATCAAACACGTCTACAACTTCAGAATCGTCATGAATTAAATTCAGCACATGTAACCCTCATAACACGCCTTTCCTATACAATCCAGAGTTGCGAATAAAACTTCGGCATTAAATTCCTGCACCGCAAAGAATGGACTGTTTTTCCAAACCACCGCAGCATACATCGCTGCTTGAAATAATATATAAGATAAATTAATTATCTTCTTAAATTAGAATTCAATGAACCGTAGAAGTTCGTTCAATAATAAGGGTAGAGGAGAAAAAAGGAAAATGAGCATCTGGCCATTCAATCCAGATTTTTTTTTCAGACTTTTGAAACACAAACTCACGGATATATCAGTATTTTTAAAGCCTACTTCAAAAGGAAGTCACAAATATTATTTACTTTATAATTGTAAGAACCCAGGAGATAAAAAATAATTGATTAAAAATTGGAAATAAACAATATCAGTGGCTACTCTTTGAGGAAAATTAATGAGCTTCACAATTATAATTAAATGAATCAAAATAAAAAATATATATTTGGTAAATGACCACAAGGAAATGAATTTAAATGATTTAAATTAAATTTTAAAATTATTTTACTCATTTTCATCTACTTTAATTCTTTTAACGTGAATTTCCACACAGTTTTTCTTTCAACTCTGTTCTCCTACCAAATGTCATATCCGCACTCTTAAAAATATGTATTCAAAAATAAGTAAAATGTACTCATTATTGAATACATTCGGTGCTTGTCATGGCTCCGAATACATAAGTTTCAATTTTAAAAAAGGCATGTACTTGAACATGAGTACAATGGTTAAAAATGAATAAAAAGGGCAGATGCTAGCCTACATAGGCAGCCTTTCCCTTTCAATAAATATTCCGAATAAATTTTTCCGATTCTTACCGAACCCAGATCCTCAGTACCGGAGTCCAGAGCCTTATCTGTTAAACTGTCAGGGCGACTTGAAAAAGTTATAAACAGAAGAAATGTTAAAAAAGGTGTGCCAAAATAATGGAAAGTAAGATAATTGAATTGCAATAACTCAGTTTCCGTTTAAGCAATCGACATCAAATAATGTGGAAAACCATCTTCTGAACACCTAAGTTTGCAAAATCACTTTGTTAAAAAGGCTTTAAGAGAAGCTGATATTAGCAATGTTAAGTCACTTAAGCCTCTTTGATAAAGTACGGTTACTTAAATTTGAGTACGTCATCGCTCATTTACGATGCAATTGTACTCAAAGAACAATGAGAAAGTTCAGGAACTCATTTTTAAATACCTTTGTTTTTAAAGTGCCCTTGAAACTTGACATACTAATGTAATCCCTGTTGACAATACAATTATTAGTCATAATGATTAGTACTTACAAAATAATATTTATTAATAATGAATTTTAATAACATTAAACGTTTGTACGTCTACAAGATACTATTTTACTTTATCAACAGAATTCGTCTCTTACCAAGAGTGCTAAGATACGCAACGAACAAACTTTGTTTCAACCAAATGGTTTTTTGACGCCATTTTATATTAATTACACCATAAAATATATATTTTCCAAGGGTTTCAATTTAGTAATTATGAGAAAAGCGTTTTTTTTTTTATATTAATGTTATTTACTAAATGTTCTGCGCAAATAAGAATATAATTTTATAACGCTCAGAATGCGTCTTGTTTAAGAAATATGGTCTTCCTAACCCCCAAAATGGTGATTAAATAGATGATTAAAAATTAAAATAGTTTGCTCTGCAAGAGCACAATCACCAACGTCGCACTATTAAAAAAAATAGTATTTAAACCTACTCGTGTTTCTTGAGTATAAACGCATCGTAAATGAACGATGACGTACTGAAATGCAAGTAGCCGTATTATCTCGAAAAGTAGTAATGTTATTAAATAACGCTTATATCAGCTTCTGTTCAAGCAATCTTAACCATCCTCTAGTGCATAATTTTTTCTTTTTTAATGAAATATTTTTTTTTTCGTTTACTTTTTCCCCTGGACCGCTGAAAATATATACAAAAAAATCCTAAATGCATATTTAATTAAATAATTCATTAAAACCGTTGCATAGCATATATGCAACATCATGTGTAATTCGTAAAATAATTTTCAAAAAGTATGAAAATACAGATACAATCTACATACCTCTGGTATTAACTAGGATTTTTTGTGCAGCCAGATTATACTTATAAGTAATAAAACAATCTTCGAAAACTTAATCCTCACGAGCCAGTTTTAGAATAACAGAACTCGAAGCAACTGATTGCTTTTATCACAATCATTTTATAAATATAAGGGAACTAGCAGCGGTTATAAGAACTAGGCACATGGTTCCCTACATGACAATATTATATTAGTTAACATAAAACTCAACAGATGCAACTACCAGTCGTTTTAATGTCGTATAGCAATATGCTACACTATGCACAATAGGGTGAATGAAACTTGACAAACTTAAAATAGAGACTCAGAAAAAGGTATTCCTTTTTAATGGATGTCGGTTGTTTAAATAGAAACTGAGTTATTACAACTCAATTATCTTACTTCCTATTCTTTTAGCATACCTTTTTATTAACATTTCTTCTGATTATAACCAGCAAAAAACAGTCAGCCTAAAACCTTCAGCCAAATTTTAAAATTAAAGGCTTCATGCAGGCAAACTGCATTTTTTTTTTTTTAGATCTACGAAATTAAAGGTTTTTGTTTCCATATCCTTCATAATTTAAAAAAAAAACTTTCAAAATTTCTTGCAAAAATTACTACGATTTTGAATCGTGAAGGCAAAATGCGGAAAATGCAGATATTTTAAAGGTTTTATGCAGAAAAATTAAAAACTCTTTTAAAAAAAACTTTTAATATCCTTTATAAAACCTTCAATTTAACAATTTTTATGAAGGTTTAATGCTGTCTTCTTTTGCTGGGTAAGCCCTGATAGAGAACGAATAAGGACTGGACTGCGTTGCTAATGATCTGAGCTCGATTCCCGATAATGCATGTTTGTAATCGTACTGTCATTGATCATTCTGTATATCTATTGATTGAAAATGATTTATGTTGTATTATATATTAATGACAAGGTCGTAAAACGAGGTAAAGCTGCCATGTAGGCAAGCATTTGCTCAATTTCGCTCATTGCACTCATTTTTGAGTACTTGTCTTTTTTCAAAATTGAAACATGTAGTGGGAGTCATGATAAGCATCGAATGCTTGACTTCTTAATTTTGTAGAACCAGATAAAACTGCTATTTTTTTCCCTCGCCAATGGATCCGCCAATGATTATATAGGAAATTTATATGCTAATGCAGTGATGTAGTAATCTCATTTTTTAAAATTTTGGACAAAACACAGTTTTAACGCTTTCTCCTCAAATTATTATTGTAAATCAAATTATTGTACGTTGCAAACCGTACCTAATGAATCTCCTCGAATTAAAGCACAAATGCGTTGTTACTTGACTATACTCGGGGACAACCTAAGTTGAGCCTAAAGCAATTGAATATTTATACATGTCATAGTTTCCGCTTCATGTTCAACTTAGGTTGTCCCCGAGTATAAAACTAAAATCGTAAACAAACAATGTAAAGTTATCAACAAAAATAATTCCCAGACAAAAGATACGATAAAAAGTCTCCCAAATGTCCGAATATTCGATTTCGAATGCAAAAACTGGAGATGTCCCTATCTTCAAGGACGCGTGTCTATTAATGGCCCCGAAGGCTTCCTTTTCTTATAAAAATGCAAATTTCTCGACTTGATCGAACCGTATCTGCAAATGAATTTCTTTGCATTCTTTAAGTAGAAGAAGAGATAACTACTATCTGTTCGAATGATAATTGTACATTTCGAGACTGGACGACCGAGTGGAACTTTTTTAGAATAATATGTGGTGTGGAACAATTTTTTTTTTTTTTACTATTCCACTGATCCAATTAATTTTATTTTCAAAGAAGGAATTGTTTGGAAGCACGCTACGACGCAATTGTTAAAAGGAAACCACTCGTTGCCGTTGCTAATGAAATAAATGTTTCTAAATATATCCTCCTGACGATCACGATGAATCGCAAGTTGTGATATATTTGTAACGATATAATCGATTAATCGCGGCCTTCTTCAAAGTTCCTTCCTTCGCGTTGTTGATAAGGTTTGCGTTAAGGATCATTTCACTTCAGAAGACGTTCTCAATCAAGATTCGAACTTTTAGTTTGTTTTTCAGTTCGACCGAATCCCGCTATCTAATTGCACAGACAATATGTTGAACTTCCGCGGTAATTGGTTTCAATTCGGTAAATAATTTAAATCTAAAAAAAATCCAGAGTTTAAATCAAGAACATGGGAAAGAAAATTGTGCGGTCATTTATAAGTTTTAATTGAATAATTAGTTGGCTATGCATCTACGTGAGTGAACTATATGGCTATTATTTTGTATTTGGTATCCGTATTTTAACTCTAGTAATCTTCAAAAATGCTAACTTTATTGGTAGAAGATAAATTCTATAAGGCTTTTTGTTTTTGTTATCTGTCTTTCGATAATCGATCTTTGTTAGGATTTAATCACTTCATTATCAGTTCCGTTTAGAACATCACATTACCTTAGTTAAAATAATATTTATTAATCGATACATTCCTTAAAGGATGTATTTACTAAGGCACGCATATTTCCGCTTGCCGCTTAACAAATTTGGAAATAAATTATACGAAACCTTTTTCTGTGAGATATTCTTATTTTCAAAAAGTTGTAAGTCTATTTTAACGGGTTTCGCGGCGTATTTGGGCATCAATTGGAAATGGGAAGTCGTAAAAAACCCTTCTTATTTAAAAAATAAGAAAGGTCACTTTTTTGTAATTTTTAGTTTTAAAACAATTTTTTTTAATGTAGTTATGTTAATATATTTTGCACACATAAGTATAAAAAAATATTATAATGATATATGCAAAATTATAAAAAAAAGTCAAACTTGTCCTAAACCCCTAAACTTAATTATAATAGGTATAAAACAAGGTACAGTCGGAGGGAAAAATACGAACCACCCATTATTTTTCGGCTACTATTTATTGCAGGGCTAAACTTAATATACCATTTTGTAGGGAATAAAGTCTACTACAAATTGATATACAAAAACTGTACATAGGGAACTATTTTCATATTAAAATCCGCACCAACTAAAAATTTCCAATAGCAACACCCAATTTTGACTCACTATTTAGAATCTACGACAACATTTATCGTTGAATATCAATTTGCAAGTCATTTGGTCAAGTAGTTTTTTTAATTATCAGTATGGATAGTCGTGTCTAGTCGACATCAGTGTTTAGAATTCACAATGTTAAATGAATATTTTAAACTTTTAATCATATCTCCCGAAATAACAATTTTATAAGCCGATATTTTTATCTGCGTTACTTCTAAACGACCCAAACAAAATACACTAACTTTCATTACTTTTATAAATTTTTAAATTTTTTATTTATATTAGGATATTATTAGAAAAAAAAATATTAATAGCAACCATGCAATGATAGAAATTTATTCAGAAAAACATTTTCCATGCATATAGAAAATTTCCTGGTGTTCCTCCTTGTGTTTTTTTGTTTTTGTTTTTTTGCTGTATTGAAATTTCCGTCAGCTTGATCATGTTATGGGCTATATGCAAATTTATTACAAGGCGAATTACCAGGCGGGTGGCCGATATTTCGGCCAGAATCCCATGTTAAAATCAAACACCCGCCTTCTAAAAGTTAAAAGTAATCTACGACAATTTTGCTGTTTAGCAGCGCTGTGAAAACGTTGGCATAAAATTTTTAATTCTTATCAATATTTCGTCTGATTAAAAACTTGTGAATGTCTATAGGCAAATTATGTTAACTCGAAAATAATACTTAATAATAATGAATAAATAAAAAAAATTATACTTCAAAGAACATTTTTATAATCTGAAAATTTTAAAATACTTTCAAAATAAACTTGAACGATTATTGTATAATTACGACGAATTTACTTTATAAATATATATTTTATAGTTTGATCTTATCCAGTTTATTGTCAGTGGTTTTTTTTTCAATCTGATTGTAAATGACATTAAAATTTCGAGTATTTTTAACATCTAACTTCTAAATACAGTAGCCGCATCAGATACAGAATATATCCTTACAACACCAAAATAGTTACGAGTCTGAAAATCCCAAGTAATCATCTTCGATAAGTTTCCTGTTTCCTGCAGGCAAAGATGTCATCAAAGGGGAAACTCATTTCCGATATTGTAAGATATATCAAACATACAAAGAACTAAAAAATAAGCTTTTCTATTTCATTATGTGAAAAGAAACTTGGGAACTTTTTATCACAATGATCCATCTTTTAAGAGGCGTGGTGAAAAGCGAAAACGTTATCAGTCGGTGTACTTGCGTAAAATAAGGCCACATGCTGTTGTTTTTTTTACTCAGGTCTTAACAAACACCACCCAAGTGTCTCATTCATTCATAATTTCTGAGATCTTTTATTAGAGAAAGTAACTGGTTGAACTCATTTAAAGTTCAATTACGTGCGATCTGCTTATGGACGGGAAGTTTGGTAAATAACAAAAGGTTTGTTTATTAAAAGGATTCGGAAGAAACATTTTTTATAATTTGTTTTTAGGAAAAATCTATTTTTAATTCTTTTCTTTGGTATTTTGTAATTAATTGTTTTAGTTAAATTAAGGAATTCACAAGGGTGATACAACTTGGCTCTAAACTATGAGATCCGAACAGCAGCGTACATTTAGATGCATATCAATTGGGGGGAAAAGGCCAACTATACTTTCAATAACTAAACTTATCTTCAACAGGACTATACTCGGGACAACATAATAATATATATATATATATACACGTATATATATACACGTCGTACACCTCTAAGAGCGACCCTGCATTAACGTTTTTCCTGATGGACATTGTATGTTCTAAGGTCAATGAACCAACGAACGCAATTTTATTGCTATGTAGTTACAAGAGATTTTCACACATCTGAAAATTCTGGGAAGGCAAATTTACTAATTAGGGAATAAGTAATTTTTAGGGAATTACTAATTATTAGGAAATTACGTATTATTAGAGAATTACAAATTATTAGGAAATTACAAATTAGGGAATTACTAATTTTAGGGAATTACTAATTATTAGGAAATTACTAATTATTAAGAATATACTAATTATTAGGAATATACTAGTTATTAGGGAATTACTAATAATTAGGGAATTACTAATTAATTTACTCATTAGAGAAGGTTTTTATGAATATTGGAAGTTTCCAGGAAATCAATTTCACCTAAGTTAGAGGGTTTACCGGAATTGTTCAATTAGAGAATAGGTAGCTGTTGTTTGGTTAAAATTACTGTTCTATGGCGTCATTTAACCTTTTATAATATAATGAATTTGAATATAAATTTGTACGAAAATATAAAAAAGAAAAGTTAATTAACTTGTTTCGCAAAAGGTTAAATATTATTACACTTTTTAGGCTTTTTTACATTTTGTTATAATAACTTATTCTGTTAAGCAAGTTCATGCAAGTATTTATTTATATAAAAATAATAGACCTTTTAGTTCTGTAATGCATTAAAAAAAGTATTTAGCAATATATTATTTTTTAAATTTATTATGCACTTTATAATAAAAAAATTTATGTTCTTTATAATTGCGAGTCAAACAGCCCTTCCCTTCAATTTTTTTAAATTCAAAAATTTTGGTTGATAAAAGGACATTTCGAAACCAAAATTTAATAAGTATTTATAAATATTTAAAAAAATTAGCCTTTTTAATTCTATAATTCATTAAAATAGTAAGTATTTGACACTATATATATTTTTTAATTTCCTATGCACCTTATATTAACAACAATAAAAATAATAAATGATATAAATAGATAAATGAACGAAAACAACATGCTCTATAATTTTTTTTATAGTGTTTAAGAACACCACTATTTTATTACCTTGTTTACTTTCTCCAAAACACGTTATTTTTATTATCCGCGATGACCAAAGATTTTAGGAAAAATAACAGAAACTTGGAGTAACTTTTATGTAAATAACACTTAAATGTCCAAGACATTCTTTGAAGTGCAAAAATCTAAAATCGTAACATTCCAAATAGAACTTTAAGACAACGGCTATCGCATAAAAATGAGTATTTATAATATTGTTTGAAGTTGTATAATAGCTATTTCATAGGAAATATATATTTAAATATAAATATTTATACAGGAAGAGATATATTCACACTTACGGCTCGAGAATTCTAAAAATCCATTGTTCACTTGGATAATACCGAACAAGCGAAAAGATCTCGGAATGACAAAAGACCCCTCTCTATTCGTAAAGTAGATCTTCAAACCCTCGCCGCACCTCTGCGTTGTGTTTTTCAATTTTCTCTCATAGACCAGAAAGCGTCTCTTCCTAAAAAACATAATCTATGTCAAGGCCATCAATCTGTCTCGATCGGAGACGACAAAAAATGTGGGCATCTCCGCGGATCTTTCCTCCCGGCTAAGAATGAGATAATTTCCCCTAAAAATAGGATATTCCCTAAAACAAAAGATGGAACGCAGTCGCATTTCATATGCCACCGCGCAGAGAAATTGTGATTTCGAAAATTACTGCGTCCGTTGCAGAATCTTTTTTTTTTTACTTCTTCTTCAAGTAGTTCAATTTGACGCCTGAGGAAAACCCTGCCCTTCATATCTGTGGAATTGAGAATTAAATCGCGTTAGAAAGTAGAGCGACTTTTTTGAGGGGGAAAAAGATTTTTTTTGTTTTGTTTTTGGCAGACGATTTCTTTTCTTTTTTTTTTCAATTTCGCAGCCATTTTTCTTTTATGTTCGATGGTCCGTTCGTTTGAGTCTTCGGTCCCGGTTTTAGAGTTGGAAAATCGTTCCGGTTTTTTTCGCGGTGAAGATCTTTCTGGTCGAATTTATTGTGGTTAATTGGGCTCGCTCCATTTGGCATAGCCACAGATAATAAAAACAGAACAAATCAGTCGACGTTTGTCGGAACTTTTTACGTGTGCGTAGGGAAAATGTCGTCTTCAGCGAAAAGATTGGCGACTTTGAGGGATTGCATTGTACTTTGTTTTCGCATAGCAATCAATGAATGTTTGGTGGGAAAATGGGGATGTAGAACAGCAATTGAAAACAATTTCCCAAACAACTTCGTTTACCTTTAAACAAGTTAAAGGATTATCAGAATTGTTGTTAGCAAAACGAGTCATACAACACTATTCTTGAAGATGAAATACAGCAAAACATTTCATTCCATGCTTACACTTTGTATATATTCATCAATGTTTCCTTTTATTACATGGGCTTTGTTCATATTCCTTTCATAGAATATTTCCAGGATTTATCAAAAACATGACACAAGGTGAAAATCCAGAGTTCAATGACACAATTATCATTTTTATTCCTAATAAAAAAAATTTAATACGAAGTAATATTCTGATAATATTTTTTTTGTAATATAAAAAAAATGAAATCGTGTTGCATACAGTTTATCCACATATTACTTTATTTCTCTTTTTGCAAAGGTACCCGCTCTTTGCACAGAATTAATTTAAGATGACGTGAACTATGGCAATAGCCCAATTGCGGCCGAAGCCGTGCAGGATTCCCATATCCTCAAAGAAGAAAACCTTTGTTTATCGCCTAGACAAAAGATTGCCATGGGCCGCAATTGGAACTTTCCGTGCGCTATAGTAATAAATGAAAATATGCCCTGATAAGAAGGGCCTGATTTAGACATAGGCTGCAGCCTAGGGACCCGCACCACACACCAAAAGAAAGAAAACAAAGTCAACTTGCGAAAAAAATCATTTGTAAGGGTGGTAATCCAAAATCCTAATGAAAATAGTAGACAACAATCTTTTTATGAGAGAGAAAAATTCTATTTTTGTTAACACGCGGATTTGTACAATGTAAATATACATTAATATTTTTATGTTCTTTAAAAAAAATGTTTTATTTGTAATAATTACAATGTTTTTCCTCTTTTTAATCAGTTTTTTTTTAATATTTTATGTTCCTTAAATCTATTTGAGGGTAATACAAAGACGCAATGCAATATTTTATGATCAACCCTTTCATAGATTCCAGAATGTCATTTGCACCTGGAGATTCCGTGAAACAGTTGGAAATATTGTAACATAGCATTGAAAATTTACAAAAACAGTGTATCCCAATTTCGTTTGTACATATAAAAATGATTTAATTTGCAATTCTGGAATATATACTTTTCAAAAGAATTCCAACCCTTCCCCCCCCCCCCCAACTCGTATTACTGTGTTACTGGGGCTATTTCATTCCCTATCCCTGTGTAGTTGAGGGGGGGGGGGGGGGAAGGGTTAAGGGACCCGCACAATTATTCAGCCTAGGGGCTCATTACCTTCGGCCTTAACTCCTTATATCCGGCCTTAAGAAAAAGGCCTTAATCAATATATCAGGGGATAAGTTAATCCACCAATGAACGGTGGTCATTGTTTGATTGTATCACATTTTTGCCAACTACATCGATTATATATATTTTTTAAAAAATCGCTTAGCTTTAGTAGCAACAAAGTAGTTAAAGTATTGCAAATAGAAAAGTGTATTATGTGTAGTTGAACATTCAAGCAATGATTCATTTGGGACCACCACCCTGTACATCATTCCAGTTAGTTATTAATCATCATTACAGTTGAAATTAGATCAAATTGTTTTTTTTATAACGCAGATTTAAATTTATGCAAACGTATTCAACAGCTCTTCCAAATTATTCAAATCACAGCTTAATCGGGACATTAGAAAGCATTATTATTTTAATAAGGTTATAGACAAATGGAATAGTGTGCCGCAGCATATTGTTAATTCTTCAGGAGTGTGTAGCTTTAAAACGGAAAGTTCCAATTGCGGCCCATGGCAACCTTTCCTCTATGCGATAAACAAATGTTTTCTTTTTCGAGAATATGGTAAACCCGGCTCCCTTCGGCCGCAATTGGGCTATTGCCCTTTAAAAAGCAATTGAATCGGCATTGGGGAATCGTGATAATGCGCTATATTGACAGGACCAACCTTGCTGGGTCCAGAGCCTGTAATTGGTCGAAATTATTGCATTTGAAAAAGAAAACCTTTAGTTTGTATGAAAATAGTAATAATAAATATTAAAAATAAATTTTAAATAGTAAAATTACATAAGAATAGTAATAAAAAATTATTATCTGCACTTTTCAAAACTTTCAACATTTCAGAAACAGGTACAAGTTCCAGCTGACAGTTCATTTATTTTTCCTTACTTTTTTTTTCAATTAACAAAATTGAAATTAAATGGTGCATCAAATTAACACAATTAGCCGCTTAACTGACTAACCCGAGATACGCCGTGGTGGTGCCTATGGCAAATACATGTTATCTCAAAGGAATTAATAGTTAAGGGAAGCGAACATGCATTCGTTCGTGCATCGACAGGTTTCCCCAGAAATACACATAACCTAAACGTTCATAAAAAAAAAACTCTAATTGATTTTTTTTTTAAATTAAAAGATTGTGGAAACGTTTGAAATCCTTCCCTACTTAAATTACTTTTAAAAATATTTTCTTAAGATATCTTTAAAATTAAACTCTGCTGAAACGAAAACAAAGTAGGATATTTTTCTTATCTCTTAAGAGGGTTAAATCATCACAGAAACCGGGAATAATTAATACTTTAAACATTTGTCTAACTGAATTTTTTATTTGAGTAGCCCAGATATATATGTGGCTATATATGCATTTTGAACTGCTTTGAGCAAATCACGAAAAACGGTCAAAAGCTTTACTATGCTCTTAATATTTTCTTTTTTCTTGTAAAAATTACGACAATATTTCTCTAATAAGTTATCAGATTACTACTAAATAAGTCATAATCTATAAATTTCAATTTTAACATTAGGGGCCGTCCATAAATAATATCCCGCCTTTTATCGGGGGGATGGGGGTTGAAACAAGAAATTTTCCAACTTAACGATTCGAAATTCTCAACTCAACTATTCGAAATTCCCAACTCAACAGTGCTGAAAATTCCCAGTTCCAATTTATAGACATTTTTTATCTTTTATATATATATATATATTAGGTAATATTAAACAGTTCTCTCCCAAGCATTGGTTTCTTGCACCATATTCCAATGCAGTGTACGTCCTGAGATCTAATTTAAATGTAATCATAAAAGTTAGGCAATTTCTAATCTTCCCTAGCATTCATTCATTTGTTAATAATATTAATTTTTTAACAAATGACCCATATCAGGCATTAGTATGCGAAAGACCCATATCAGGCATTAGTTTTCCCAACTCGGGGTTTTTAGTAGTTGAAATTCCCAACTTTCAGGTTTCCAGATTTTTTTTTTTTTTTTTTTTGGGGGGGGGGTTGTAACCCCCCTCATCCCTTGTCGCAAAGAGTGTCACAACTTCATGAACCCCCCCCTCTCCCCGTCCAAGTGTGGTATTATTTGTGGACGGCCCCTTCCTTATTTTGCAACTGGATGAAGGATTTAACCTTCGAGCATGAATGGTCTGTAGTAGAGAGAATATGACGTCATAATCGTGAAGCCCACATCTCAGAGCGAAAGACCCATATCACGTGCCATCTCTTCAAAATTATGAATGAAAAAATACTCGCGATTGGCTGATGAATTGGGAAATGTGTAACAGTGAAAATTTATGAATGGACTGACGTAATTAATCACGTGTCTGAGGCCATACATGTTGGCTTCACTTTGATGTTAACAAGAGTGACGTCATGACTCCTCTACTACAAAGGATGCATGCTCGAAGGATTTAACTGGTTTGGCATATGCATCCGTCGCCATCTTGTTTTTTATCAAGACGCTACATCGCACATTTCAATCAAACTAATCAGAAATCTAGTTCTAGTAATTAACAAATTATTAATAGTTAACAATTACTAATTAACAATTACTGATTTGTTGATGATGAACTACTAATTAGCATGAAACCGAATGAAACTCTTCTTTTGTTGCTCAATCATCGAAATTCACTGAAATAAATTAGTCATTTCGCGGTTTCTGAAGATGTATATGCCCATATCCAATCAAGATGCATCAAGAGAATCCAGAAGTATATCCAATCAAGCATCCGCAAACAATCCATCGGATTAATTGCTAACCTTTACCAGGGGATTAAACAACTTTATGTCTTTTTTCAATTAATTTTAGCTGCAATCCAATCTACAACTGAATACAAGGTCTGCATGCATCAGCGTTTCTCATTTTGAAAATAAAATACTTGAACAAAGACTGTTTTAGCTTCGTTGATTATCTCATTAATTAGAGCTAAACAAGGGGAAATTTGGAGACGATTTGGAGTATATCCCAACGAAAGAGGTTCAAGAATACGAGGTATTGTTCCCGGGTCTTTCCTTCGATAAGACACATGAAAAAACAATGAGCGACTCGTTAACTTTGTCTCATAATTTTGAATAAACGCACGATCGGGGACCGTAATAGTAAGGTGGGCCTCGAGTGAAATCTTCGAGCATGAATGGTCTGTAGTAGAGAGAATATGACGTCATAATCGTGAAGCCTATCTCAGAGCGAAAGGCCCATATCACGTGCCATCTCTTCAAAATTATGAATTAAAATATACTCGTGATTGGCTGATGAATTGGAAAATGTGTAACAGTGAAAATTTATTAATGGAATCAAGTAATTAAACACGTGTCTGAGGCCATACATGTTGGCTTCACTTTGATGTTAGCGAGAGTGACATCATGACTCCTCTACTACAAAGGATCCATGCTCGAAGAGTGAAATTTTTAGCAAGTCCAACCAAGGGCTCACCGCAAAGAGGCAGTTTTTGCACATTAAAATCTTTCAGAGCTTTTATATCGTCTCGTTAGTCGTGTTGTTCTTTTAAATAGTAAAGTGAGCATAGGCATAAAGTTATCAAAATTATTCGGGGAGCTCAAAATTTCAACTTTTAACTAAAGGCACTTAAGCAATTTTTTGGGGGGTGCTAAATTGTCTTAAAATGTTCAAAAGTGCTACAACTCGTTCAACCTCAAGGTAGGCATGTAGCTGACAATATTTCCTGGGGGCTAAAAATGTTTTCAGAATGTGCACAGGCAAAAGAAATAAAATAGTTTTGTTATTTATTTTCACAGCCTCTTGTATTATAAAACTATGTATAAAAGTATGTGCCATATCAATCAGCTAAAAAAACTGCCCTTCTAGTGTAATACAATTTTCCCTTTTTTAAAATAACAGTTATCTATATATTCCCTAACGCACATGTAGGGATAGAGATTTTCTGCCTTGCATGGATTTATTTTGTATTATAGGTTATTTCCCCAAAAAATATAATTTAAGTTACAACTGAACCTAAGTAAGAAATTATACTAATTACTCTTCCGTGTATGAACCAGTAGTATGACACATATTGTTCTTTACATAGGAAAGCATAATCACCTGCTCAAAGGTTTGCCTAGCCTATAAGCACCGTAATTGACTTCTTGAACGGAGTACCAACTGCTATGAGGTTTGTCGAAATCCGGAGACCACAATTGCTTGCTGCCATAAGTCGACGTTAGGAGTCTGTTACAGCGCACGATACGTGCGTGTGCTTAAAACTGTTGATGTTACTGCGTATGACACAATACTTACAGGAAGAAAATCATGGCCCTGGCGCAAATTTTCAGAATCTCGATAAAAATGAAAGAATCGCGACATAAAATAATTGAAACAAGAAACACCATAACTTAGGAATTAAACATAAATCCATGCAGGACAAAAATCTCTTTCTATACATGTGCATTCTGCAATACATGAACGACCCCTCATACGATTCTGCCAAATTTTTCTACATTTAAAATTATCACATAAGATATGATTATATAAGATTGGTTAACTTTATCTATGATTTACAACTTTATGAAATAAATATTTTAAATATGTTTTTTATTGGAAAATATACATTATTCACAGTAACTTTAACATTTTATTTACAAAATAATTTAAGAATAAATTAAAATAAATTTTGAATAGTAGATTTGTTTCTTCAAAATAGTATGTTTGATGCATTGTATTCTCAAAAGATATTTCAAATTGCTCGCTGCGAATTTTTTCTCCCTTGATTCATCATTGCAGTTATAAAACGTATCACACGATAAATGTATCACACGAAATAACTTTAAAAATATTAGTCGAAATTTCCCAAATGTGAGAGTGCCATTTCAAAATAGTCCGCGGTATTATTTTGTCAGTCACTTTAAATGTTTACAAGATCCTTATTGAATGCAAAATATAATTAAAGTACTTTAATTAATGTTAAAAATGTTTACAAAATTTATACTTCGTTTAATTAACTTTCCATAATTTGACTTTCTGTTAAATAATACAATACAGAAATACTTTTTACTTTTAAAACATTTTTGATATTTTTTTAAAAAATATATTCTTCACACATTATTATACACCACAAAGATTTCTTGAGTTAAAATATAAAATGACGTAATGAAGGAAGGATTTTTCCTGAGACAAAAACAATTAACATATAGGAGTTTGTATGATTAAACAATGTTACAATATATAAAAGTTTTAAAAAGTTAATTTCTTCAGTTACCACCAACTATAAGCATCAAAAACTGTGATGTAAATGAAAAGAATCTTACTTTAAGTTTGTTTTCAACTCGTAAGTTGTGAACTTTTCTTCTCAAATACATTTTTCACCTCTCAAATATATGCTTAACAAAATTATACAGGCGCAGGGGGGGGGGGGGGGATTTGTAGCATAAATGCTGTTGTTGAAGGAGATTACCGTAGTTGCTAAATGTTCCCGTTACATGTTGAATAAATAATAAAGAAAATTTAAATAAAAACAGAGGGAATGTTTTCTGCATAAATAAGAACTTAGAAATTATTGGAGGGGCTCAGACGGGTTTTCAAAATATTGCGGGGGTCTGGCCCATGGGCCCAGTAAAAGTTTGCGCCTATGGTCAGGTTCGACCTCGCAATCCTCTAATTACCAGCCGAACGCCTTTATCCATTGTGCAACTGGGGCCCCTATTTTCCCGGTGTGAGAAAACGTGGCCTTATATTCCAAATATACTATAATTTACACTTCCATATACAAAATTAAAACTATTATTAATTATTATTTTTTAAATTTATATATATAACGGGTCCATGACCTTCAACTAACAAATAAAAAATATATATACGTAAAAACAATCTCTTTCTTTTTTCAAAAAGAAAGTAATTGCACCTAAACATGCGTTAACCACGAAAGTAACAAAAAAGCCCAGAAAAATACAAAGAACCCACGTCAGTGACATTGAGGAAAGTTCCATTTGGATATTCTGATTAATTTTCGAACTGTTCTAACTGTTTTGTGTTGGAATTCAAGTGTAATGGTTTAGTAATGTCACCTCTATTTCCAAAACAGTCTGAATGTTTAAGTTCATCGGGGGGAAAAAGAAAGAATGAAAGCCTAATCCATATCAATCGACACCAGTTCCGCGAAATTTTCTTATATTCAGATTGACTGTAAAACTAAAAGTGGCATATTTCGAAAAACAGAGTTCCATGATAGGTTTTGTTAATGAACGTCGCACTAGAGCTGCACAGTCGGCTGTTGGCGACGGTTCGGGGCCTATCTCGATGGAAAAACACGGGAACGATGCCTCGTATTTTGTAAACATGGTCAGATGACGAGGACAACACCCGAGCTGGCACCCTCTCCTTCAATGGGCTAGTCCCCGATCAGATGTATCGTGAATACCCGTATATCGTGAAATCCCCGTATACATGCTGGTATAATTTGTTGGATATTCTGGAGAACTTTCTAGTATTTTTGTAGAGAAGCTGGCAACCCTCCCCGATCACAAGATCGCTACTTTTCTTTGTCAAGTCCATCGCTCGGGCTCGAACTGGCAATCCACTGATTACCAGCTGAGCGCCTTTATCCACTAGGCAACTGGAGGCCCGGAAAAAAAATCTGGGACGAAATTTTTTAAAACATACTTGTCGTTGGTTAGGACAAGCCCCTCCCACCCCCCAATAACTAATATGGAAACCCTGAAAGTTAATAAACTTCTAAAAACCCCGAGTTGGGAAGATGCCTGAAGAAAATTTGTATTATTAACAAATGAAAGCTAGGAAAAATTAGAAATCACCTTACTTGTAAGATTACATTTAAATTAGACCTCAGAACGGACACTGCATTGGAATTGGTGCAACAAATCAACGCTTTTTAGAGAACAGTTTAATATTACCTAAAATATATATTAAAAAAAAGATGAAAAATGTCGATAAGTTGGAACTGTGAATTTTCAGCACCGTTGAGTTGGGAATTTCGAATAGTTGAGTTGGAAAATTTCTGTTTCACAAAATAAATTTATAAAATTCAAAAGAAATTTTAATCAATCCCCCGATTATCGCCATTCTTTTTTAGATGTGAACCGAACATGCAATCCACCGTTTACGTGTGTTGTCCTCCTTTGCCCTACTAGGACAAAGTAACCTGGTCCCAAGAAAAACCTTCCGAGTTATAAAAGGTCACTAGATAAATTCCTGAATGTTTTGTTATACATCTAAGTAACTATAAGATGCTATACGACGTTGTAAGATGTTTGCAAGCAAATAGAATAATATTATAAGAAGTCAGTAGATGTTATACGAGCAAGATTGCCAAAACACGCTCTTTCAATAGTTACTGACTGTGTGTTATTTGATAAAAAGTTATTGTATTATATAAATTTAATATCAAAATATTCATGGTAAAAAAATATTTATATTCAATTTTTAACCTGATTCCACATACACTTGTTGCAAAAATATAATGACATTTAAAGAATATGTATACTTTACCAATATTTATACATTATTCCAAATTCCAGATTCTTCATATATTTGTTTCCACAACTGTTCATATTTTCTATTGTAAACCTGGGATGTTTTTATCAAAATAGAAAAAAAAGAGTATCTAAAAATCGCATTATCCAAATCGGAAAACGTTCTCACAATTCTTCCCAATTCATTGCAGTTCTCTGTCTCTATTATGTTCCGCCATTTTATTTTTAAAAGTCGATATTAAGCTGTTCGCAACTTCGAATCGTTTGGAATTAATCAGCCAACCGTTCCATTCAACATTTTACCGTTCTTAAAATAGAGTAAATAAAGAGAGAAGAGAGGTGACGGTAATATCATTATTCCCACAACATGCATGATCGAACGTGTTAGTAGAAATGAAAAATAAAAATTCGAATCCTATCTTTAAGTTAAACACGTTTCACGGAAGTAAAAGAGATGTTACTTTTCTTATGAATGAAAACACTAGATTTAATTATTCGGTATGTATCATAACAGAACCAAGGTACTTAAACAAAAACAAACGATTTAGTTTGGTTAATTAACGTCAAATTAGAAATCACATTGGGCTATGGGCAACGGTTCGGGGCCTTTCTCGAAGGAAAGACCCGGGAACGATGCATCGTATTTTTGAGCTATGGTCAGATGACGAGTACAACACCTGAGCTGGCACCCGACGCAACCGCAATAGACGTCAGGACATTGGACCCCGATCAGATTTATCGTGCACCAGTCCCGTATACACGCCAGTATAATTTGTTGGATGTTCTGGACGACTTTCTAGTATTTTTGTAGCGAAGCTGGCAACCCTCCGATCCCAAGATCACTACTTTTTTACTTTTCTTTGTCTAGTCCATCGAACTAGCAATCCTCTGATTACTAGTTGAACGCTTTTATCCACTGGAGACCCATTTTCTTCTAGCCGCAGTAGAAAAATTACAATCGCCAATTAGTAACGAAAATATTTTATACAACAAAATAAAATAGGCACTATGAAATTTTTGGAAAATTACTGTTGATAAAGCATTGTGAAATATTAACTTTAAATTCCGCACAAGGAACATCGCTGATTTTATTTTTAGTTTAATAGAAATTCTTATTTCCTATAACTTGTGTCTTGTCTATTATAAGGCTTATGATGCTTGAAATAGAAGAGCACAGACGGTTATACATTTGCTACTTCTTCATTCCATTTCATTTCCTTTTTTCAATTAACTCTCAATAGATACTTTCTCAATTGAGATGTATGCAACAATGTTTAATTGATAGTATAATTTTTTTTTTTCATTCATTCATTCATCACTTTAGATTTCAGAGAAAAAGTAATCGTTGAAACTTTTTACTCGACATTTCTACATGTTATACTAACTTATGCTAAGGGAAATAAAAGTTTTTTTTTTAGATTGTTTACTTAACATTTAAGACTCGAAAATGCACAGCATTTAGGTACGGGGAAAAGTTTTAGATTTTATATCTAGGTTACAACATCCTTGCAGCTTTTTAAAAGCTTTGATTAAACAGGAACCAAAATATCTATTTAAAATAACTATTTTAATTATATTCCAGTGGTTTAATTAGGCTGTATTTTAATAAAATAATCTATTTAAATAACTATTTTTAGTGTATTACAATAATCAACAGTTTATTTAAATTGCAATCGAAATTAGCTACATAACATATGGGCAGCTTGGTCACCAAGTGGAACCAGTCGAAAAACAGAATCTCGAGATTTAAAGCTTGCAACTCGTTAGAGCTATAATGGTAAGAAGAATTACATTCAACTCATTATTAAGCAACCTATTAAACAAGGTTTGGTTAATTAACGTCGCACTAGAGCTGCACAGTGGGCTATTGGCGACGGTTCGGGGTCTATCTCGAAGGAAAGACCCGGGAACACACACACACGTTCATACATGCACCTCGTTAGTTTAGAACCATGGTCAGATGACGAGGAAACACCTGAACTGGCGCCTAACGCCTTCAATAGACGTCGGGACTTTGGACCCCGATCAGATTTATCGTGCACCAGTCCCGTATACACGCCGTTAATTTTTGCGGATGTTCTGGACGACTTTTTCTAGTATTTTGTAGCGAAGATGGCAACCCTCCGATCACAAGATCACTACTTTTTACTTTTCTTTGTCAAGTCCATCGTCTGGCATCGAACCAGGAACCTTCGTATTCTTAGCTGATGCCTTTAACCGCTCGGCCACGGAGGCCCTCTATTAAACAAGGACCTATACCACTTGGCTAAATGCCTGGATCTAGTTGCCTAGTCAAGGAAAGTGCTGTTGCTTTATATTTAGTTTTTGTGACTTATTCTCATAGGCAGCCAATGTACACCTGTAAGAACTCAAAATTTGCTAGACTACTACTTAATAACTTTGTATTTATTACACTATTAGATCAGCCAAAATTTCTAAAATTCTCAGTTAATTCCCCGTACGTTCCATTTTCCCACCTATCAATAAGATCACCTCACACAACTTAAGACCTTAATAACTGGGGCATATATAGTATCTATCTCATGTCAATGTGGCATGTCATACATCGGTTAAACTAAAAGAGCATTAAATTAATCATTGGGGAGCACCAAGTACACACTGTTCAACAAGAAATCCTCCATTGTCAGGAAATCTTGGGAACATAGTCGTATATTTAATTTTTCTAACCCAAATTTAATTTGCAAACCCAAATCTCCAGTCGAACTTGACTTCCTGGAGATGTTTAACATTTTTAGCAATATTGATTCAATTGTTAATGAAACTTTTGCAGTTCCAATTTTTCTAGCATGTTGGCACACAATAGTCAACTCTAACCGCTTGAGATAGTTTTTGTTCTTTGGCAATACTTTCGGTTCCGAGTTTAATTTCATTTTGTTGCACACAGACTTTAATTTCTGCTGATGAAGGGAGAACATGTCTCCCGAAACATGTCTGGATTTTGTTATTTTTATTATGTAGTTTTAAAACGTTGCATTTGTATTTTAATATTCTTAATACAATGTTCGATACGACGAGTTTTCATCTTAAACTGTTCATACTTTATGGTATTAGCATAAATTCAATATGGCAAATATCAGGCATTATTTAGTTTAATTTACATATAAAACATATGATTAGTATAGAAGATAATTTAATTAGACAATTTTTTTAGATTTTTCTATAAAGGCATTGTTGTTTGATATTTATTCTTCTTATACAAAAAAATCTAAGTATCAACGCATTTATCTGCTTACCAGTTTGCTGATATATTGTGTTTCTTAGTTTAAGTTAAGTTTCAGTAAAAAAAAATTAGTAATTTTAATTATTTCATTAGCAGCTTTGAATATTTTCATTTCTTACTTTTATACGTGTACTGCTGTTATTAAACTAAAAAAAAAAAAAAATGGAGGTTCGTGAAATCTTTGTGATGGGTGCGAGGTTTTTTTTTAACAATTACTTGTAACTATTAATTAACTGGTTTATAATCACGTAATATTAGTAGGCACTGGTCTAATTTAAATATCTTTATAAACGAGTATAAAAAATTAGTTGAAAGCACAGGTACTATGTGCACCTAAAATTTACTTTAAACACTTTTTTTTACATAGAATTATACCCTTTGACATTTGTCGTTCATAAAAAAACTAGAAAAATATTTAATTTTACTAATTTCAGAAGTGGCTATTACTAGAACATACATTTTAATGGAATTCGAGTTGTGCTATTTAAAAAAAATCCATATGTAGCATTTTTTTATTATAGGACATACGCCTAAAAATAATTGCTCTTTTCATTCCCAATATTAATTAGTTTAGAATTGTGCCTATATTTAGTACACCTAACGATTTTAGCAAGTATCTAAGGCACAAAGCTTAAGTGAAACACTCGCTAAAGTTAATTTCAACTCCTGCTATATGCAGGGACCGAATGGGAGGAAGAAGCTCTGACATTTGTTTCAAGATAATTTAGCAGTCATAATTATCTTGCACTATGCAGCTATATACAATTAGAAATTAACAGAAAATATAAATAATTGGTTAAATTTAGGTATTTTAAATATAAAGAATACCACAAACAGTGCGATTGATTTTATTAAAAAAAAGATTTTAAACAGCACGAGATGGATAATACATTCAATATTATATTTATATATACAAAGTATTTGCGGACATTTTCCACAAGAAGATTTGAACAAAGAGATCACACAGAAAGACTTAAAATAGTTATTGATCTGGTTTATCAATGCATAAAAAATGCTGCATGAAATCTGAACACACGTCAAATTGAAAGGACTAAAAACACTGAAAATACTAACACAAAACACACTTGATAATCGAATTAAAATATAATTTGTCTAAAAACTCCCACAGAATACCTAACACAAAATAGAGTGAACACAAAAATAAAAAATACTATTAATATTCAAAAGTAAAAAAAATAATAAATTTTATAAAAAGCAATTTGGGGCTTCAGTGATTCAACCCAAGTACAAACTATAAAAAAAAATGGATAACAATACTTCAAATGATTAAAAAATTAAATACTTTTTATCTAAGGTAAACCGCTGATCTATCCTTCAGAGAACAAAGCTAGCATTTCTTCCATGCTTTCGCAAAAAAGTTCAACGAATTTCTTCGAACTCGTGGTCGCACAAGAATGTTTTGAAGATACGTGGAAGAAAAAGCGATGGTCAGATGGAAAAATGTAGGAGAATCCATATCCATCATCTGAGACTGGTCCGAAACCTCCACCTGTACACAGCTAAAAGAAAAATGTAATTAAGAACGATATCTAAAAACATTCAATCGAATGAATAATTACATAAAATCTCTAATATGATTCTGAATAATTTTGTTTTCAGTGTCTCATAATTAATGTTGACATAAATTATAGTTTGTTTAATTAACGTTGTACTCAGGCATGTAGGTAAGGGGGTGGTTCAGGGCGTTCGAACCCCTCCCATTGAAAGTCAAGAAGAAAAAAAATTCGAATTACTGTAAAAATCATAAAAATTTCAGTTTCTGATATAATATTTCTTGTTGAGTGTTATGAGCGAAAACCTGGTATTTTCCGGAGTATTACCTCGGAAAATAATTTACAAAAGTCGTCAAAAACATGTTTTGAGGTAATTTTTATCTCAAACTAAGACTAACGTAACGTCATCGTGTTTCATTATTTAGTATTTGGATAGTAACAAAAGGAAAATATCGTTAAACTGGGCCTTATAAACAAGATGCTCCAAACATAAATTATTCTAAACAAGGGTTCTCATAATTTAAATTTGTTCTCTAATTTATTTCCTATTTAAGAGTGATATTTACTAATTTTAAAAATAGGTAATGACTGATATTGGTAACAATTCCATGAAAACTAAATGATGTTGATGTTTTGATATATATCTGCCAATGTACTTAATGTACCATGTACTGCTGTGTACTTAAATAAAAATTAATAAGATTTTTTTTTTAAACGGGGGTGAGGGGGAGTTTTGAATTTTTGGGGGAGAACAGTAGCTGAACCCCTCCAATGAAAACTCTATACCTATGTGACTGGTTGCACTGGAGCCGTACATTAGGCTATTGACAACTTCATAAATTATGAATTTAAACATATAAATGAAAAAAAATCGATAATGTCATAAAAGGTTTCCTAATGATTTTGGATGCCAAAATCAGGACTCTTACATACAGAATGTTTTAAAATTACATTCAAGTACTGAAAAAAAAATTATGATAGAACACATAGTTGAAAGTGGAGCAATTACTTATTAGAGGTAACTTTCAAATACATACAACAACGGTGGCTTTCATATACAAGGTGATTAGAGACATGGAATGGATCAGTATATTAACAATGGGAGGGGGGGGGGGGGAGGAAAGCAATCTCGCCAAAGGTAATGGCAGAGAAATGAAAACTTTTATCATAACACTTCCTCAGCAGATGTGTTCCCAACAGATTTCTTCAACAGACAATCATTAAATTAGTAAACAATCGACTCCAAGTCACTAATGCCAATTGCAAAGGCAAGCGAAAACTTCTGGTTTACTTGCAAACACGAGAGCGTTCCTCAGTGTGTAGTCCCTTTACTTGTGAGCCTGCATTCTATGATTAAAAATGTTTGGGAGTATTCTGCCATCCCAGAGAGTTTATTACATTGTTTTGAAACACACTGCATATGCCTGTTAATACTTCCTAGTTTAGGTACTTGACAGCATTGCTTTTTGAAAGAATGGATTAACAGGTACTATTTGATGAAAACCAATATTTAAATTCATACAAGGGCCTTGATCAATTGAATGAAAAAATTTTGTGATCAAACAAATTGTTTCAATAAAAAAATTAATTGCATATCATGCAACAAAAAAGTACCACAACATTTAAATTTCCAATAGCTTGATTGATACAACATTTATAAACATAAAATATTAAGACACAAGTACAAATATTGTTTTGCAATCAAAACAACTATAAAATCAAACAGTTTCTTTGAAAAAATATTTAGCTATAAAAAAAGTTATGCACAACTTACCTTGTCGTCAAAAAGATGCAAGTTCGCATCAGGTAAAGCTGTCATTTGAGTATGTGGCGTTTGACTAGTGGATAGAGTCCAAGGGCGAGTAATGATTTTATGTAGAAAATCACTTTCCTAAAAATAAACAACATCCAAGTGAAAGCATAATTATATAAAAAGTAATATTTTATATAAAATTTAACAGAAATATATAAATTAGATTGGATAAAAATTATATATAATCTCTAACGTTTTAATATAATTAATTAAAAATATGTTTAGGAAGTAGGTCAAGGGTAGCTTGACATCACCCTCACTATAAATTTTATTAAGAATTAAGAATTATCAATATGAATATCCAACAATGGGTATTAGTAAAAGTGTAAAAGATAGGAGACCATGTGTTCCATAGAGTATAGGGATCTAGTGGTGTGCATGATACACTTTAGAATCATGGTATGGGAGAACAATTTTCCAAGCGCATGTGGTCTGAAGTATGCTGTTTGTGACACAACAGGTAATTACACCAGTTTGGACAGACAACAATTAAATAATGATTTCTATAGATCGTCTGTGGTTACGTTTTTCAGTATTTTGACACCTGAATTTCCCTACCCCAGTTTAGGGGTAGGGAAATTCAGGTGTCAAAATACTGAAAAACATAACCACAGACGATCTATAGAAACCATTGCTTTGAGGAAGAATTGTTAACAATCCCTCCATCAGACAGTTACAAGCCTCTTATTGTAAGGCAATTCATCCTTCCACAAAAGCCATAAGGACTCATATTCCTACCTCTTAAAGCGAAATTCCCCCCCCCCCCCCCCCCTATTAATCTTTTTAGAAATTAGCCCACAGCCAGTGCATCTTTTCTGTTACAGAACCCATGTGAAAAGGTTAACCCCTTCTTTGTTGGTGCCACATGTCCAGCATTGTTTGGCCAATATGGTGCTCAAGAGACTTTACGGAGTCCAACAATGGGAGTGATAGAACAGATGGGAAGATTAGAAGGATAGAACAGATAGAGACCAACTGGCTAAACAATTAAAATACATCTTTTTTTTATGAAAAAGAAAAGTAAATTAAAAAAAATGTCAGAAGAGGTTTTAAAAAGTTATAGAATATAAATGGGGCCCATTATTATTTATGAGAGGAAAAATGCATTCAGAATATAAGTATGAAACATCACAATAAATCAGTTTTTTTTTTTAGATAACTTGTATTTTAATTATTATCAATTCACATTTCAAAATAAGAGGAATAACCCTTCCTACTACAAAGAAGCAAGAAGTTTAAATTGTTTGTATAATACTTAAATAATTGGATTTACTAAAATTCAAAAGCCTTAGAAAACTACACTAAAACTATTTTTTGTGTTTATTTGAGTTAAAATAACTTCTTACTAGGAAAACATTCTCCGAGAACCACTTATGATGGCCATTTGAGGGTTAATATATCAATATAAAAAGTAAGAAAAGTGACTCACATAGCCCATCCCTTTGCAGGCCACATACAAGGCAAAGAGGTGGCGGTCAACACCTTTTCCATTCATAGCATCCCTGTACAGGTTCTGATGCCTTGCAGCAGCACGCAAAAGAACTGCTTTCTTTGTTTCTATATTAACATCATCCTTCACCATAGCTCTATTATAAAAAGAGAAAATATTGATTCACAATACTGAAGTGTATTTCTAGATATAGTGTAAAATAAACCTTCTCAATAAGTATATATTGAGATTAATAAGTCAAAACATAGTATGAAATAGAGACAGATACCTATTAGTACATGCATACAATGGCTTATTGAGTACGGCTAGTAGAGGATTTATAAACATATTACAAATTATACAAAAATATTCACCTAAAATAACTTCAATTTAAAAAAAACATGTATTGATAAATCAGAAAAATATAATATTTTTTCAAAAATTAGAAAGTTTAAAATTGAATTTTCAATTGATATAATAAAAAATGCAGAATTATTTAACTCACTTAAATGTCTAATTAAAAACTAAAAGGTAATAATGTATTCTTATTACTAATTTAGAAAATAAATTAATCAACATTTGAAATTATTTATAAAGTTCGATATAATTGACAGTTTTAAGTTTTTTTAAAAAGAAAATCTAAATTCCCCCAGTATGTACAATATCAAATGAGTTTTCACTTACTTATAGAGCATTTTTTTTATTAATTTAACCTTTTTTTTTAAGTTTAGCAAAAATAAAAGAAAATATTCGGTTTTATACTAATGTGTTATGAAAAATTATATCTCTATAGAATAAAACAATGATTTCAATATTTCTGATGTTAAGAAATAACAGCAATCATTCTAAAATATTATTGATATTTAATTTTGTAGTTTGTGTCCAATTTATTATTAGATCGAATAACTGCTGTTTGTACTTCTAAATTTTCCACTTATTATCCTTTTTAGATAAAAACTCATCTTATAGAACATTGCGTTAAGAAATTTTTTTAAAAATACAACGTTAAAAATACGAAATAAACATACATAACGTTTCGGGAGATACATCTCCCTTCATCAGCAGAAATGAAAAGTCTGTGTGTATACTAAAATGAAAATAATTCCAGAATTGAAAGTGTTGCCAAAGAAGGAATCCCAAGCACATACTGTCAAACAAGAAACAAAGAAGTCCTCCAATGCCAAGCACTCTTGGGAACACAATCGTAAATTTAATTTTTCTAACCTACATTTAATTTTCAAACTCAAATCTCCAGTCGAACTTGACTTCCTGGAGGCATTTCACATTGTTATCAATATCGATTCGATTGTCAATGTTTGTTTGCGGTTCCGATATTTCCCGCTTGTTGGCACACAATAGTTAACTCCCAACCGATTGAGATGGTTTTTTTGTTCTTCGGAAAAACATTCCAATTCTGGATTTATTTTCATTGCTGTTCTTGCCAACTTTTCCATTCCTGCTGATGACATGAGATGAGTCTCTTGAAAAGTTTGCAGTTCCGGTATGTATCTTATGTATTTTCATTGAATATTTTTAAAGCTGTATTTGTTTTTAATATTATCCTTTTGCTTTTCCATTGTCCTGACCAAAGACAAATGAAGAATTAAAATCACTACATTTATTTTTAAGGTACAAAACTTTAAAATAAATGTAACGCATTTAAATATTTTCACTAATAAATTGCAAATGGCTATTTAATAAATTAATCAAAATGAATTAACACAGAAAACGGTAAAAAAAAAAATTAAAAAATACAAAACAATTCAACATACAACATTTTTGTAAAATACAAATTTTACTTACAATACAAATTCTTTTGCTTCTGTTGTGCATGATCTGACTGTTTCAGTTCTACCACCTTGATACAACCTCGTCATAGACGCCTCGTAAGTCTGGACAAATCTGTTAGCATCTTTGTAATAGGCCAGTTGACACGCAAGTTGCACAAATGCATCAGGAGATACCTAAACCCAAACAAATTGAATTTTTATTAAGTTAGAATTGTTGGTCAGCATCTTAAAAAGTGCCTCTATACCAAAATTATAATTAAACAAGTCAACGTTTATTTAATCCATAGATGATCAAGTGATGTATTTTAATGTAAAACTGCTTCCACTGCACGGAAGAGTTAAAATATTTTTCTACTACACGATTGCTATATTTTTTTAAATATTCATTAATTTTCAATATTAGTATGTACAAATACATTAAAAAAATATTGAATTTAAAAGAACTTAATGCTGTTTATTGAAATAGTACATTTAGATTGACTAGCCTGCCAAGTGTGTACTGTCTTGGGTCCACTATTATTTATTATTTTTATTGATGATATTAGTTGGGAGATTAGGGGCAAGTATCTTTGCAGATGATTATGGGGACTGAATTCTGAGGAACAAATAGAGCAATTGAAAGGTGATTTAACAAACATATCCGAATGGGCTATTATGTATGGATATATCTTTTAATATCGATAAATGTCAAGTTTTGCATATAAGTATCAAAATTAAAAGGCTGCTTATGCCTCTTACAGGTGGCAAAAACCCCAAATAGTGATATAGTCAGTATCTGGGAGTATTAGTAAATGAGAATTTTAAAATGGGTCATCAATGTACAGTGGCTGGCAAGAAAGTTAATGGAATGTTAGGATTCACCAGGAAAAGTATTTCATCAAAATCTAAGTATATAATCTCTCTATGTATAGAGGTTTGGAAAGGCCTCATTTTGAGTATGCTGTACAGTTTGGATTTCCATATCTTAAAAAAGAATGTTAATAGAAAATTCAGCACATGGCTACTGGTCCAAGGGTTTTTAGACATGGATTATGAAGATAGATTAGAGAAATTTGAATATGTATACTCTGGAAGTAAGGAGGGTTAGAGGAGATTTGATTCAACAGTTCAAATTTATTCAACAAGGGGGTGTGGAGGGTTTAGATTTTAATAGGAGTGATGGAACGAGGTCATGAGCTTAAATTAAATAAATCCCATTTTAATCGGGAAGGGAGAAAACCCTATTTCCATAATAGGATATACAACTTGCCAGTGAATATTGTAGAAGAGTAAAGGATTTTCAGAAGAAGTTAGGTATTCATTGGGATTGGGGGATGGTTAGGAGATATTAGCTGGACCAACTTCGTTGGGTCTTGAGCCTGTTATTGGTCGTCAGTCAATATTTGTATTTGTGTTAGTCAAAAAAAATCTGAAAATGACTCGACACCATTTTCCATTAATAAGGAAGCTAAATATCATTGGCCAAGAGATGTGGCTCCATGTGTAATAGGTTGCTCAATAATGAGCTGAATTTTTTCCATTAAAAATTATAGACAAGTCAAGTTGCAAACTTTAAAGATTCTTAACTTGGGACTCTATACCATTTTGCAAAAAACATACCCAGTTGTATAGAAGCTATCTAGGATAGCTAAAGCTAAAAACAAAACATTTTCATGTTTTTTTCTACAAATAAATTTCAATAATAGACATGAATATTACATATACTTTTTTTTAAAGTTATAAGTAAGAAAATATATACAATTGATATTTTAATATCTAATTATACTAAGACTTCTTCACTAAACCTACATATAGCATCCAAAAGTTTAAAACGCTACTTACCTTACATTTCTTCATTGCTCCCTTGCCAAACTTGTTGTGGTCAAACACTTCCAAGTCTAAATCTTCATTATTCTGAAAAGAAATACAAAATATTTCTCAGTGCTTGTCCCAAACAAGAAAAGATAAAAAAAAAATTCAGCTTGTATCAAATTAAATGCAATTCGGACACACTACCAAAATATTTCATTATTGTGGTGGATTAATTTGTATACTCAAAAAAACCTACTACATAATAAAAGAGTGAATCTTAAGTGAAAGCTTAAGAATACTGTAGCTCCAATTTAGCACACAGTTTTGGGCTCTGTATTATTTTTTATAACAAACATGTTAATTTTATTATATTTTGGAACCATATCTCTGAGTATTGTGTACTTCCAATGAAATATGTTATTTTTGAAAGAATTTTCTTTAAGTATAAATATTTAAAACTAGAACATATGAATCAAAAGTTGTGTCCCACTCTATAAGCTCAAACAACTTCTTCAAACAAAACATACATTGTAGTTACGAACATTAAAATAAACTTTAATCAATTACAGAATTTGTACTCGTATTTACAACTAAAAATTTTTAATAACTTAAATATTTTTAAGGATTTTAAATACACTTGTAACAAAAATATCTTCGATGTTATTGCGTTTTCCGGGAGTGATAACTTGTCAAAAATATAAATTGCGCTCTTTGCAAACTTCTATTTTAGATTTGGTTCAAAGTTTTAAGCAATTCCTCAAACTATGACTTGGAAAATGAATGATGACCTTTTAATGACTGTTCAAACACATTTAGAAAAAGTTTTAAAATTTAGTATTGTCGATAACACATCAGATAACAACAAATAGTCCTAAAATCCGAATAAACCAGAAGTATGCCTTTGCTTAATGCAATGGAATGGAATGCTTCCGAGTTTCTTAAAAATTAAGAGATTTACATACTAACCATTTTAGAAATTGCAAATGCGTTTTCTACGGATCTTTGCAAATCAGGAGTAACTTCCCAAATAAGTCTATGAGGGGGCTTTATTTTTGCTTGTTTAAATACTCTACTGAATGGCATACAGAAACCATTTTCATCAAATAATTTTTCTATGACCCTAAAAAAAAAGTTTAAGTCTTTAATATAATAAAGATTATACAATGCAAAAAATAATACACATTTTATAAATGATATGAAATGAGTTCAATTGCAAAATATAATCCTGATTTAGTTATGCTTTTAAGGAAATCAATCTGGATTTGCATTTTGAAAAAAGTCCAAGTAAAATATTAATTAAAATTTTCACCATTGTGTATTACTTTTAATAAAATTCATTCATATTTTTAATCATACAAAGTCAAATATGTTTCTGAACAAACAAATGTTTCAGATAAAAAAATTATGCTTCCTATATAAAAACATTTTATATCCTATCGCCCAAATTGCATGAGAAATTTTAACAAAATTATAGATTCATGCAGTTTTATTTTAAGTTTTTAAATTTCAGAATAATTAAAGTAATCAAAAAAAAATGTGTTCCACAATTTTACAAGGAAATAACTTGCACACAATTTCCATACATCATTATTATTAACAATATTATTAATGATTTATTATTCATCAATTAATGTATTAACAATCATTAATTTAATAAATGCACTTAACCCACTTTAAAGAAATTAAGTATCACCATATACTATGGGGGTTACTTCATATACATCATACTTGCACTTGGGCGGCTGGAGTGATCACTTTAGCCTGACTGTAGAGTATCAGAGTAACAAGCAGAAGGTCATCGGTTCGATTCCGAGTAACTTCCAAGTGCATAGGGCTGTAGATTGAGATAAGCAGAGTTCAGCTAAAGTATTTTCTCGAGCCCAAATGAGAGTATTAGGTACATGAAATGACCCACACAATCTAATTTTCGATGCTTTAATTAATCTGTCAGTTGACATTGCTGTATCATTATATTTTGTAACTCGGTAGCTTAATTTTAACACACTTCACAATGTCCTATTCTTTTAAAATTTGGCATACTTGCGTAATTTCAATCACTATAAAGTATTAATCTTTTATTATTTACTCAATATTAAATAATACTAATTAATACAGTCTTTTAATATTGAGATAAATAAAAAGGGTATTGCTGGCTCGACAAGGGATTCCCGAAACAACCATATTATTAGCATAGAGCAAAGCCATTTAAGTATTAATTTAAAAAAAGATTTTATTATTAATATTTATCACTAGGAGAACACTTTACATCTAAAAATAAACTTTGATAAAATTAATTAAAAATTAAATATTTAATTTCAAGCTTTAAATAATTATGTTAATTAACTATTATCGCAATTAACTAAAAACAAACACATGGGACATTCACATAAGCAGTCCTCCAACATTTAATGTTAGTATACTTAACATAATATTACAAATTAGAAACATTATAAATATTAAAAAAAGGAGGAAGCTATTAATTTTGTTAAGAATATTTTTTGCCTTCCATTATACTGGTGGTCACTTCATATACCCAATACAACAGCTCGGGTTGGAGTATTACTGTAACCTAACCAATAGAGTATCAAGACGTAGCAAGCGAAAAGACCTGGGTTCAAATCCCGGTAGACTGTTCATCACTTCACAATACTTAATTTTTTTTTTAATTATTTAAACTATTAGCAATTTTCTAGTATTAAAACCAGTTTAATTTTGTCATTTATAACTTTAATGTTTTTCCAAATATATTAAGTTTATGGTATATAAAATGACTAAATGTTACTCACTCTCTGGATAGAATATACTCCCACATATGCGCCATGGCAGGTGCATCAGCAACGGTGTGCTCGCAATTGAGGCCTGCCGCTGCATTTGCGAAGATGATGAGATGGAAGGACTTGTCAAACCAGATGCTTTTCCCGTCTCCATGCAAGAGGAACCTTCCTTTTTCAGTGAGATTCGATGGAGCGTAATCAGAAAGTGTTAACTGCATAAATAGATTAAAACCATAAATTAAAATGTGAACTGTGCCAGAATAGACCACCACTATATGTATACGATAAAGATTTAGAATGGCATATACATACACAAGAGTACCTCAAGGGAGAATAACAGGCAATGTAAACATTTTCCGAAAATAAAAATAAGGAGTTTTTAAGAACTTTTTAAGTACGTTAAAAGCAATTTTTAAGGACTTTATTTTTAATACGGAAATGTTTTTTCATTTGTAACCAAAAGTTAGTTCTAAAGTTGCAAATAAGCTTCTTATTAGTTTTTTTTAATGAATATAAAAGAGGAAAATAGGTGCAATCCGCTAAATGGTTGAAAAAAAGCCTTTGGTTTTTTACTTTGATACAAAGTTATGTTTGATTCACATTAAGAACAAACATTTTTAATAGAGGTTTCGAAAAATTATTTAAATGATAGCCGTTTTAAGGACTTTCTAAGAGTCTTCAGTAACATGAAAGTTTCTAAGGACCCTTTGGGTGCAAATAAGGAGTTTCTAAGTACTTTATAAAGGCACTTATGAATAAGAAACGAGTTACTAAGAACTTCTAAGGACCGCACGAATCCTGAATATGATAACTTTTAATGTTTTAAATATCCTATGTGAGGTTTGGGATGTAAAGTCAGTTGCACTATGCAATTTTAATAAATTTTTCCAAGATTCTGATACATTATTAGTCTTCCTTGAACAAGTAATAAATAAATGAAATGGTGCAAATAAGAAGTTTCTAAGTACTTTATAAAGGCCCTTATGAATAAGAAATGAGTTCCTAAGAACTTCCAAGGACTGTACGAACACTGAATATGATAACTTTTAAGACTGATAACTTTTAATGTTCTAAAAATCCTATGTGAAGTTTGGGATGTAAAGTTAGTCCCACTAGACAAATCTAATACATTTTTCAAAAGATTCTGGTACATTATTAGTCTCACTTAAACAAGTAATATACAAATTAAATAATCTCAATTGCATAATCCAAGCAAATTTTTAAAGAACTTAAGTACTATCATATTTGCATGGAACAAAAACCCTAACAATTAAATAAAACATTTGAAACAAATATTTTTTCACTTACAACAAAAATAGCCTTCTCAACAATTCGACGACTTTCTTTATTAACGCCAGAATTGAAGTGGATTTTGCGAACAGATGCCCATTCACTACGTTTTAAAGTTGTTAAGGCAGGAATAGACTTTTCACAGTCAGATAAAGTATCTAAAATAAATTATATAAAGTCATACAAAATACAGATATTTTCACAATTTTGGAAACAAAGCTGCAAATTTAAATAAATATTTAGTGTTATGCAATTATAATCAGGACATCATGAGCAAGGCATTAAAAAAAAGGAAATTATCCTTTCAATATTACCTACTTATTGAAAGTTATTTTACAGTATTAACTTCTTTACATTATTCTTCTAGAACCATGTTTAATATTTGGTAGCAGCCATAAAATAATAATGTTGATCAAGTTTGAAAATTTACTTTTTATAGACAAATTAAATTGAGATTTAAATCAGACAACGTTTTTTGTTTAAAATATGTAATTTTTAAGGAAACAAAACTATTCAGTATTAACATTTTTAAACATTAGTATTCTTCTTTTAAGTAGTATAGTTTAGTTGCCAAAATGTAAAAAAAAAAATCTATTTTGAAAAAAATAGCATGATGCAATTTTTTAAAACAATAATCCTTTCTTAATGAAAATAAGAAAGGACGCACTAATGTTCGCCAAAAAAAAATAACATACTATATTACACATATCAACATTTTCTAAAAGAAGTCATACTAATCAGATAATGAAGGAAATGATAAAATTTTTAAAACTAAGATCTCTTAAATTTGATTAAATATTGGAAATTTAAATTTAAAAAAAATTATGTACAATGATGGAAGTTTTAAAATTAAATTATTGTTAAATAACGTCTGTATATATTTCAATATAAATTAATGACACATGAAAATAAGTTCCATCAACTTCATTAAATAAAATACTTATGGAGTGCCAATTCCATTTTGAATTGTAAGGCCTAGGCCAGTGGTCGGCAAACTCATTAGTCAACAGAACCAAATATCAACAGTACAACGATTGAAATTTTTTTTGAGAGCCAAATTTTTTTAACTTAAACCACATAAGTACATTGTTATTAACTTAATTCGGGTACTCCTAAGCTGGCCTTTGCTAAAACAGGTGGACAGGTAAAAAAAAAACTGTGCACTTTATGAAGCAATCTAATAGTGCATAAATCAACCATCAGAAGGCAGGTGTTTTATTTTAAATTTATATTCTGTTTAAAATATCAACCAGCTGCGCTGCAAATGTATATATTTGTATTTCAAGGAAATAAAATTTATGTATAACTAAACTTTACAAACTTACACACATACAACTTTAGTGATATATATATTAATTCAATTGCAGAAAAATTACCTGCTTGACTTTCTGCATCTTTGACAATCCAATTTAATTGCTCTTCAAGAGTTGTAGGTGCCAAAAGTTGATTTTTGGAATCACAAACATCCAATTTATAGTATATTCCTTTCACAAAAATTACAATATGCTAAAAATATATAATGATGATTGTAATGGCATGAAATACATAAACAAAATAAAAACTAAACATATAATTAATTTACTCTGTCTTACCTTAGATTCTTCACAGTGAAGTATTCGATCATTATTTTCGCCGGGAATCCTATGAAATAAATATTTAAAAATTAGTATAAAATATACCGGATATTATTTACAATGGCAAAACAATTAAAGCTACAGGGTGGCAACAAAATTCTGGAAAAAAAGTTCCCTGATATTTCCTTGACTTCCATGATGGTGTCACAAAATTTCCCTGACCTTAAAATTACATTAAGAAACGTTGAAATATATGCAGGGGTGTTGCCCGGCTTCGTGCATTTTGGAGCAGTGTTCGGAGCAGGTAAAATTGAAATTTGGAGCAGCAAAAATGTATTTTGGAGCAGGTAAAATCGAAATTTGGAGCAGCAAAAAGGCGTTTTGGAGCAGTTGAAATTGAAATTTAGGAGCATCAAAAAAGGATTTTTGGAGCAAATGAAATTAAAATTTAATAAAGCTTTTGGGTGTAGCTAAATTTCAAAACTCTTATGTACCCCATGAATTAAGATGTAACCTCAGAAAACTAAGGACTCTAGATCATAGCCTAATGATAAAAACTTCAATGAACACTGAAGTTTTCATTGCACCTAACTAAAAGGAAAATGCACAATTTTGAAGTAAAAAACATGATGCATTCCTAATAGTAAATGCTTAATGTTACATTGAAATTAGAATAAATGTACCTCTAACAGTAAAAACGTAATATAGCTTGCAGGAAAGAAGAATACATCCATAAAACAAAAAAACCATAGAACCCTACTATAAAATATTGTTAAAGAAAACGTTAACAAGAAAAAAACCGCTAAAAACTAAAGACATTTTTATTTTACGAACAAGCTGAAATTTTTTTAATATTTAATACTAAAAATTTTGATATGGTATTTGTAAATTGCCTCCAACTTAAAATTTTTCAATAAAAATAAAATAAATATTTACATAAATTCAACTTGTTAGTATTTTTTTTAAAAAACATTTTAGTCTTTTTCTTTAAGTTGGTTTTTTTAAAAAAAAAGATTTTCACCTGTTTAGTTTTTAATTACCAAGATGCTTCGTCCACTGCTATTATTCACCAGGAAGCTCAAGTTTTTGTTAATTTTTTTCTAAGGCTTAGTTATCCAGTTTGATAAATGAAATAATATTGTAGTTAGACAATCAATATCCAACAATGAAAATATTTTGAAATAGGAAAAAAGGTTATAGAGGCTTGATTAATCGATATTTTTGGATAAATAAAAGCCAGGTAACAGTTTTTTGTTTTTTAAATTTTTGTTTGCTGAAGCAGATTTTTCTCAATCCAACAAAAAAATAATTTTTGAAATAGGACAAAAAAAAATTTCAAACGGTACATTTAATTGAGAATTCTTGATAGTTGAATGCCGGACAACCGGATATTTGTTCCCAAGTGATGCATCCTCTATCCGATAACTTTTTTATCTTCAAATTTCTGAATTAGAATAGAAGTCACTCGAATATACATACATGAGAAAAAAATATATAAGTGAAATTGATAACCTCCTCCTTGACGCGTTTGGTGGTATTGGTAGGTGCCCTTTAAATCGGTTAAAAAGCAATTGCACAATGTGTATCCTTTACAACAAATACCTGTTGAATTACAAAAAGCAAAAGTGTACTCCTTTAAGCAAATAAACTTGTAAAAGAAAATTTCCAGTTTGCCCCTAAAATAATGCTTAAACAACTACAAAAAAAAAAAGTCCAATGTACCTTTAAAAAAAATTCTATAATACACTTAAAATAAAACCAAAGGGTACACTTTAAGGTAAAAGGAAAATTCCATGAAAAAAAAGAAAAATTTCCGAAAAGAAAAATTCCAGTGTACTATTAAAAGAAAAGCCTAATGTACCACCAAAAGAAGAGCCCAGTGTACAAACCAAAAGAAAAGCCTAATCTACCCTTAAAATAAAACATCAGAGAACAAATAAAATAAAGGCTTTATATGTATCAAATAGAAAAGCCCCATTGTATACTTAAAAGGGAAAAAAACAATGTACCCTTAAAAGTAGAGCCTAATCTATATAAAAAAATAAAAGTCCAGTGTACCTTATACAAGAAAAAAAAACTTATCACTCAAAGAAAAATCCCAGTGTACCACTAAAAGAAAAGCCCAGTGTACCACCAAAAGAAAATCCCAGTGTACCATAAAAAAAACAGTGTACCACCAAAAGAAAAGCTTAATCTACCATTAAAATATAACACCAGAGAACAATTAAAAGCTTAATGTATCCTAAATAGAAAAGCCCCAGTGTATACCTAAAAGGAAAAAAAATAATGTACCCTTAAAAGTAGAGCCTAATCTATCCTAAAGAAAGGCCTGTTGTACATTATACAAGACAAAAAATGTATTCCTATTTGAGAATTTTGGATACTTAAATATATATACCCTCTACCTTGATGCATTTGGCTGTATTGGTTAACACGTCTTAAGTCTGTTAATAAGCAAATGCACAAAGTGTATCCTTTACAACAAATACCAATTGTATTTCAAAAAGTGTACTCCTTTAAGCAAATGAACAACTAAAATAAAATTTCCAATTTACCCCCCAAAATAATGTGCAAACATCTTCATAAGTAAAAGTGCAATGTACCTCTAAAAGAAAAACCCAAAATACACTTAAAATAAACCCAAAGGGTTTTCTTGAAGATAAAAAAAATATGTCCTGAAAAGAAAAATCCCAGTATACCTTAAAAGAAAAAGCCCTGTGTATCCCCATAAAGAAAGCCCAATGTACCACCAAAAGAAAAGCCCAATATACCACCAAAAGAAAAGCCCAATATACCACCAAAAGAAAAGCCCAATATACCACCAAAAGAAAAGCCCTGTGTACCACCAAAAGAAAATCCCAATATACCACCAAAAGAAAAGCCCTGTGTACCACCAAGAGAAACACCCAGGGTACCCTTAAAATAAAAAACTAAAGAACAATTAAAAACTTAATGCATCCTAAAAAGAAAAGCCCCAGAGCAGCCCTAAAAGGGAAAAAAAATGTACCCTTAAAAGTAGAAATTTAATATATCCAAAAAAGAAATGCACAATGTACCTACACAATAATAAAAAAAAATTATGTAAAGGAAAAACCCAATGTATTCTTCAAAGAAACAGCCCAACGTGAACATACCCTTAAAATAAAACTTAATGTTCCCTTAAAAATAAAAGCCGTTATGGAATATGCCCATTGTGTCAATAAAAAAGCCCTGTACCTCTTTAAGAAAAGTCTAATGTACGCCTCAAATTAAAATCCTAATTTATCCCAAAAAGAAAAAAATATAACAATGCACAAAAAAGAAATCAGTGTACCCATAAAACCTAAACCTATCTCTAAAAAAAATAGAAATATACTTTTTATGTACCTATACAAGTAAAAGCCCAATGGCCTCTAAAAGTTAAAGTCCAAAAGCATAAAAAAAATGTACCCCCCTTTTAAAAAATAGATCAAATCATAATTTAAAAGAAAAACTAATGTCAAATGTTAATGTACCCCCAATTTCTGTAACTTAAATATATTCCCAAGAAAGAAAAAAAAACTAAATCCAAGTGTATTCCAAAATATATGAAGTTTTAACTAAGAAATAGTACCTTCCAAACGAAAACTATCATGCACCTTTTAATTTTTAAAGTACAAAGTCAATATGTCTTCATAAATGATAGATTAGAGTATATCCAAAAAAGTGTAACTTTGTAATGAAATCAATGTACTTTTTAAAGTCCATTGCACCATTACTATCAGAATATTTGAAAGTTTGCTATGTCCTCCCTCCTCTTTCATTTAAGTCTAAAGAAATCGTGAAATGGGCAAATTATGAATATATTTTAGTTAAAAGTTAAGTAGACGGCCATATTTACAGAAGAGAAATAATTGTATTCTCTACATAGGGTCAAAAAATTAAAATTAGCGGCAAAATTATGAATTTGGCGCATGTTTGGCGCAATTTGGCTAAAAATCGGTGTTTTGGAGCAGCTTGGAGCAGAAATCGAGAATTGGCGCAATTTGCGCAGGCGCAACACCCCTGTATATGCTTTGTATAAAAACAAAGTATCCATGCTACAATATAATAAATTCAATGCATTATAAATAAAAATTTATAAGCAATACTTATTATCAGTTAAAATAATAATTTATGGATACACAAATTATACAATTGTGGCAGGCATAATAGTAATTAATCATGTTCTCTGTAAGCAGAGAATACAAATTTTTCCAACTATTTCCTTTGGAGATAATTTTAAATATTTTATATGCTTAATATTTCCTATTCCAATCTTCAATAAATCACATTCATTAGCCCCTCACATGTTGCTCACAATTTCAAGGTCCAATGCACTTGCTTTTGCTGCTCCCTCGGAAGTGGTTCACATTTTTACAAAAATAAAATTGAAAATATAAAAATGCGCATAACCATACTTTTTTAAAAAAATTCTTTTTCAGAACTAAAAAGAAATATTGACAACTAAATTACCCAGAATAGGGTGCATAATGGAGAATAATTGCCGTTTTAATGATCCAAATTTCAAAATTTCCCTGATTTTTTGTGAAATTTCGAAAGTTTCCCCGACTTTTCCCTGATATTTCCAGAATAAAAAAAAATCCATGACAATTCCCTGATTTCCCGGTTTTCCAGGTTATGTTACCACTCTGAGCTAGAAAAAAAAAAGAAATTTATTCGCTAAATTTATTTTACAAGCATTAATATTTTTTTTAAATTATGTTTTTATTAATTTATAAACTAGTAAACATTCATATAGTAATATGTATTCAAATATAATTCATGCGCTTACTAATATTGTTTGGATGGGTGCAAAAATACATTATCCTTTCAAAAATTTAATTGCACACGTACTGAGTGGTCACAAATTGCAAGGCTATAGCCATGTTTAGCTGTTTCAACTACACATAATAAGCCATTCTTTTTGATTTTCTTGTGTGTAGCTACTAATGCAAAATGACTACTTTAAATTTCCAAATTTATCTAAGCCATTTGATTGGTGTTTTAATCCTAAGAAATATTAAGACATGAACATCTGCTAAATTTATACATATTGAATTTTCAAACAACTTTTGATAAGCTTAATCTTTCAATAAATACCAAAAAGTTAAAACAACTACAAGTATTCAATAGAACTAGGAGGCTCCGACAAGGTAGAACTGACGCTCTACCAACTCCGTTAATCATCAAAATGGCTTACATAATGACAAAATAAAAATGCGGGAAAAAACCAGAATTTAGTAAACAAACTGTTGCCATTCCGCGTAGAGAAAAACAGCGTTTTTCAATCACTGTGTAAGAGAATTATTCAATAGAATTAATTTAACTAATGAAACTACATAGCAAATTCATGAAATGAGTTTTCTTTCACAGATTACCTGCTTGTAGAGTAAAGCTTTTCATACTGGGCCATACAAATAGGGATGGTGTTCCTTATGACCAAAGGTTCTAATTCTTCTCGATCTATAAGCCTCTTGAACATCAGAAGACTGTACGTTAGAGTAGCTGCTCTGAAATAAATTTGGAAGAGTATTAATTACATAATTTCTTTAAATAGAATGGAAATTCTATTTAAAGAAACATTCAAATAAACTGGAAACACTTCAAATATGCATAACATTTTGGTTTAAAATATTCAAAAGATTTTCAAAATGAAAAGAATATGCACTTACCGGGACACAGCTTTATCTGTTGGCATCCAATAACATTCATCACATATGTAATAATTACTATTATTTGGCAAAGGATTACGACTCATGAGATAAGCATATTTCTCCCTTAAATAAACAAAACACTTTTTTAACAACTATATTCGTAAAGAAATAAATTACAATTATCAATTAGATGACACAGAAAGTTACATTTTTTATGTTAACTGCATTTCCTTAAAAATATCAACCTGTTAAATATTACCTTAATATTAAACCTTTTTAAATAAGCAATTACAGAGTGACAAGAAAATCCTAGGGAAAAAGTTCCCTGATTTCCATGATGGTGTCACAAAAATTTGCCTAATTTTACAATTACATTAAAAAATGTTACAATACATTCTATGTATAGAAACAAAGTATCTATGCTACAAGAGTGGATACTTTGTAATAAATATATATAAACACACAATAAATATATATATGTACATGCAATAAATATATTGCATTATAAATGAAAAATTATAAGCAATACTTATAGTCAGTTAAAATAATAATTTATGGATACAACGTAAAATTATACATGTACGACAGGCATAATAGTAATTAAACATGTTCTCTGGAAGCTGATAATGCAAAAAAAAGCAAGATTTTTAAAATTATTTCTTTTGTAGATAATTTTAAATATTGTATATGTTCTAATTTCCTATTCCAAGCTTAAATAAATCGCATATTCAATAACACTGCACATGTTGTTTACAACCCGATAACCAACATGCTTTTTGCTTTCACTTCTCCCTCCAGCAATGGTTCTAGTTTCTACAAAAATAAAAATGCCCACAGAAAAGCTTTTTTTTAATTCTTTTTTAGAACTAAAAGGAAATATTGACAATTGTAATATATACTAAATTACTGAGAATAGAGGGCATAATAAACGATAATTGCCGTTTCAATGACCCAAAATTAAAAAAAAAATCCCCGATTTTTTTTGAGAAAATTTGAAAATTTCGCTAATATTTCCAGAATTAAAAAATTCTATGAAAATTCCCTGATTTCTCGGTTTATGTTGTCACTCTGAATTAATAGTTGAAATTGAAAAGTATTAAAAAATATTATGTATGACATCAAGTAAATGGGTTGTTAAATAAGAGCAAGAGAAACAAATAAAATAATTTTAAAAAATTGTTAACATGTTTTCAATTGATTTTTAAATAACTAATTACGGAAAAAAAAATTCTTCCTAATTACGTCTTATTTTACCAATATATAGCAATGAACCATTTCAATATATCTAACAAATATCAAATTTTGTTATCTTTTACATTTGTACATTAAACATTTACATATTTACGTATCTTATAAATAATTAATTAAACTTTTGTTAATTAAACATAATAAATATTACTTTTTAAATACTTGAAAACAAATCCTTACCACCAATCACTGACATAGTTTTGACAGAACCAGGATTTGAGATAAAGGAGATTCTGCAACTTATGTGCCAGTGTATTTTCAAATTCCTGAAAATTCACCACATATTATCCTCAAAACACTTCATTCACATATACTTTTCACATTACAATTTTTTTTTTAATAAATCATGTTTCTATTGTAATTACTTTTTGAAGATAGCATATCTCAAAATTAAATAACAGTTACGGACTTTTAAAAACAAGGATATAAAATTATAGATCACAAAGCTGAATAAAAATTGCATTGCATAACATAAAGTATGTGCCACATAATTGATATTCATGCAATTAATATTGGAAAAGAAAGTTTCTTAAACAAGCTTCATTTAAATAATATAAACCAATTTATAAATAGAAAATCCAAATCTATATACTAAGTAAAGCAAGATTGTATATACTAAGTTTTTTATTTAAGTAAAACAACACAAGATATATTTAAATAGTTTATTACTTTTATTCAATACTATTAAGCATTAATGGGAACTAATATCTCAAAAATGCAATTTTTAAATATTATTTTATCATTAATTTATGTGTTTAACTTTTTACATACACAAATAATTATAATTAAGTAAAAATATATTAGAATCAGTACTTTTAGTACTTCAGAGTCCGAATAACATATTAAATTACATGGAATAGTTTTTAAAGGAAAAGTTCCAAATACATTTACAAGAATTTGACTATAGTAAACCCCTTTTGACTATAGTAAACCCATTCAAGCATGAAAAATATGAATTAACAATTATAAACACAAACAATTAGTAGATACTATAGAAAATGTTTAACACTGTGGCTCTGTAATATAATTAGTTAAATTAGTAAAACTTGAACGTGTTGATTAAATAAGAAAAATACCTTTCCATGTTTCTTAATTTCTTTTAGTTCTTCATCCGTACAAAGAGGCTTCAGCGACTGGTATAACCCATTGAGTGTGTCCTTCACTGCTGGCACAGGCAGTCGAGGCAGAGACCGCTGACAACTGTACAAAGACGGCTTATATCCACTGAGCAGTTTTACAGCTCCACACCACATCATGGTCACAATCGTATGACTTTTAGGGTTTTCATCTGTAAAATTACAATTTAATTATGTGAAATAGCTCTTAAAGATTATGAATGCAAATATAAACATAATAGTATAAGTAGAATTTTTTTTATTTGTAAATCATTCATGAAGAAATTAATTTATTTATGCATATCGATAGAACAGATTATTAATTTTGTTAAAAGTTTACAAAAGAAAATAACACAATACCATAGAAGAGAAATATCATTTTTTAAAATACATTGGTCGAATAAATGACTATTTTAAACATGTTATTTCTTAAAAAGTATAAAAATTTAAAGTTAAGAAAAGAACGATTCTTTTATATCATGATAAAAAAAATTCTTTAACATTATAATTGTAAATACTGATATAATAAACAGTGAATCGCCTAAAAATGAGTTGACACACCTTCTCAGAAACATAAAAACTTTCATATGATGACTAAAATTAATCGATAAAAAACACCAATGCAATAGTTTTAAATATTATTAATCAAAAGCTTAAAAAGGTTTCAAAATTTTAAATAGTTATTTAGTTTTTAAGTACAAACCACAAAAATAAATAACATCAATTCTTCTATATCATTGTAAAATAAAAAATATTCTTTAACATTATAATTGAAAATACTGATTCAATAAACTGTGAATTGCATAAAAAATAGTTGACACACATTATCAGAAACATAAAACCTTTCAAACATATGATGACTAAAATTAATCGATAAATAACACCAATGCAATAGTTTTTTTAAATAATTGTTTAGTTTTTAAGTACAAACCACTAAAATAAAAATATATACACATTTTAAGATAAATTGATAAAAATTAGGTATTAAAAAAAGGTTTTGATTATAAAAATAAACTTAGCCATTATTGAATACTTAGATTCCATTCATTCTTTTATAAAAATATTTAGTTATGCTTACACATCCACCCCCTGTAAGACAGAAGAAGCCTCAAAAAGCTCTGCCTTAAAATCATCAAACCAATAAAAGAAAATATTCCTACGATGCTGGATACTATAAGGGCTTGTAGTGTTCGGGGACAACCTAGAAAAATAAATGGGCCATTGAAATGATTTTTTTACAACTAAGTTTTTAAAAGAATATTGCAGCAATATCATAACACAGAAAACTTAAGATATGTGGTCTTAAAAATGTCAACAAAAATACTTGATGAATTTTTTTTACAATTATGATAAAGGTATTTTTTTTTGCTAAAAAAAACAGTAAATAAATATGTGAAAAATAAAATACCTTTATTAGAAAACAAAAAATATTAAGTGGTTTTAACGTGCATTTACAAAAACCTTCATTTATGTTTAATATGAAGAAGAAGATAAAATTTGTGTTTTTGATTTTTTGTGCAATATTAAAAAAGAATATCTGAAAATATATGGGAACGTCCATTGTTACTCTTGTGACGGTCAGAGAAATTTTTCATAAAAACGTACATTTTTTACAATACTAAACATATTTAGGCTAAAATTCAAAATTACTATTTAAAAGTTCATGTCATTCCGCTTCATAAAACATATCTAATATGTAATTTAGTATATTTTTGTTGTCTAGGAAATAAATCAAAATTTTGTTACTCTTGTGACCACTGGAAAAGGCAAAATACAAAAAGTGTTTTTAAGGTAGAATTCCTGTGAATTATATGAGAATACAAAACTCAAATTTACAAATATAATAGAGCAATTATATCTCTTCAAATGGGAAAAACTTTTGAATCTCTTTGACAAAATCTGAATTAATGACATTATTTTAAGTAAAAGGCTAAGCGTTACTCTCTTGTGACGTTACTCTTGTGACATTTTGTCCACAATTGAATTTCTGCTTAAAAACCTCAAAAAATCATTAATATATGAACTAATTCTCAATTTTTTTAATATACAACAGTTTTAAACATTGATAGGAGTCTAAAATAGCTTAAAAAGGTATAGAATTATTATATTAAAAAATATTTTACTAAAAAAATATTTTACAAATATAAGAGCAACAAAATTAGCCACAATTTGGTTTCTTTTGTATCAAATAACATGATCATAAGGTTCAAACTTTTGAATTCTTTTTATTTTTTGTGTGTATTAAAGCACCTTATTTGATATTCATCATATGCTGTTAGAATTAACGGACCACAACATAGTTTACATTCACCTACTGGTTATATTGCAATTTTTCGGCTCCTTTGCGTTCTGTTACTGAGCAGAATTGCTCTTCGTCTTCAGTATCGGTTTCACTTGCAGTTTTATTGCTGTTTCCTTTATAAAATATGAACTTTTTGTAGGAATTATCGTGTGTTATGGTCAATGGTAGATAGTGGCATTTTTGGTAGCTTCGACAAAGTGTGTTTTTGTGTGCCCTTCACTATACAATTTTTCCAAGAGTAATACGCAAATGAATTCTTTGGCTATGATTTCTTCATTTGGTACATAAAGTATGTTTACTTTTGTTGCACCATGAACAAGTTCTGCAAAATCAGCAGCTTTTTGTATAATTGCTTTTTACCATGCACTTCATTTCATAGAAATCACTTAAAAAAGAAAAACGGCACCGATTCCATCTACAGCACTCGTATCATAAGCTGTTGAAAAAAAAAATGTCCATGAAAACTGTTAATATTTAAGTGCTGACATGTTTACAAAATTATATTTTGTTTAAATTGCCTGTGCAACCATAAAAAAAAACTGGATACACTTTTGACCGATGTATTTACTTGGAGATGCTGCATTAAAATATTGTGCAAACACATTAACAGAAAATCTGTCTATAGTCGTTCTATGATATCTTTTCAAAATGCACATTCTGAATGTCTACCAACATTCAAGTAAAGTATCAAAGCACCAGCGACATAACAAAATTGAAACAACAGGCTTGAAACAACAAATTTCCCAACTTAACGATTCGAAATTCCCAACTCAACAGTGCTGAAAATTCCCAGTTCCAACTTATCAGCATTTTTCATCTTTTTTTATACACATTTTAGGTAACATTAAACAGTTCTCTCACAAGCATTGATTTGTTGCACCCATATTCCAATGCAATGTCCGTTCTGAGGTCTAATTTAAATGTAATGGTACAAGTTAGGCCATTTCTAATCTGCCCTAGCTTTCATTTGCTAATAATATTAATTTTCTTCAGTCATAAATTTTCTCAAATTGGGGATTTTTAGAAGTAGAAATTCCCAACTTTCAGGGTTTCCAGATTATAGTGGGGCCATGCTCCCCCCGGTGCAACGGGCCTGCACAGCACTCTAAATCAATAAATCTTTAGGAATGGAGAAAATAAATCTGCAACTGTCTTATGAATTACTTTGAAAGTTTTTATGAAAACCACAAATACACACATTCTGAGGACCTGCTGTCATAATTGTTCTGTAATTTTAAAGTAAATAAAAAATTAAGTTCATTCATTTTAAAAACGTGAATGAATGCAATTTAATTTGTTTTAAATAAATTATGTAATTAATTATTAATATAATTAATTATGGAAAAACTATTCAAGAACTTATTCTTAAAAGGGCAAAGCCAAATAAACTTAAAATATTGTTTTTGTTTTGGTCTAAAGACAACCTATTGGATTTACTTGCCAGAAATGTTATGTGTTACTCTTGTGACACAGTCATTTGTTACTCTTGTGACAACACAACAGAGGATGTTCTATGCATGACACACAAAAAATAAATGGTGTAAAATATGTCTTATTCCACCAAATCAGAGATTAAAAGGTTTCAAGTAAAAATGTTAAGTAGTTTTTACAAATTTAAAACTTTTATATGTTTTTTGTTACTCTTGTGACAATTAAACGTCACTATTAAATAGAGTTAAAATTTTATTCAAAAGCTAATCTAAAATATTTCAACTATATATATATGATAAATATGTAAATGGATTATGAATTTGTATATATAATGATTTCAATTAATGGACAAAATTAAGAAAATAATATACAATTATCGAAGTGACATTTTTGGCCCCAATAAAAGTGAAGAAATAAGTCAACTTTCAGAACAATTTCACTGCAGACTATTATTCTTATGAAATAATACATTACAAATTCATATCCAGCAACTTTCTAGGATTAAATTGATATACCACACTTGCAGTTTGGTTAAAATTTTAATTTCAGTAAAAAGTTTCATTTTTGGTGGACGTTCCCATATATTAAAACAGTTACAACTGATATTTAAAATTATTAACTATGGAATATTATTTCATAATTTTTTTATAATTTTTAAAAAATATTTTATGTTTCAAATAGTTTAGAAAATATTAAAAATTTTCAAGCATAAAAATATTTAGTAATTTCTTTTTAAAATACAATACAAAACATAAAAATGCTTACTTTGCGGAATATACAATACATTTGCAATGCTCCAAAGCCAAGCATTTGCAGATGATGTGAGACTTGGTTCTATTAGCATAAGGGCAATGCAACTAAGCACTGTAAGTCTAACATTTGACAGAGATGCTGGCCAAACTCCATTATATATTAGATTGCTGCAAAAATAGAAAATATTGAAACTTTTTCCAAGTCACAAATAGAGAGGGTGAACGCATCAGATATCGATAATTTAGAAAATATATATTTAAAACTAAGTGCATAGCGTTATGTTTTTAAAAGCCCCTTCAATCAATTTAATCAGTCTTTTAAATTTTTGGTAAATTTTATTTTACAGTTTAATGTGAAATCGGTAGTCTCAAGGATTTTTTTTTATGTTTTGAACGGATTTTTTATGTTCATGATGGTCGGAAATTGGTCTAAACTGGTCAGAAATTGGTACATTCACTTTATGTATAAAATTTAATATAATACAAAAAATTATAAGTACACAGAAAATTATTAAGTATTTCAAACACATGAAATAAAAGTTATATTTAAATGCTTATAAAGTTTAAAATTCATTAATACTTCTACAAAGGTCATTTAAAAAGAATTGTTTTATCCTTTTGCATATTCTATATAAAATTTGAGGTTTAATAAGTAGATTTTTTTTATAAAATATTATAAACATTTTGAATGCAAAGTAATATCTGAATAAATCAATGAAAACTGCATGATCTACAAGTGTTTTTTTTTTTTAATTATAAAGCATTTTAGTATTTTTAACAAGAATTTAGGTAAAAATAAACATATTCTTTCCAGGATATGTTACCTGAAACTAATACATGCCCTCAAAAATTATTTATATTCTTAAAATACAAATAATCTTTTTAATAAACTAAAAAATAATTTATATTCTTAAAATACATATAACCTTTTTAATAAACAATCTAGCATTCACCTAAATCATATTATCATCTTTTGATTTTATTTCAACTCTTAATTAATATAAATTTACTAAATACATATACAGGCATGCAGATAAGTTTTTTTTTTGCTTCCAATTTAGAAAACCAAAAGTTTTGCTTTTTATAATAAGACATTTTTAATATGTCACAATTTATTTGAAAATTTCATGTTTTTTTTAACTAAGAAAATTAAAATATATACATATATAAAATAAATTAGATAAACCAATACTCCATTTAATCTATAAAAAACAAATCTAATACAACATTCTGATAAAATAATACAAAAATTGATAATCATTCTTTTAACTACATTAAATAAATGCATAAATAAAGATGAAAGGGAAAACATGAACTAAACTAAAAACACCAATCGAAATTATTACACAAGGAAAAAGCATTGTATTAAAATACTCTAAAAGCAGCAGTAAAGAAAATTTCCTGTATTCCGTGTTTACCTGTCACATTTATAATTTTCTTATCCTGACCTTTTAACCCAGTAAATAGGAAACTATCCATAGCATGAATGGCGCAATTGAAACATTTATAAGGGGAAAATTAACATGAAAGCTTCAACTTAAGAGGAAAATCACTTTTAATAGGAGACATTTAAATTGCTTTTAAACAACACAAAATAAGATAATTTAGCGAGTAAATTAGAATACCCAATTTTTTAGTAATTTTAAATACAGAAATATTAGATACCTATTCATAGTTTCGACTTGAGTGATTTGAGATATAAGATTATAGGCAAGTCACACTAAAGAATCATAGACAAAGACAGAGATTAGTCTAATGCTTTATTTGAACAATTAGTTTTTTAACTATGGGTCTCAAAGCTTCCTTTGGGGGTGGGGGGGTGTAATAAAGTATCTGGTCTCTTCCATGATGAAGAGAGGATCTGATTTGGTTACTCATCAGTTGATACTTTTGCATGTGTATAAAAATTTTGAATGTATTTATTGCAACTTCTTTGCTTTTAAACTAGAAACATATTAAATATAGGTGATGGGCACTGCAACGTCACAGGCTGCCGCGCAGAGCAACGAGGAAAATCTAAAGGCAACACTTCGAGGATTCCCGTTGCCTTTCGCTATGTTTGCATCGCTTGTCAAAGGCGGGATTTCGTTTAAAACTCAAAATAAAAGTACACGATTAAGCACAAATACAAGTATTATTATAATTTTAGTTATATTTGAATTATTAAAACATAGGTTTCCAAATAATTTAACTTTTTCATATTCAAATAAAAAAAAATCATACATTAATGTCTGGTAACTTTTTATGCCGTTTTGTTTACGAGTCTCATTATGTTCCCGAAACACGAATAATCGAACCTAACCATAATATATACAACCATAATTAAGCTTTAAACGATTTTTCGAAAACCACCGGGAACTTTGTTTTACTAAAAGGGAATTGCTTGTTTACTAATCCAAGAAATATGAATGAAAACTTTCAGCATAAACAATATTATACATACAGGTCTTTTACAAAACACTTTGATATTATTCAAAGTCTTAACAGGTCATTTTGGAAATAATTTAATTGTGTGAAATTGCTTAATATTAAATAGAAAGTAAAGTGTGTTTTGGTAATTTATAGTCATTTCAGATTAATGAACGAGAAAAAAAAATTATTAAAAATCAACTGCACTTGAATCTGCACTGTTAAAATATTTTTTGTTGTAAAAGTAGTTCATATTTACATAACATGACCGATCTTTTAGTTATGCGTGAATTTAATATTACGATATTTTAATCATTGTTACAGAAAATAAAACAATAGGAAAGATTTTTGTTGATTTATATTTAAATGTGTTCATATTTCTTACAAAGCCCGTGAAGCGCCGGCTTACACATTAGATTCTATTATAGGGGATTATACACGCCTTCAAACCACTTAACCAGGAAAATACTTTATATCCCTAATTAGTAATTTTTTTACTATAAATATTTTTTTTAAAAAAACTTCATAAACATAACTTAGTGAGAAAAAAAATCATAAACTTATTTATTGTTTAATTTGTTCGTAAATGAAAGAGAAAATTAAATTTATACAAAAGATTAGTAGGAATACTCAACAGTTTTTTTTTGTAGTAATAAATTTTTACTGTATGCTAAATGTCGATTTGATATTTTATGTTCTGTTTGCAGGAGAGCAATATAAAAATAAAAAAAGCTTCCGTTTGAAAGCGGGCGTATTCTTTGCTTTGAAGTCTAATGGTTTGTTGAATGGTTTTGGAATTTAATTTGATGCCGAATAGAAAATATATATTTATATTTTTAGTTATATAAATATAAAATTAAAAATAAGTAATTTTGCTTAATAAACATCAAAACTATACGACAACTGGGTATACGCACAGTTTTCGTAAGCTTAAAAAAATAACTAGCATTTCTTTAAAATAACTAAATATAACCTATAAATGGTAATAAAACACATAAAACTTTATTTATAAATTACATATTTAGTCAGTGTAGATTACAAGTAATCCTCAAATGGATTACTATTGCATTGATCGATCGCAAACATGCTAAACACTGCCTGCGAACGCCGTCCTATTGCCTTTAGTTTTTTTTCGGGTAGCCGATAATCCGGTTTGTTTACCAACATGCGCTTTCCCTATAGTAGGATCACTGAGCTAGAACAACATAACTATAAGCACTGGAGTGAGGACTAAGCGTAACTAACCACTTTACCCCTCTTGGTACGAAGGTAGAAAAAAATAGTCCTTTCACATAAGTTTACGTAGATTTAAAAAGCATTTCTGGCTTTCAAAACTACATTAAATTTTACAAATTTGATGTTTTCCAATACTTACTTACAAGAAAGACAATTTTTAACATTTCTGTGACATCACATGAGACTACCGCACAGCCAAGGACGAACGTTTTCCAATCTTTCTTCCAAATTGTATACGTCCGCACGGTGCGGTAAAATACATTGTCACTCAACGGGAGTCCTCGCTCCAGTGCTTATAGTTATATTATATTCTCGCTCAGTGAGCACAATTTCAAATTTTTGAAAATCCCATTGCCAGATGCTTTTCTTTCACAATAACCACCATGCACCATAAATAAGAGAATCATTAATCCAGAAAAAAAAGATTATGCTTATCACTTTTTCATAACGTTAAAGAAACAACAGATTCAAATTCAAAGTGAACTAAACACATCTTCTCAGTATGAAATTTGTTAGGTTGGCGAGGCATATGCATATAGACAAACCTGTCCAATTTAAAGTATGGAAGTGACAATATGTTAAAAATTATTCGATCTAACTCATTAATTTGAAGATGCTTAAATATAAAAAAAAATATCACAAAAGTATACTGGATGTGAAGTTTAATTATAATAACTTTTAGGAAGATTCTACACGAACGAGTAAAAAGAGAGAGCTTCTTTTTGATTCGAGAATTCGTACCACATGGTATGAATTCTCCAATCAAAGAGAAGCTCAATCACTTTTTACTCGTTCATGTACAATAGGCCTTAGAGTGAAAACTATTGACAAGAATAAACAGTTTCATGTGTGCAACAGGATAACAAGGAGATTTTAAAATTCTCTAAAGTAAATAGTACATTTATATTCAAGAAATAGAACAAATGAGTTCTTAACAAAGGGGAAATAGTTTCACAACAGAACTTACCGTATTTTATAATATCGCTTTGTGGCAGTACTGCGAAAGGTTTTAAACACTTCTCTCCATGTCTCAGGGGCAGCTATTTCTTCAATTGTATTTACCCTTGGTTCTGCAACTGCAACTCTGGCCTCTGCCATCTTGCGAACTGCAAGGAATTATCAAAATTTCATACAAATAACTTTTATGTAAATATTTCCCATTTATTTATGGTCTTATAAACCTTAAATTTTCAATCTTTCAAAAAAGATATAATAGAGTTTTGGTAACGACACCATCTGTTATGTGCTGCAGCATAGCCTCTAATTTATTTTTAAAAAACCCTCATTGTATGAAAAATTTTCACAAAAAACATTTTTTTTTTCATGAACTTTACAAAAATCTCTTAAATGTTTTCTAAACCTTTAAAAAAAATATATTGACGCAATGTAAATGTTTATTCTTTCGCATTTTCTCAAAAAGCAACATAAAATAGGCACCTGGGTAAATAGTGCTTACATGTGCACAGAATGACATACAGATGGATATTTAGTGAATCAGTTAGGCGATCTTTCCTACCATGCAATGTCGAGCTGCACAAAGCGTAGATCATATACTACTCTAAACTATGGCTGAGTTTAGTAAATGTAAAATTTGTTGGATCTTAGTCAGAAACTGTCCGAATGCTTTAACTTTTCAACTTTCAGTTATTTAAAAAATAGTGCTACACTTGTAAAATATTATTTTCTTTCAGATGTCTTGTACTGAAAATAAGTTGTAGAGTAGATCCTCGATATAACCACTCCTTATGGGACTAATACGAAATAACAAGTTTTAAAATTATTACAAAGAAACTGATAAGCCAATTGGGAAAAAGAAAGTCTTTATATCATGGGACAGATATAAAGTATACAAAATAATGGATGTCCAGTGAACGGTGAAGCCATAGGAATTGGCTTTCTGTAATATGCATTATTAATTTTTTTCCCATACAGTTGACTCACCATACAATGACACTTCTGGTTAAAATGCAGTGAATGGTAAGTGATAAACTTCAAACCCTTTGCGACTTTTCTGATATTCGCTATGCTACTCCGCAGTTGGCGACAAAACTGGTTTTGTTGTGCATCAAAGTAATCTTTTTTCTCCATGCAGAGTTGCTGAAAAGGGTCACCAGATTTGGCGAGAAATCAGGCTTACTGTTTAATGCATTTTAATCGTCCCTTCCTTATAATGACTGCCACTTAAAGTCACAAACGATTGACAAGTTTTAAAGTTTAAGTTTTTGTTAAAACGACCTTATATTATGAGAGCCGTTTGTATTGGTGCATGAAAGGTTGTTTTATAGAGGTTCTTCTATGTTGAAATCAAAATTTAAACTGACACTTTAATAATGGCAATCAGCAATGTCACAATACCATTTAAATAGCAGCCACTGGCTTCACACTTTTTTAGAAATTAAAAATTATTATGAAAATTTGATGTTGCTATAAATGCCTGCGAAAGTTTAACATAAGGAATGTGAATAACAAGCGTGAAAAAAACCAATAAGTATACAATGATAAGTCTTAAGTAAACAATGCAGTCATTGAGCAATTCGTTTAAAAGTGAATCGCTAGTAATTGTCAAAACGTCTTCCAGATTCCACAATAAAACATTGCGACGCATATAAAATACAATTACCATTTTAAAAAGATTTAAAAATCGAGAACAACGTATCCATTATTGAAATACAAGCAAGAAAATAACTCCATTAAAATAAACTGTGTGAAAAAAATTACAATAGATTTTAAGTAATTACACACAAATATATACTGAACATCAAAGTCTGACAATTAAATTTCAACCACTGGCATGTAATGTAAATAAAAGCATACATAAACAATGACAGTCTTAATAAACACACAAAGGAATTATATTTAAGAATTTTTCATGACTAATTCTAACCTTTAAAATTAGTATTACGCAATACGGTAGAAACCCACAACGTCTAAATTACTTACATTTTATAAGTCACTTCTTAACCTGTCGTTTAGTGTTATATTGTCCACATTCTATGCGAAACACAATGACACAACGGTACGGCGCATTTTCTATCCACAACACTGTCTTTCGCCCTCTAGCAGCTGTGTTGTGTGTGCAGTGCAAAGAAAGCAACAATGCATGTGAGAGGAAAAGTGGGTTTGTGTGCCCTGAGGCTACGTAAAAGTCACGTGAGCTTTTGGTCATGGGTCCGCCTGAAAGGCAGGATTCGCAGCAAAGCAAAAGAACTTTAAAACGGTTCTGGAAAAGTCGCAGGTGGAAGGATTGGGTTGAAAAAGAAGCTTTTTTTTGGGTGGGATCTTTGTTTCGAAGAGGGCACTGAACTATTTTGCTTGAAATCGTAGAGAAATGTGGAAAGGTTAAAGAAAAGATCATGGTGGTCTCACACGCTTAAAATTTTTTGTGTATTTTGTTATGTGGTTTATCGTTTATATAATTTTTTTTTATATGTTAGAGAAAATTATAGAAAATTACTTTCTTTTTATAATTTTTTTTAATTATTATAATTGTCATAATTGCTATAAGAAATAAGTAGGATATACGATTTCAAGTTCAGGCTTACTAAATAATCACAAAAATAATTTAATTTTTTTTAAAGATTTTATTGATTTATTTATAAATTCATCTTTTCGAATAGATTTGTAATTTAAAATTATTGTAATAACATTGACAAAAACAGAAAAAAATAAAGCAGCACTTCAAATAAAGAAATCATTTTAAAATATAAGAATTAAATTTTAAATATGTCATTAATAAATTAATTAAAATAATATTTTTGATATATATATATATATTTTAATTTAAAAATATATCAAGGGAAAATGCACAAGTCAAATTTATTACAAGAAAATATTTTTTTAAAAACCTCATTTCGCAGCAAATACAATGAATAAAATTATTTAACATACTTCGATCGAAAGTATTCTACAAGAAATACTTTATAAAAATTTTAAACACAGAAATTGTAATTGTATCTGTCATTGCGAGACAGTTGGCAATTTGCCCATAAGGGAAAAAGTCAAATAAAAATAAAGTAAATATTTTTTTTTTATTACTGTGTTTTGTTCGTCAAACTCAAACTGTACATTAGCTTTTATTTGTCAGCGCACCTTAAAAGAACTGAATAATTTGTTCGTAGAATTATTCAAAATTTAAACTCATACATTCTTGTGAAAGCAGGGCCGCCATCAGGAATGTGCGACGCGTACCTCCGCACAGGGGCCGTTCACTTTTTCGGGCCCTCCTCTTATTAGAGGAAAACAAATAAAATGAGAATGTTCGTGATAAGATTAATCTGTATTTTTTTCTTTTAACTTCTACGTTTTTTTTAAATAATACCTAATTTTGACTTTCAACTTCATTATTTCAAGTTTTTAATTCTGAATATGTATTTCTACTGCGGTTTATTTTTTTATTTTTATCTCGAATATTTATTTGTTGTCTTCAATAAAAAGAACTAGTGCAGACGAGAAGTCTGCATTATTTCTTATTATTTCTATATGTATGAAAGTTATCTGCCTTCTAATTATACCCGGCGACCATTTTGATAAGTTTTTTTTTGTTTTTTTAAATCCCGATTTATTTTTCCAAAACCTTGCAATTTTAAGTTAGTGTGGAGAATTAAAAGCGGCCCCGCTACTCAGGGACCGACTTACAAGCTTAGGGGCCCAGGGCTAAAGAACATTAGGGGGCCCCTCGACGTAACGAAAAATAAAACTGCTAAATTTATGCACAAGCACACAATACAAAAGGACGTAATCAGTCAGCTTTAATGCATATATATATATATATATATATATATATATATATATATATATATATATATATATATATATATATATATATATATATATATATTAACTACTAATTTTATTCTTTTGAGAATTTGAATTAACGTTAATGGTTAATTCTGCAACAGAGTTTTTTCATACGTTTCTAGTTCTGTTCTTTCTTCCTTTTTAGCTTTTTTTTTAGTTGAGCCAGATTGGTATGTTCTACCCATTTTATAGCTAGCAAATCCCTAATGGTTACAATATTAGGAAAATTGGTATAGGAAAAAAGTATCCGTAAACGACAAATCTACGTGCGATTAGTAAACACAGCTTGTTTATGGTCTTGGACTTTGGTCATTAATTTAATTTTACTAGTGATCCAAAGCGCATATCTTTGAAATACGCGATGCAAAAGGTGACATACATCATGAACGTGCTGAAAAGTGAAATTGATATAATTGGGTAAAATAATATAAGTTTTGCAAAACAATTTACAATTGATTTTAAAAATTTTGATTAAAATAAATTTAATTGATTTTTAAAAAATTCGTTAGTAATTTTATTTTTAACTTTTTCACATATGATGATTTAGCATTAAATCATTTTTGGGGGCCCCTTTAAAATGGGGGCCCTGGGCAAATGCCCCGAATGCCCTCCCGTAAATCAGTCTCTGCCGCTACTGTAGCTTCGCACCGGACCCCCGTTTTCTAAGGGAGACTCTGAGTGAAAGATATGAACCAAAAACAAAACAACAATGTTTTATTTAATATTTGAAAAGTTTCATAAGATATCCTACACTGTAAAAAAAAAAAAAGTTAAAAATTAGTACACGAACGTACTCGTTTTTCTTTGAATATCATAAATGAGTGATGACGTACTCAAATTTAAGTAATCGTACTTTGTCAAATATGAGCAGTGTGATTTAATATTACTAATATCAGTTTCTGTTCAAGCCATTTTAACCAAGCAACCTGACAAATTTTAAATTGGTTATTTAGAAGATGGTTTTCCACATTACTTGATGTCGATTGTTTAAATGGAAACTGAGTTATTACAATTCAATTATCTTACTTCCCATTCTTTTGCCACACCTTTTTAGCATTACTTCTGTTTATAATTCATTCACGTCGCCCGGTAGCCTAACGGATAAAGCTCTGGAGAGCGGTGCCTGCAGATGTGTATTCGATTCCCGGTATGTCTTGGTTGTAATTGTTGATATGTGTTGAAAGTGATTTATATGAAGGCAGCCTTTTTTATTCATTTTTACCCATTGTACTCATTTTTGTGTACTTGTCTTTTTCAAAATTGAAACTTATGTATTCGGATCCATGATAAGCATAAAATGTATTCAAAAATGAGTACATTTTACTTATTTTTGAATACCTATTTTTAACATTGTAAACTTAAATTTTGTGGGGTTTTAAAATAAAAGTAATACTTTTTGGTGAGAAAAATACTACACATTGTACCTACTATAATTATCAATTTAACACATATATAGGATCGGTCCTCCTTCGTGTCATGCCATTATCTTATGTTTCAAAGAAGACAAAGCCGTCCATGCGTGACGGTGCCAAAGTTGCTCATTTTGAAAATTTCTATATTAAAAATTGAAAAAAAAAACAATACCGAATACTTTCGATATCTGTTTTAATAATAAGATTCTGCTTGAGCGCTTGCTAATACAAATTGTTGACCAAGCCCTTAAATTCCCCTAAATTTGTTTGTTACGCATTTACGACCAAACGCGTTGTTCGATTTTCTTCATATGTTGGTTGAAGTCATTAAAATCGGCGCATATGTTTTTTTTTCGGTCGCGTGGTCTACTGTTCAAAGAACAACTAGTATTCACTAAATAAAAAATTAAACTTTCTATATTAGTGGCACCAGAACCTGTATAGCAAGTATGGCATTTGATATACTTACTTTCAAGCAATTATTGCGTTACAGAATTTCGTAAACAAACTAACCGTTGCCATTCCGCGTAAAGAAAAACAGCGTTTTTCAATCACCGCGTAAGAGAATTATATATAAAGATAGTCAAAATAAAGGAAAACGTTAAAAAATTCAGAAAAAAAATTGTATGAAAAATCCTTCTGAAGATAACAATAAGAACAGTGCATGGTAAACAACCACTGAGCCAGGGGAGATGTAAGAAGTTTTATTAGCACAAGCATCATAACTTTAGTGTCCCTACAAATATTTACTCTTTCTGCACAGATTAAAATCGTCTACGCGCCAGATAACCTGGTCAGATTTTATTGCTTGCCCAAACTAACTAACTGGCTAAAAATAATATATCGTCAAATAAATACACTTCCCAAATTTACTAAATAAATAAGAAGGCGACCGTAAGCAGTAAGAAAATACCACCTATGTTGACTGAAAATACATTAAGAAAATAAAATATAAACAACATATATCCTCTATTATAGTAAAAAATTATTTTACGATACAATAATACAAATCAAATCTACATTTAAGCTTTTTATGCTCAAGTTTGGCCGGTCTGGCTCTCCCCCCAAGCCCCCCTCCCGGTGCGATGGGGCCTGCATCTGGGACTCGATCAACTATAGTTTCTCCACTTACGATACAATAATACAAATCTAATTATCTACATTTAACCTTTTTAGATTCAAATTTGGCCCCATTTTCAGTCTGGCGCCAAAGTCGACACCTGTGATATTTCACATCTGAGATAATTGGTACAAATTTTGAGACAAAGTAACATATAAAGTCGATATTCCATTTTTGACTCATTACTAAACCTTACCTTCCAACCCATAGCGCGAAAATGTCTATTAAATAACACGAATTTAGAGAAATAAATCTTTCTTACAAAGAAAATATAGAATAACACAAAAATATATATATAAATTTCACTAAAAAGTATTACATACCTGATGTGCTTTCTTTATTTCAGAGCTATTCTAAAATTCTACAAAAGTAATTTTTCAAGAAAACAAGCCCTTAGCGAGTTCGATTTATACATTGAGCATTAATAAATAGAAATCTTCCCCCACATAATATTTGCTCAGCGTGTGAAGTTTGTTCCATTTAGATAGCTGATGTTTGTATCGTTCATTGGCTTACTCAGAGCAGAATAACACGATTTCGAACTTCGTAAAAAGTCCTTCAAATCGTCTTTTATTTTTTATCTATCTTAAGTGATTTTATCTTTTCATATCGATTGAAAATAGTTATCAAATATCAGATTGTCCTATTGACAAGATAACTGACATGATATACGTATATGTTAACATTTTAACACGGGTTTCACTTAAAACACATATTGTTAAAAAAAAAAAGTTTTGTGTTTAATAGAAAAATTTAGGCTAAAAAAAGAATATTCAAAAATAATATGAAAATCAAAAAATCATGTTCCATTAAAATTAATTCAGAAGACCTTGATTAAAGGGAGAGACAGATATGAAAGGAGTTAAAAACTTACTCTTTTTAATATATTTTAAAATTTAATTAAATTATTTATATTAAAAGCTATCTAAACGTTTAATTCTAAATGTCTTGTAATAAAATTTTTAAATGAAATTTATTTATTTATTAAAATAATATATATAATTTATTAAACAGAGCTTTATACTTTTCTACTTTTTATCAACCTAAAAACCTCTTTTCACGCATTGAATACTGTAAAATAGGTTAAGAGAAAACTGATACACAAGCGTACATTATCATGAATATCATATAAAAACTGAGAAATATCTATTGCACGTATATAGAAAATTTTAACTATTGCATGTATATAGAAAATTGTAACTATTGCATGTATATAGAAAATTGTAACTATTGCATGTATATAGAAAATTGTAACTATTGCATGTATATAGAAAATTGTAACTATTGCATGTATATAGAAAATTGTAACTATTGCATGTATATAGAAAATTGTAACTATTGCATGTATATAGAAAATTTTAACTATTGCATGTATAAGAAAAAACTATTATAAATTATTAACAAATATGTTTTTAAATAATTAATTTAAAATTACATAAAAAATTATTTTACGTGAAGTTTTTACAAGGTTTCAGTGTATAAACACCATATTACGCTTTTTTTCTATAATCCAATTCCAACTTCGTAATATCGGTGACACGATTGTCAAAAATTTGGTCTACTTTAACATGAAATTAAGCGCCGATGCCTGTAAAATCTTGAAATAAAGCAAATCACGTACGGGACTTAGATAAGGGCCGACAAAGTCAGATCAGAAGGAACAGTTTGCCTATCTTCCTTTCGTTTGCGAGGTTTTCTTGAAGACTAATCTTTATTTCTATAACGTGTCGAAATATCTTTTCGCGTAGTACCCTTTTACCCGTGCACCAACACAGCCACACTAAACTTTTCGAAACGGAATGAGTAGTGAAAAATTTTAAAGATTAATTATATCATCAGAATGAGTAGGGAAATAATGACGACGGGATAGCGATAAATAGGCAAAGTTGATATTCTGTACAGGAATTTGAACCGGCGATGTCGCAAGATTGTGTGTGTCGTGACGCACATTTGTTTGTTATTGCGCTTGCCTCACTCTCTCTTTTGGCATCGATAGTGAAAACGGATCAATGTTCAATTTTAGTATTCTTTACTGGTGTTATATTTCCTGTATACGATCCAGCCAGGGCTAGGGGCAGGTAAAATTCCCATTTTTAATGGGGTGTAGAACACATTTTACTTTTTTTTAAATTTAATTTTACAGATATAATTATAATTTTTTTTCACACATGTATGTAAAACAAATTAACGTTATTACACGGGGAAATATTTAAAACAAAAATTATAACTTTTTTTAAAAAAATTAAAATTTACAAATAAAAGTTACCTTTTTTATTTTTGTTTAAAGTAAAAAAAAATAATTTCTGCAAAAACTATAATTTTGCATTTTTATAAACAAATGAGTTTGTTTAACAAACTTTCTTTACAGATTTGTCTTATTTGCAAAAGAATTTTTTTGAAAATAATTGAAAAAAAAAACTAATTTTAATAAACAAACTATTTTAAAAAACGTTATAAAGTCATATGTTTGAAAATACACTGTAGCAAATTTGGAACAATTTCTTCAAATAGTTCTGGACTTACGCTAATTTAAACTTGACCAAACATGAAAAAAATCCTCACTATGAAAATTTAGTTTAAAGTTACGCATTCAGGCAAGCTTGTACTGAAGCTCAATATTGATCCGTAAAAAATAATTTAGATGTACTTACCATAAAAGTATAAGTTTTGTGTCGTTAGATTCGAAATAAAATGAACTATTCTTTAAAGCAATATAAAATATTTTTGGATACGTTATATGATTATCTGCCCCCCCCCCCCATAAAGGAGGTGAAACATATTAAGCAGTTGAGTTGGAAATCTGGAACTAAAATATAGTGCATGCAATACGTTAATTTTTACAATTCGACGTAAAATATGTATATAATTTTCTGTGTGTGTTTCTAAATTTTATTGTGAACTTCCAATTAAATTTACAGGTAAAAATATTATATACTTTATATAAAAAAAATTCGTAATTTACTAATATATATGTTGATATTCGGAGGGGAATATGCAGGTTGCGTCCGAAGTAAGTTTCGGGTTACCATATTCTCAAAGAAAGAATAACCTTTTTATCGCACTAAATCGGGGTTGCAATGTATAAATCCCGATTTGGAGAGTGGAAATGAAGTGTTTTCAAAATATTTCTTTTTCCTCAAGTGCATTTTTTCCCAACCCTCTAAAGAGACATTATTTACTTTGGCTTATACATTGACAAAATCTGTAAATGATAAATTTAATTAAACGTTTAATTATTTTTAATTCACTATTTTTAACGAACCTCTCGTTGCTATGGTCAGTGGCGTAGCCAGGATTGTCCGAAGGGGGGGGGGAGGGGAGGGGGGGTTCATAAATTATTTTTGGTCCGACCAAAACCAAATATTTTTTTTTTATTAATAATTGATTTGAATTTTTTTTAACTAATAATTTTAATTAATCATTTTAATTAATAATTTGAATAAAATTTAGTTAACAATTTGAATAAAAGTTAATTAATAATCTTAAATTATTAATTTTAATTAATGATTTTAAATTAGCAATTTTAATTAATAATTTTAATTTTTTAATTTTAATTAATAATTTTAAATTAGTAATTTTAATTAATCATAATAATTTTTAAGTAGTAATTTTAAATTAGTAAATTTAATTTATGATATTTTTTAATTTAAGCAGTATTTTTAAAGTTAAATTATAATTAATAATTGTAATTGATTCAATATTATATATAAATTATAAATAAGATGTAAATTAAAAGCTTAATTTTCGCAGGTTAATCTTTAGTCCTTTCATAATTTAAATTACTAACAAACCTGGCTGACATTTTACTGGGATTTAAGTCTGTAGCAAAATATTAAAAGGGGATCCGGATTGAAGTAATTTCAAATTAGTAATTTTAATTAATAATAATAACTTTTTAGTAGTAATTTTAAATTTGTAAATAATTCTTAATTATATAATTAAAAATAACAGAATAATAATCATTATTTTCCGGTTAATTTTATCATGCATGACTGTAGCGTGACCTGGGGGAGAAGGTTTCATTGGTTGCGTGACGCAGCAAAACGGCCCATTGCGGCAAAATCATAACGGAAATTGGCGTTGCTTGAAAAAACATTGATTTGTAGAATCTGTGAGGCTAGACAATGGAAAAATGCTTGCCTAATCATCAGCACGAGGTGCAGCGCCGCAGAAAAAAAAAATTCAGAAAAAGGTTATTAACACTGATTTAAACGAGAATCTGTTGACCCCACCCTTCGTAAATAGAGCCAACTTTGCCATTATGTGACCTTCGTATTTATAATAGTTGAACATAACTTTTTAATAATCCCCCATAAAACTTTTCAAACGAATGTGCATCAATCTTGGGAATGATCAAAACCCAAATTAAATTAAAAAAAAGCGGAAAACCGTATTTCAGCGTGAAAAGTAACACGTCTGAGTGACAGAAAACTAATTTGTAATTGCAATTGAATAAAAAATTAGTTAGTTTTGATTTGGGTATTTTCAACGATAATCTCAATAAACAAAAAATATTTGAATAAGAAAAGGAGTACATACTTTAAACACATCAGCACATTTTTTTGCATGATGCTTCTTTCTTGAATCTTGAATCTTCCAATAGTTTATGTCTTTGTGAATGAGACAAAAATGGCAAAAGAGAGACATGCAACCTCTCGGAAAACTGATTTTTGAGAAGGGGAAAAAACTCCACTAGCATTGTGAGGGAGCGAAGAGGATCACAATTAGGGGCGTTATTTTTTTGACAGGGGTCATTTATAATCCTTTCTTAAAGCACGTAGAGGATGAATGGGTCTTTTCAGGGAAAATACCTTACTTCAAAGCAAGCAATTTCTGGATTGATGCATTGTGAATTCCGGCTCAACTGCCGCCCCATTTCAAGTGTTAAGAAAAGTAACCCTTTACATGTACAAACAACCAAGACAATCATACAGACCTACTACCCCATCGCCCCCCCCCCCCCCCCAACAAAAAGTCGAATTTTCTGTCTTCAAGGTTGTTTCACCATTGTTCGTTTTTCTTAAAATCATCCCTTCAGGGGACAGAAGGGAAGGGAGCAGGAGATACATGCTGTTGGGTAGACCAGGAAATGCGACGTGTGTTTTCTCTATAGAAATCAGATACAAAACCTTCGTGGTTTTTTTTTGCATTTGTTATTTTTCAACAAAAAAATGATTTTAAAATGGCTGTTGGGGGGGGGGGGGGGGGATTCTAACCCAAATTAACCCAATGCTGGCTACGCCACTGGCTATGGTTATTAACAGCTCGCGGTAAATTTCTTTAATAAATTAAAGTTTATTTTTAATGAAAAGCATTGTTTTTTTATTTCGAAAATACTCGACAAGTACAGACATATTGTTATGTATAAATTGTCTTGTTTCCCAGTGCAAATTATAATTTAGGTCACAATCGCAAGCAAACAACATAGTTCTGCGTAGTGAAGAAAACAGCGCAGATGAATGCAGAAATGTGTTACTGCATTTGATATCTCTACTATAAAAAAATGCGGTATTTTGAAGTGCGAAATAATAAATGCCAAGTGTAGATAAAAAAAAAAAGACATCGTTCCAATGAAGACTTTCGAAGACGAAGGTACTCAATTTTTCTCATGCGTTCGAATAACGAAGTGGTATCCAATGATAACAATGTGAATGACTTATGGCAATTGAGGAAATTTATTTTACTAATTTATCGCCGTTTCACGTTGTTAAAAAAACATGTTGCATTATAGTGTTTCTAGAAAGTGTATTATTTTATAGGACATAAATGACAACAGCTTTGAGACTTGAGACGGTTCAGTGACTTCAAAGGTAATTTTTAAAAGCTATTTTCTTGTTTAAATAATTCTTACTTAATTTTTATTTAAAGAAGGACTTTCATTATTGGTGATTGCTTATAAAGCTTGTTAAATAGAACTTGAAAACTTAACACGAGGCCGATCCTCAAGACTTCTTTTTTTCTCTTAACCTAATTTGTTGATAAATAAGTCATTTTAAATCCTTTAATTTATATAGGAAGAAGTTATATATTTATTTGCTAGTATAACGTGTACTTTACTTTTTCATGTAATTTTCGTCAATATTAAAGCAATTACAAATGTGCGTGATCAATTTTATGCACACTTTTATATACCTTAAAAGTTACATAATGGCATATAAAGAAATATTTTCTTTTTTATTCCTCCTCGTCATATCTTTCATACCTCAAACAACAAAGTCCTTTGTTCAACTTAAAAGAAGGGGGGAATTACACCATTATATAACGTTTTGCACTTTTTCGGTTCCAACAAAACTCTAATAATCATATTTTTTATCATCTACACTGCAAAAAAAGGTACTTAAAAATGAGTACCTGAATCTCTACTCGTTTTTCTTTGAGTACAATTGTATAGTAAATGAGCGCCGACGTACTCGAATTTAAGCAACCGTACTTTCGCAAAAATGAGTAGTACGATTTAATATTGCGAATAACAGCTTCTGTTCAGGCCATCTTAACAAAGCGACCTGACAAACTTAAAATAGGTGTTCAGAAGATGGTTTTCCACATCATTTTATGTCGTTGCTTGGAAACTTAGTTATTACAACTCAGTTATCTTTCTTCTCATTCTTTTGGCACACCATTTAAACTAGTCTTCTGTTTATAACTTCTTCCCGTCGCCCTTGTAGTTTAACGGACATTGTTCTGGACTGCGGTACCTGATGATCTGGGCTCGATTCCCGGTAAGCCTTGGTTATAATTGTCGATATTTATTGGAAGTGATTTATGAAGGCAGCTTATGTAGGCAAGCTACTGCTCTTTTTATTGATTTTTCCTCATTTTTGAGTATATGCCTTTTTTAAAAATGAAACTTATGTATTCGGAGCTATGATAAGCATCGAATGTACTCAAAAATGAGTACATTTGACTTATTTTTCAGTTCCTATTTTTAACAGCGTTCCACATCATATACATTACTTTATTCAAGAGGAGACTTTACAACTAAATTATTAAAATATGAATAAAATTAAAATTCTTAACAATAACAACTAAACCTTAATTTTGCCATACTTTTTTCGCTTGTCTTCAGAAAACGTCGACAACCATAAAAGTTTTAGCAACCACGTATTCACCTCCACGTCAAGTGACCAGATAATTAGTAATAAATATAATTGCTAAAAACCACTAAGTCATAAAATCAGAGCAGCAATTTCCACTGACGACCGGATAACGCTGAAACAATGCTTCATTCTCGAGTAATTGTGCAATTTAAAAGTCGAGGTGTACGTATCTTAAATAAATTGAAGTGTGTGTCTTATGAAAAGACATCAAGAATGTGTTGCATTCTGGACAACAAAGTAGGACTTTGACGTAACTAGCAAAAGTTCACTTAAATGACATAATTTAACTCAGCTGTTCGACTTATGATTTTCGCAAATGCATTCAAAAAGTTATCATAACGATGGATATTTAGTAATGTTTAGTAATATGTTGCATATTTGGAACTCATGTATCACCTGTCCTTATGTGTGGATTTCAAATCGTTTCATTGTAGAACACATTCAATAGAACAAAGTTTTAGAATTTTTTAGTTTGTCTCAAGTTAAAAGTGTAGTTATAGCGCGAGATTTTTTATTAATAAATGTGATTTTTTAATAGTACACTGTTAACTTACATACTTTCTAAAAAATGAGCAGTGTGATTTAATATTGCTAATTTCAGCTTCTGTTCAAGCCATCTTAACAAATCGACTTGACAAACTTAAAATAATTGTTCAGAAGATGCGGTTTTCCACATTATGCCGATTGCATAAATGGAAACTGAGTTATTACAATTCAATTCTCTAGCTTCCCATTTTAGCACACATTTTTAACATTTCTTCTGTTAATAACTTCTTCACGTCGCGACGGATGAGGGACTGGACTGCAGTGTCTGAAGTTATAGGTTCTATTCCCGGTCAGTCTTGGTTGTAATTGTCAAAATTTATCGAAAGTGATTTATGAAGGCAGCCCAAGTAGGCAAGCAACTGCTCTTTTTATTCATTTTTACCCATTTCACTAATTTTTGAGTACATGTATTTTTAAAAATGATACTAATATATTCGGAGCTATAATAACTAAAAATGAGTAACTTTACTGATTTTTGAGTACCTATTTTTAACAGTGTATCCTGATACCCACGTAGCTGGTTTTAAAGACGCGTTTCACGTCAAAAATGACTAAAATCATCGTGGGAGGAAGTTTTCTACGGCCCAGTGCCAAATAACCGACAACAATCCAACATCCGTATCAGTTCCATGTCCAGCAGTTCGTAATTCTTTCCTTCTCCACGAACAAAGGCATTTCCCAATCAATGGCAATATTGACCTATGATATGTCCCGACCTTTCTCTTTCACGTTGCCTAACAGCCCGACTTCACCGGTTCACCTCGAATAGTCAGTCCAACCTTCACCGTGGTGCGTCTGCACATTGGGAATGATCCAACGGCCCCGAGGTATCGGTAAGTGGGCCAACACTTCATCAGCACTTCGTTTATTTACCTGGAGAAAGTCGTTAATTTTTCTCGTTACCTGGAGTGGATATCAGGATAATTGTTGGTGTTTATCGAAGCGTTTAGTTTTTTGTTTGGTTTTCGCTGTCATCAAGGTTAATTTGAATAAATAAACCTTGTTTGTGGTTTGGTTAATTAACGTCGCTCTAGAGCTGCACAGTGGGCTATTGGCGACGGTTCGGGGCCTATCTCGAAGGAAAGACTTGGGAACATATACACACACACATTCATTCATGCACCTCGTTATTTTAGAACCATGGTCAGATGACAACCTTGTTCCTGAAATGAGGTGCTGGATTACTAAAAATATTGATTAGATCAATACTATTATATTTTATATACGTGAAAATTAATTGAGGGGCGTCATGCTATTCATGCGTCATAATTATACCATGTTTATTTAAATATTTTGTATAACACACATACGCACATACGCAGACACGCACACGCACCCCCCTCCACACACGTACATGCACACACAGACATACACACACAGGGCCCGATTAAGATATTGAAGCAAGGATCGCAGTCCAGTTCCTTATCCGTTGTACTACCAGAGCGACGTGAATAAATTATAAACAGAAGACATGTTAAAAAGGTGTCACAAAAGAAGGGGAAGTAAGACAATTGAGTTGTAATAACTCATCGACCTATTTAACCAATCGACATCAAATAAAAAGGAAAACCTTTTTCTGAATTTCTACTTTTTCTGAATTTCTACTTTTTCTGAATTTCTACTTTTTCTGAATTTCTATTTTAAGTTTGTGATTTCAGTAAGATTGCTTGAACATAGTTAACGATATTTAATAACATTGCTACTTTTTCAGAAAATACGGTTACTTGCATTTGTGTACCTTATTGCTCATTTACGATGCAATTATACTCAAAGAAAACGTATAGGCTTAGATACTCATTTTTAAATACTTAATTTTTTTACAATGTGATCATCTTTTTTTTAACGTATTTAAAAGCCTGTTGGCGTGCGATCAAATATTGTCGCGATCCTATTCTTGAATTTCAAAGAAAATCCATCTTTAATTAGTATTAGTTGTTAATAATGAGTATTGTATTGCATTCCAGATTACATAACTATATAACTATACCAAATTCGAAGTCTATAGACCTCCTAAAAAGCCTCTTCCAAAAGTCGTATATATACGACTTTTGGAAGAGGCTTTTTAATTAATTTACAAGATCCAGGGACACAAAACAACGACATTAGACAGCGGGAGTTAAACAAAAGCGTGTAATAATAATAATAATAATAATTAATACGCTTAGAGAATATCCATTGTTTTGTTGCACATTGACAAATTTCAAATATATGTCATTTGTCTATAACCGGTCTTTAGACAGTGAACTCCAGGTTGTGAAAACTGTATTTCTTTCACGTCTTCAGACTTCCGTCGCAGGATGATGAGACAGATACTATCCCAATTAAGCAAGAGGGTAGAGGCGCAAATAATGGCATTTCCGCCACAGCATAAAACTACTAGGAAAAAAACGAGCTTCACTCCCGAAATGAGCAAAATGAGTCGGAAAATGGTCGCAACAAAGACCAAAATATCTTGTTACAAAGATATTAATAATTTCGATCAAGGATGGAGACAGAAGAAAGAGGCGCACGCCCACTTTTAAAATAATGTAATAAAATCCGCATGTAGTAACTGATATTAGTTTTTGCAGAATTGAAAGCTGCATAGATATTGATATTTATTGTAAATTCTTTCACCAGTTAATATGTACTAAATATAAATTATTATAAATTAAAAATAGGTACTCGAAAATAAATAACATGTACTCATTTTTGAGTGCATTCGGTGCTTATCATAACTTCGAATACATAAGTTTCAATTTTGAGTAAGACATGTACTTAAAAATGCAATGAGCAGATCATTGTCTACATAGGCCACTTCATAAATCACTGTCAATAAATATCGACAATTAGAACCAAGTTTTACCAGGAATCGAACCCAGATACTCAGCACCGAAGTCCAGTGTATTTTCATTTAAACTACCAGGGCGACATTAAGACTTTATAAACATAAGAAACGTTAAAAAAAGGTGTGTCAAAGGAATGGGAAGTAAGATAATTGAGTTGTAATAACTCAGTTTCTATTTAAGCAATATACATCAAATAATGTAGTAAACCATGTTCTGACAACTATTTTAAGTTTGTCATGTTTTAGTAAGATCGCTTGAACAGAAGCTGAGATTTGCAATAATAAATCACATAGCTAATTTCTGAGAAAGCACGGTTACTTTAATTTGAGTACGTCATTGCTCATTTACGATACAATTTTACTTAAAGAAAAACGAGTAAGTTCAGGTACTCATTTTTAAGTATACTGTTTTTACAGTGAAATATTAATATTTAATTACAAATAATTAATAAAATGTTATTATTAACTTCTATTAAAAAAACTTTCCGCGTAGTTACCGTTGATAAATGTGGTCGAACATCTTTCCTTTCTGATATACTGCAAGAGAGGTACACCTCTTTTACAAAGATAGACTTATAAGTTTAGGGGCCCAGAGCAAAGAACTTTTGGGGGCGCCCAAATTTTTGCAAAACACACAGCTCAAAATAACACAATCTTTAATGATGCAAATGTAAATCTTGCAAAAAAACCTTACATATTTAAAATTTAAAAAATATATATTTAAGTTTTAATTAAAAATTTAAAATTATCTAACTTTAAATTAAGATTATCAAGAAAGGAGAATAGTGGAAAATATTCAACAAATAATAATTTTTATTCAAATGCCCGAATAAGGTACACAGATAACAACAAAGAAGTTTAGCATTTCAAAATAAACACGATTTAAATTATAAGAATTCATATGGAAAACATATTTTACTTTTACTTACACTTTAAATTTTCTTTACGAAACTGTTTTAATTGGATAAAATAGTAGAAGTTATTTTTTAAAAAATTAAAAAAAAGTTTAGAAAAATAATGATTTTTACAAGTTATTAGTAAGTTCAAATCCTACTTACCTTTCGCAGAGTGCTTTGTCATTACGAGTTAATTACTTAATAATTTATCCTTTTGATTATAGAAGTCGATTGGTCAGTAATGCAACAGATATATAAATTCCACATAACAAACAAAATGAAACTATATTACACCTAGTAGAAGCTTGACTAATTTCGATCACACACAATGCATATGTATTTCTTGATGATGCTTTGATGTATAGGCGTTTACTTGTTGTGTGTAGTTTCTAATGAATAACTGTCATTAACATGGAATTAATTACTTCCTTTCAGGCATGCGCAGAAAGATATGACGGTTTTCTTAATGTATTTTCCCAATACCTACAACTATTAATATGATATTAGAAATAAAAATGAGATATTTTAAGCATAATTATCTTTCAGTATGCTGTTTTTTATAGTTTTAATGGAATACTATTTTCGTATTTAAATGGAAGGAACCCTGACATTATTTTATTATGTTTGGCAGTTACAAACGTTTAAAACCTTGTAAACATCAATTGAAGAAATACATATCAAGCGTTTTAATCATATCTCGGAACATTAGCTTGAGGATATACGTACTGTAACACGCTCGAAATCTGAATGTTTAAGTTAAATGTAAATATGTTTATCCGTCTCAGTAAGTGCATCTGCATCTCAACAGTGCGCTTCGAAATTCGATTCGTTTTATTAAATTACTAGTTTATTGTTAACAGTATAAACTTTCTGTGACGTTTAGTTCGAACGTTAGAATTTATTTTAATGATTCCATCGACTTAACGTAAGTTGAAATTTTCAAAAATATCGTCTGAGAACTCAGAATTACAAATTGGCTGTTGGAAGTAAATGTTTTAATTTCGAATGATTTTATGTAAAGTATAAAATTAAATGAATGATATACAATAATCGATAAATTGTTTTATCGCATAAGCTAAAAATGGCAGTTGCTATGAGTGAGGAAAATGGTCTATAGATAAGTGAACTATTAAATATATGCACTGTTAAAAATAGGTACTCTAAAATAAGTAAAATTATTTTGATTTATTCGATGCTTATCATAGCTCCAAATACATAAGTTTCATTTTGGAAAAAGGCATGTACTCAATAAAGAGTAGAGTAAAAAATAATAAAAAGAGCAGTAGCTTGCATACCTAGGCTGCCTCCATAAATCACTTTCAATAAATATCAAAATTTACAACCAAGAATTGCCGGGATTGGAACCCATATCTGCAGGCACCGCTGTCCAGAAGCAGGAACCGTTGAAGAAATGTTAAAAAGGGGCACCAAAAGAATGGGAAGTAAGATAATTGAATTGTAATAACTCAGTTTCCATTTAAGCAATCGACATCAAATAATGTGGAAAACCATCTTTTGAACAACTATTTTAAGTTTGTCAGGTTGCGTTGCTAAGATGGCTAGAACAGAAGTTGAAATTAGTACTATGAAATCCCACTGCTCATTTTTTAGAAAGTACGATTGCTTACATTTGAGTACGTCATCGCTCATTTACGATGCAATTGTACTCAAAGAAAATTGAGTATGTTCATGTACTCATTTTTAAGCACTTTTTTTTTACAGTATACTTATGAAAAAGTTTACGGTATTTATGTAAACCCAATCAACATCTTTTGTATCAGCTAAACAAAATAGTTGGCAATCAACTACAAATGTTCGATTCGGCTAAATTTCATTTGTTACGTAAAAGTCCACCATATTTTGTTCTTTTTTTATTGAAAATTAGAAATATATCTTATAGACTATTCGACATCAATGGGTCATATTGATGCTTGTATACTTAGAATTTGAGGACATTAAAAAAAAATTGAGATAATTTAAGAAAAAAAATTCAAATAAGTTATTCCTTTAAAAAAATTCTCCAAGTTAAAAAGAAAAAACACATAAGAAATTCATTGTGTCTGCGACGTTATAATGATAAACATTTTTCTCTGGTGAGTGCGGGTCCATCACAACTTGCTGAAAGAGCGAAATAAGTGAATATGAGGGAATTGGAAAGAGTATTTTTTTCCTGACAAAAAGAAAAATGGAAGTCAAGGTTGTGTAGGTTGTGGGGGCGGCGACCTCTGCTCTTTTTTGAAAGTCGCAATGCTTACCTATCAAAAACGGCAAATTTCCTGTCTCTTACTATAAAAACTGCCGTTTCTTTTTTTTACTTGTTTGTTTGACAAGATAAAAAAAAGCTATTTATCTGTTAAAAAAATAAATGGAAATAATTTTTTTGACGTAAATATATAGTGGTTATTGTCAGAAACTTGCCTGACATAAAAAAAAGTTTTGATATTTTAAAACCTCATAACTCCAGAGGGAATCAGCGTATGAAAATAAATGAACTATCATCGTGTAGATGAAAATTAACCGCGTAGACCGGGCCATCTATTAATACATTCCCCTATGACTTTTCCTCACTTTTGTATATGTAATGCAGGAATGTGAAAAAATTTATACCTTTAAAAAAATCCCTCTGACGGATAAGCAAATCTGGAAATTTGTTTTCACTTTAAGATTTTTTGAGATTCCCAGATTTCTCAAACAAAACAACATTTTTGCATTTTTGTTCGAAGGGAATTCGTTTTACAGATTTCTTAAGAAAATAAAAACTGAATTTTCTAATCCGTTGTTTCTGGGTATGGGACACTTCCGGCTACGTATATCTGATTTCATTTAAGAATCTTAACACAGCCAAGTAACGCCTCAAAAAATTTTAACCATGGTCAAATAACGAAAATCCGTTTTTTATAAATGATTCTTGTTGTTAAGTTTTGTAGCCGCTATGACATCTCACGTTAATATCTATGTTCAAATCTCAAGATTAGCACGGACATTTTACAATTAAACTCTAGTTCGATTTAAACTAGTTCAACCATTTCTGAATATAAATGGAGCACTATGTGATAAACCATTTTAAAATTTCAAAATTCAGGTATTCGTATATATATTCTAATAGTTTGATATCAAATCGCGTTAATAGGTCTGCACACTGAAAGTAAATAAAACCCATAACATTAATATACAGTACATCTGTATTTCCGGAACTTTCATGGATCATTTTAAAGATATCATTATTCTTTTTTTAACGTATTGATTAAACTCAGACAAATTCTCTACATTAGAAGTTTATGCGACATGCTTAAAAAGAAATTTCTTTGCCTTTATATTCTGAATGCTTCATTTAAGCGGTGACTTAGAATAAAGTGTATTGCATTTTCAATGAACTTTCTTCCATTTTGGTCTCCACCTACTCATGAACAAAAGCAGGGTGTGGTCACACTTAACTTAAATGTCATTCCAAGTATAAATCGTTCGAATTCTTCTTCACGGAACACTTTTCTACCTTGATACATGCGCTTTTCCCGAAATCAAAGGAATTCTTTTGTGAAGATATTCGGATGTTAAAAAATAGTGTATATCGACTTACTTATTGTTAGATTAGTATCATTTTAGGATTTTATCTTTCTCGTACTGTATTTTCAAGGGGAATTCATATTTGGAATATGCAGTTTTGAAAATATGTAGTGCTTTGCATATACAAAAATGAATCAAAAAATAATTCGAAAGTTACAAAAATATCATGTCTTTATTCTTTTCATTTCTATATTAATTTTTGGCCAATAATTTTTTTTTTAAATGTGTCATTTTTAATAATTTTATGGTTAAAAATTATATTTTAATATTATTTATCGATATCGTATTCATTCTGTTTTTTGAATAGATCCTCGGGATCGCCAAAATGTCAAGTTTTTTTTTTAAATAAATACCTAATAAATATATGTCTTTATTCTTTTCATTTCTATATTAATTTTTGGCCAATAATTTTTTTTAAATGTGTCATTTTTAATAATTTTATGGTTAAAAATTATATTTTAATATTATTTATCGATATCGTATTAATTCTGTTTTTTGAATAGATCCTCGGGATCGCCAAAATATCAATTTTTTTTTTAAATAAATACCTAATAAATATATGTCTTTATTCTTTTCATTTCTATATTAATTTTTGGCCAATAATTTTTTTTAAATCTGTCATTTTTAATAATTTTATGGTTAAAAATTATATTTTAATATTATTTATCGATATCGTATTAATTCTGTTTTTGAATAGATCCTCGGGATCGCCAAAATGTCAAGTTTTTTTTTTTTTAAATAAATACCTAATAAATATATGTCTTTATTCTTTTCATTTCTATACTAATTTTTAACCAATAATTTTTTTTAAAAATGTGTCATTTTTAATAATTTTATGGTTAAAAATTATATTTTAATATTATTTATCGATATCGTAATAACTTTATTTTTTGAATAGATCCTCAGGATCGCTAAAATGTCAAGTGTTTTTTTTTCCAGATAAATAAAGTTGTTGATAAAATTATTTTATTATTTTGCGATAAAATAAATACGCTCCGTTATTTGTGTATAAATTAGTATTCAACACTTAAGAAATTTTAAGAGCTTTAAGCGCAACTTGGTTTTAAAAGTTATTTAATACAATGTTATATATTTTTTATCCTGTATTTGAATTCAGGAAAGACAATGATTCACATGTTCAAATGTAATTTCCCCATCTAATTATCAGAAAAGATGCATTTTACTATAATTTCTTTGACTGATTTTGTATACAGGTCAAAAGATATAGGTCAAAACTATAAAATAATTTTTAAGTAATTAATTTCATAAACTGAACCTTAACTTAAAACGTATAAATAACAATATTTACATTTCCCTGTAGAAAAATGACAACAATTTAGCGACTAAAAAGCAGTATTTTGAGAGAGAATACCCACAGTGATGTTTTTTCCTCATCAAAAATCTTTTGTTTACTTTTCTGTGGTATTTAACTCCGCTTCTTCAGTTCATATTTTATTCTTGTCATGTGCGAAACCAGGAAAATAAATTGTGAAAGTTTTCATTTAAATAACGATCTTTATAAGGAAATTTTGGGAATCTTTTCCTTGGGGCTACACATACTGCCTTTAAAGGCAATTTGTAGAGGTAATTTTACCGATAGCGTCTTCCCTTACATTGATTTATTTAACTAATTGGTAAATGTTATATAACGTTGGGTTTGAAGGAAACTCAACTGATTAGAAGCATGTGCAATTTAAAATTAAAAAAAAAAAATCTCTAAAATAGTTTTCGTATAACGAGAGCCTAAACAAAAAAAACAACAACATACTTGTCCGGTCGGAAATCGAATAAAACCACAAAAACGTTTGGTAGGTGCATGTCACTGTAAAAAATAAGGACTTACAAATTAGTAAAATGTACTCGTTTTTGAGTACATTTGATGCTTATCATGGCTCGAATACATACATTTCAATTATGAATATGTACTCAAACATGGGTACAATGGATAAAAATGAATAAAAAATGCAGATGCTAGCCTACATAGGTTACCTTCATAAATCACTTTCAATAAATATCAACTATTACCACCAAGAATTACCGGAAATCGAACACATATCCTAAGGCACCGCAGTCCACTGCCTTATGCGTTGTATTACCAGGGCGACGTGAAGATTTTATAAACAGAAGAAATGTTAAACAAGTGTGCCAAAAGAATGGAAAGTAAGATAATTGAGTTGTAATAACTCAGTTTCTATTTAAGCAATCAACATCAAATGATGCGGAAAACCATCTTCTGAACAACTGTTTTCAGTTTGTCAGGTCGCTTTGTTAAGATGGCTTGAACAGAAGCTGAGATGAGCAATATTAAATCTCACTGCTCATTTTTGAGAAAGTATAGTTACTTCAATTTGAGTATGCCATCGCTCATTTAAGATGTAAGTGTACAATTGTAAGAAAAATAGGTAGTTTCAGGTACTCTTTTTTTATTAAAATATTTTGATGGTGTCTAATTAAACATACATTTTTGCAAGATTCAAGGGCTTTTAATGGAATAATATAAGTTATTAGTCAATAAAAAATAAAAATTTATAATTTAAAAAAAAAGTATGTAAAATTATATCCTTTCACTTTGCAATCATTATCGACACATAGTCACTCAAAAGATAAGAAAGCCGAGCAACAGATAAGCAGGTAATACGTTCGATTTCCCACTTCTTGATAACAAGAATGGTCTTGCTCCAAAGAAACAGGGACAAAAAAATGTCATATCTATCAGTGGGGCGAACAAAGTCCGCCTATCAAATGCAAGAAGAAAAATATCGAGCATGTACTGGAGAAGACAAAGCCAGAAGAAGAGATAGCGAAGCCGGATGAAATAATAATAAGTAGTTGGACATCTTTTGATTTAACTCCAATAACTTATCAACATAATGACAATACAGCAGCAAGATGACGTCGAAGGCAATGCTGACTTTATACACCATGTAAGTTTATTAGAGTTTAAGGTAAAATATTTTAGTTTTAATGAAATTTTGAATTCGTTTTAGCAAAATTTACACCTTTACCTGATGCACCTGTACTTGAAGATCAGTTTGTTATCACTAGGAATGGTTCTGTGGGTTAAGCTCAACTTTCCAATGGATTATTTCGACAATTTGAACTTCTGATAATCTTCTTCATTTATAATCATGTATTTCTTAAATGGAATAATATTGAACAAGTTATAGTTTGTTACTACCTTCAGTAACATTTCACTGTAAAAAAAAGTGCTTAAAAATGAAAACATGAACTCAGTTTTTTTTTTAGTACAATTGCATCGTAAATGAGCGATGACGTACTCAAATTTAAGTAATCGTACTTTTGCAAAAATGAGCAGAGTGACATAATAATGCTTATCTCAGCTTGCTGTTCAAGCCATCTTAACAAATCGATCTAACAAACTTAAAATATTTGTTCAGAAGATGGTTTTCCACATTATGTGATGTCGATTGCTTAAGGGGACTCGGTACCCCAAAATCGATGAAAATGTCAAAAAAAAATTTATTGGTTTAAAATAACGCTTTAACCTTCTAGCATGTTTTCCCAAAGTTTCAAAACGATTGAATAAATATTAATCATATTATGAACGTTTTCTTCACTCCTATCCAATGTGTTACATGGAGAAAGTCATAAATCTAATGTAAAAATGGGTACATCTAGGCAAAATAATGGCAATGTGTCAAAGGATTGCTTCTACAGAACTGTTATAAAGATGTGTTACCTGCCAAACGCAAAATTCCAACGAAATTGTACACATCATCAGCTAGTTCAGGTATCCCAAAGATACATTTGTTAGCAAAAAGCGAGTCTTTGTTTTTTTGCCAAATTTTGTATGTGAATACAACTTAGAATTATACATACTATGAAAAAGTCTTCAAAATCTTTAGTATCAGACGAGAAATTAATTTACTGAAACTCTGTGTGTGAATTGATTTGTCCAAAAGACAATAGAGGAAAAGGCAGTGTACTGCAAAATCTCTTATTTTGCAATACGCCGCCTTATCAGGGATTTTGCACTCAAACTTGTAAATATTGCAATGCATAAAGAGAAAAAGTAATTTAAGAATAAATTAGGAGTAACTTATGCTGCAGGGTGCTTTAATTTTACAGTGAGTGTCATGTATAAAACCACTAAAAAATTTTCAGTTTTCCCTGCATTACACTCAACAATAAAGCAAATTATATAAATATCTGCAGTCAATTTTTGTTTCTTAATGTTCAATAGTTAGTGGTTTGCTAAAAATGTATTACAAGAATAAAAATTTGCTTGACAGTGAATTATTTTATTGTGTTTTTTGAAAATTTGCATGCATTGAATACTGAAAGTGACATTTTTATTTAAGGTTGCAGCAAAATAAAATAATTATTATTTGTCATTAATTTTACATAATTTGTAGGATATATATTCATTATTTATGTGAAAAAATATTTGAGTTAATTGGGACATTTATAATAAAATATTTCCAATACTGAAATCTTTAAATGCATTTATCTCAGCTTGCTGTTTTCGTGAACATACACTTACTTAAAATACTAAAACTCAAACAAATATACATGAATTATCGTGAAATTTTTTGAACATGTACACAAGAGTATATTGAATAGAATTAGGGATGGAATTAGAAAAATATTAAAAACAATTTGTTTAAAAAAATAAAATGTTTAAGAATTAGAGTTTTTTGGACAAAAATGGTCGATTTTTCACTAATTTTTTTTTTCTCCTAAACTAAAATACTTATGCAAAATCCGATCCCTAAAGTTATTAAGCATAAATCAATACAGCTTACAAAAAAAATTCGATTCAAAAAAATGAAATCTGAAGGAGAAGAAGCATTTTGAAAAATGGCTTAAATCTTCGAAAAATTTAACAAAAATTTAATTTTAGAAAAAGTTTGAAGAAATTTCAATTTTTTTTTCTTCTAAATCTTCTTTCCTGCATAGTTTACATGTAGTCATCACAAAAATATTTAATTTTATATCAAATTATAGAAAATAATTTTTGGAGTACCAAGTCCCCAAGTTAAATGAAAACTGAGTTATTACAATTCAATTATCTTGCTTCCTATTCTTTTGGTACACCTATTTAACATGACTTCTTTTATAACTCCTTCACGTTACCCTGGTAGCGTAACGGATAAGACTCTGGACAGCTGTGGCTGCAGATCTGGGTTCGATTCCCGGTAAGTCTTAATTGAAATTGTCGATATTTATTGAAAGTGATTTATGCAGGCAGCCTGTGTAGTCTAGCATCTGCTGTTTTTATTCATTTTTACTCATTGTACTCATTTTTAAGTAAATATCTTTTTTTTAAATTGAAACTTATGTATTCGGAGCCATGATAAGCACCGAATGTACACAAAAATGAGTACATTTTACTTATTTTTTAATACCCATTTTTATTACTTATTTTACAAATTTGCGCACGAAAACCAATGTGAAGACAAATAATAACGACAGATTAAATGTGCATCAATCCCCTATACACAATTATCAGTAAAAAAAATTATCCACTTCTAAATTTTGTTCGTCTAGATAGCTCTTGAAAATATTTTTTTTAAAAATAATATTTAAATACTGACAAAAAATAATTAAAATGTATCTTTCTCTTAATTAAATATTCTTTTTGTAAAATTTGCACAATAACTTTAAGACTAAAATATAAATAATTTGAATAGGTATGCAATAATTAATAGTAAATATCAATTAATTATATAATCTAATAATTGGCTAATCAGGAAATAATATGTATGACTTACAAGTAAATTGGAGTATCTAACATTCCAATATTAGTAAACTATTTACCAATGATTGACCTCTTCGATAAACAACCTTATTACATACCCTCCTGGGCGATTTAGCAAATTTAGGAAAATTTAGTCTCGAAAGAATATATTTTCTATAGCCAATAGTCTGAGTTTCAATAATTCAAGAGAAATAATAAGATGTTTAACTTTTAGTAAGCAACTGTAGCTTCCATTAAGAAAGAAGTGTATATTTTCTTTGTGTGCATGAAAGCCAATCGAAACAAATGTGCTATATTTAAAATGCATCTCGCCAAACGTTTTAGAATCGCTTTCGAAAACTGAATTGGTATTGGCTTTTATGTTTCCTTATATTTCTATGATAATGAAAATAACTAGTTGTATAGATTTGTTGAAATTCAATGACAAAATAAATTATATGTCAGATTCCACACAAAATTCTTACAGCCGACCCCAGTATTATACAAGTTATTCCATGCAAATAAAAGAAAGAAAAGGAATATTTGTTTCGAAAAGGAAGATTTAATCAAAAAAGAATTTTAATCAAAAAGGGAGATTTGTTATTTAAAAACTCATTTTTATTTAATTTGAAAATGAAAGAAAACGATTTTTGTTAAAGAGAATAAAATGTATTTATTAAACATTCGACAATAATAAGTCGTGGTTATATTTATAACTAATATTATCTAATTTGTTTTATTTCGAAAACATAAATTATTAAATTTTAATTTTAATTTACTTTTAAAATAATATTTCAATATCGAAAACATAGTTGCAATTCCTTATCACCGAAAGTACAATAGGACGAAACATAAAAGTTCCTATACAGTCATAAGTTTTACTTACGACGCCAATAAATTTCTAAATATAATATATATATATATATATCAATATCTTTCAATATATATATATTGCTTCAACCCCCCCCCCCCCTCAATATTTTTTGTGTAACGGTACTGCATCAGTGTTCCAAAATAGCCCCTGAAACGTCAAATCGAACATACACTAAAATCCTCACTCTTAAACTTTATATCATTATAAATAATAATACAACAGCTTCGAATTTAATACAAAGTAACTTGATTTACTCTAAAATTAATGGTGATTTTTTGTTCAATTTTATAATACAGATGAGACAGTTACTTTATTTTTTGGAAAAACTACGTTATTATTATGCATTATAGTCAATTTGATAAACTTTTAAATTTATGTTAATGGGCATCAATAAGACAAAAGATGTATTTAGCGTGATTGCACTATATGTGATTGCTATGTTAAATCAATTTAAAAAATTTAGACTTAGTTTGAGATAAATAGATTGTAATTGTTTTGTAGTTAGTACCTAATAATATACCATGTAAAATCTTAAATCAAACTTTGAGAGCGTCTGCACATGTGTTTTCGACAACTTCGCTTTTTAATTCACAATTCTTAGTTTAAAATGAATACGAAACGGACGTCCTGCCTGCAGGACGCAGTGATTTATGGGTGGACATGTACATTCTATCATTAAGTATATTGTATATGTATACCTTTTATCATCCTTCGGGCAGGACTTTGGGGTTTTCGTTGTATTGTTAAGCAAAGTCGCTGCATTATTCTTAAGGGAAACTGATCCGATTTAAAATGGAAGATTCTTGTACGTGGATTTTAATGGATATTAAAAAAAAAACGTATGTTTTTTCACTCTATAATATTATATTAAAAACTGTTTTATACGTATTTTCATTTTTAAAGTTATAAGTTTCAACAAACACAATTAGATTCCCAAAACTAAAGATTTACTATACAACATTTCATTCACCAAAATTAATTATTCGCCATGAAAATTGTTCGTTTGAATCATCTTATTTTTTTTAAATTTCAACATACGTATATAAATGCCGGATAAATTAGAAACAATGACTAAGCTTTTTTTATTTTAATAACTCGTCATCCTAAAGGCATTGATCATGTGACTGATATTTTGACTACTACTTCGCAAAGCCCTGCACAAAAGAATTGTAGATGCACTTTACTATGGATGTAAGTTTTTTATAAAAGTTTTAAACTGTACTGGATTAGTGCTGTCAACAATTGAATTGAATTCAATTCTTTCCTAAGAAAAGTCATATTGTAGAATGCTACATAAATTTGAGTTGTGGTTAGCTTGAGTTTGATTGAGTAAAAGTAGATAATGTTCATCGTAAATGAATCTACTCAATGATACAACCCTTTGTGTAATGTAAGTATCATGTGATCAGAGCTGGGTATTTTGAGAGCTTTGTGTTATGAATTATTTATCTTGCAATTATTTATCATCGCATCTGTACTTTCTTTAATTTTTATTTTTTTCGAAAATGTCAACAATCAAATAATTGAAAGGAACTTTAAACTTTTACAATATAAATTTACATAAACAAACTACTTTTTTCCGGCCATAAAGTTAAGGGCAGCAATCACAAAGAATGTCACGATTGTCATTTAAATGAGACATGTGACGTGATTAAATGTCAAAATTGCATACATTGAAAAAAAAATTTGCTTAAAAATGAGTACATGAACGTATTCGCTTTTCTTCGAGTACATTTGCATCATCGTAAATGAGCGATGGGGTACTGAAATTTCAGCGACCGTACTTTCGAAAAAATTAGAAGTGTAATTTAATATAACTAATCTCAGCATCTGTTCAAGCCATCTTAACAAAGCCACCTCACAAACTTAGAATAGTTATCCAGAAAATGTTTTTCTACTTTATTTGATGTCAATTGCTTAAATGGAAACTGAGTTATTACGACTCAATTATCTTACTTCCCATTCTTTTGGCACGCCTTTTTAACATTACTTCTGTTTGTAATTTCTTCACGTCGCCCTGGTAGTATAACGGATAAGGAACTGGACTGCGGTGCCTGAGGATCTGGTTTCGATTCCCGGTAAATCTTATTATTGTCGATATTTATTGAAATTGATTTATGAAGGCAGTCTATGTAGGCCAACATCTACTCTTTTTATTCAATGTGCTTATTTTAGAGTACATCTCTTTTTCAAAATTGAAACTTATGTATTCGGAGCCATGATAAGCATCGAATGTAATCAAAAATGAGTACATTTTACTTATTTTTCAGTATCTATTTTTAAAGTGTTGGTGTAAAAATATACAGTCATCAAACTGAAGTTTTCATAAAAATTAGGCGTCAAAAGGATGACTGGGTGAAAAATTACAGTCGTCAAACTAAAATTTGTAGGTGCAAAATACGACTAACGGTCGCTAATTTTGAACCCTGGGCAGTGGTTAAAACTGGTTAAGGTTATCTACATGTATTGATTATTGAAAGTGATTTATGAAGGTAGCCTCTATAGACAAACATCTACACATTTTCTGTTCTGTATTTCATTGCACACATTTTTGAGTATATGTATTTTTCAGAATTATTATTCATGTATTCGGATAGGAGCTATAATAAGCATCTAATGGGATCAAAAATGAGTAAATTTTACTTATTTTCAAGGGCCTATTTTTAACAGTGTATGTATTTCAATTTCAATCACCTGCGTTTGCTCTCCATTGCAGCCTCATAGTAGTGCTAGTGTTGATTCTCTTCCTGTTCGTGCTCGCCCTCATCCTCTTTCGTGAGTCACTGGAGTCCTGCTGCTGCCCGGGGTTCAGGAGGAGGAGGGGGCGACGACCCCTCGTGAGAGACGGCAGACGAGAGCCCTTGGGAGGGCTGCGGAACCCAGGTTTCGATGAACTGGTGAGCCCCTAATTTTAATGTATGGTGTCGGATTAACGTCGTGGACTAGGTCTAGAGTTGCACAATGGATTATCGGAGACGGCTTTGTTCGGGATCTACCCTGAAAGAAAGACCTCACCCCTCCCCATTACTGCTTCGTGATTTTGAAATTAGTTCTGAAAAGGAAGATAATACCTGAACTGACAAAATACAGGGTGTTTAAGAATTATGTTTACCATTTTGATACGCAATAAAACCTAAAAGAAATAAGATATCTAAAATATGTTGCTTGTACATGTAAAAGCATCACGTGAAGTTTTATTTGTATGTAATTTTTTTCCCCCGAAGCCATTAAATGAACCATTAAAAACACTGAGCTTTCTTCAGATAATGGGAATTATCTTTAAAACTTTGATATGCAATAAAACCTAAAAGAAATAAGATATCTAAACTATGTTGCTTGTACATGTAAAAGCAACACTTGAAGTTTTATTTGTATGTAATTTTTTTCCCCCCGAAGCCATTAAACGAACCATTAAAAACACTGAGCTTTATTCTGATAATGTTAATTATCTTTAAAACTTTGATATGCAATAAAACTTTAAAAAAATAATGTATATAAGTTATGTTGCTTGTACATGTAACAGCAACACGTGAAGTTTTATTTGTAAGTAATTTTTTTAATTGAAATTTCGTACAAATAAAACTTCCAGCTTAGACCAATTTTTCCGGCAAGTGCCAAACATAAAAATCCGTGTTTGTTACAATTTGATACAACTCCCATGAGACTGTGTTTGAGTACGTAATATTGATTAAAGGGACTTTTAAAAACTAAAATATGTTCTTGGTTTGAAATATTTTTTTGTTTACAAATTTTCGGTGACTGATACATTCACTCTATATAATTTAATTAAAAATACAAACCTAGAAAATTTCCAATGTTGACAACTAATTTCCAACTACAATTATTTATATTTTCATCGAAATTCGTCGTCCTTTCCCACTGTAAAAAAAAATTACTTAAAAATGAGTACCTGAACATACTCGTTTTCTTTGGGTACGAATGCAGCGTAAATGAGCTAACTTACTTAAATTTAAGTATTCGTACATTCTCCAAAATGAGCAGTATGATTTAATATTATAATCTCAGCTTCTGTTTAAGCCACCTTAACAAAGCTAAGCGACCTGACAAACATAAAATAGTTGTTCAGAAGATGATTTTCCGCATTATTTGATGACGATTGCTTAAATGGAAACTGAGTTATTACGACTCAATTATCTTACTTCCCATTCTTTTGCCACACCTTTTTAACATGTCTTCTGTTTACAACTTCTTCACGTCGCCCTGGTAATACAACGGATAAGGCACAGGACTGCGATGCCTTAGGATATGGGTTCGATACCCGGTAAGTCTTGGTTGTAATGGTCGATATTTATGGAAAGTGATTTATTAAGGCAGCCTATTTAAGCAAGCAATTGATCTTTTTTATTCATTTTTATCCATTGTACTCATTTTTTAGTACATATCTTTTTCAAAAATGAAACATGTATTCAGAGCTATTATAAGCATCGAATATAATCGAAATTGAGTACATTTGACTTATTTTTGAATACCTGTTTTTAACAGTGTAATTTATGAAGGCAGCCAACGCAGACAAGCAACTGGTTATCGTACTCCTTTGAGTACATATTTTTTCAAAAATGAAACTGATGTATTCGAAGCTATGATGAATATCAAATGTACTCAAAATTGAATACATTTGACTTATTTTTGAGTACCTATTTTTAACAGTGCTTAATCCGGTGCCCAAACGGCTGCTGGTGTCTTTATAGCCATCAGCCGCCCTTGAATATCAATTACACATTGTCGACATCGAAATCTTACCTTGTTCTTCTTCTTCTAAAGGAACGGCCAAGGCGAATGCCTGAGCAGCGCCCATTCGATGCCATGGAACAGGTGGAATCGCCCCCTTCCTACGACGAGGCTGTGAAGCAGGAATTGTTCAGGTTCCAACCACCCCCGACAACTCCAGCAGACGACAGGTAAACTGAAAGTTTGTACGTATAGTAGACGAGCATTAATGACGTCATTCCACTGAAAACTTCGAACTTCTTGCAAAGCGATAAAAACTTGATAATAATAATAATAGTGACAAACTGATTTTTCGTTTTCAAACAAATTTATAAATGTTCATTTAAAACGATGAAAATATATATATATATTATATTTGTAGTAAAGACCCCTCTTGCGGCTAGAATACTCAACGAATCTTAACACATGATGTAACAAAAGAAAGAGAATTTCATGGACCAGTGACGAATCGTACTTTCATATACATAAATATAAATTTTTAATCGTAAATTTGTAATTTATAATCGTACGTAAATATAAATTTTTAATCGTACGTAAATATAAATTTTTAATCGTACGTAAATATAAATTTTTAATCGTACGTAAATATAAATTTTTATTCGTACGTAAATATAAATTTTTAATCGTACGTAAATATAAATTTTTAATCGTACGTAAATATAAATTTTTAATAGTACGTAAATATAAATTTTTAATCGTACGTAAATATAAATTTTTAATCGTACGTAAATATAAATTTTTAATCGTAAATTTATAATTTATAATCGAACATAAATATAAATTTTTATAAAAAAAAACTACGTTTAAAATAATTAATTTTAACGGGTTTTTTAAACAAGCCGTTGATAATGCTGCTGTCTGCGAGCAGACCGGTAAACTTCTTTTTTTTTTGTTGCTCTAACGAATGTGTGTGGTGCAGGCGTATGTGTTTATGGGGGGGGGGGGGGGGGGGGGGGAGGACGATAATTATCGCACGTGTTTTCTAGGTATGAGGTGAAAGATCATGAGGTGTCAAAAGAAAGAGAATTTCTTAGACCATTGACGAATCATACGTTGACCACATAAATATCAACGGTTTAAAAAAAAAAAAAAAACGCTTAAAATAATTTCTTTAAACGGGGTGATGGCGTGTTCATGCGTTAATTATCGCACGGGCATGATATTTAGTAATATTAGCACTAATAACTATACATATTCATATGTAAAATAGTATTGTGGAACATAAAGAGAAACTTACAAATAGCGATGATATTCTGTATTGCATTGAAATTTTTCTTTCTTCCACATGACATACGACGCCGACCAATTATCGGGATTAAATAAAGCAGATCGTAAATTATTCGGATCCCTTTGGAAAAAAACAAAGAAATCAGCAAAATCCACATTTCATAATTTCTTATCGGTGAATGATATTGTTTTTAATAGTCATTAAAAATTACATTACTTACTAAAGTAAAATTATTTTCTTTAATAAGAAATTTCCTTCTTTTGTGAATTATCCAAATTATCCGAATATTTGATTACGCGGGTGGGTAGGATCTAATTCCAATTGATCTGGATAATTGTAGATCTAGTGTATTTTGAAAACTCATTGTAGTTTATTGTTGAATTGGAAAAATCTAAACTTAGAAAATCAAATTAATGTGAAGTACATTTATCCAGCATCTAATTAACCGGATTTTTTTTCTCCAGATTTTTTCTTAGACAAGTAAATGTTTTATCTTAGTCTAAATTGCAATAAAAAGCTAAAAATCCGGAATTTAATTATTCGGAAATTTTTATTAGTCTTACTTTTTGACTATTTTTCTTCTTTTTTTTTGGATCGGAAATATTCCACACATAGAATAATAAAATACATTAAATTTCTCCCAGTTTAAGAATGCCTATTAACAAGGCTTATTAAGGTAATTATCAATTTTAGATAATTATTTTATAATTAAATAGAAATATTTTCATTTAGGAAAAAAAATTCAATGGAGCTTCCTTCTATTTTTCGATATTCAGTGCTTTAGGAATGTAGAATGAGCTGTGTAATTTGCCCTTTTTTTTTTTTATCTTAAAACACATTTTTAATAGAGAAAAATGGGAAAAGCAAGGAAGAAAAAGCATATAAGAATTAATATTAAAAGCCTATTTTAAAAATTGTGTTAAAAAGTAGAAACAGATATTTAATTTTTTGAGCAAGCATCAAAAGTAAAAAAGCTGATTAAGGAGAAAAAATATGTAAACTAGTAGAAATATTTTTTTTATATTTTGTTCAAACGTTAAAACTAAATAGCTTATAAATTTTATTAATTTAAGCTAATTGGCACAAAAAATGATGCGGTTAATTAATACTTAACACTTTAAACAATAAAATATTTTTTTAAAAATAACTTTTTACATCGCATTTCTTTTTTAAGTCAGTTATAGATTTTTTTTTTAAATGGTTATTTATTGTTTATCTGTAAATTGTTTAGAATACCGATTTACAAATATTTTATTGGGTCTTTTGCGTACAGTAGCTATAATATAATATTTCTAATGAATCGAATTAAATGCAAATGCTTTGAAATGTCTATATCAACGGCGAGATGTTTCATGATATATTTGATCGTCTATTAATATATTTTCATTATCGAAATAAGTTTAAGTTTTTTGTAATGCTCATATGATTGGTTAGACGTGTAGAGAATGCAAAGATACCTTAACGATTCTGCAAAACTAACTTAAATTAATGATTTTTACAATCATGAGCGCCTAATACAACCATTCCCAAAATTGTAGCACACAGTTTACGTTTGCATGCTAAACCCTGACAATGCTCAGTTTAGTATTCAGTAGTTCAGTGCTAGTAACAATTTGTAGTGATTTTTGCGTCCATCTAACACTGAAGTAACTGAGTGAAATTTTAAATGCAAAATTCTTCTCCTTTCCTTGTTTAATACAATTGGTTAAATAAAACGTATCAAATATAATGATGATGTAGAACCAAAATATTTTTAAATATATTTAAAATTATTTTTTTACCTTTATAAATATTGTGTAAAATTAATTTAATAAAATATTTTTTAAATAATTCCATTGGAATATAAAAGCTTAAATAATTATTTATAAACAATTACTAAAATTAAAACTTATCAAATAACATTGATTAGAACACAGTTTAATTTTAAATGTAATTAAATATGTATTTTATAAAAAATACGTGACATTAATTTAATAAAACCTCATTCAATTAATTCCATTGGAATATAAATGCTTAACAAAACAAACGAAGTTGCTTCTAATCAAACATATTTTTTTTTGAAAATTCCATGTTTTATTTGTGAAAATACATACCAACTGCGTAGCGGAATAAATAATCCATTTTACATGGAATAAAAAAAATCTAAGTGATATTCCAGACGATATTTTCTTATACGGAATTTTAAACTTTTGCTTTTGCGTATTCCACTTTATGACATCACGTGCATAAACAGAGTAAAGAAATCACAGGATTAAATTTTTTCAAAATTTTATTGTTTAAAATGTAAGCAATTTTTGTTTAAGTTCTTTTTTAATATTTAGTAGAAAACTTATAGTATTTACTAGACGAAAGGGTCACGTGATTATATATATATATTTTTATTTGAAACCGCAAACGATTTTTTAATTTTAACTTTAATTTAGTGACGTTTTTCTTCGGTTATTTAAGACAAAAAAAAGTATTTTATTTTAGAATAAAAAATTATAATAAAAATATCTCATCAAAAATATTTTGTATGATTTGAATTAAAATAACATATGATGAATTAAATAACGTTTAACTGATATTGCCGTATAAGCTATTAACACATATTTTTATATTTAAGTACAATATCATCCATCGTAAATGAACGATGTCATACTAAAATTTAAGCAACCGTACTTTCTAAAAAAATAATAGTGTGTTTTCATATTAATAATTTCAGTTCCTGTTCAAGCCATCTTAGCAAAGCGACCTGACAACCTTAAAATAGTTGTTCAGAAGATGATTTTCCACGTTATTTGATGTCGATTACTGAAATGGAAAAACTGAATTATTGCAATTCAATTATCTTACTTCCCATTCTTTTGGCACACCTTTTTAGAGAACATAGGCACATAGTAGTATTTATAACTTCTTTACGTCGCCCTGGTAGTACAACGGATAAGGCACTGAACTGCGGTGCCTGAAGGTATGGGTTCGATTCTTGGTTGCAATTGTGGATATTTCTAGAAAGGGATTTATGAAGGCAGCCTATGTAGGCAAGCTACTGCTCATTTTTACACATTGTACTCATTTTTGAGTACATGTCTTTTTCAAAAATAAAACTTATGTATTTGGAACTATGACAAGCATCGAATGTAATAAAAAATTAGTACATTTTACTTATTTTTGAGTATCTATTTTTAACTAGTGTACTTGATGTAGACCTGTACGTTGGTGCTTGATATAATTCAACGGTACGTATCTCAGACCATCTTAGAGTTACACACCCAATTAAAAGCTTAACTGTTGCACTTCTACATCAAACTTCAAAATACCATTGAGATTTGATCACTGGGTCTTCACCCTACAGCGAACGGTTCATAGTTCAGAGCTTGCACATGAAATGGATATACGTAACTCTACAGTTTATATGCGACTATACGAATCGCCTTAGTTTGTTTCGCGGCTTGGATCTCGTTATCTACAGCTCATAAAACGTGACTGCTGCAACTATTAGACATCACATGTTTTGGCGCCTTACGAGGACCGATCGATAGCGTCGCTTCAACGATAATAAATTTCGAAATATTTCGACTTGGATATCATAATACGCCTTGCGTTCAGCTGGAGGTATTGTTGTAATCTTATCAGGGTTTCAGACAGTGGCGGCGATTGGGTGGTAAAAGTGGGGGGGCAAGATCAAGATGAAACAAGTGTGTGTGGAGCGCGGGGTGGGGGGGGGGGGGGTGTAATAAAAATATTGACCACCAAAACAATGAATATTGCATATTTATATTTACTGTTGTTTTGAATTATTTAAGGAAAGGATACTATCTTAAAATAGGTACGAGACGCCCAGGTCGATTATTAACTAACCCTTTTACGATTATTTCCTTCCCCCCCATTTTTTTTATGGAAGGATATGGACTGTTACACAAAATCTAATTAATATACTTGTTGACCGACCTACAAAGGGATAGGTATCCTTTCCATTTCTGTCAGTGTTGAAAAAGAAATGAGGAACATTTTATCTTCTCACCCTTCCAATTCCCAGAAAATTTCCTGCAGTATTTGCAATTCTGCATTTGTGGTGCGGCTTTCGGAACCCTGAGAAAAATAATTACAGTTTCAAACTGTAAATTCTCAAAAAAGTATTAATTTTCATTAGTAAAAAGGAATAGTTTGGCATTTGAATATCGAGGAAGCAACAGTTGTCACTGTCATTAACTACTTTTAATAGTTGTCAATAACTATGTATTTTTAAAATTAATAAATCACCCCTAATTCCGAAATAAATTTAGAGAACAAATTTAAAGTTTGAGAATCCTTATAATATATGCGTGGGAACGATTAGTTAGATAATTTATAGTTATGGTAATTTAAAGATGTAATAAGCGTTTTAGTTGATCAAAAATGTAAAGAATAATATAAAGGCTACATGAGCTAAAGAAATGTGGGAGTCAAAAGACTTGACTTGCATGGTATTGTGCAACACAATCGACACTGCTGATTTTAAATTAAACGTAAAATATACATAATTTAATTCAAAAGAAATTATTTACTTATTACCAATAAATATTAACTTCCATTAATTAAATTTAAATTATAAAGGTAATTTTAATTCAAAGATCTAAAAGAAACAAGAAGTTTACTAACTTAACGGCGCCAGGTGTTGTCCTCGTTATCTGACCATGGTTCAAATATATGAGGCATTGTTCACGGGTCTTTCCTTCAAGATGGGCCCCGAACCGTCGCCAATAGTCCAATATGCTGTACTGCGGCGACGTCCAATGAGAGGTCCGTTCAGAGGTCTATTTTAAGTTTAAGGCAATTTGGGTGATCTATCCTTCCCTTGCTTTCTTTTGCTATTTCTTTGGGCTTACATTTTCATAAATCAGGGATTTTTAAATGACGGATGACGAAATTCCCAACTTTTAAGGATTCCAGATTAGTTGGGAAAGGGGTGGGGGAAGGGAAAACCGCAAATCACATGCACAAACAGTAATAAAACAAGAATTATTACCCTTATAACGTCAAATGCTCAAACGTTCGGCGCCTATAGATTGCGCAATACTACATTTTAATGTAAGAAGCTTCATACAGTCGCTTGATAAAAAAAAAGGGTGTCTGATCTTGAACTATATTTAGAACTAAATAAAAAAAGAAGATATTAGCCGACTTGTCTGGGTTGATTCTATGGTCCTGGATTTAAGTCAAAGAGGAAATTACAAAAAGTAAAAAAAAAAAAATTACAAAGTTAGATAATAATCAAAGAGCAGGTGCTGAGTGTTTTCGCGGGCCAATAAATTTAAAACTATTATAGAAAACATGGGAGATGGTTTTGCTTTAGAATAAACTGGCAACTTATAATGAAGTATTTTAAGGTTAACGAAATTATGTGGTTTTTGCTCGAACATGGTTGCCATAGCATGTTTTGGAGCATCTTGTTTATACGACCCCGTTCGACGATCTTTTCCCTTTGTTGTCTTTATTTCTATTTCAAATTAAACCTAACATGACGTCATCGGGTTTTAGAACAAAAGAATTAATAACCCATGCTCACAGAGGGGGTATCAAGACAGAATATCCTCCCCCCCCCCCAAAAAAAAAAAAAATCTCTATTTTTATGATTCGGTTTCTAATTTGTTTTTATTTTACCTGCAATGGGAGGAGTTTGACCCCCCCCCCCCCCCTACTTATACGTGCCTGTGGTAGTGGGAGGAAGTTGGGGTTCAAAATGTTTCCTTTGTTCGACAATGCAGTAAAACAATTGACTTTTAACTTAGTTTTAAAAAGTGCAATATTAAAAAAGTGCGGGGGCAACATCCAAAAAAAGTGCGGGGGCAACCGCCCCCCCTTGCCCCCCCGAATCGCCGCCACTGGTTTCAGAGATGGGAAGAATGCCAAACTATTCGCTTTGCTTGTCTAAGCTAGAATTGATAATAACCTTAATTTTAAACTGAATTTAGGCGTCAAAGAAGGGAGATTATCAATTCGAGCTTGGATTTCGTCGCCAAGCAGCTTTCGTTAAGGCTGTTGAATCCGTGATTTGCGGATTAAGCCGACGATATGTATTTGGCGCATAATTTCCGTTCGAATTCAGATATTTGGATCTTTATTTTTTGGTTGTTAAGGAATATCTCACTTAGGAACCTTTTGCAATAAAAGTCCGGTTATCCGGTATTTACTTGTCCGAAATTCTCAATTAACTGGACTTTTTAAAAAGAAAATATTACCATATTTGGAAAATTATTTTTGTGATTTGAATGCGCTGCACAAAAGAGAAGCTTATGGAAGATTTTATGCTGTAACATATTGAGACCAAGAAGATTCTAAAACATTTTAAAATTGGGGAAGGGGCCATAAAAATTTCTAATGTAACATTTGGCTCAATGTAGGTGATACCATTTTGATCTATAAAGATATGTTTGAACAAAATGAAATGTGATATTCTGTTACTGTTGTAGTTAACTAAAGGTATGTTCTTATCCCTCATACAAGAAATAAAATTTATTTTTATACCACAAGGAATGATTTTTTCTCAATAAAGTTCTTTCAATAACGATTTCTACATTCGAAAGTGCCATTTCGTTTAACTCTATAAATATTCGCCATTTGTCTTCAAACATTTTGTTCTGACTTTGTTGAATATGGGTTTTCATAATCACTGAACGTGAGCATGGTGAACTTCAGTATTAAATTTATGCTTTTCTACAACTTTGTAACTGACTGTTTTGATGTGTTCTATAATTTTAAGAATAGACATGCAAACTCAGTATATATTGTCACCAAAGGGCGCTGTAAATGTTTTCATCGTACATGTTTTCATAGACACTACTTTAATAACTATAGTTGTCGGCGTTCAAAAGTTAAGTGGGTGGGAAATGACTTTAGTCTGTATCCGGTATGAAAAGGGTTTATTCCAGTTATTTATCTTGGGATAGGGTTTGTCACTTAATTTTTAATATATTGACAACTAACAAAAACTAATCAATTTCAGATCCCACATCTTGACTGAAGAAGCCATTTCTGAAGAAGTCCATTGCCAAACGCCAAATCCTTCTGAAGACAGTGCTTCTGCCTGTGCTGCCGATTGCTCGCACTCGCCGCCAAGCCTGCCCTCGACCAGTCACGATTGCACCCAGTCCTCTCGCAAGTGGGGATCCACAGTCACCACTGGAGGGATCGCATCTCAGCTCTCTACCATACGCGAGGAGGACTACGAAGACTGGCCAGTGACTGTGGTCATCGACTGCATTGGAGTGCAGGCGTCCAGACTGTTGGAGAATTGCAATACGACTGTCAGCTTGAAGAATGGAGGCGAACTGGAAACGCATTCCAAATGCTGATATGATTGGTGTTGGAGTAGACAATCTCTTGGAATACATTTCAAGCGAACTGGAAACGCATTCTATGTCCTGATAGGATCGGTGTTGGAATGGACGGTCTCTTGGAGTGCATTCCAAGCGAACTGGAAAAGCATTCTATGTCCTGATAGGATCGGTGTTGGAATGGACGGTCTCTTGGAATGCATTCCAAGCGAATTAAAAACTCATTCTAAGTCTTGATAGGATCGGTGTTGGAAGAATGGACAGTCCATTGGAACGCATTTCAAACATATTAAAAACGCATTCTATGTCCTGATGAGATCAGTATTGGAATGGACAGTCCCTTGGAACGCATTTCAAACGTATTAAAAACTCATTCTATGTCCTCATAGGATCGGTGGTGAAATGGACGGTCTTTTGGAACGCATTCCAAGCAAATTGAAACGCATTCTAATGTCCTGATAGATCGGTTTTGGAATGGACGGTCTTTTGGAATGCATTCCAAGCGAATTAAAAACGCGTTCTATGTCCTGATAAGATCGGTTTTGGAATGGACAGTTCCTTGGAACGCTTTTTAAACATATTAAAAACGCATTCTATGTCCTGATAGGATCTGTGTTGAAATGGACGGTCTCTTGGAATGCTTTCCAAGCGAATTGAAACGCATTCTATGTCATGATAGATCGGTTTTGGAATGGATAGTTTCTTGGAACGCATTCCAAGCGAATTGAAAACGCATTCGATGTCCTGATAGGATCGGTTTTGGAATGGACAGTCCCTTGGAACGCATTTCAAATATATTAAAAACGAATTCTATGTCCTGTTAGGATCGGTGTTGAAATGAACGGTCTCTCGGAACGCACTCCAAGCGAATTGAAAACACATTCTATGTCCTGATAGAATCGGTGTTGGAATGGATATTCTCTTAAAACGCATTTTGAAAGCAGAGCAATAAAACGCATTCCAGCGAACTGATAAGACAAAGCGACATCTTGAAATTGCAATGGTGATATGCACTGGAAGTTGTTCGTACAAAAAGAAACGTACTATGAAAGTGAAACTGACTATTGATCGTTGCAAGATATCTTGGCGTTAAAGGTGATTTGTGGTTCTTAGTGAGATGAATATCTGGGAACTCAACTAGCTATTTCATCAAGAATATCCCTAAAGGTATTGGCATTTGATGAAGATGCATATGAACTATAGCTTCCGTTTAAGAACTTTAAAATAAAAATGGAAAATAAATGCACTTATCTACAATTCTTTAAATAAGTGTTTAGATTATACACGGATGTTTAATACACGTGAAATATTGGACTGTTTTACGGTCTAACATTTTGGCCTAAAATTGTCATGAACACAAACATTCATGGAAAATAATCACACACATTTTTAATTCCTGTTATTTTTATGAGGAACCTCTGTCTCGTTTACTAGTCAAAAATAAAGTGATTGGAAAATAACAGATTACTAGATTGATATTTTTGTATATTTTGTTTGCTTTGAAGATTTTTATTAGTGGCCACCAAGCAAAAAAAGTCAGCATTAAACCTTTATCAAAATTGTCAAATTGAAGGTTTTTTGAAGGTTTTATAAAGGATATTGAAACAAAACACTGCAATTTTTTTTTAAAGTTTATGATTTGTATGCATGAAACTTTTAAAATATCTGCAATTTCCTTTCATGATTTAAAATTTAAAGTTTTTTTGAATGATTTTTTGAAAGCATTTTATAGTTTTTATGAAGGATATTGAAACAACAACCTTTAATTTCACAGATCTTAAAAAAAAAAAAAAAACTGCAGTTTTCCTGCATATAGTTTTCAATTTCAAAATTTTGATGCAGGTTTTATGCTGACTTTATTTTCTGGGCAATGAAAGATGCGAACTTTCAACGTATAATTATTTATGAAAAAAATATTTATGAAAGACAGCATTTGGGTTTTTAATCGTTTATTCGTCCTGGAATTAAGTTTGTCTAGTGTTAGTGATTAACAGAGAAGATTGAATATGGATTCTTGGAAGGACTAATTTGAATCTCAAAGTTGTAATCTATACTACTTAACTGTGGTAGGTGAAAATAGTTATTAAATTGGAAGAAAGCACTGGCTATTAATTTTTTTTCATTCCTTATTATAACAAACCTACCTAAACTATCTGTCCTAAAAATTAACCACATCTGCACTGTAAAAAAAAAAGGTACTTAAAAATGAGTACCTGAACATACTTGTTTTTCTTTGAGTACAATATCATCGTAAATGAGCGATGGCGTACTTAAATTTAAGCAACGGTTCTTTCTAAAAAATGAGCAGTGTGATTTCATATTTCTAATTTCAGCTTCTTTTCAGGCCATTTTAACAAAGCGACCTGACATACTTAAAATAGGCGTTCAGAAGATGGTTTTCCACATTATTTGATGTCGATTGCTTAAATGGAAACTGAGTTATTACAATTCGATTATCTTACTTCCCTTTGTTTTGGCACACCTTTTTAATACTTATTCTGTTTATTACTTCTTCACCGCTCTCTGGTAGTACCTCAGATAAGACAGTGAACTGCGGTGCCTGAGGATATGGGTGCGATTCCCGGTCTTGGTTGTAATTGTCGATATTATTTGAAAGTGATTTATGAAGGTGGCCAATATAGGCAAGTTAATGTGTAGTTTTATTAATTTTTACTGATTGTACTCATTTTTGAGTAGATGTCTTTTTCAAAAACGAAACATGTATTCAGAGGTATGATAATCATTAAATGTAATAAAAAATTAGTATATTTTACTTTTTTTTTAGTATCTATTTTTAACAGTGTGGAAGCGTAACATAGAGTTTTTATCCTAATAGCACATTTATAGCTGATTTTAAAGACGTTTTAAGAGAAAAGAAAGTAGCCTTTAATTTTATCTGTAACATTCTCAATTTGCACATTATTACCTAATGAGCGCAAGTCCAAAGGCGCGGGGCGCATCTCACATTCCTAAGGGCGGTTCTGACTCTAGTGCGAAAATAGGTAGTACCACAAATTACAAAGATAAACATGGCATGTTGGATGTCAAATTACTCGCCCTGCCTATCGTCATTCAATGGACCATACTACTAACATGTATTATACAAATACAAAATTGGATCCCACAAATTGTGCATATAAATATATGGCATGTTGGTTATCAAAACACTTATCATACATTATAGTATACATATCAAAAAAGGAATTCGTATAATACAATGTATGATAATAAAAATACTATAACTTAGACATATGTAGATTTCAGTCATGGTATTCATGTTTAAAAATGTGAAGAAATATTGTCTTAAATGAATCTTCAACAATTGAAAGGGCAAGTGGTAGAAGGAGTTAACTAACATTTTTGAAAAAATTATAATTTTGATGTAGATGAAGGCTTTAAGTACATATGCATTTTCCCTCAAAATGGTATGGGTCTTCTTGATTTATTTAAGCAGATACAGAGCAGTAAAAAAGTATATGTTTCACTTATAATGGTTCGATTTCATTAAGCGAACATAAATGCCAAATGTGCGAAAACGTGCCAATTTTGTTAACTTATCACCTCTAATCACGCTCACGGACGATGAAAAGGAAAAAGTATCGAGCCTATTGTTCCCTTGGCGACAAATAGTGGTTGTTCAAGCGACCAATTAATAAATTAGTCAGTAATAAACGCAACATTCACTTCAATATAAAGGAGAGTGTATGTGAGTTTGTTTTTTATACAAATCTACAGTTTCATTCTGAGGCAGCAATTTTTTCCAGGCCTCTTCAGCTAGTTCCGTAATACTATAATTACTTTTAGTTTTAGCACTTTATTATGTGAAAATAAACTATAGTTAACAAAGTTATATGGCAATGACTCCCATCATTAACCGCCCCCTTCCCCCCTAATTTCGCATTGTGAGTGCAGCGAACTCTTAATCGGAGGATTGCTAGTTTTGTTCCTCGTCGTCCACCAGAACATTTTCCGTGTAGACGGACTGGCGCATGTTCAATAGCAGTGTTCCTTCATATTTCTCAAGTTCTGATTACATATAATGTAAAAAAAAAAAAATTATGGCTTTCTTCCATATATTTGAAATAAGCGAATACCATATATATGATTATTTTTTCCACACAAGATTTTTCTGTTCTGTGTTCTGGTTCATTGAAAAAAATAATAATTGCGGTTCTTATAATAATTATTTAGTGCGTTTCAAATCCATTCAACAGGCAAACGCTAAAGGATTTTAGGTAGAATTAAATAAAAATAACTTAATGAATAAAGATGAAAGATCAGGTAAGTATTTTACGAGTATTCAAATTCTATAAAAACTGAAACTCTCCCATTTGCTTCTATTTTCTTAAACATGGATTTTTAGTTTCCTCTAATTTTTATTAAAAGAATAATTTATCATCAACACCATTTTAATAAAGAACATTCTGAATAATTTATTCAAATTTTGTATTAAAAAACCCCATTGATTTCCGGGAAAGGGTAGGGCTTAGAAGGCTCGACCCCCTTCCCCCCCTCCCCAATAGGCTTTTAAGTCAACATTTTTTATCAATATATAACATAAGAATTACACAAAATTGTTAAATGCTTTAGAAAATTATGCGATTAATTAGGTCATTAACAAATTATCTACATTTAAAAGTCACTAATTAACAGATAAGTGTTGATTAATAGTTAATTACTAATTAGCATGACTGCCCCCCCCCCCCCCCCCCTGCCCAATAATTTTTGAATCGTTACGCCACTGAAAGAGTGAAAAAAATAGCAGTCAAAGTGATTTTTGAAGAGTAGTTGTGTATTACTTATAGGAGTGAACAATGAATTGGAGGTCGCAAAATATAAATCAATAAAAAATATAAATCAATATAAATCAAAATCAATATAAATCAATAAATCAATATATATCAATAAAATTGTAAAATTTACTTTTTCATAAACAATAAATAAATGTAAATCTTCTTAATCAAGTAAAGCTTCTAGAAATTACAAAATACGGAACAAGACAAAATACGGAATAGAAGGAAATATACTCATTTACATTATTTTAGATGCTTTAGAATTTAATAGAACTTATTAAGAAAATATTAGGGTTCATTTATAAAATGGATAAAGAGTTAAAGTTGCCGCTTGAATACGAACTTTTAAAAGATATTCGTATTAGATAGAAATATATAAACACAACTACCAAATGCGACTTGTTAATTTTTATTATGGTTTTACTAAAAAAAATCAAATAAAAAGAATATTTACTTTTATAATGAAAAAAAAATGTAATGTAAAAAATATTACAAGGTATTATTTTGAAATTAATTCTGTATAAATATATTAACTGTTATTAAAAATCAGTTATACACTTTTAGATACATATGTTGTAGTAATAAAAGGTACAATAATAAAACAATATAGATAAAATAGTGAAACATGTCAATAACCCAAATTGAATTTAAAAAAAAAAAGTATGGAACGTTTTCATTGAACTATTTTTTTCCCTAGAAACATAATGATAATGAAATATCTTCTTAATCATATAAACTATTTGTTAGGATTTATAATAAAAGATGGCAGCACGAGTCATTATATTATTAGATAAAAAGTTTGCGAATGAAGAAAACCGAATAATTTAAATTTGCTTTTGAAGTTTAAAAAAAAAAAAAATCAAGAAAGCAGTCAATTATAAGAATGTTAAAAGCAATTTTTTAATTTTTTTGGTATTATATTGAATTTTTCTGTGTTAAATTTAAGTGAAATACAAATTTATAACCGAAAAGTCCAATACTTTTATATTTAAATTTTTATATTTTTTTAGTAAATTTACTCGTTTTCAAATACTAAATTCTCAGAAACTTTTGAATTATTTTGTTGTTTTAAAAATATTTTTCAATTAACTGTAGTTTTTTGTATCAAAAACTAATTTTTTGTTCTTTTCGCAAAAAATAAAAAACAAATAATTACAACAAATTATTTAAATATTTTATAACAACTTTATAAAGATAATTAAAATTCATTGTCGCACATCATTTTCGTTACAAAATATTCATTACCTGACATACAGAAAGTTAATCTAATTTAATTCCGGCAAATTTCTAATATCATAATAACTTTATTAATTTGATAAAATTAAATTAAAAAAATATTTTAAAAAAAATAAAATAGCATTCATTAATGTTCTTTTCAATCTTCCGAATCCATTCCAAACACTTCTTTTCACCAATTGATCAGTTATGACAATTCAAATATCGAAATCACACTCGTCGAAATCTACCTGCCCCGTTACTCACACCTTGTCAGAAAAACTTTTCTCTTTTAAGTTTCCGACACTCTTTTATAAGTTTTATTTCGCCGCGACAAACGAAAAGACACTCCCGAAACATATTCCAAAATCAAGCCGCTGCAAGGAGCTTTAATTTAACATCCAAATCGAGTGTATTTTGGAAGCCCAGATACAGCAGTCATCATCTTTCGAGATTTTAGTCCTGATGTGTATTATTGTTAACAAAGATGGTGTGACGTCACAAACCTCATGCGCTGCTTCCCTTCCTGCAGGCTTCATTCCACTCCTCACAGTACCACTCCATTTTACCCTGCAATCGCCGGTCTCAGGACAAAGACGAATCGTTTTTAGCTTCTGTAGATAATCAAGGCCCAAAAACCCCGAAGAATTTACGAAAATCGAAATAGTGAACTACCAGGGCACCGTAAGTACCAATTAGTTGACTGTTTAATCCACGGGGAACCGCGAAATCTCGCATTTAAATCATTACTTTAGCTTATGTGTTCATTGTCCCTATCGAAATACTAAGTACTTCACGATTCTGGTTACTTTTCGGCTGCGTTTCTTGTGGGGTTCGATCTATCTGGATTTTATAATCGCGTTGCAAGAAACTGATGTTTTGTAGGCTTTTCGTAGACATGGACAGCCGGTGTTTACATGATCTGTCAAATTACATGTGACAGAATGTTTTACTATAGAAATCCTGAACGCTGTTCTTTAGTTATTTTATATATAAAGGACTACAAAAAATTGCGTTGATCCTAATCTACCCTAAATGGCGTTCCTTTTAGAACATTTTTTATGTGTTATTTGTGGTTTTTTGGGATTATTTACCCGCGTGAATGGTTGTGTTTACATTCATAAACACCACACAACATCAGCTGTTCAACGCCAGTGTCACATACAGCGTGTTGGTTTTGAAATCCTATGTTGATGTTTTTGGAATGTGGTTATAAATAATAATTTTTAATTTCATTTTAAATTTTATAATAAAATGTTAAATTGACCTATTAAATAAATTTTTAATGATTGTCGGATTTAAGAATGCAATCATATGAAATTATTTTTTTATAGACAGTAGCTAGACATTCTATGACGATGTTGTTTACTAATCGACAGGTTAACGATTTGAAAAATTATGTTCTTAATTTATAATATTTAAGTTATATGCTTTACTAAATATCTTGTATTAGAATATTTTTAATTGATCAAATGTAGCTGTATGTATACTTCTCCTAGGAGTTCAAGTTCCATTTAAATAATTGTTCATTCAAATTACTTTAAATATAAGTACATATTCAGTTAAATAATTTTACTTTCACTGTAACATATTATAATTGATATATTTTTTGTGATATTGAAGTGTAATGAGCTCCTAGAATATTCATAGAAGAAAATAAGATTGGCTTAGTTTTCATGTAGAACAAAGCTGTCCAATTCAAATTTAGGTAGTTTTTAATCTTGTATACGTTTGTGTGACAATTTAATTGTTTGTTTATGCATTTATATAAATGCTTTATATGATATATTATACGTAAATATGGCCCAATTCAATTTAGCTTATGAAAACTTATTAAACTGGAAGCTTTCTTCAAATTGTCTTGTAAAATCATAACATATTAAAAAATAAATACTTATGAATAATGTTTTTTAAAAAATGGAACATAATTTGTATACAAACATATTCACTCTGGAGTCCAAAATTTATAAAAATTAAACAACAAATATAAAATCTTATTTTGATTAATAGTAAAAAATAATAGTAAGTAAAATCAGGCAATTTAATTTTTCTTAAATTATTCAAATACATTCTTTTGCTGTATTGAAATATGTTAATTGGTACATGACTCTTTATGAAATAATTATGCTGTACAAAATTAGTTTGTCGAACTTTAAATTTTTGTTCTTAAATTTGACACGTCGTAATAACTAGATAAGTTTTTTTTTCAATCGTATAAAATTGCATCAACAGAACTTTTATTGTGAGATTTTAGAGCACATTTTGGACAGGTTTGCTTGTAACTTTTTCGACTGCCTAATTAAGTCCTCATTAAAGAGTCTTAACGCAGCTAAGTAATGCCTTGTAATTTGGGAACCATTATCAGATGATGAGGTTAACACCTGATTGGACTATCAATAGGAATAACTTTTACATTTTTCAATTCAGAGAAAGTTTTTAAAGATTTTAACTTCAGCTGTTGCATTTAAGGTTTTAGAATAGTATATTTTAGCTACACATATGTTAATTAAATAACAAAATCATTAAAATGCTGCAATTTACTGTTTCAATCCTTTTTGTGCTCTGCAGCACATAAGTCCTCATCTTTCTATGTTGACTTCCGTGATTTTTTAACGAAGCCCTTGCTTCTGACCAACCAAACCTGGTACTTTTTAGTGTCTACAATTTTCTTCCAAATTAGTTTGAGTGTGTCCATCTTTCTTTTGTTATCGAAGGTTCATGTAAGTGCTATTACATTGTAATTTATTGTATGACATAACTGAAAATTCTGATCAACTTTATACATTATGAATGAGTCAATTATTCGTACACACGCTTACACCTATATTCGAAATAGGTATCAAAATAAGGAAACCTGGTTTGGTATCAGGGTTCCCACTGGTCCTTAAAAGTCCTTAAGAACTCCTTATTTTTGGTTTCAATTTTAAGAGTCCTTTAAAGTCCTTATTTTTGACCAAGAGACCTTAAAAACTACTTATTTTTACCCCTGCCACAAAAATATTTTTTTTTTTTAGTCCTTTTAAAATTTCTTGCTCTTAGTTTATATCACTTACATTGGCAATCTATTACTTGTGGCTATTTTTATGTGAGATGCTTGAATATTATTTATTTTCTCGCTTCAATAATAGGTTAGTACATTGCATTTATTATTCTTTGCAAATGCATATTTAACTGTTGGTAAAATCAAACAAGATTCTGACGAATTAAAAAAATAATAACTTGAAGTTAAAGAATGAAGTTCTGTTAAGATACCTTTCAAACATAGCATGCGTTTAAAAAGTCATTTTTTAGTTAATGTGAAAGTTGATTGTTGTCATCATTTGTTTAAATTTTTCTTGCTTACAAAAGCAGCATGATAAAAAAAGGGTCCTTAAAAACTTGTTTTTGTCCTTAGAAAGTCCTTAAAAACTCCTTATTTTTTATTTTTAAAAATGAGTGGGAACCCTGGATACTACACCGAAGGAAAATATTAACAGCTTAAGGAAAACTATTAAATTTTGTTTAGTTTGTTTTGAACTTTTCTGACTGCTTATTTCCTATTTTTGTCCTCATTTAAAAGACTTAACACAACCAAGTAACCCCTCAAAATTTTGGAACTATGATCAAATGATGAAGTCCACCTGAACCGACACCCAACGCAACCTTTATCAACAAAAGGATATTGGACCACAATCAGATTTAACGTTCAGCAGTCCCTACTTTCTTATACATGCCAAATGCTCAAATTGAGGATATTTTTAGACAACGTTGAGGAACGAATATAGCAACCTTCTGATGAGTTCGCTACAACTTGTAAGTCCACGTAATATTCAAAACTCGCAATCCTCCGATTATGATCCGGACACTTTATCATTGGGCAACTAGTCCTTCAATATTTAATTTAAAATGTATATTTAAAGTAAATATTTTTCATTGTTTTTCCATTTTAACCAACAAAATCTCTTATCTTTATTTTCTTTCATTTATAATTATAAATAATATATATTCTTAGTTCTTAAATATTAAAAAAAAAAATTAAACCACACATGAATGATCAATGGTACAAGACCCTTTTATAGCTTGGATCATTGCTAATGTACCTTAGATAAGTTTTAATAGTGAGATTTTTTTTTTAATCATTTATCCTACTCGGTGAACTCCAGATGTTTTGAATGATTTAATTTGCTGCACTAAAGTATCAAATTTTATTCTAAAAACTTTAAACGCTTCTCTAATAGAAATTATCTTTTCATGCGATGGCCTTTTTCTTGTATTCTGAATTAATAGGACCCATTTTTCTCTCTGTTTGGGAGCTGGCCATCCTCCTATAAAAAGAAAAATACAAATAATATATGTATGCGATCCAAAGCACAAGAGGAAAAAAAAATATCATGCTTCCTTTAGGTTATGAACGAGTCAAATAACATATAATTTTATTTGCTACTTAATAAGGTATTAAGAGATTTTAGTGAAAACTTTTTAACTTCCATCACTGAACACTGGGAAATCATAAACTAAAAACTTAAACTGTCGGAAATAAACATTAAAATCTTAAAACATCAAATCATACAAACAACATGCAGTGACAAAGTAAGTTGGGGGAAATTGCTCTCCTGTATTGCTTGAACTGGTTTGATTGCTAGAAAATAGTATCAGCTGAATAACTAGAAGGAAATGCTTTAAATTTAGCTCGATGAAAATTTAAAAAAGAACTAACTAAATTAGAACTAGAGGAGTTAGGTGAGAACTCTAAATTATAAAATTTTTAAATGGGATAATTTTATCGAAATGGGTTTTATAAAGGCATTTTTAAAATTCCAAGGTTTGTCAGTAAGCAAGAGTGTCAAGCTTGTAATTCAAGTTTTTTGAGTTTCATCCTTGTCGTCGAATCCAAATTATTATCATTGTGTAGAGGAGGTGGTGCACATTAAATGTGTCATAGCCAAAATGTGCTCACATTAGTGTGGGTGTTTGGAGAGGGGACGTGCCAACTAAGGTTTTATCCACGTTTTCTAAAGATCTCAATTACTAGGCAGTGCTTCCAGATATCTCCTTCAGGATAGATCCCGAACCGTTGCCAGTAGCCCACTGTGTAGCTGTAGTGCATTGTTAATTCATTCAATTAATCTTCGACTTCCTGTGTATTGCATGAAATGTCTACCTTTTGAATCAGGCATGTTGTGAAATGCCTTATTTTTTTTTTTATTATTATTTTTATTTTAATGTCCAGACTGTTCCTGAATTTCAAATGAGGTTGTATATTGATGATGTTATACATTTCTCAGAAATCCAAAAAAAAAGAAAAGTGCATTTTCTTTCTTTGTTATCAACATTAAATAGCAGTAAAATCCAGAAAGTATGGATGTTATAAAGCATAGAATTAAATTCCAGGAAATTAAGTATTGGTTAACTCTTTATTTGTGAAAAATTACTTTTAAATATTTTTTGTGGTTTCATAACAAAATATTCTGAATCAAATTCAGTGATATTTAACAGAATGTGTAGGTTTAATAAAAAAAATAATAATTCCAAAATACATTACAAGAATAAAAAATTATTTGAAATTAGCACTTAATAATGAGTTGAAATTGTTTAAATTTTGTTTTGGGAAAAACAAAATAAAATGTACTATGGATTAAATAGTTCTTCTTTACAGTTAGCTGGGTGACCTATTGTTTATTGATATAACTTTTAAAATTCTTTATCAAGAAATGAAAATGACGTTTGTAAAAAAAAAAAAGTTTAAAATAATTTGATTTAATTTTTAAAAAAATATTTTAGTTGTATTATAAAAGCTAAACTTTAATAGGTTAATCATGGAACTTTGGTGTTTCAAGTTTGTTACTGCGTGTATCTATTCTTATGCATATGATTCATTATATAGAAACGAACTATTATGCTCCAATTAGCAATTGTTGACTTATATATTATTATATAGCATTCGTACTACCAGATTTCTATTTTTATATATATTCTTAACAAATCAAAACCATTTTTATTATGTCAATTTTGCAAAATTCGTGTTATGTTCTTTCAATTTATTTTAAAATATGATCTTATTAACGAGATCTAATAAATATTCAATAGTACTTATTGAGTTGTTGTAAATATGAATTTCTACGCCTATGTTACGAAGTTTTTAAATATTATACAAATACTGATTTTGACGACTGGCATCAATCTCAAAGTCCAGATCTTTCTAGAACGTGCCAATATTTTTCCGGAAAACTGGGACACCTTAATTAAAAAATAAATATATAAAAACAGTACACTTGTGCATTTTTTAAAATTTTTTAAATGTATATATTTTAAAAAATGCAACCGTTATCCTTAAAACTAGCTAGTCTTACCAGATCTAAATATCTGTTTCATTGTATTGTTGGAAGTAAAATAATTTGTCAAAACTTAAAATTTTAAACGTTCTTAAGAATCTCTCTTTTCCCGTTACAATTTAAATATTTTTTTCGTATTACATTGGTTTCGTGTATGGCTGGAAACTGCTTGTGTCATTTCAATGTATTTACGAAGCTGTTGTATGAGGGAGATAATAGTTTTTATGAAGCTAAAAATGACTAACACACGCACTGGTATTTTGAACTATGACGTTGCAACTTCCTTATTATGATCAACATAATCAGATAAAAAAACTAACATTTTCCTTCGGTTGTAAGTTCCGTAAGTACGTTTGTTTCGAAAACTGGATTTTCTTGCCAAATGAAATAGAACGTAAATTTGGAACATTACATTAGTAGTGAGAATTTGCCGGTTCTAACTCGCACGTTAAGCTTATAATGAATTGTTCAAATTGTTATTTTTTCTTTGACTCTATCAGAGATTTATCTAGCCGTTTTCTCAATAATTTATGCGATTGACAATAGCACAACATGGTATCGAGATTGAATGTATTATAAATAATCGAATTTTCATTGGTTAAAAACACACGCAAGTTTTACAAGAGTACCAAACGATATTTTTTATACACGAAACTTTGCGGAATTTGATATATGTACTTGCTTTTCGTTACCCGTCTGATCTATGTGCATAGAGGCTCACGTATTTTAAAGTACATCAATTTAAGTAAATACCAGTAAATTTGATTTGTCATTAGCGAATTATGTTGAAAATAATTTAAACTCGTTGCAAACATATTCGGATAGAATATTCCTTAATTAACAAATATTTGCTATTTTTCGAACATGCGTGCTTTTTCCATGCGATAATTACATAAAATTTATTCGAACAATTGGTATTTGCACAATGAGTGTTCGGTAATGGCCGAATAACTGAATATAGATCCATATGTGTTGTAAATTTTTCATGTTATACTAATTTTTATTATAAGAACAAAGAATTAAACACTCATTTTTAAGTATTAATCGTTCGTTTTGTAGATGTAGGAAATTAATACGAAGTTTCAACTGATTTGTCTTCTTATCAAGTTTGTCCTTTTCCTGATAAACTAAGAGTCAAAAATTTGAACCTGATATTTTATGTAGATAAACTGATTACTAAAATACTTTTTATACAAACTTTCTTTACGAATTTTAACATACACTTTACATGGTTTTATTTACTGTTGGACTTAGCGCTCAACAAAATAAATTTTTAGTTTTAAATCAGATTTAAAAATGCATTTGAAACGAATGGATACTTCACATTTAAATAAAACTTTTTTCAATGCCTCAAACTCAAAATTAAATTTTAGTGAACATTCATATAACATTAGTAAATTAAAAAAAAAAAAAATTAGCATGAGTTATCCGCATTTATATTTTTGCGAACTATATTCAATTAACATAACATTTATTCAATTTATATAGGGTAATTTGAAAACATTAAGAGTTATATCTTCCTAAATCAATTAAATCCTTATTGGGGCATCCATTTAATATGCATATCAAAGTTGACATGCACTAAAAGTCTAATCCCTTTTATTGCTATTTAATTTAATTGCATTTTAAGGAGTGAGCACATTAAAAGTATTGAATATATCGAGTTGTGTTGAATATGCAGTTGAACTCCGATTATCCGAACTCCGGTTATCCCGATGAAATAAAGCGGATCTCCAATTATCCGTATCCGGATCGCTTTGAGAACAAAAAAAGTAATTATCCAGTTTCTCACAGGAAATGATATTGTTTTTAATAGTCATTAAATTACATTACATACTGAAGCAAAATTATTTTTTTTAAACAAGAAATAACTTTTTTCCGTGAATAATCCAATTATCCGCATATTCGATTATTCGGATGGGATCTGGTCCCAATTGGAGTTTTGTTGTATCTTTATAAATTTTCTTTTTCATACTGTTCGAAGAAAAAAAAATGATAAATCAAACAACAAATTACAATGGGTGCTAGGTTATTTTTTTTAACCCAAGTATAGGATAGTTTAGTAACACAGTATTATATCAGGGCTGTCAAACATTTGTAAATTTTGGGGTTTGAGGGCTCCAAACACTTGAGATATAAATGGCAGGCTTCTCAGGCGCATTTGATTATATCAGGGCTGTCAAACATTTGTAAATTTTGGGGTTTGAGGGCTCCAAACACTTGAGATATAAATGGCAGGCTTCTCAGGCGCATTTGATAAACGGGCCCCAATAGCTAAAGCCCGATTACCAAATAGGCCTTTGAAGCCGGGCTTACATTTCAGATGTCTATAGGGCCTTCAAATCACTCATACTATATAATCATTTAACATCCCTAACTAGTTTGCTACTAAATAGTTTTGATAAAAACTTACGAAAAAATATTTTATTAAAAAAAATTGTTAATTCAATTTGTGGTAAAATCTAATCGTAAATTAGGTAAGAATATTAAATGAATACAAAAGATTAGAAATACTCAATAGTTTTTAATACATTTTGAGTGTATATAAAAGTTCGATTTGACGTTCCGTATTCTATTTGAGAGCTATGGGGCCCCCTTTGGAAAGCGGACTTCTTTTGCTCTGAAGTCTTATATAATTAGGCCTGCAAATAGCGCACAGTAATATAAAAAAAAATTTAAAGATAATAAATATAGTTGAAATGAGCGCTATTTCGTAGTTTGTTACAAAATTCACAAATTACCTACATTTCAATTGAAGTTTTTTTTTTTTTGCTGATTCATTGTTAATTACTGGAACAGCTGCCCTATATGGGTTGATTATTTTGAATTCACAAATTAACTTTTATTTTTGGTATTTTTAATTCGCGTTCTGTATATTGAACACAGATTTTCGTCAGATAAATATAAACCCAACTTTAAATGTCAAGTTCACGGATGTGGTCAGTGACAAATCACTAATTTTTCAAGCTATCCATTTGAAAGGATTCAGCCTTTTTATTAGGGAATGAAAAAAAGGAGATCGTCTCTGATAATTAAATTAATTTATTTTTCATCAACCACGTTAAGTAGTATACAGAATACAATTTGAGGATTCCCTAACGCCAGAGACTGATTTACGGTAGGGCATTCGGGGCACTTGCCAATGGCCCTCATTTTAAGAGGCCCGAAAAATGCTTGTAAAACTAAAAAAAAAAAAAGTGAAAAAGATTAAAATAAATTTACTAACTAATGATTTTTTTTAAATCAATAGAATAATTAGTTTTAGATCAACATTTTTTTTTGCAAAACTTATACTATTTTATTCACTTAACGCTTTCATGTTTCCTGCACGCCCATGGTGCATGCCATCTTTCGATTTTGTTCTTCAAAGGAATGCCCTTTAGATCGAAATTTCTTTTGGATCAAAATTCAATTCATGACCAAGACCATGAACAAACTGTTTATAGTGTTTACTAATGGCATGTGGATTTGTCATTTACCGTTATATTTTCCCTTTTTTAAATTTTCTGTTATTGTATTCATTACGGATTTGCTATAAAATAATATAATATATACATCTGGCTCAGCTAAAATAATTCTAAAAGGGGAGAAAATACAGAATGAGAAACGTATGAAAAAATCTGTTGAAAGAGTGCACAATTAACGTTAATTCAAATTCTTAGGGAACAAAATTATTTTAGCCATTTTAAAAATATAAGTTTTTTGCAGTATTTACAATTTCATTTAACCTGATTGAATATATGTTACTTTGCATTGTGTGCTTATACATAAATTAACAATTTTATTTTAAGGTACATTGAGGGTCCCCCAAATGTGCTTTTGCCCTGGGCCCCTAAACTTATAAGTCGGTTCCTGTTAACCCCTCATGGATTTGTTCATCAGTGCCGCCACACAAATTTTTTTTAGGGGGTTTGAAACAGGAAATTTTCAAACTTAACGATTCGAAATTCCCAACTTAACGGCGTCAGGTGCCAGCTTAGGTGTTTTCCTCGTTATCTGACCATGGTTCAAAAATACGATGTATTGTTCCCTGGTCTTTCCTTCGAAATGGACAACGAACCTCAGCCAAAGCTCTAGTGAGACGTCAATTAACCTAACCAAACTTAACGATCGAAATTCTCAACATTCCCAGTTCCAAACTTATCGACATTTTTCAACTTTTTTATAGATTATGTAATAATTAAACATTTCTCTTGAAAGTATTAATTTGTTTATGCATATTCCAATGCAGTGTCCGTTCAGAGGTCTAATTTAATTTTAATCTGACACGTTGTGGAATTTTTAGTCTTCCCTCGCTTTTTTTACTAATAAGAGTAATTTTCTTTGGGCATAAATTTTCCCTACTCAGGGATTTTTAATTAAAACTCGAGATTCCAAACTTTTAAGGTTTCTAGATTATTGGGGGGTTATGCTCCCGGTGCCATGGGCCTGATGTTTATAACGCACTTTTCATAAGTATTTTGTATTTTTGTTGCCCAGTTTTTCGAGCTCTTAAATCACCCAATCAGACATGTTCTCTTGTCTGCTGCGTTCTGAGGCTTTCTTACATAAATGTCTCTGCTCTAAATAAGCAAGGGAGAAAGGCACATTTTCTTCTGAAAATAAATGTTACAGTGGAATTCATCCCGAGCAGTCTCACCGGTTATTTTGTGTTTTTTTCTCAAGTCGATGTTTGCTGCCGAATTCCTCAACTCGGGTTCTTATTTCCCCTTCCCAGAAGTGAAAATCTTCCATGTTGGCGGCTTTTATCCCATTTTAAGTTGCTTCTAGAAAATACGAGATACAGTAGTAGTTTCGAATCGTCTCGTCTGCTGGCGAGTATCGATCGCGGTTTCGTCATAGGCACTCCCCTATTGTTGTTTTCCACGACAGCTTCTTCTTTTTTTTTGTTTTTTGCTGCTGTGTTTTTAATTGCAATAAGACGACTTCGGGGGCAGAGAAGAAGTGGTCTTCGAAAGGCTTGTGTGGTGGACATGCGAAGGCGAATGACCTGACTCGAGAAGATCCTGGACTCGAGTTTCTTCGATTCGAGAGGAAATCGAAAAGAGCGTTTTGGTTGTTTGGAATGTTAGGGGGTGGTGTCGTGTTATCGAGAAATTCTTTGATTTGATTTCTTATCCCTTGGTGGCAGGCACGTAGGTATAGATTTTTCATGGGGGTGGTTCAGTGACTGACTAACTTTTATCACCCCCCCCCCCTCCATTTTTTTAAACTTATTAATTTTTATTGAAGTAAATAGGATTATTTTGGCATATAAGTATCGAAACAGCTACATTTGTCATTTATTTTTCATGAAATCGTTACCAATATTAACTCTTTTTAAAATTAGTAAACATCACTCCTTAATTATGAAATAAATTTAGTAAACAAATTTTAGATTTTAAGATTCCTTGTTTTAAAAAATATATATCTCCCGTTTGACGATCTTTTCCCTTTGTCGCCGAAATTCAAATGCTAGGTAATGAACACGATGACGTTATGTTACGCTTAGTGTGAGATAAAAATGACCTCAAAACATGCTTTCGAAAACTATTTTCCGGGGTAAGATCCCCGGGAAATAACAGGTCTTCTCTCATGCAACTGAACAAGAAGTTTTATACTAGAAATTGAAATTTTTCTAGTTTTTTAAAGTATTTTTTTGATTTTTACAGTAATTCGACTTTTAAAATTTTTCTTCTTGACTTTCAATGGGAGGGATTGGAACCCCCTGAACCACCCCCTAACCTACGTGCCTGCGTTGTGGTGAATTTAGGGGGGGGGGGGGGGAATGACACGGGGGCAAAGAAAATTGAAGAATTAAGGCGTTTGAAATATATTTGAAAAAATTCCTTTTGGGAAACGCAATTCTCATTACATTTCGTTGACATAAAAGAAATACTTACTTAGTCATTTACGACTGTTTTAAAATAATAATTAAAAATAATAATAGTATTGTGTTTTATTTCTGTACTATACTTGCAGGGTTTCACACACCTGGAAAACAGGGGAAATCGGGAATTGTCATGGGAAATGATTTGAAAAATCAGGGAATTGTCAGGGAAAATGATTTGAAAAATCAGGGAATTGTCAGGGAAAATTAACAATTTTTCAACTTTCCTGGAAAAGGCAAGGAATTTTTCTAAAAAATTTAGGTGAAAGTGCCTTATTATTTTCCTTTCCTTATCATTGATGAATTTTTTTTTCATTATATAAATATAATTTTTAAAAACGGTAATGTCTTAGTTTTTTGCTTGTTTTTTGTGCATTTGCGGTTCACATATTTATTATTATCCCAACATTAATCATTACAAAATCGGTTATGTATTTCTCATTCTGGAAGAAAACATTCTAGAATACCTGGAAAAAATCTTAATGTTAAGTGGAAATCTTGTATATTGGCATGGTGTGTTTTTCATGATAAGTTTATTTAAGCACTTTGCAAGTCCATTAAAAACAAATAATTTTAAAAAAATGACTTAGTGATTTGCCCACCATTTTTTGCATGATTCAAAATAACAAAAATATTTTTTTTGATACCCTATAACTATAGTCCCTCAATATAACAACAGGATCCGTTGTAACGAGTAAAAAAACTTATTGCATTAGAATTTCGAAACTAATCAGCCGATTTGGACTATAAGTGGCGGGTTGTGTAAGGAAGTGGGTTGTTATAATATATAGAGATCGTTGTAAATGTCTACAGCATTAATGACGCGGCCATAATTTGATTTTGTTGGGGGCATAAACAAGCTTTGTTATGATTTTTTTTTTATATTTCTCAAAAAGAATTTACATGCTTTTAAATATTAATATATTATATTTTAATTACTTGTTAAATATTAAAACATTGTATTAATTTTTAAGAAAATATTACTTAATCAAAAATAGTAATTTTTTTAAAAATTTGATAATTAATTTGAAATATTTTAAAGTTAGCACAGGATAATTATTAATTTATTATTTTATGTTTACTGGGATAGTAGGTGAATAATAATACATTTAGATGAACAAAACTTAATTTTTACAGCATTTGTAATTGATGTGTTAAGTATCACAGATGAGCTATTTTACAGAAAGTTCCAATTGCTGCCCATTGCAACTTTTGTTTGAGCGATAAACAATTGTTTTCTTCTGTGAGAATAGGGTAAACTCATCTCCCTTCGGCCGCAATTGGGCTATTGCCTTTTTTTTATGCTTGTTTAATTTTACGCAATATGATGACAATAAGTTTTACGCAATAATATGTTTTAAAATATGACAATGACAAGACTTAATGATTTAATATTAACTGATATAATTCAAAATAAAATTATTAATAAAAATAGCGTCAAAAAAAAATCTTGCAATAGGAAAAAAATTAAGAAAAATATATGACTCTTGTATCTCTTCTACAGATTTCTGTTGCGTATTTTTAGTAATATAGTTTTTTGGTTGACCGAAATCGTAAGCTTCTGTGAAAAGGTACTTGGCTAAACCTAAACGTTTTTTAGAGCAACCAAAAATTAACAGTTGATGTGTGTTTAAACGATTACGTAAGCCAATTATAAAATTTTATTTTTCTCCATTTGTTAGTTTGGGGAAATTGGATATACCATTTTTAACCGATTTGCAAAAGATGTAATTTGATAACTCATTGTAAATCGAATGGTTTACACTTAAAAATATAGGAATGCCATAGTGCATAAATGTGTGAAGGGCAGTTACTGTGAATTTGAATCATTAAAATGCAATCTATGTAATAGCTAATTAAGGTATATGAAAAATAATTAGTTTAATTAGTAGAAATCCCGGTTGTCCTTCTTTATAATAAAACTACAAACTTTTTAAATGGATGTCGTGAAAACTTGTGAATTGTCACAAACCACGTGTATAAAAGTGAATTGTTATTAAGCCACGTCTGCCTATAAGGCATCGGTTCCCAACCCGTGGTCCGCGAAAGGATCCGAATGTGTCCTTCGATGCTATTTTCAATCCGATAGATATTTTCGTTTATTAACAAGTATTGTCTGAGATGTATTCTTTTATAATTAAAAAAAATCTGTTTTTGAACATACTATAGTTTTTAGTGATATCCAAGTTGGTAAATAGTAAGCATATATTCAAATATTGATTATTTGAAGTACGGCAGAAACCTATATTTTCAATAAGTTGAAATATAAGAAAATTTCAGCCTTTTTTTGTGGATTTTTTTTTACTAATAAATTTATTTGTAAAATTAGTGCATAATTTAGTACTTGAGTTTTTTGTTATCTAAATTGTATTTAGTATCAAAATTATTTTTAGTAATATTCAAAAGGTGTTCCGCGACTGCATTTTTAACTCTGCGGCCATCTGAAGATTGGGAAACACTGGTCTAAAGCATCTTTTTAAAATTCGATGCTTTTATTATTTGAGATATATTTATTTTAAAAAAAAAGTAGATTTTGGAAAAGTTTGTATAGCAGGTACTATAGCTGTCCGATCATTACAATCGACCGAATGGTTACTTATTGGGTGAATGGCGTTACAAGAAATGTTTCGAAGTCGTATCTGTTTTGGCGCGGAGTATTTCAGATGAGGGCGAAAATCTTATTCCCACTTCTTATTACTGGAGAAGAGATGAGAAAACTTAGCGGGTTCATTGCACCCTCGTGTTGTAATGTGTTTGTGGAGAAAGAGAAGTCGCGCAGCCATATTCGCCGTATTAAAAGTACAGCAGCATAGGAAATTGATGGACATCTACCCCTGCATTTTCTTCTCTTAGCGCAGTGGTAAATACGTTTTATTTCTCGCTGCGCCCCGTGTTTTTTTTTTCTTCTGTGTTTTTTTTAATGCTCTCGTTTTTGAAACCCGGTTCCCCTCCCTTGAATGGTCGGAAGCCGGAGCAAACGGAAAATGCATCGATTGACACATTCGGCTTTAGTTTGCTGCCTCTGCCCTTATTTTCAAAATGGCGCCCTTTCTTTACCTTCTTCTTTGATTCTCATTAGCTATGAAGGGGGGGAGGGGGAGCTTAGCTGTCCTGGCGCGCCGCTTCTGACGATTTTGGAGGGGGGGAGAGAAAAAATACCAGACGATGCCGAGTTGAGAGAGGGAGCGGCGCTCTTTTCTTTGCGGCTGGGGTTATTATTGTTTAAAATTAATCATTTCTTGTGGGGGGGTTTTCGTCGTCTGAGAGGAATGGTAATTGTAGAATGGAATTGGGATTTTTGTTTTGGTATCGATTGGGATCGACTGAATTGTAGCTTTCGAAATGTGGATTGCTCGTCTACATCCATGAGAGAAGGGTTCTATCGCTGCAATCGGGGAGTTCGTTTATGGTTCTGAATCCACGTAAACTGTAGATTTCTGTTGCCTTTAATCTTCTAATTATAGAAAACATATTTAACTCGTGACTGCATCAGGGTCTCAGAAGACCCAGACTGAAAAAAACATCCTTAACTGGACAGCATTTTATATGATCGCATGCTCACCACCGGAGGTTTTCATCAGGCCCGTCGCATCGGGGGGGGGGGGGGAGAGTCTGACTCCCCTCCCTCACCCCACCTTCAATAATATGGAAATCCTGAAAGTTGGGAATCTCAACTTCTAAAAACCACGAGGTGGGAAAATTTGTGCTTGAAGAAAATTAATATTATTAACAAATAAAAGCTAGTGAAGATTAGAAATTGCCCAATTTGTAAGATTACATTTAGATTAGACCTCAGAACGGACACTGCATTGGTGTGGGTGCAAGAAACCAATGCTCGTGAGATAATTGTTTGTTATTACCTAAAATATATATATAAAAAAAGATTAAACTTGTAAGTAAGTTGGAACTGGGAATTTTCAACACTTTTGAGTGGGGAATTTCGATTAAGTGAATTGAAAATTTCAAATCGTTAAGTTGGGAAATTTCTTGTTTCAATCCCCCACCCCCCGAAAAAAAAAATTGTGTAACGGCACTGGTTTTCATCCAACAAATCCCTGTACATGTCAAGAAATGAATGCCACATTGGGGATAAATTATGTGTTTCTTCCCTTTCGTGTCAATTAAAATCTATGTATCAAATTACTAACCAAATATTTTTAGCCTATGCAATAGTACATAAAAAAATATTGTGTAAAGCGTTCTAATGAATTATTGAATTTGTTGCTTAATTTTACTATGCCTTTTTAGACCCAAACCCCTTTTGGGGTCAAAGTTGTCAAATTGGTTGCTAAATATTTTTTCAGGTCGCTGAAAGGTATTTTAAATGCACACTTTAATTTTTTTTTTCTGGAAGACAAAATAAATGTGTGCAGCAAAGGGATAAGTAATATTATTGAACAGAATATTCAGGCGTGAGGAAATATGGGAGCAGAGTTCCTGCGTGTTTTCAAACACGCACCGAAATTTGAGCATGAACACACACAAAAAATTATTTGGAGTACATAGCATTAAGTAGCAGACAATCTGGTGTGCCTATTTTATCTTCCTCTATAAAAAGAAGTACAAGGAAAAGTGTCTCTTGATTTTTGTTTCCAAGACAATAATCTCCCACGCCAACTTGGCGCAGTTTTCTTCAACTTCTGAATCATGTTGTTCTAAAATGAATTCTTTGACGACTCTGGAGTCTAATCCTGTATGCAAATTTGAATTTGTTGTTTTTAAAATAAAAATCTATAATGATAAGAAAAAAAGTTATAAATCATAATTTTAAATAACAATGAAAGAGTTAACTTAAAGAATAAATAAAATCAATAAAAAGGAATGCATTATTTGAAATTTAATAATTATTATTTTTAAGGATGAGCGACCATTTTTTTTGGCATCTGGTTTTGAAATAATTTGAGAAAAAAATTGGGGTAACCAATTTCTTCAAAACGTTTTTGAGTTGCATCGTATTCAATAATGTAATAGCTGCACTCCATAAGTGATTATTTTTACAATGAATGAGGAGAAATTAGGTTTGTTCGGAAAGTATTAAGTTAGAATTTTTCAATTTATAAAAAATTATTTATGAAGATTTGAAATATTTAAATGAAAATATAAATTGCGCCAATTACAATGAAAAGCATGACTAAGAGAATATACAGTAGAACTCTAATTATCCGGATCACATTGAGGATCGCCAATTACCGGATCGCTTTGACAAAAAAAAAAAAAAAATCAACGTAATCCATATTTTATAAGTTTCGATGAATGATAAAAAAAGATAAAGAATGATAAAAAATTATAAAAAAATTTATTTAGATATGAAATATGTAAATGAATAGGAGAACTTTATATAAATTGCGACAATTACAATGAAAAGCATGACTAAGAGAATATACAGTTTATAACTCTAATTATCCGGATCACATTGAGGATCGTCAATTATCCGGATCGCTTTGAACAAAAAATAACTCAGCATAATCCATATTTTATAAATTTCTTATCGATGAATGATAAAAAATTACATTACTTACTAAATTATATACCATACATTACATATCAAAGCAAAATGAGTTTATTTTTTTAAACTAAAAAATAACTTTTCTTCGTGAATTATCCGCATATATTCGTTTATCCGGATGGGACCTGGTCCCAATTGTTGCGGATAATTAAAGTTCTATTGTATTTTTGAAAATACTGTGTATTTTTTTTTTGGTGTTCCTTTCTAAGTATTTGATTTATATGGTATTGTTTCGACAAGTGATTCCCAACCCGTAGTCCATGAACAACTGGTGGTATATGTGAGAGAGTCTGAAGTGGTCCATGCCCAGTAGAAGAAAATTTCTTAACAGTCTGCGACAACATTTTCATGAGTCACAAAACTGCAAAAATTAACTTCTAAAGTAATTTAATTTATTATTTATTGGCTTTTAGACAGTATATTGTAAGATTCACAGCAGGCAAGTGTAATAAATCGTGTTTTACTTATCATTGATAAATAACATAGTGAAATTTTAATGCTGGAATACAAACTGTCTTTTTAAGTGAAAATAAGATCATAGCATAAAAAAAATCAAATATTTTACATTATAAGTTTATTTTAAAATACTAGAATTCATACAATATCCTCAGAAATATTCAAGTATTCCAATTTATAAAATGAAGAAATTTCAAAGTTCTGCAGAAAATGTTCTAAAGTAGTGCAGACATAAAAAAAAATCGTATGATGCAAAAATTTGTCTGCAGACATTTGAAAAAATCTGCGACGTACGGCGCACGTTGACGCGTTTCTGCTTCCGGGGTCCATATAACTCTTTTCCAATTAATAAGACATTTTTGGAGATACATTTTAAAAGCCATTGTTTTATTCTTTTTATATAAAAAAAAACTAAATAGCAATTAAATGGGTTTTTTTGCTTGCCATGGTTATGAAAATATTTAGTTGGCAAAGTATTTTTATGACATCTTAGTCAAGATACTGTTGTATTTTAAGAATTTAACTAGTGTTTTCGGAAAAATTAAATAGTAAGTTTAATTCTTCTATTAGCAGCTTTGAAAAGGTGTTACATTCTCATTTCTTCTTTCTTTTATACACGTACTCTTATACTTCTACTGAAAAAATGCCGAGGTCGGTGAAAAAAATACAAACTAAAATATAGCTTTTTTTTACTTGATGAATCACAAGAAATTACATTTACATTAACTAATGCGTTACGCAATTAAACGCAATTGAATTTTATTAAAAACATTTAATATCCGAACTTTATTTATTGTCAAAATAATATTTGACACTTGAATTTTATTTAGTACTTTGGTTGTGGTCCGTAGCCATATAAAAGTTGGGAACGAATGATTTAGGTAAATGCGTTTGTCTTCAAATTTAAATGAAATTATACTGTACATTTATTGCATCGTCGCAGTATTTTCGTTATATATTTATAATGGGTTTTCTATAGTCATGTGTCCCATATTGATGCTTATTTAACTAATACGGGCAAGACAAACTCTTGTATATTTACATTCAATAACCTTTTTACCACCTTTAACTTGTACTGAACTTAAAAATGCAAGTTTTGTAAAACTTCTTTGTTTTTTACGTATAAAGATAACTTTATGGAGACTAGAACATTCGTTTTATAAGTAAAAAACACAAGTGCTAGTAATTGAGCCTAATTTTTTAAATGGTGTTAATCTAATTGAATTGTCAATCATTCAAATGTGTAATTGTTTTCAGGCGGGGGCCATCTACGGAATTTAGGCGGCAATCGAGTTATTTAATAATTTAAAATTCACACTATTAATAAGTGTGAATAAAGTTGAGATTTGATCTCTGACGGAAATATAATTAACTAAAATATTAAACATCTCTCTATTCTTTAACTTAATTCAAATAAAATTAATATATTATTTTTTATGTGTGTGCGGTTCTAATTAATCCCATATATCTATAGCATTAGTTTTCACTTCCCCTTTTCTCTCCCTGCTCTTTAACTCTTCAAAAAACTCGCTTATTCTTACTCTTTAAAAATATTGCTTTGTAATTTTGAAGTACTTTTTGATTGTTTTAGCATTTTTTAAAAAAAAAATATTACCACAAATTTAATTAAATAGCAGACAGTAAATGGAAAATTGAAGCAAAATATTTTTTGTGCAAAATTACGTACCTCAATAAGGAAATACAAATTAAATTATATTTTAATGAGATGAAAAATTTAAACTTGCCTCTTTTCTTTCAGTTTTTTTTTTAGCCTGACCAACTCTTATTAGCATTGTTGAGTTGTTCTGTTTTCCCAAATTTTCTTTTTAAATTTTAGCCCTCATTTCTAGAATTGTTAAGTGCCATCTTAAAATACTTGAGAATCTGTTAGATGTTTTCTTCCTTAAGTTTTTTGTATTAAGTAAACAAACACCATTTTAATATATTTTTTTATTTATTTAAAGGGTATGTTCGATATGGAATATTTTTTATATGTTATTTCGACATGCTTAATTGTTTTGTAGTTATTGAATGCGTGGAAGTTAAAGGTTATACTATTCATTCTTTGGCTGGTCTTAAAGGTGAAATCTTTTATGTGAAGTTATATGGATGAGCATGTAAAATATGCAATATTGAGAAATTTCCCTTAAAAAATGTTAATACAAGGTTCGCACGGTCATTAAAAGTCTTTATTTTGGTTTCATGTCCATAAAAGCCCTAATAAGTACTTAAAACTCCTTATTTTTTTCCGTTAAAAGGTCCTTAGAAAGTTTCAAGTTACAGAAGGCTATCAAAAAGTCCTTGAAACGACTATCATTTAAATAATGTTGGTAAACCTCTATTAAAATTGTAAATTAATTAAATCTATTAGCATTGTTTGATCTTAATTTGAATTAAATACAATTTTGTATCTGAGTAAAAAACGCGTTTCCTTGCACTTAATAGATCTATCTTTGTCTTATATTTATTTTATTTTTCACTAGAAAGCCTAGTTGCGACTTAGCGCTTTGCGTTACAAAAGTAGTATTACAAGTTGTTTGAATTAAATAATAAGGTCTTTAAAAATTGCTTTGAAAAGTCCTTATTTTTATTTTCGGAAAATGTGTACGTACCCTGTATAAAATAAGTTTTTATAATTGTTTAAAGACTGAAAAATAAATATAAAATTTAAGTTTTAAAATAAATGGAGAAATATCTTTCTTTTCAACAATTTCAGTTAGTTTAGAAAATTGGGTCATATAAACATGACATTTGAAATTTCCAAATGACAGATTCTAACATTCCTTAACGTGGCATAAATTGTTTTGGGTTCAACTTTTATACTTGGTAAGGCAGTACATTAAAATATAAAGTTTTAAGTTTTGCACTATTAAAATATGTAAAATACATAATTGCTGCAACGTGGGTGTGGGGGAGGAGGGAGAAAGTTCCGCACCACTCCCCACCTACAATTTAAAATAGGCCATCATCTTAAATGCTCCCGTTCCCCCCTCCCTTCGTTTGACAAAAAAATTTATCAGGTTAATAAAATTAGTAATTGTTCTAGGATTTTTTTTTACTACGCACCGTTTCTGTATTTTTTTTTGTTCATGACGTAATTTATTTTAATATTAACTTATCAAGAAGCTGAAATTTCGGGGTACTTAGTAGTTTGATTTTTTTTTTTAAATTTACAATGTATGTTAAAATGAATGGGATATTTAAATTAGATTTTTTCACTCATTCCAATGAATGAAATTAGATTATTCAATGTATCTATTTGCCTTATGCACCTTTTTTTTTAAAAAAAATCAATCAAATTAGTTGAAGATGCCAAGTTTACGTGAAAATAAACTAAATCACTTTAGTTGAAAAATCGTAGTGTATATTATCCATTTTTCCAGATTTATATTTTTATATTCAATTATAAATTTAAATAAATTAACATATTTGACATTCATTAATTACATTATTTATTTCTGTATTATTTTACAGACAGATGATAATTTGGATTTATTTTTGTACATAAAAAATAACTCTTTTGACACTATACATAGCTTCCCCCAATTTCTGCAATTTGGCACTTTAGTGTTAATGAAATACTAGTATCATAGTACCGCCGCCAATGTTCTAACGCCAAGTACACGCCAATTTGACTAACTTTACTAATGCACTGTTAAACCAATGTTAAGGTGTTTAGTTGACAAAAGTTAAAAATTACAGTATTGATAAAATAAGATAGATGTTACATTATTCCATAAAAAAAAATTGATTTGTACAAATTTGAGAGCAAAAAGCATATCCTAATGTTACAAAAATTTCTTAAAATTGCTTTTGTGTAAATATGAATTTGTTGTGCTGTCTTGATTTTTTAAATAGATTTTACACAATACAGTCGCTAAGCGTAAAACTCCAATCTATATACCAATCAGCTCGTCTATTCTTTCCATTCACTACAGACAAAGCCATTCAGATATGGAATTTAAAACAGACAACTCCAATTCAAAGAATTTCAGAAACTGCCAGTATTTTTCTCTCTAGCAACCAGCCTCGACGTAATTGCCTGCTTATGAAACCCGTCTAATTCCTTCCCTTCGTGAAAGGTAGCAACTGCGTCTCCCCCCCTCCAATCCATTGGAGTCTGGAAAAGCTCCCCGTTTCCAATGTTTTTGATGGGCAAGTATCGATTCAAGATTTAGCCGCCGCACTTACAGCAAAGCAAGGGGCTCGTCTGATGTCTGGGAATCTTTCTTCTTTTGGTTGTGTCCCGAATTCCCAGTCATTTTCAGGACGCCCGCAATTCATTCGAAGGCTGCTTCCTTCTTCTGGAACTTTCTTGTGTCCTCTGAGAGGTCAAAATGGTGGGCGTCGAGATGCATTGTTCTTGCGTGCTGCTTGCTTGTTTTTCCCTAATTCCTTCGAATGGACATTCCTCGACCAGTGACTTCGTTTGTGCCTTTTGGGAATGGGTTGTTTGCTGTGCCGGAATTGGAATGTTGATTAGGTTGATTAGATTCGTTCTTATAGAAGGGCATATTCTAAAAAGAATTTACGACTATCCAATTCCTTAAAAAAAATTACGATTACCCATTTGCTTTAAAAAAATTACAACTGTCCAATTCCTTTAAAACAGTGGTTCCCAACCTGTAGTCCGCGGACCACTGGGGTCCGTGAAAGGATTTGAAATAGTCCGTGGAGCTCTTGTTTAATCATCAAAATGTATTTTTAAAAAAATTAATTACGTTTTTAAGGTGTATATTTTTTATACAAAAAAAATCTAAATAAGGGATCAACATTTGTTTAAACGAAACAAAATGTTATGCATTTGGCAGTAGGGGTTGAAACAAGAAATTTCCCAACTTAACGTTTCGAAATTCCCAACTTAAGTATTCGAAATTCCTAACTCAACAGTGCTGAAAATTCACAGTACCAACTTATCAACATTTTTCATCTTTTTTTTTATATATTAGGTAATATTAAACAGTTATCACACAACTATTAATTTGTTGCACGCATGTTCCAATGCAGTGTCCGTTATGAGGTCTAATTTAAATGTACTTACAAGCTGTGCAATTTTAAATCTTCCCTAGCTTTTATTTGCTAATAATATTAATTTTCTTCAGGCATAAACTTTCTTAACTCGGGGATTTTTAACAGCTATTGGAGACCCCTCCCCCCACCCTGTGCGACGGACCTGTACATTGGAACCCTTGCTTGTACTATTAATATTGGAAGTACTTGTATATTGTTAAAACAGAATTTTTGTAGTAACCTATTCTGCTGATTTCGTATTTCCAAGAATACAAAATTTAATCCCGGGATTGTTATTTAGCTCCAAAATACTATTTGACACGGGAATTTAATTTAGTACTTTTAGAAAGTGGTGGTTCGCGCTTTGTATTACTGTTATTTTCGTTCTTTAATTTCAGACTCTTTCACAGGACCACTAGTGGCTCGAGGTCCATGGGTTGGGAACCACTGATATAATTCTATGTTAGCAGCAATTCATTTAACAATTTTTTAAAACTTCTACAGCAATATTATTTATATTCGATATCCTTTCCTTTAATATCCTTGAAAAATTAATAATAAAGTGGTGTTTATTAGATGCTGGAATCGTTTGCCATATTCACAGAGAACCAATTGATGGCTAGCGTTGTTTAGTTTAACCCATCTTGGTTAAGGAATTTAGAAAATGTAATATAATAACAAATAGAGTTGGATTTCCCTAATCAATTCATTGTTTTTTTTCATATTTTAATTTCAATTAGTTAATATTCACGACTGTCCAATTAAGCCATGACTGCCTGTTAGAATAGGCCCTGTCTTATAGACAATCGAATGTTAATAGAATTCGTTATGAAATGTCTGTTCGGAAATTAAGAATTCTGTTTTAATAGCTTTTAATTTCATTGTAAATCTGGGTGACGATGTCCACTTGTTAAACCTTTTATGCTATACTCGGGGACAACCTAAGTTGAACCTGAAGTGGAAGCTATGGTATCTATAAATATTCAATTTTTTAGGGTCAATTTTGGTTGTCCCCGAGTATAGACTAATTTGTATACAATCAGCACGCATTTTCAACACTTATAACCTCAAATGTATTTCATGATTTTATTTTATTAATATAGTATGAAATTATCTTTATTTTTTTGGTATTTGCTTTATATTTAGAGCTTATTAGATCTACTAATAAAAAAATGGTATTTTTATTCCGGATTTTGTGATAGTAAATTAATTGTTGTATCGACCGCATCCATATGATTGTATACTCTTAGCATGTCTTTAACTAGCAATGGGCTTTCTATTGAGTAAAAGTTTTTAGCGTTCACATTTTTTTTTCTTAAGAAGTACAATACTTTTAAAATACATATATACATTTTGATATTTTTTTAATTGTTGAAAGTGATTTTGGCAATGATATGTTTTAAACTGTTTATAACACTACGTAAAAAATATGTATTCATTAACAGTTGCCCAACTTTTAACACATTTGTCGAAGGTGTTTTGAAAGTCTATTAACAGGCTTTTCGTAACTTCTGGCATTGTAAGTGTTGCCAAGTTTGCGGTTTGATGTCGATGTTTCATTTGTGGTTTTGAAACGCGTCACGTCGATTCTTCTACATTCTAATGGTATTTTGCTTATTTAATGTTCGATTAATGATTAGATTTGAGATTACTTCTTTAATGTGCATTACAATGGGATAACTATTATTATTATTTCGTTATTTAACTCTTCTTCTGTACTATGATATCTAAGAATTAAGTTTATGGTTCATTCCATTCCATCATATCACCAAATGAAATAAATCTCGATGAATGGAACCACTTTATTTCGATATTTTATCGATTAATATGGAATGATGACCTTGATTGCAAAATATAAATATTGAATGTCCGTTTCTAGTGATTGTATTATTTTATCCATGGCTTTCTTTTAACAATTTTTCTTCACAAGCTTTCATTGTTAAATCAGCACACAATTGGTTTCTCGAGTACACAAATGCACATTGAAATCGTGACATTTTACTTTATTATGACACAGTAATCGATTGTGATGCAGTACATCTGCACAGAACTTATGTGGGACTTTCGTCTGTCGTTGACGTTATAAAAAAAACGGAGCAGGTGCTACCTGAAATGCAACGGAAAGACCTGTTTTCGCGTGTAATTTTCAGCTGTAACTGAATCCCTTATCCCCCCCTCCCCTCCATCCTTTGCTACACTGTGCTTGGTTGTACTGCTGAAAGACGTTTTTTTTGTTGTTGCCCCTAGCGGAAATTGGGGGAATACCTCTTTAGGGTAAGCGACAAAAAAGGTATTTTTATATTTTTTTAGCTTCCCTTCCCTTAATTAGCAGTAAAGGTATACCTCACATTTTATTTTGTAGAATTTTTAGTCCCTCTACATTTGTCATTTATTTTTCAGTAAATGAAAGAAGATGATCTGTCGACGTGATAAGACATTTCACAACTAGTCGCGATTATATTGCAATTTAATACTTTCATATCTTAAATCTTTTTTATTACTTTTTATTTTATTTTAAAGGGTTTGGAAACATATTGTAGTGGACCTTTTTCGGCTGTTAATTTAAGGGATGGTGTTTAAAGTACTTTCAAATGTATATTAAGTTTTGAAGGGGGAAAAAAGCATATCTCGACTAGTTCACAGTCAATATGTTTTCCCGTATTTGACAATTTATATCAAATTTGATGATTTTTTTTATTAAATTCTTTTCTCTCGAGAAAATTGTAGTCAATTCAATTCGTAAAGATTTTGTTAATTGTTTAAACATCAAACTCGCTGAATTTATCTGGAATTAAACGTTTTGATAGATCAATGATCATTTTCCACCACTCAAAACGAGTAGTTGCAATTGATCGGTTCAACAGCAAATCCCAATCCTTCCGTGTACGACTTTTCCTGGTATACCGTGTCGTCCGAAACCCATTTGCGTTCCTTATTAATACTAAATCCAACACAAGTCTATTCTATCTCCGATACTTTACTTCACAATTTCCCGTTCGATTTGCTTCGTTCCAAAAAACAAATAACTGCTCCGCGCGACTTCAATCTGACCCCTTCGGTGGCCATTTTGGTCGAACCAGTTTTTCAGAAAGAACCTTATTATTTTGCAGGTTTGGGAATCACATACCTGCATCGATCTCTTCCTATCACGTCAGTGGTAGAGTTGCTTACGCGATGTGTTTATGTATGTAGGGGGGGGGGGGGGGGGCATTTATAATAATGGCGGCTGCCGCCGACGCTATTAAGCGAGCGACGAATCATGGCCATTGTTGAATTTCGATTGCCTCTGGGAAAGGGGGTGGGTGTGGGCCGTGTTCGAAAATCCCCCTGTGCAAGTCTGGTTTTAATGTCTGCTTTCCGACTCGGGGTAATCACCCTGATTTAGGAAGGAGGGTTTATGATCGGGTTTGGGGGTAAAGGGTTCTGTTTTTTAAAGGATAACTCTTGAGATGTATTTTGGTGGATCCCATTTCGCTTTTTTTATACTAGCAGGTACCCGTTCCTAATTAAAATGCGTCATAGAAATGTGAATATCGATGCGCTGAGAGGCGGTGACATTTCTCAAAATTTTCGAGACAGCTAATTGAAAGTTTGGAGTGTTATAATTTTGAGTGGAAAACAACAATCGTGAGGGGTTTGATGCTCATCAAAATAATTGTTTTTCACCTATAACAATTAGGTACTATATTGATTACAATCTGAAGGCTCAAACCTAAGCTCTTAGTCGTCTCCTATTCACGTAAAATGCACTTAACACACCTACATTGATATATCTAATTAAAAAGGCCTATTACTAGCGGGATTTTTTATTTGTCCTAGGAAAAAAATTTGGATTTTCATGAGATCACCCTCTATTTAAAAAAAAAACATCCAAATTGTTGCTTGCAATAAGAAGCTATGTTCTGACCACCAAAAAAAGTGAGCCGAGAGAATGTAAAAATATTATTAATTTTCTTTAGCATATAGGCGTAGGATTCGCTCAAGAGCACCCCCCCCCCCCCTCTCTAGTCACAATTTTCTAATCCCAAATAAGATCTTAGATAAAAACAAAATATTTTATACAATTGATGAAAATGATGTTAATTCTAAATTTAAATAATATCAAAAATGTTAATTTCTTAAGAAATGTATTCAATTATTTGGGTAATTAAAAAACTATTAATTGCAATTAACAATTAATTGCTAATTAATGGATAATTACTAATTAGCATAAATGCTAATTAGCGGTTTTGTTGTTTTTACATAGGTAAATATTTTGGAAATTTTAACTAGTTGAGCCCATTATAATTTTTTAATTGCTACGCTACTGTAAGCTTGTCAAGTTTCATTCAGATTGGTGCAACAAATGCTGCTCATTTGCAAAATAAGCTATAAAAAAATATTAAAAAATCTATACTTTAAAACCGTACGTATGTACTATGAATTTACTGTGTCATCGAAATCGCATCATTGCTTTTCGATGCATGAGTATTCAATCACAGTTCCCCCTGTAATTTTAGTAAGTTTTTTTTTTAATTGGGGAGGGGGGGGGGGGGGGGGTTGAAACAAGAAATTTCCTAACTTAACGATTCGAAATTCTCAATTCGCCTATTCGAAATTCCCCAACTCAAAAGTGCTGAAAATTCCCAGTTCCAACTTATCGACATTTTTCATCTTTTATATATATATATATATATATATATATATATATATATATATATATATATATATATATATATATATATATTTTAGGTAATATTAAACAGTTCTCTCACTAGCATTGATTTGTTGCACCCATATTCCAATGCAGTGTCCGGTCTGAGGTTTAATTTAAATGTAATCTTACACGTTGGGCGATTTCGGCTACATCCTATTGATCCGAATTTATTCGTCCGATTCCTATTCGTCCGAATGCCCGAGGGTTTTTCGGACGGTTTGCGGTTTTCCGCCAAGCTTAGATGGGTGTTTTTCACCAATTTGGCAATAATGCTTTGCACTTGGTATACTTTCAGGGAATGACAAAGGATAACCCAAAAAAAGTTAAGGGGCTATTGAGTTCTTTCCCCCACACCTCCTGCAGATCTCAAGTTGGCGTTTTTCAAGCAGTCGTTGGCGGATGTAACGCTTGCAGTCGCCAACGATACTTTCTCAACTCATAGTCGGTCCCTAATGTTTACGGGAATCCCATAATTCCTGATCCTGGAAATGTTTTCGAGCGAATTCTTTTTGGCGGGGCGGTGTTTGCTGTTGTCCTATGGCGACGGGTTGGCGGGCATCAATAACTGTCTTAGCTGATTTCTTTTTTAATGGTACTCAATACCTTTTATTGTTACTTAAAAATTGTTTCATTAAATGGAATATCAAATAAAATTAGATTATGTTGCTAATCTTTGAAAACTACTTTGTTAGGCTTTTAATACTACTACGTTTTTGATTGATTACAAAAAGGACACTAATTACATTTTTAAATACAAAATTATTAGTAAGATTTTTGTAAATTAATAAAGGAAAAATGTTTTTTTTAATTAATATTTTTTACTTCGAGTACCAACATACGTTTCTCGCCATTCCAAATTTAAATCCAAATAAAAAAAAAGAATGTATGTGTTTAATATAAATTTAGTTTACGTAAATGTTGATGCCATTTCAACGAATATTATTGATTTATTTCAGCAACACTTACTCTAATTAACAGCACATCATTCCAATTATCAACTCACATTCAAGTGGGATAGCCAGTGTTAGCAAATATAACTTTATAAACTTTGTAGATGTTGAGTTTAAATACACTTTGAAACAAGGAGAAATAAATATGAAAAATGTTACTCGTTGTGAATTGTAAATAATTACAATACGTTGTAATCAGAGTAAATATGACTAAATATTTTATAATGCATTACAAAATAAATATATTTATTAAAAAGGCAGGTGAGGTTGTGTAGAAATACTGACAGAGGAGTTTTACTTTGAACGTCATTTTAGCATATTATAGAAATTGGAATTCTTCATCAACAGAAAGAAGATAAACAAGCTGTTTGCTCTACTTCCCCATTCCTGTATATGCTTTAATTTATTTCAAGATTTTATACGCATCACCGGTTTATTTCCTATTATAAGAGCTCAAATTTATATTAACCGTGCCTTTGTAACGGATATTTCTGCCTAATTAAATTAGCCGCATTCTATTCTTATCTAACTATTTTGGCGAAGGAGTTTGGCCGAGTTTTAGAAATTTGCGATTTTATACTATTGTTGTATTTGTACAGTCATTTAAAAATTACTATTTCAAGCGCAAAAATAAGAATTTAAAGGAAACAGATTTTTTTAAAAATCCTTTGTCCTGATTCCTTTTTTTTTCTACAATTTTCAAATGTTTTTTGTCTACTGTTTATATTAGTGCTGAATAATTCATGTGAAAATACATGCATATGTTTAATAATGAAGATTAAGTTCACTACGAGTGAAATACACTTAGATCAAAAGCGATGTAATAATGATAGTCCCATTTTTAATCTTTATTATTACATTACAGCTCGCAGTTTTAGATTATTATTTTTAAAAAAAAAGAGGAATCAGGAATTAAGAAATCAGAAACTTTCAAATTATTTTATTAAGAATATCGCAATGAATATCTTACCAATATTCTATATTCTCGTTTTTACTTCTGACGAGTCTGGTTCATGTTGAAACTTATCTCTTTTCCGTTGGCAATTCCATAGTTACGGACGTAACAATTTGAAAGCTTTAAATCCATGTAGCAAGTCTTAAGTTTACTATTAAAGCTTAGTTTTTTTTTTACAAATACCTCATGATGGTATCTATGTAATATTCATTCCATGTAGAGTTCAATCTATTACAAAAATTAACAAAAAATATTAATGGGGTGTTACGGACGTAACTCAGAAAACTGCCAAAAGTAAGCATTGTCTTCATCAGTTAAACAATTCTGTGAATTATGGTTCATTTTAATATATATTTTTGGCTATATCTGATTAAATATGTTTAAGCTTTTAGAATTAGTCAAGCATTTGTATATACGAGTATTAGTAATTAATCTGAGGACTAATTAGTTTGTTACGGACGTAACATTTTGTTGTTACGGACGTAACAGCTTCTGATTTCGTACATACTATGCAAGAAGTATGAAGGGTACTACTTTTAATATTGGTCAAATTTTTTTTAATGGAGAAACTAAAGCTTTATGGATTAATGGAGAATTTTAGAGCTATGTTTTTTAAATAAATAATAATAGCATAATACATGAAAAAAAAATTCATGGTAATTCAGAAATTTACTTGTTAATCAGTGGAAGTTTGAGATTAGAACTTTACTTAGTTGACTGATATCTACATTATTGTCTCCTTTTTTTTGTAAACATATTTATGCCTAGACTTCTTAAAAAATTTATCTATGGTGCGCTATTATAATTTGTTTTGTTCTACAAATTGAAGTGCATGCAATTCCACGATCGGTGGTTAATTCCCCAAGCATCCATTTACCAAACTGAATATGTTGTACATTCTGATCAGCTATTGTAATACTGCAGGGTCCAGAGACTGCATCTAAATTTATTTATTTTTCTAAATCAAGAAAAACCTTTCCTTCAGTATTTGATGTCATAGAATACTTACTGTATTCTGTATTCACACTTTTTATTCGAGCTCAATGGTCCCACGTGTTTTTGGCAAAACCGAGTTATCATCTAAACGTTTCACTAATGACTTTGATTTATATATCAGGCGTATGCATAACAGTTACCTTTTCTGAAATATAGCACTGCTAAACTGTGCAACTGTTATATATATGGAAACTTGGTCATTGGTCCAATGAGGATTTAGTACTTCATTTTGCTTTGTAATAGTGAAGTTATTATTGTAGTCTACTTGAAGTACAATTTTTTTTCAGACATTTTATAGTCTTACTATCCTGTAAATAATTACTCTGCCTTTGTTTTATAAAGCGATTTGCCAAAGATAGGGTATATTTTCTTCAAGAGTGATAATGGCAAAATCAATGTTTTTTTCTTGAACAGTCTTTATTATTTTTCTTTCTGGATTATCATCCTATGCAAACCAGAATATTAACTCTGATCCGTGTAGAATATTGTCGAAATTTCATACTGATCTTTGCAGATGACACATTTTCCTGGCATGAACCTCTGTTGTTTTGTTGAACACACTAACTTTGGTATTAATTTCTTCGACTTAATGAGTACAGTTAGTATCCTTTTATTCATATATTACAAACAAAGAAGTATAGGTTAGCATGATAACACAAATATTAGATGGCGTTTTGGATGATAAAAGGATATTTTGTGATCTAAGAGAGGCAAAAGACGATAATCCAATTTTTATGTTTGGATTTTCTCCCGGGGAAAAGTTGAACAATCTGCCAAATACCAATGCATTTACTATTTTCGAAATACCAGCGTATAAAAATAATATACAGATTAAATACCTCATTGAAAATTTTACTGAAAAAATAAGAACTAAATGCTAGTATATTCAGATGTTACATTCGTAACAGTTTCAGCAATATGTCCGTAACACAAAATGTTACGTCCGTAACACCGTCTTACAAAATTCGGATAAAGATAGAAAGCTGCAAATTTTTTTTAATGTTGCTTTTATATAACTAAAAGTAAAATCAAAAGGTCTAAAGAAAAAAATAATTAGAAAATCTTTAACGGAAACTTTTACCTAAATTTTGTTACAGACGTAACAAAATGAATCTTGTATTACAAAATCCCCTAAAAATTCTGTATTTAATTTTATTAAATTTTTTAAATCTTTGATTCATTAACTATTGCGTTTTTAAAAATAAAAAAATATCCATAAAATAATAAATCTATAATTTCTAAAGACTTTAGACAGTATGAAAGTATGTATTACATAATACATTTTTCTTATTATCACACTTGACTTGTTTTAAATTTTTTTTCATTAATATTTAATTTGTTGTGTATCTTAAAATTTATATTTTCTGAAAATAGAGATTTCTAGCTTTAAAATGACATATCTCTTGAACTATTCTATAACATTTTAAAATTTACTACTTTATGGTCACTTTTCATGGAATTGCCAGTATAAATTTTACTTGCTTATACCTTCTAATGAGATAATTATTTTTAAAAAAGTGCAATTTTTGTTACGCTTCATCATTAAAAAAAATACGTCACGTTTAGAAACTTAAAATTATGTTTTGCTTATACTCATCATAGGTCATTTCTCATGAGCAGAACACATTGTTTTATACTTAGTTATACAACATCGCACTGATGCATTGAAAATAGATATTTGACGAAGAATCACATATGATAGAAATGTTTATCGAATCGTACGCATTTGCATTGCAAACGAGAAAACGAGAATTTATGTTTATTTTTCAGGAAATGATCTCAAAGTATTGAATTTCCCATACATCGAGGTACTGTTGTATAACATAGTGGTCTGTTTGCATTATAATGTGTATTATTGTTTTCAAGTACGATAGCCGCAAAGTCTATTTGTATTGTGATAAATCTCGGCAAGGTGTATTTTATCAATATTTTACAATAACTCGAAATAGAAAATATAGACAGTCATGTTAACCCAGGCACGAAATTTTTTAATTGTCTATTTTAATCAATAAAACATATGAATTGCTTTCAAAACCAATATACTCTCTATACTTGAAACGTAAATTATTGTACTCTTCTTTAAACACTTACAATTATCTCAATTGTAAAGTAAATTATTCTTTTAAATTTCAGATACCATTATATATTTCTTAATAATAATGTGTGCGTTTTTTCTTCAATTTAGTTTGATATTTATTATGAATAAAAAGCTCCTTACTTTGTAGTTTCTAGTATTTAAATATATTTTTTAATGTAATTACACGAAATGTATAATATAAACGTAATGCATTTGAGTAAAAACGTGAATGTGAGATAATTTAAAAAAGTTATTTTCTTCAAATGTTTTTGAGTAGACCCTCCTTACAAAGACTCCTCGAGATAGCGACCCTTTTTTTCCCAAAGAAATTTTCAATTGATAAATTAGCGCGCGAACACTTTTTTTAAACTTATACTACATCACATACCGTTGAATTGGATGAATAGAAGTAGACGGGTGAATAGCAGCAGTTTTGAGGAAGAGTTGTTGTGGGTATATCGGTGCCTTGTTGAATGCAAACATTATGAAAAAGGTACTATTTAATCTGAGACATTCGATGATCAAATAACTTCCCCAACTAAAAATGGCGGAAGCTGTGACGTCAAGGTAGTTTGCAACCACGATAAAAATTTTATCCGGCATCACTGATTAGAGGCATCACTGATTTACAACGTGTTTGCAATATAAGTTTCTGAAATTTTGGTTCGATCTCACGCAAACTCATACCTTTTAAAATCTGTAACTATATATTTTTTCTTACAACTTATTGTTAATTGTTATGAATTTTTAAATGTATTTAGTAATTTTTTCGGGTGAATAGAAGCTTTGCTTCTATCTATCTATCTATTAACCTATTTTAAGGGCTAAAAATAGTAAACACTCGAAACGAATTCTCAATATGTCATAGCTCTCTTATTCCAACGTTATCTTCATCTTGTTAAATATTTTTAAGAATAAAATGGATCATTAAAGGAATGAACCGTTAATTAATTTGTTCTTTCAAAGTACAAATTGTGCAACCAGGTCTTACCGGGAATCGAACCCAATACTTCTACCTGATGTCGTCCGCACCGACCGAAGTCTGGGGCCTTATCCGTCGTACTACCAGAGCGACGAGAAGAAGTTATAAACATAGTAATGATAAAAAGGCAGGGCAAAAGAATAGGAATTAAGATTATTGAGTCACAATAACTCAGTTTCCATTTAAATAATTGACATCAAATAATGTGGATAACCATCTTCTGAACAAATATTTTAAGCTTGCCAGGTCGCTTGAACCAAAGCTGATATTAGATCTTTTTTTGGTCTACCCTCTACTTTGATTTCTACAGAAGAGTAATACACTCGATGTTTCGAATTTGGCTGTTCAATATCAAGTGGAAAATAAAGTTACTCTAAAACGGGTCGCTTCGACATTCTCAGAAGGTATTTCAAGTGCAATGAATTATAGCTAGAAAATGAAGGGCCAAAAAAAATGTAACATTAATTTTATAATTTCTATTAATTTTAGAAGGGTTTTACTAAGAATATGGTCACAAATTTGCCCAACTAATACATAGAAAATATAATACCACAATAAGAAGTTTAATTAATTTTAGTCTCTTACTTGTGCAATTAAGATTCCTTTAAACTCATGAACATTGGCTGGTGCCATTACCTACTTTGTAATAAAAATCCCGCGAAAAATGCCAATATTTAAAATATTAAAAATATCAGTTTTCCTGCCTATCATACCTCTTTGAAATAATTTTCTGCACGACTGCTCATGAAAACTTTGTAAGGTTAGGTTAGTTATAGCACTGATTTTTGATCTATATGGGATGAGTGAAATCTTTCTTTTTGATTCATAATTTCATTCAAGTTTGGCTGAATGAAAACATATTTTCACTATCAAAAAAACAGTGCATTTTAACATTTTTTTTTCTTTATGATCCCGCGAGTCCTCTTTCTCTCTCTTTCTATATATATATAACATCGTTCCGCGGACAATCTTCCGGGAACTGCTGGACTAAATGACGCTGTTACTAAAATATAAGAAGAGTGCTTTTTTTCTTTATTGGTTTTTTTCTTATTTTTAAATGGTTTTCTCTATAGAGATCACCACTGACTGCAGCCTGTTATATGGTTATCGTTCTACCAAAAATCATAATTATTGGATGCATGTTTTGTCTCCGCCAACGTAAATTACGTTTTTCTACTTTGTGGTTGACATCGTACCCCAAACTTCACTATATTAAATTGCGAATTTATTTTTTTGCACAAAATAATACCTTTCATATTGAAATAAGCGCATGCTAACTTTCGAAATTATACGGGTTTTACTAGTATAAAACTTAATAATCAATTAAAGTATTTTTATATTAACAATATTCTGTAAAAATAATTTTGTCTGTACTGGTATTTTTTTTTCTAAATTGAAGTTTTTTAAAATTTTCAATGCTGCAACTTAAAATTTAAAAGGAGTAGGTTTTTTAAAAAGCTTCAACTTAAAAAAAAATACCAATACAACAACATTTTTTACAGAAAATTGCTAATATAGGGTACTTTATATGCATAATAAGTTTTACATTTGTACCAAAATGAATAACAAAAATAGAAATTTTCCTACTTTGTCACCTTAACCCAAAATTGCGTCTAAAATAAAAAATGTCATCGTTGTGCCCTAAACATTAATAAAAAAAAACAAGTGAGAGCTACCGATGGGCCTCCAAGCACTTTACGACCCCCCACATCGACCCCCTGTCTGAACCACAGAGCGAAGGTCACCTTTCAATTAGGGGAACGTATACATGTTTTTTCTGCGACAATCTTCATTCAACTTTCCTCTTAGCGCAGTGATAAACACGCCAAATGGCAATCCTATTCTACAGAGGGGGGTGAAATTCTAAGGCTGCTACTTTCAAGATAAAAACACCATGTCAAAATGCGCCAAACTGTTTCGCCAAAGTAATTAGGTAAGAAGAGATCGAAAAGATAATTCGGACGAATAGGTCCAAAATATAATTCGGACGAAACACATTCGGCTCAGTAGGTGCACACGGGCGATTTCTAATCTTCCCTAGCTTTCATTTGTGAATAATTATTAATTTTCTTCAGGGAAAAATTCTCCCAACTCGGGGTTTTTAGAAGTTGAAATTCTAAACTTTCTGGGTTTCCAGATTATTAAGCGGGAGTCGGAGAAATAATTTATATTTCCACTCATACTTTTACGCAATTGATATCGAAAAGAAAGTATTTAGATAAGTTCTGAGGGAAATCAGAGTATATAAACCTTGTGTGAAAGAACTCGACCTCATCTCCGGCTATACAAAGGAGTCGCACTCCACTGATTGCCAAGTTACGCGTTTGGAGACACTCAGCATTTCTTAAGTAAATGAAACTCCGCCATTTTCTTTTGTATTTACACTTGCGTTGAAAGGAATTTGAATATCGAATTTACGAAACACAAGGAAGTTGAAGTTTTTTGTTTATTTGTAGATATTACAATATATTTGATTTGACTTCGTTAGTCGGGTGCAGAAATATAGATGTAATTGTTGGTTATGTAACTGTAATGTTCTGTAATAAAAGAGACATATGTAATAAAAGAGCGTTCTATAAATATGTGTTTACATTATGGCGTGTCTAATACTTTATATAATTACAACCTTGATATAATGGCTCCTCACTGTCAGACTATTATAATACTTTTTTTTTAATATATTAGTTGTCGTTATAAGAAAAGGGTCGCTATATCGAAAACTCGTTGTAGGGTCTATTGTAATATTATAATAAAATGTCTGGATACTTTGCAATAAGTATTTAACTTTTTAATTTAGAGGTTACAAACATAATCGCATTCTACAGATATTATCTATATGAGGAGTGTGCATGCAAAACTAAGCACGTAAAAAATATTTTTTAAAAATTAGATAAGCATTAAATTTTATGAAAAAAATATTAGTTCCATCCAATTTTGCAAGTAATAATAATAATAATATATCCAAAAATATCCTTTTTATTTTAAAACCTGAAAATCGTAGGATAAGAAATGCTTTGTAACGATTTGACTGGATGTACTTCTCATCTAGACGAAAGCTGCTATTGGTAAGATAAAAATAAAACCGAGACTCGTGCTTTGAAAAGCGGCAGTCTGAGTGCTGTGTTTTTAAGCTTTTGAAAATTGTCAGAACGACTTCGAAAGAAGATGCGGTATTTATAAGTGTATTTTCTTCAGATCGTCTTTATTAAAAGTATTAAAAACCACTCAACTACGTTTTAATCACGCTACTACTTCACATACATATGCATGCATCTACTAAACGTTTTTGCGGTTTTTCTCGATTTGCGAATTTATGACATGTTTGTTTTTGCATGCACGCTCTTCATATTTAGTTGACTTTGACAGTATTTGATACTTTAAGGTCTAGTTACTTTTTAAAATTATTCTTAAGTAACATTTAGTAAGTTACATATTATAAGTATTCGATTTTAGACAATTTTTATCAATATATTCAAAATTGTCACAAATTGTTGGACGATGGTCATTATTTGGCTTTATCGCATTGACCATCGCTTAAAAATTTGTGACCACCTGTTAGTATTACTTTGAGTGTATCGAATCATTTTCCACAAAAACTGCTAATAACAAAATCATTGAGAGCAAATATCAATTTAATTTTCGTTTATTAAAATTGTTATAACTTAATACGTAACGTTAAATGTTAATTATGATTAAAGAACAATAATAACAATGTGTTAAAATATTCAATTATTTACAAATGTTCATAAATTTATTTTTGAAAGTGTTTTCTAATACATGTTTTTTTTATATTCTTAATATCATTGATTCCAATTTGTCATTCGGGATTTGGCTATTTATTAAAAAAAATATTAGACAGGTTAAAAATTAGTGGATTAAAATTTTTTAATTGTTTTCTTTTACAACTGGCAGTGTTGTAAAATTATTCATTTTGATGGGGAGAAGGGATGTTTTATTAAACCCAATGGCAAATAAAATGCAGTTCTATTAATGGTACTATTATTAAAAATACACCATTTTTTTTAAACAACCAATTTATTTAATTGCATATTATTTGCGTAATAGATGCCCTAACTTTTCTTTTGATTTTAAAGTTATATAACACCTTTTTTTTAATTAAAAAATATTGTCTCTCATTATCGTAGTTTCTTTCTTAATAAAAACTTTGCAACGATAAAAAAAATATTTCTAAAGCCTTAAGTTAGTTTAGGAAAATAATTTTTAAACATGATTGTTACAATACGTTCTTTTGGTTTCTGCAATTGAACTAGTTTTATTTCTTTTGTATTAATCTTTGTCCTGCATATAATCAAAATGGCTTCCCTCCCGTTACCCAACCTATCTACCGAGTTATTTGGGTTACGAGATAGTTTTCTTCCTTGGCGGTCGAGAACTTGTATAAAAAGAAAATGTTTCTCTTGTGACGTTCCTGCAAGGAAATGATGTGTCTTGAGAACTCGTCATCATCGACTTCGCAATTACAAGGAAAGGCGTATTTAGAAATTATGCGGTGAATAATATTTCTTGTGTTTCGCGTCTTTCTTGCGTTTGAATAGGATTTAATATCGAATGCATTTTTATGCTTCTGGATACTTACGAATTCTAGGATCTGCGCACTTCAAATCGTACTATTAATTTACAGTGCTACGTGAATCCGTTCTCCAAACTAAATTTAAATTCATAAAGAAAAATAATTTTGTCGGCCATATTGGTTAGTGGACATAGCATGAAGCTCTTAGTCCTGGGTTCAAATTCCGTGTAATGCTCACATTCAGGGTCGTCCTTAGGGGTGTGCGGTGCGTGCCACCGCACAGGGGCATCGCTTTTGAAGGGCTCCCTCCGCCCAGCAAAAAAAAAAATATCAAACTATATTTTGTAGGGAAATGAATTCCTATTTTTAAAACTGCAGTTTCATTATTTAATTTATTTTATTCGCATTTACCTATTATCTGGGAATATTCGCATGTCTGTCATAATGATCTGGTGACGTCCAGGAAATTAACGTATGTTTTTTCCACCATAAAAGAAAGGAAATAATAGAGAGTTATTCATTAAGATTTTCAACTGTAAATATTATCCATCAAAATGCAAGTTTTTTTGCTAAATATTTCGGACAAAAGGGGCGCACAAGGTTCGCACTCGGGCCCCACTACTGCTAAGTACGGCCCTGCTTACATTGTTACTAGTAAAAAGAATTTGCCACCAATCGAAGCAGTGAACCATTTTGAAAAATCACACATACAATGCTTTTCGGATAAATTGCATAAATTTCAATAAAGTCCTATTTTTAATGGTTCGATATAATAACAATAATTTAAAAATTAGCTGGCCTTTTTTTATTTATGCATTGCATAAGAAGACAAAATTGTTTAAAAAATGCAACCAACAATGAAGGTATTAAGTACTTTCTTTTGATTTTAAAATATTTCTCAACACATCATTTTACTTCAAGTTTTTGAAAGTACACTCTAAAAGCAATTGCCTTTTTATATGTTTAATTTTCAGTGCATAATTCGTACTAATTCTTTAGGTGACACTATTTCAATCCTAAAAACTATTTTGCTTTTAACTAGTATAGTTAGTGTTTTGAAAGGGACCCTTAATGGATGGATGCCACTATGATAGTCGGTATTCAAGTCACCATCTCTCATAACAAAGTACAATAGGCTTTTTGAGCCTTAATAAATTTATGTTAACGTCCATCATCATATTCAGTCATTCGACTAATCAAACCCATTCTATTTCGAGATACGTTTACAGGGATGAATGTGTATTCCAGTTATTTATGCTCTACGGTTCACTTTTGAGAATCTCCCGAGCCGTTAGTTGGGAATCATGGATCTATATCAAACCTTAAAGATACACTTTATTACTGATCAAACCAAAAATCGGGCCCCGCGATGGCCGGGAAGGAAGAGGGGCTAGCTCGTAATGTAGTCCTTTGTCATCAGGGCCCGATTAAGACATTGAAGTAAAGGAAGCCCGCCTTTAAATGTAGGTCCCGTTTCTATCAAATAGACCCTGGTACATCATATAAAACTTTTACATGCACTAAACTCCTTGTCCCTGAATGGCACTAAAATTCAACACATTATAAATAATATATTCTTAATATTCTGTATGTTGATTTTTTCCAATATTCGAACAAATTTAACAGAAGTAGCAAGGTTTTTTTTTATTATAGTTTGAAATGCATTTTTTAAAAATTAAATTTTGTAGCAAACTATGTTAGGGTTGAATATTTATATAAAATTTGTGATTTTGGTGCCTCTTAAAAGTGTAAAGCGTAAGCCTGGGCTTCACGGGCCTATTCGGTAATCAGGCTCTGCCAGTCATCTGGCCATGGATAAAATTTACAAGGTGGTATTCCAGGATCTTTCCTTCAGGATATATAACCGTTACGAATAACTTATTGTGTAGTTCTAGTCTAGCTCGACGTTCGGCCAGTCAAACCTTATATTCCTTCGTAATTTTGTAGCCGAAAATGTTTTCTAAATTGCACGTTGACTTTTGATAAGGTTTCATTTATCTGTGTAAGATGAGAATACAGGCATAGCTTCTTTTTTATTTCTTAATTCTTATGCATTTGTTTGGCAGATTTCGATCTGTGTAATAAGTTCCTTGTAGAATCTCTTCTACCAGTGTGGAAAGTTGGGTGTGTGACGTAATTATGCCCCAAGAGATAAGGCAATACGAGAATCTTTCGTCAGTCAAGAATGATTTTTTTTATTCTGTTAAGTTTTATACCTTTATATTTTCTCGTTATTTTGCGGGTTAGGTGTTGGTTGATGCAACGTCGCCAGGACCGTTATTGAATAAAATTGAGGGGGATGAAACGTGAAATTTCTCAATTTAAAGATTCGAAATTCCCGATTCAACAGAGCTAAAAATTCCCAATTCCAATTTATCGACATTTTCCATCTTTTTTTTTTATATATTACATATTAGGTACTATACTCGGGGACAACCGAAGTTGGACCTGAAGCCGAAGCTATGATATGTATAAATTTTCAATTGCTTTAGGCACAACTTAGGTTGTCCCCGAGTATAATATTAAACAATTCTCTCATAAGCATTGATTTGTTGCATGCATGTCCCATTGCAGTGTTCGCTCTGTGGTCTGTCTAAAGTTTAATCTTACAAGTGGGAAAAGTTAGAAATTTATAATCTTCCCTTTATAACTTTGATATTTTTGCTTTCATTTGCTAAATAGATTAATTGTCTTTAGGCATAATTTTTCCCAAGTCGGGTATATTTAGAACGTGAAATTCACGACTTTTAGGGTTTCCAGATTAATAGGAGAGTGGAGGTTTCTCCAAATTTCCACATCACAACCAAAATATAGATGTTTGAGGCCCTGTCGATTTAACGTGTGCCAGCACCGTCTTAACTCACTCTGAATCTACGTTTAACCTTACATGAAATCAAACTCTAGATCCTCCGATCCGATTTCCACCATGCTAATCAGAGCCTCGTTGTTTCTTGTATTTCGTTTTGACAACTTCATTTTTTTAAATAAAATAATATTATTATTATTATTGAGGGACGTTTGTTAATGGTAAACGCAAAGTTCCACCTAGAGGAAAGTGAGGTGACGGAAAGAAGAGAGTATGTAATATTTAAAAATTTATTTTCAATTATTATTAAGAAAGCTAAAAAATATTCTATCAAAACAACAATCTCACTTTTTTTAAGTGGTTCTTATTATGCGACACAAACTTTCTTCATGTCGACTGCATACTTCTGATAAATGAAAGCCAATTTTGTCCTGGCGATGGCGGTATGAAATTCGCTTGACTTTTTCGTTAGCGGCCAAGTTTCTTCTTAAATAAAACTTAAGATAAGAAGTGTGGCGTTGTTTCTGTTTTTGGAACAGTGATAACAACGCACAGTTTGTCCACAAGTATATCCGAAATTTCCCTCTCTCTGACGAATTCAAATGTAGTCATTTACAAATTCGAAACTATTCCCTTTCTTAGACGACGACGACTTGTTTTTGTGTTATGGAGGAAAAGTTTAGATAAGATTTTAGGTGTTTTGTAACATGTAACTCGATCTGGATGTTTGTTAATAGATGGAAGTCCTTGGCTTACTATCATACAGTATTTCAAATACTAGAAAAGAGTAGTGAATTATTTCTAAACTTTCTTTTAATTTGAAATATTGCTTCTAAGATACTTTTTTGCTGCTATATTTTAAGACGATTGTGCTCTGTATTTAAATTATTTTAATAAAATCAAATAATGTTGATTTCCATAGGTTTTGGGGAAAAATCGAAGAAACATTTATATGAATATGTATTAATTTTTTTGTATAGGATTACACTTTATGATTTTGACTAAATGTTTTTTTTTATTTATCTTTTTGATACAGCCAAAAATAAAGAAAAGTCTCTAACGTTGTTTATTTTAATCCAATTGTTTAAGGTTTTCGATTAAAAATATATACTGGTACATTCAGATCCGGATTTAAAAAAATTACGATCCTGGACGAAATTCCAGCGTTCTAAAATTCAAACAGATTGTCCTGATGGACTTTGATATGACATGATGAACTGGTATGTTTATCAGGGCTTTGAAACGAAAAAGTTGTATGTGTGCATATGTGTTCTATGAAAAGTGAAGTCCATTTAAACCACATTACATATTTATAAAATAAATTAGTAAAAAGGCACTTGCTGTGTGCACGAAGACATAGTTTTTAGTTATAACAAGTAGAATAATAAATTTAAGAAGAAAATTATTATATTGTTGATTATGACTAGTATTAAATGATTTTGGGAAATGCCAATTCTCAGCCTAAAAACCTATGGTCCTTATCAAATATAAGCTCTCAATGTTGGCCCATCTGATGCACTTTAAAATTCATACCATGGCCATAACCGTGGTATGAATTAAAATATTATTTAATAGGATTTTTAGTTACTAAATAATACTAAATAATTTAATAGGATTTTTAGTTACTTAAATCGCATTTATGTAAATAAAAAAAATGTTTTGGCTTTGAAATGCACCTTTATCAGATGCTTTCTTTCGACTGTGGATTGTGTGGGGTGCAATTTATTGTCTGTATTATTTGGGCGACATTCTTATCGTTTCGGAAAATCGCGGAATGACCGCTGTAGTTAGTGGGTCGACACGCATCATAACTACAACTGGTTTGCCGCCGCCGTAGATGACGCTCAGTCCTCGATCGGGGAACTGACATCAACCGCTTCCACGCCATACAACACTTCTGAAGGGGAAAAAAAAAGGACACACAAAAAAAAACCCGATAGAAGGCAACAGAGGAAAAAATCTTTTCCACCGGTGTGCTGCGTCGACCATTGTGAAGTGAGTCCCCCCGAATCATCGTCGAGGAAGGAATGAAAATGAAATAACAAAATAAATAAGTAAAAAAACATAATAAATGAAAATAAAAAGTATCCATGAGGAGAGAGAAGGGAGCGAGAGGGGGGTGGAGGGAGAAAGGAGGGGGGGGGGGGGGTGCAGTCAGTGAAACAAAAAATACATAAATAAAAAAATTGTAATCGATAGTAGGAGACACGACGCTCCTGTTTATTGGGTTCTCTTTTCTTCCCTTTTCATTTGTTATCTTATGGTCGCCATTTTAAGAAGGAAGCAACATCGAAGAGGACGGTGAAGGTTTTCGCAGATAAAATGACAGGTTGCCGGCCATCTTGCATATCTTTAAATGCAGCGTCCGATTGCCCTTTACTTTCCGCGCTGTTCTCTTCGGTTGTTGTTGTTGTTCTTCTTCTGCTCGTTCCCCCCCCCCCCCCCCACACACACACAGAGTTCTTAACTCTCAAGTATTTGAGTAGTAAACAAATGGCATTCTACTGCTTATTCAACACTAGGTGTTGGAACAGAGCAGGTTACCAATTGGACTGTGCTTTTAGCAGTGGCGGCTCGCCCACTACAGCAAGTACAGCCGGGCTGCACCTAAATTAATTAGTTTATTTTAAAACTAAAATCATATATTTTACTAATTTTCTTAAATGAAGATTAGAATTGAAAATGAAATTTCTACGGAATTAAACACAATCTCCGATAAATAGCAAGCATGTTACCGTAATGCACAATTCAGGAGGGGAAAAAACTCCATTCAATCAAACTGCAGCCAAAAAGCGAAATTCGAAATCGGCTGCATCGTTGCCATGGCAACAGCTACGTAGTATGGAGATTCCCCCCATGCTAAATTCTGAGAAGGTACAGCCGAAATGAGTTTTCTTGTTTTAGCTGCACTTGAGGTTCGATATGCTGATTGGCTAATGGATGAAATGAGAACTTACGAGATTATATCCAAACGGAAATGGTTTTCGTGATACATTTACTGTGTGCTGTTGTTTCAGGACATGGTCCTGCTGTTGTTTCGTTATGTAAGTTAATATTTAAATTGACCGATTCGCATATTTAAAAGAAAGCAGGATTGCTTTAATTTTCAAAAAATAAGTAAGTGTTTTCTATTTTTTTCGCATGTTATCATTTCTTAAAAATTGAAAAGAAACTTGATTTGATTAGTGAATAATAAAGAATTTCCGTTCATGTAAGGTTTTTGAAAAATAGGGGGGGAGGAGGGGGATGATTCACATGATTTCGGCTGCACTAACATTTGAGACCACGGGCCGCCACTGGCTTTTAGGCCAGCTTAGGCGAAATAGCGAAATATCGTCTCCTTTAATACAATTGGGAAATGGTTTATATTTGATGATATGGTGATGTTAAAATTAAATTAAAACGTAAATATTGTTTAAAACATAAGGTTTTAAAACTACGTGCAGGATATTTTAGATGTCAATGCTTATTTATTTTTTGGTTGGCTATTATGAATCTTCCTATATACTAATTAGCAATGGCGGCGATTGTATGTCAAGAGGGGGGAGGGGGTTCAATGACACCCCGCTTTTCAGGGTCAGATTAAGACGTTTGAAACAAGGGAATCCTGTCCCACTGCTCTCGGATAGATTGACATTTCGAATCGAATTTTGACAAGCCCTAAAAATTTTACCCGTTATTGTCATTAAAATGAACCACATTAAAACACTGAGTTACTAACTAAACACTAAAATACTGAGTATTCCTATCTTTTGTGTTCATTAAGTTGTTCTATTTCCTAATTTTTGAACAGATTAAACAATATATACATTTTTAAAGTGTTGATTATGAGTTTTTTTAGGTAAATTTAATAGCCAATTCTGTAAGGAATGTTCAGGGGTGGATCCATGATTTGATATCGGGAGGGACAATCAGTGGAAAATATTAAAAAAAAAAACTTTTATATATATTTTTTATTAATAATATTATTTAGATTTTACAATTAATTAACATTTGTTATTAATTAGGCAAATACATTAATTTATTCAGATAATTATAGGGGAATATAATACAAAGGGAATTATATAAATATTTAACACCCCTAATATAGTTTGCTACTAAATTTACCTTAAAAACAATTGTAATACAAACTTAAATACAAAAAAATCTGCTATTTGTGTTAAATTTGTTCGAACATTGGAAAAAAAATCAAAACGTACAGAATATTAGGAATACTCATTACTTATTAATATATGTTACTATGTTTATTTATAATGTTTCAATTTGATGTTCCAGGGTTTATTTGAGAGCAATATGGTCCACATTTAAAGGAGGGCCCCTTCTCAGATTAGTAGTGTAAGCGCAGGCTTCACAGCTCTGTTCGGTAATCGGGCCCTGCTATAGTAGTTTTATTCCACATGGTGAAAATTACCGCTGAGTTGGTGCAAATATCAGATATCAAACACTTTAAATTTGGATTTAGAAAACCGGTGCACGCATCCCAACCAAGATGGCTCCTTTTCTGTTCAATCATCCAACGGTTTATTTTCCCTCTCCCTTATCTTTTTATCGAGCTGCTAAAGGTTATTTTTTAATAACTTCTGAACGCTAGGCTTATTTATAACTAAATTACACAACATTTCGTCTCAATTATTATATATTTCGTTATAATACATATTATACATGTTTCGCCTCTCAAACACCACCGTACCGTTTGAGGGTTAAGTAAATATCTATGTGTATTTCCTGGAGTGCGAATAACACTGCAGGTTCCTCGTGTGTGTAGATGCAAGGTGAGACAGCTAACCAGCAGCCAGCGAAGCGAGAAAAGCTCGCTCATCTCAACGGCGAAAATAAAACGAGAAAGAAAACCCGACATTGTGGAACTGCCTATTATCTATCTATACGTGGGTTGCGAGGAGTGAGAATTCTTTGGCAAATGCCGCCGCTTTTGTGTTTTTTTGAGGTTACCATATGGAAGAGGAAGCTGTCGCGGTTTGTGGGTGCTTCTGTAATTTTGCATAAAAATGGTTTTTGTTTGATTTCCAATTTAGTTCAGGAAACATGATAAATCTGAAAAAAAAGAATATATTCGTAACTTTAATTCTCCTTGATAACCATATAACCATTAAATATAGAACAAGCATGCCCGTGCGATAATTATCGCATGAATTATGAGATGAAAGTACGATTCGTCACTGGTCCATGAAATTCTCTTTCTTTTGAAACCGCATGTGTTAAGATTCGTTCCGTCTACCGGGCATAAAAGGCATCTTTACTACAGAACATATTTAAAAACAAACATAGAGAGATTTGGAGGAGGTTTAAAAATTCCCTTTACTAAAATAATATTATTATTTTAAATGTGTTGAAAATACACACTAAACTCCGGCAGTGAAAAACAAACTTACAACATAAAAACCACATTATTTAAGTTTTAATATTTCCTACATTTATTTTCATTGTGCCCCAAGGAAAAACCTAAGAATAAATATGTTGGGGATACGTGCTAATATAAAAGTATTTATGATGGTTACTGTAAATATCTATTACAATAGCTCGACCTCTGCGATCATTTAGATCTAAAGCTTAGAATATTCGGATATATCAATCAATATCGTTTAAATTCATATTTTTAATTCACAATAAAGGTTCCAATATTAAAACCCAGCTCACATAACTTTATTAGGAAATTCAGAAGCATACTTATTTTTTTAAGTACAATTTGAAAGAATAAAAGTTTATAATATTATATAACAACATTTTCCATTTAGTTTTTCATTGCGCAATTCCACAGTTGCATCACTGTTACCTGGATCGCAATAAAATTTTATTTTGACTAGTTTCCCGCATAATTCGCTGCAGCTGCTTACATACGTGTCAAACTGTTGCTAATAACAAACTGGGAAAACATCTCTAGCTGGGTGAAGCTCTTTATTAAATAGGTGAAAAATAATTTTGGGGCAACTTTTCGTGACAAATTAGACTCGGGAAACATGAAATACAAAAAAAAAAAAAAAAAAAAAAAAAAAAATCTACATTTTCCATAACATTATTTACAAACATAGTAATAGATAGCACAAACAAAACTGGTTGTTTAGAATTTTTTTCTCTCTAAATTATTGTCCTTGTAAATGAACAATAGATGGCGCCACACAGATTAAATGTTAGTGCTACCATCTATTATTGATTAGCACAACAAAATGCAGCATAGGTATAGTAACATTAAACCTCTAAAGGATTTTTTGTTTCAGTAAAAAGTTATGCTTAAATTTATCCACAAGACACGTTTTTACTAAAACTGCGAGACTATTCAGTGGCGTAAGTCAAAACACAACAACCATTCATAAAAAAAAGGGGGGAGGGGGATCGAAAATTGAGACATTATTTTAATTTAATGGTCTTCCGTGTTAAAAGTTGTGATGTCTGCACGCCATATATATAAGTCGGCTAACTATAACTTCCTCAATTTAAATTAGTGTTTTTATCGGATTTTTTTAATTGATTACGAGAAAATGTTTTAAGCTTTTTTTAAATGTTTGGGAAAGGTGCGGTAAAAAAAACTATTCTTTATTTTCGTTCAAAGTCAAGTTTATCTGTGTAAAAAATTTTACAATTGCAATTGTGGTCTATTTTTTTAATTGAGGCCACCGTAACACAATCTTTTAATTTAATTTTGTGATTTATAAGTTTTTTTTTTTTTTTTTTTTTTAATAATAACTTTGGCGATTCGCAAATGGGAAAAAATAGGTCATCAAAGGAAAAAATGGTGTTTAGATACTTCCTAAGTAAAATGTATTAAAATGTGTTGCATCTAATTTCTATATAAATAATTAATTTTGCAATTAACTTATTATCTATTTAATTAAATGGTTTATTGATTATCGTACGTTGTATATATATAGCTCTGACGAATTTTGAAGATCGATTCCATAGCATAGGACGTAATTTTTTTTTTAAACTAAAATTCAAGGTACATTTCAATGTGATAGGCTTGAATATACCTACTACAAAAAGTTGAACTTATTACTTCCAACAATAAATTAATTCCTAGATTTTATTTGTTCACATATTAGTTTATAATTGCTTTGACACGAACGTCTTGATTACCTGTAAGAAATATTATTTAATCTAATTTAAATATATTTCTTCAAATGCATTTGATTGTACAAAACTAAGACTTTATTTATGGTGGTAGAAATGAAAATATTTGTATTTTTCAAAAGGACTTCCTTCAATCAGATCTTTCATGAAACGACTAGTAATTTCGCAAAATGTCTAGTATTTTCATTAGTCTTCTATGAGCAGCCATATTATCACATTAGTTGATAACAAACAAATCTATGTCTTAGTGTAGCTGTTCTCAATTAACCTTAAGTCACGGACCTCTAGCTAAAACTGAAATTGGATTTAAATTTTATTTAAATTTTGTTTGAACATGAAAATAAAATTTAAATAAATTCTGAAATAAACTTTACAATTTCTGTTAATTTTACACAGTTTTTACTAAGAATATGTAAACAAATTTATACAACAAATTTGTAAAGATTCATGTTTATCTTTGTCCACAATCGGAATTTAATTACTTTAAGTCTCTTGCTTGTACACTCAACACTCATTTAAACTCATGAAAGCATTGTAATAGCCACTTCAGTTAGTTATTGTTCTAATTTTCGAACAATATGTAATGAGTAAAATCTTTAAACCTTTTTTCTTTGTGGACCCGGGGCCCGCAGATCAGCGTTTGGAAACCACTATATTAATGTACAGGTGTGTTAAAAGCATTTTTAGTGAATTTGAGGTTAAGAGCTTATTTGAATCCTCGAATTGTATTTGATACACTAGTACTTAATTTTGGTAAGGGTAATTAACAATTGTTTTAATTGCTATAAAAATTACAATTGTTGTTTTCCCTTCTTTAACACTACAAACTTCCAAACGCATGTCATAAAAAATCAGCGAATTGTCTCTTTTCCACATCTATGCAGTAAAGCATCGATATTCATTCTTGAATCATATCTTAATCGAAAATAATGGATACTTTATTTTTGTACTCGGTACTCTTCTCTTATTCTGAATTCCAAGCCCTATATTCACGTATAACATCCCCGTTGTTTCGGTGCTCCAATTCCCGATGCCTCATTCAAAATCCCGGTAAAGAACTTATCAGCACTCCCTACGCAATCGTAACTCATTTTGCGTTGTGTTGTCGCAGATCGATATCGTCATTACCATGTCCAGTAAATTATCTTCGAAGTTTACGTTTCGCATTGAACCGACGACAAATGACGTTCTCGTTCGGCCATATTGGTTTGATTATAATGGAGGTTTCCATTCTGAATATGTCGACTGCGGTGGTCCCTACTGTTGTTGCGATAGCTTGATTGATTCCGGTAATACGGTTAGTATTGGGAGCGCCCTTTTAGGTTTTCCCCCCTACTCTTGTCTATTCAGAGAGGGAGAACTGCGTTCGGGGTTTCAGAAGGGGTGTGCTCTAATTGAGAAATGTTGCTTCTTGCAATTAGGGTTAAATTATTTGATATTTCGAGTGGAATTCAACAGTCACATTGGGTCTAGTTTCTCACATTGTCGAGTCTAGTTTATCACATCGACAAAATTGCATTTTATACCACTCTGCGAGTTTAATTTTTTCAAGTACAAGCTGAAGTGCTAGGCATTGGTATTTTTATTTATATGACCATATTTTAGTTCAGTTAGTGATATATTTATTAATTTTTATTTTTTTTTTATTTGGCGACATTTTGCATCTATGTGGTGATGTTTTTATTCATTTGGCGACATTTCGGAGGTATATTGACGATATTTACTTACAACCAATCAGAATGCGTCATTAATCCATCCTCATAGTTAACTATGCAAGATATGGTACGATGTTGCCTTGTTACAGTATTGCATTATTATTATAGCATTATTATACATTAGTATAGCTAAGGGGTGGGAAAGGGAGATGGGGTGATTGTTCGAGATCTCATGTAGGGGAGTATCCGAGATACCCGGATACTCAAGAAATTCCAATCTGGCGTAACCTTTGTTGTAGAAATCACTCAAATTTACTATCGATGAATTTTAGATAGTATTTAATACCGTATGGTCATATTTTTTTGCCCCAACATTTTCTTAAAGTGAGGTCCCATTCAAAAATTGTGTGATGTCTTCATAATTCCTCTCTCCATTAGTTTTAGATTTTAGTTTGGCGTTCATTATTTTAATGAATGACACTAATTGCTTTTGATAAGGTCCCTAAAAAAATAATGCTCGGACTAATACATCATATATTCGTGACTAAAATTACAGCACTTTAAAGGGTTTTAATGCGATAATTATAAATTGTGTTTAAAATTGGTTATTAAACTAGAGGTTGCTAGAGATAATTTAACAAATGCGCGGTTTAAGAATTTTCCATATTTTTTTATGTTTAATAAAAATACTCATGAATTGCACAAAATTCAAATCAGAAACTTTTCTGCAGACTGCACAGTTATGCTCCCTCTCGTCAAAGTTTTAATATCTGCACTTGGATTTCTTGGAGTCATTCTTGTACATTGTCTAAAGAAATAGTCAATAGATAGCTTCGTTGTTAGTAATAGCTGCACTTAGGATTTCTTGGAGTCATTCTTGTACATTGTCTGGAGAAATAGTCAATAGATAGCTACGTTGTTAGTACGTGTTTGTAGTTGGTCATTATATTTAATCGGTTTATTTTTATGGAATATTTCTCTTAAAAATTTAATTGACTGATTAGACTAGATAGAAGATTGCTAGGCTTGATAGTGTAAGGACATAGTTCAAGCCTATTACATAACAAGCGAGCTTCCTATGTCATAGGCTCAAACTATGTTTTAACGCAATGGTTCCCAAAAGGTAGCCCGCGGACCCCCGGGTAGTCCGCAGGTCGATGTTAGGGGATCCGTGGAATCACAAAGAAAAGAATGATAAAATGCAATGAACACAGGTTACACTTGGCCACTTTTCTAAAAAGCTATATTCACAACCCTAACACGTTCTTGGCGAACATCTGAACTAAATATTCACGCAGATTTAAGAGTGAAAACATCAAGCTTGCAGCCAAATTTGGACGAGAAAGTTGGGAACTTCCATGAACCTATATAAAAAAAGGTGTTCCCGGTCCTATTTTAGATTTAGCTAAGGGTCCGTGGTTTAATGCTAATTAGGAACCGTAACGTGTATTCTTCTACAGAGATTTTTCTGTCTCAACCTTTTTATTCAAGTTATACTGACGACACTCAAGACTAGGACCTTCTACTTCATGAATTTTAAAACCTAACTGGTATATTTTCCGTTAATAAACTTATATCTTGAATGCATTAATATCATATAGGTGCCATAATAACTTGAATGCTTTACTATCATATAGGTGTCTTAATAACTTGAATTCTTAGTGTCATATTCAATGTCTTAATATTTTGAATGCTTTAAGTCATATAGCTATCTTCAGTGCTTAGAATTCTGTCTTGGTGCCCTGAATGTATAGTGTCATAGTCATATAGATATCATAGTATCTTGAATGCTAGGGGTACCAATTGCATATCAAGAATGGGGGACGAAGAACTAAAATTGAGGAGCAAATGCTCAGTGTCTTGTGTCTTTGCAATTTCTATGAAGCTGTGTTAAATTTTCAAAAAGTGGGATGGCACTTGCTCTCCACCCCTAATAGCCGACATTGTTAATTGCTTAGTTTTATATTGATCATGACCTGTAGATATCGTTAGTATCTTGAATGTTTAGTATCTAAAGATATCGTTCTTTAATTGAATAACCGTAAGGACTATTTTGGTAGCTTGAAACTAGGTGAAGCTTTGTGTAATAAGACTTGTGAAAGTCGCATATTCATTGGAAATCGAAGATATCTAATCAACTATTCATATTTTGCTCTGTTAAGATTGCATCCTTTAAAAATTTTCGCATCGTGTGATGAAACCTCACATCCCATTCCCATCCGACTTTCTGTGCATCCAGAAATGCCATTCGAGTCATCCCGATCTGTAGGAGTAAAGAAACGATGTCGAGAGGCGCAAGATGAGAAGAGGATGCCGAGGAGGAGAGAGAGAGGAAAAGGAAGGAAAAAAAATCTTGATGGAGAAGAAAGAACCTCCACAAACGAGTAGATGTCTGAAGTTATTGATTTTTGTTAAAGCGTCCTTTTCTGCTTTTGGGAAAGAGAAGTTAGTCGTTGAAAAAGCGGAACAGATTCCCCCCTTTCCTTTTGCCACACACCCATCTCTCATTATTTCACTATACTACACGGGAAATGGACGCGTCCAGAAAAAAATGCAGATTCTTCAGAGGTGTCTGGGATCTGGAATTGGGGATTATCGACTCCTGGTGAGGCAGGGGACGACGTGCTGCTGCTACCTTTTGGTGACTGACTGAGAATGAGAGCTGATGAGTATTTGCATGCTATTGATTGCCTTTATCGCTCCTTTTCGCCCTCTGTTGTGCTCTCCCCCCTTGTTTTGAGGTCGCGTTGTTCTGTCCTAAGCCTATCGTGCGCCTGCTTGTTCGAGATACGGGTGTGGCGATTGGCAGGCCGGACTGATTTGCATATTTGAGGGGTTTGAAGCCGTATTTCCCTATAGCACAGCAATTGCTAAAGCCTCTGGTTTTTCCAATTCATTTTAGTTTATATAAATGGGTTATTTTTTTTTAGAAAGGAGGAGTGGGCGATGTACAATAAAATTTGTAAATGTGAAATGGGTGCGCATAGGCGTAAAGTTGTCAAAATTTTTGGGGGGGCCCAAAATTTAACTTTTAACTGGAGAAAATTGCGTATTTTGGGGGGGAGCAGGGGGGGGGGGTAAATATAATTCAAATCCGAAAATTTATGGTAATGTAATTTTTCTTTTGTCATGATTTTCTAATTTGTCCATTCAATTAGATTTATGGCCAAATTCAGTGGCGTAGGAACTTCTTTTTTTCAGGGGGGCCTGAATTTTTTTCTTCAATATATATATTGTTATATAATATAAAATAGTACGGAGTTGTGAGCTATTAAACAATTAAAAAACAATCAATGCTTTAAGTTTTTACTTGTTAAATGTTTTAACTTGTCCGTTTTTGTTTTGACAGCTTTAGAACATAAAGTAATCAGTAACAGGTTAATAGTAATTTCAAATGTCCGTATTGTACGCTAAATTGTGAATTTTTTCAGCTTTGAGGAATTCGTCTCTATTTAACTTTCTTTAACAAAATGTAATTTTCTAAAAGAAGAAATTTCAACTATACAAGCTGTTTAGAAAATAGTGCATGAATCTGATGGTTTATTATTTCAAAAGGAACAAATTAGGGGAAATACGATTATAATTTATGAAATGTCCATAAATAATATTTTTTTTATTTAAAAACGTAATTTTTACATTATTCTAAACATTACTCTTTAAAGCTTTAGCGTTGTAGACATTTATATAAATACTTGAAATTACGTTTATTTTAGCTGCTTAAATTGATAAATTTATAGGTAGTTTTCAAACTAAACTATTATATTTATGCTTTTCTGACATTTAAAAAAGACGTAATATAAAAAAAAATGTACGTGAGCCAGAGTACCGAGTACAAAAAAATAATAAAATTAGATATTATATTGTGAAAACCTATAAATTTGTCATTTTAAATATTACTGAAATGAAATAAACCATAACAAGTATTCTATTGATGCAATAAAATAATTAGCAATTTAGACTTTATGTAAAAACACATTTTCCTTACACGAATTCTACAATGACATTTCATTTATTATATGTAATTCAAGATTAAAATGAACTTCAACTTGTTTTTAAACATAAGCATATGCTTAGTGTTATTCACTTAATAGTGTATAACAAAACTAGAGTTACTGCCAATTGATAAGCATAATTACAAAACATTTATCGTTAGAAAAGATGGTATTACTTTTAATTGACTTTTAGAATACAGAAATAATTACTTAACTGACAAACTAAAACTGATTGTATGCTGACAGAAGAAATCTACTACCATTCGTTTGCAAAAAGAAATGCTTCCTAAGATTGCTGTCTTTACACTAAAAAAATAAACTGTAATGCGGTTGTAAGATCTCACCAGGGATTTCTTTTTTGTTGCTGTAGCCCATTCATGACTTCGGCCCCTAGAGGCAAGTTTCAGAAAAGCGTACATACAAAAACTGTCTACACAAGCATACATGGGTCATTGTCATTCACAATGGGGATATCATCAATCAGCTAAAATCGACTAAGGGCGAGGGCCAGTAAATTACAAACAAATGGGGACGAACTATACAATTCACAGCTTTGGTGGCCATTCACATGCTTTGAAGATGAGCGTACTACCCCCTGGTACTACCCGACATGGCTGGTCGAGTAACCGCAGATGGCGGTAGGCATTTTGTATGGTCCTGGGCATTTTGCAAACGAAGTACAGCTGTTGACGACAAACAGGTAATTTTCTGGTGTTTCTCACAAAAGGTGACATATGACTAATAATATGTACAAGTCGTCTTCGATTGGAAACAGTTGAGAAAGGAACTCATTGTCCTCCTGTACCTTTTAAAGCAAATTCCCCCCACTTTAAAACACGTTTAGAATAAATAAGGGGTACTTCCTTTCGAATGCCTCTTTGTAGGAATTCTCTATTCTACGATTGGTTTTTTAAGTAATTTTAAAAAAAAAAATAGTATAATATTAGGGGGGGGGGGAGCAGTGGCGGCTCGTGCACTACAGCAAGTACAGCCGGGCTGCACCTAATTTTATATTAGTGTATTTTAAAACTAAAATTATATATTTTACTAATTTTCTTAAATGAAGGTTAGAATTGGAAATGAAGATGAAATTTCAACGCTAAGTAAAAAAAATCTCCGATAAATATTAAACGTGTTTCCGTAATGCGCAATTTCAGGAGAGGAAAAAACTCCATTCATTCAAAATTGCAGCCAAAAAGCGAAGTTCGAAATCGGCTGCATAGTTGCCATGGCAACCTTACGTAGTATGACTTCCCCTACACGCTAAAATGGAGGATGTGACGACACAAACTTAGCGCAAAAGGATTTTTTCAAATTAGCTGTACAAGGGATTTCGATTAAATGATTGGTTCGTTGCTGAATCGGCGAGGCAGGGTGGAGGAAAACGATAATTTCGAAGAATTTCTCCAAACGGAAATATTTTTTTCGATAAGTTTGCACGTGTTTTGTTGTTTCTTTACTTAAATTAATATTAAGATTGACCGATTCGCAAGTTTGATAGGAGGATTGATTTAATTTTCAAAAAATAAGTAAGTGTTTTCTATTATTTTTAAATGTTATCTTTCATAAAAGTTGAAAAGAATCTTTGATTTGAGTTTGAGTAATAAATTTTAAAGAATGTCCGTTCATGTATGGTTGTGGAAAAAGGGGAGAGGGGGGGGGGGAGTTACATGTTTTCGTCTGCACTAACATTTTTGACCACGGGCCGCCACTGAGGGGGGGGGGGGCTGAGCCCCTTCAAAATAATTCATGGGGGGGGGGGGGCCTCGAGCACCCCCAGGAATTATTTTGAAGGGGTTCAGGGTATTGCATTTCAATTAACACAAAAAGCTTAAGTTTTTAAGAATAATTAATGAAATGCAAGTTACCTGTTAATAAACTGGCTATAGTTGCATTGCGGCAAAGCATTTAAACGAACCAGTAATTTCAACAAGCATCCAAATGAAGATTTTGACATTTACACTGCAGTACAACAAGTACAATAGGAAAAGTAATAGACGGGAATCCACTATTAGCCGACACTCACGTCTACTGAAGAAGCCCAACAGGCCTTTCTGAAGAGTATCCCTAAAGTCTGTTTCAGATAGTTGCATAAATGTCGACCCCTGGCCACCCACTGTGAGACGAGGCTGAAACTTTAAACGGGGCAATCACAATATAGGGCCAATTACTTGTCACCATTCTTTGCTTTCACCCTGGGATATAGGCTATCAGAAGTTCTTGTACTCAGGACCCACGTGATCAATTCGCGGAAATCTCCTCAAAGTTGGCCACTGTTACTAGAAAAAAGGAGTGTGGCCAGTATTCACTAGAGGGCATACTACCCTTCCCCCCCTAATACACCGAATATTCTTCCCATTCTTCCACGTAGACACTGGTTCTAGATTATGCTTCTGTTGAAAATAGATATAAGGGAATTCTGTAGTTGCTAGGAAAGGTTGATGGTACATGTTGAAGGTTAAAAAAAATAAAGGGATTTTTTTTTTGCAAAATATAAGTTAGAAGTTTTGAATTATTGGGGGGGGCTTAGCCGGGTTTTCAAATTATTGGGGGGGCTCGGGCCCATGGGCCCAATACAAGTTTACGCCTATGTGGGTGCGTATATTTTTGTTCTATGCAGGGTGTAGGATTCGTTGAAGGGAGGTGTGTATGTACAAGATTGGCAAAAATTATGATTGAAAGTTATAAGACCGTTTTGTGATTTAAAATTTCATAAAATTTTTAATTGGTTCACTAAAAACAGCTGATTAAATCGCATTATTCGGAAAAACTTAATTTAATATAGCCTAGTCCTCGACTACATTAAAACTTTTTAGATGGTTATTCTTTGGAGATTAGCTTTTCTCTTTCGAAAAATTAACAATCCTAATCAAAATTTGATATCAAACATTTTAAAGTAACCAATGCAAATGAATCAAAACCACTTCGTTTTGAAGAAATATTCTAAAAATTTTAATATATTTTCGATTTGTAATGTTTTTTTTTATATATTTTTAAATACAAAGTTTTTTTTTTTTAATTATCAACTTTCTGTATGTCTTACAAATGATTCAATTCTATGTCCGCTATATTCCACTTTATCTGTAAGCGATTTTTTAAAACTGCTGAAATTTCATTTAATTTTAGAAATAATTTCTATATTTTTTATCAATAAATCCATTTTTATGTTACGAATGCCCAAATAAGCCAAAACTGCCCGTTTAGAATAGAGCCTAGAGATAGCGTTACGGTTTTCTGCAGCCTGAACAGGAAGTAGCGTTTGTCGTGGGGAAGGGGGTATAAATTTTTAAAAGTTTTGATGATATTGAAAAGGCGTTTTCAACAAAGCTTCAGCCTCGGTCTTCAAGGAACTGCGGATGCCACAAATACGTTTAGTTATGACCTTGTAAAGGACGATAGCAGGCACCTTAGGGGAAGAGTTAGGGGCCCATATAACCTTAAAAAAAAATGTACACCTCTGGGGGCCGTCTATAAATGATGTCACAGTTGGAGGGGAGTTCATGAAGATGTGACACTTTGTGACAATAAGTGTGACATCACACATGTCACCTAAAAAACATTGCAAATCAACAGAAAGAGAAAAAAAAACTTTCGGAAAAATAAACAGTTTAGCTTCCGGTTGTGTAAATAAATGGACTGAGTAATAGTTACATTTAAAAAATGTAAAAATAAAGTTGTAAAATAAAATTTCAATTCCAGTACATATGTATAATTTATTACGTGCTAGATTGATATTGAAAACGTGACATGTGAGTGAGGTATGGGGAAATGTGATAGTTTGTGGCATGGGGAGGGGGTGTTAAAAATATGGAGAAAAGTTGTGATCATTTGTGGACAGCCCCTTTCCTGCAAGTTTTTGAATTTAGTGATACGAAATTTTTTTAAAATAAGAACCCCGTATTTAGATATCGCATATAACGTCATTCTCGCCCTAATTATTTAGGCCAATTTATTACTTTTATTAGGTTAATTTAGTTCAATTTTAACTCGTGTTTACTAATTCAAGTGTTATCTCTATACTTATGGCAGGGCGATTTCTACTTGTGTGGGAATAAGAATGAGATAATGGTAATTTATGCGATAATTAGCTTTATCTTGATCTATTCCATTCTCAAAAGCGGATTTCTTAATTCGGATGAGTCACCTGTCACATGCCTTTTAGTTTGGTCAGCACATAAGTTGGTCTTCAAAGATACTTTAAAGGTATCTTCCGATAAGAAACATTGGACTATTATAGTGTAAGATAGTGAGCTCAATGTGTTTGTGTATGGTGTATTTTTGGTTGTTGCAAACAGGTATTTCGTAATTATGATTTTATATTTAAATATTTTATTCGCATATATTTTTTGTAATAATTTTTATTACAAGTTACTCATCAATAGTGCAACACTTAACAGAGATTTTTTTTGTGTGTGGGTGTATCAAAAATATGAAGAAATTATACAATTTCTTCATATTTGCCAGTCTTTTTTTTATGATGGAAATAATTGGATAACTCACGAAAGAAAAACCTTATATCTTAGTAAAAAAACGAATTTTGCTTTATTATGTAATGTAATTTAATGGCTATTAAAAACTATATCATTCACCTATCGAAACTTTTAAAACGTGTATTTTGCTGCTGATTTTTTTCTCAAAGCGATCCGGATCCGGATAATTGGCGATCCGCTTTGTTTGATCCGGATAACTAGAGTTCAGATAATTGGAGTTCAACTGTATATCTAGATTCATTATTATGAAAATGCTGAGGAACGATCGAGTTAATTATCTGACGGTTATTTTAATGATGTAATTTCAGTCTAAATGTTCTTTCTTAACTGTACGCGTACTCATTATTTGAAAGAGTTTTAAATATGTGCCATTTTACATATTTTATATGAAGACAACTGAAAAAGGGTGTAAATATATGTCTCATGAGACCAACAAGTCTTGTTGTCATCACTTAGGAAATAGATAATATATGACGCATTTGTTTTTTGTGTCTCATGAACACCTGTGACCATGATAAAAAATTATTCTATTATATATTCACAAGCCAACGTGAAGTACTATCCATTTTTTTTAGTGCTAGTTAGAATAATTTGTATTAAGATGTTAATCCAGTTAGTGTTATTGATTAATGTTGAATCTCCAAAAAACATTACAGGATTTTACAAAAAGAATACAGAGTCGACCCTTGTAAACTCGACTCGCTATGGGCTGCTCAATAATTTATTATAGATATTTACAGAATTTTCATATATCTAAGAACAAGTCGGTTCTTAATTTAGTTTATTATGATCAAGTTGTTGATTCTTTGAAATACGTTTATTTTTAGTTTGTTTGTATCGTGATCGTTAATTTGTATATGGTTATTGTTTGTTTATTATATAGTATTGTTATACTTTTTTCCTGTAAACTCCAAGAAGGCCGGGAAACCGTATTTTCTGTTCAAACTGAAATTTTTTGCCCATTTATGAATATTTCCTTGTAGGTTTAAATTTTTTGTAATAAACATTTTTATTTTCATTATAGGGTGTTATCGATATTACAAAGCATTTTCTGGTCGTAGATGTATACGTATAAGTTTACTTAAGATTATTTTTTATAATATTTTTGCGTGCGTGCCCTTTCAAAAGTTTTAGTTTACGAACCCGTTTGTATTGCTATAGGTTACGAGGGTATTTCAACTTACAAACCTAAATTTGGTACATAGTCATCATATTTCTACATTTCTTAATAGAGGTTCAGACAGGGTGGGTTTCACTAATTGATATCTATATTAGACGTACTATTTTCGGAAGTCTTAACCCTCCTCGTAATCACCTGCTTTGGCGCAAAAACCGTGAGGCATCGTTCTGGGAGTGGTGTGGAAAGGGGGGGATGCCTTTCAGGTTATTGTCTTCCATTTCTGTATTTGTCATTCTGTTTTTTATCTTTCACCTCGGCTTGCAGCGCCAGACGTTGAAGGTCATTCACGGTTACTACTTGCCTCTTTAATCCAACCATGTCGTTTTTACATATCTAATGGCGGAAAGGGAAGGAAGAACAACAACAAAAAAGGAATAAAAAACTAGTCCCTCGTAGGAGTTGCACGATCTGCCATTTATTATTGCTATTATCATTTCTTTTCGGCCAAGATGACCTGTTTTTTAAGTGCCGCCTTTCCCTGACCAGACGCGTCTGAGATCCATGTATTTCTGTGTCTCCAAATGAGACAAGCGCGCTTAGTGACAGCGCATATCCCCCCGTAATGCCATGCAAGGAATCCATCCATTTACACATAACGACCTCGGCCGAGGCTCTTTGAATATCAGCTGTAATTCTGGAGTATTTTGTGTGCTTGTGCAGATCGATTGCCTTTAGCTCTCTGGTCGACGCCTGCTGCCTTCAAACTCCTTCGCTCTTCATATTTGCGCCATGATATGGAATGGCGTCTTTTCGAGATTTGTTCCAAATCCGAAGGGGGGGGGGGGGGGGGGGGGGGGTCGCATCTTCGGTTCTCCCCTTGGGGTTAATTGGATTTTTTTTTTATCGTCTGGTTCGATCGTGGAAGCGCGCGTTCGATACCCGACTCTGGCAGTTGCTGGAATCTACTGTAGGTTGGTTCGAATTTTTGAAAATTCGATCCAGATGAAATAATCGACACTGATAAATTATAAATTAATTAAATGCAATTCGAATATGAATGAATTCGAAATATGACAGGTTTGAATCTGGAATAATAACTCTAAAGTTTATGTTGAAAATCTGATATATATCCATTCCTTCTTATTCCTAATTTGTTCATAAAAATATTTTTTTATTGTGTTTTAAAGAGAATTAACACACAAATACTACATCTTTAATTTTCAAACACTAAAGTATAGACATTTAGATTGCTAGATAAGCACATATTTTAATTGCACTTCCCTGTTTTTTCCCCATTGAAACTAAAACCTGCCTTTTTTCCTTAGTTATTAAAATGAATTATTCTATGCAAAATCGAAGTCATTATTTTATACAAGATGGAAACTTTCCTTATCTATGAAAAGTTATGAAATTTTAATGTAGAATCCTGATTCTAAATTTTCACATAGCATTCTAAACTTGTTTCAAAACTTCTGCAATTAATTTATTTAAAAGGCTTTATAATTTAATTAAAATTGTTAAATAATATTTCAAATGCAATATTTTTATATATGGTTCAAATATTGCTAATTACTCTGATAAATATATAACATATAAACCAAATAACAAGATTCACATAAATATATAACAAGATTTACAAATCAACCTATAGGGTGTAAACATATCGATTGAAGCTTGTATATTGTGCAAAACTATATTTATTAGATTTTTCTTAAATTAACTTAAATTTATTTTTATTATTTAAACAAATATTTAAAGTTCAATGAGTATTGAATAGCTTTTTTAAGTTTATAGCATGGCTCTGTCATGCACCTTCAAAACATAAGTGTTAGAAAAAAGGGAAATAGATCTTAAAAGTTAGGTTATTTTTCTAAAATTGGATTTTAAAGTAGACAAGATAAAATGCCAATGTTTCACAATAAAATTATTGCCCATATAAATTTTAGTCGGGAGTTAATTTAATAGTTAATTACTTTGTAAATCTAGAAAATTAAGATAATTTTGTTTTTTTAAATGGCAAACTAGTTGGTGTTAGTTATGGTTCCACCTTTGTAGGCGAAGGGATACTTTAATTGCTTAATTATTCAAATAAAAAACACAAATCCAATACAGACAAATTGAAATGACCAGAATAGTGAATTAAAATGCAAGTTTGTCTAAAGTAATTACCAATTTCCTCAAGAAGTAGTAATAGTTATAAAATTCATATTTTCTAGTTTTATTTAATTAATAAGATGTATATTTTAACCAATCAATAGTTTGGTTGTTAATAATTAGTTTTTACTGTAATGATATTTTATTCAAAAATGTTGTATTTTAATTAGATAAATACGTATATCGTTTTATAGTATTTATAAATTTTGAATTTTCTGTAACTTTATTTAGTTAATTTCTAGGGATGAAACGGATATCCGGTAACTATCCGGTATCCGGTCTATCCGGCTACTTTTTAACTATCCGGTAACTATCCGATATCCGGAAGTAAAGTGCCGGATATCCGATTTTCCATGCCGGATATCCGGATGAATAAAACATAGAAGATTTTTTTTGTGGCGATCAATTTTCTTTGTTTCTGCTTTAAGTATTTTCCTGAAAATTCTACAAATGTATTCACAGTATGCAGATTTTCCCTTTAACCAATAGAAACCTTAAAAAACCCACTATTTTTTTTAAATTTTTAACTTTAAAATTCTATTTTTAACGAATCGTTATGGTGGAGGGTCATCATATCTCACAACTTATATAAAGTTGAATTAAAACATAAATTTCTCAAAAGTTTAAGCAAACTTGAGTTTTCGTGTTTGGAATGAAAGGGCATATGGTAAAATTACAATTTTTCAGAAATTAAGTGTAAAATGTACAAAACATACGACCATTGCTAGCAGCACCCTAGAATAACCCTTTGTAAATAAAAAAGTTTTTTGAATGTTTATTCAATTTTGGTATTACTTTAAAGATAAGGAATTGGAAAATATTACAGAATAAAAAAATATTTTTAAATTTTTGACCGATTTCCGTTTTTTTTAATGTGTATGAGAAGTTATTTTCATAAAAAATAAACTGCCGGATATCCGATCGGATATCCGGCAAAATCCAGTTCGGATATCCGATATCCGGTTTGTAATGTGCGCCGGATATCCGGTATCCGGCAAAACCACTATCCGGTTCATCCCTATTAATTTCTTTAACTTGTTGGGGGTGAGGGAAGAGAGCTTGTGACACCCCTGTTTTTTGTTTAAAAATATAACATGTTATACAGCCTAAGATGCTCAGGCATGAAGTTTAATAAATAAAGTTCAATATTAATAAAAAGTTTTTAGAAAAAAAAATTACCTTATTTCTTACCTTTATACCTACTCTTTTCCATAATAAAAATGAATCAACTCCCTCCCATGAAGCATCTGTTATTTTACTGTTTATCATATATAATTAAAAATTATGAAATTCTCTATAATTGTGGCAATGTATCGAACACATTCAATGATGTTTAAATTATTTTTTTATTAATTCATGATACAAGATTGTTGAATGTTTTTTTTTTCTATTCACAGAACTCATGGCTGCATTTTACTGTCACAGAAGTATATCTGGCAGGTAAAATTGGGCTTGTGTTATGGATAATGCTGAACAAAGCCCTCGACCCCCATCTAAGGGCATTTTTGACACAGCTAGCTTGCTAGGTAAGTCGGTTTCTTGCATTGTGTTAAGTATTTATGGTAAATGTTGGCTCCTTTTACTTCCAAACCCCATTATGTGTTCCACCAGTGACGTAGCAATTCAAGAATTATGGCAACTAGTTCAATATCCAGACTATTTACCAATATATTAATAAAAAATTAGTAAATATATGTTAATTAGCAATTTGTTGTTAATTAGCAATTTATTAATTATCATTAATTTGTTAATTACCTAGCTATTGTATAAATGTCTTCAAAAATTATCAATTTTGTTACCCTTAAGAAATTACAATCTTGTTATCTTGAATATCCTTTATATAAGTATCTGCAACATTTTTAATTTTTGTTGATGGCAAACAATGTCGTGCATGTTTCCCAATAACTTGCTAAAGAATTTCTTTTTCGCCTAGTTCTAACTAAAAAGTGAGGAAATTGTTGAGTTGACTGATGTTAATGACCTTTCATACCTAATAGTAATGAAATAATTCATGTGTATTTAGGAATATACTTTTCACTTTTTTAGTGTAGGGATACTGTTTCTCCCATGCATTTGTAACTCTTATTATTACACTTACGTTAAAGTGACCAAACGTCCCTGGTTTATAGTGAAATGTAGTTTAAGCTTTTAAGTTCCACAGATTTTGAAATCAAAATGTTATTTTTATTCAAAGCTCTTGTTAAGAACTTTTGTGAAAATAATTTTTGGATGATAAATTCAATACTAAACTTTATAAAGCTAATAAATTGTTCCTCAAAAATAATTTTTCTCCTTAATCTAAATTAAGCAGGCATGGTAACATTATGTTCAGCATTTATAAATAATAAAAAACATAAAGTCTACTGGTTTCTCAGGAAGTAAAAGGTGTTAATTTCAATGGTTTATATCTAAAAGAAAATAAGCTTTTTGAATTAATCTTTTTAATGTATTTTTTGTTTACAATTTGTACAGTATTATCCACACCAATTTGTGCTGTATTATCCACTTCCATTTGTGCTGTATTATGTTTTGAAATACTTTTATGGTTGAAGCAGTTCGTATATTATGCTTTGTGTGTGAATCATAGAAGAAACTTTTTTTTGTTAAATTTATTCCACCTTTTAGAGTTTTGAAAGAAAACCACAAAAATATGGATTTTTTAAAAAAATATTTCTGTAGAGGATGAATAAATATATTCTCAAAAGGATTTTGTTGAACAGTTGATAATTCTTATTTTAAACAAATATGATGATAAGTAGAGTTTTGGACTTTCAGTATTTGTGTAATTCCTCCTTTAAGAAGTTAAAACATTACTCAACATTTAATAAAAGTAAAACACACCGAGTTTCAACTTTAATATAAAATTAAAATCTAATATTGCAGCTTTTGAAAGAGGTGTACAGTTTTGAAACAATCACAATTTACATCACAAATTGAATTTATTATTCCAAGAATAAAGTACATTAAACAGTACTTGGGAACTAGTGTAAAATTTTCTGGACATAGTCTTTTCTTTAAACTAGTATAGTTATTTTCAAGTGCTATGAAAATTCAGTAATCATTGTTGAAATTAAAAGTTGAAATAAAAATGTAATTCAAGATTTTATATTTTATGTATTTATTTTTTTATAAAGTGTTTGGAATTTATATTTTATGTATTTTTTATAAAGCAATTATAATTTATATTTTATGTGTTTTTTATAAAGCATTTATAATTTATATTTATGTTTTTACATTAACCTTTCTGTTTGTTCTACATAAATATTTAAATGGAAGTTTGTGTTAAATTTTTGTGTTACAATATAAATGTTTTTTTTTTTTTTTGTAGGTTAATTGTAATTATTGTATAATTTTGAATTTTTCTTTGAATTACAATAATATACATTACTTTTAATAAAGATGAGATATTCATGTGTAAAAAAAATTTAGGTTAATAGTCTTTGAATTGCATTTTTAGTTTTTAAATATTTATTTTATAAAGTAAGAATTTGTGTAATTTCCTTTTCACAATAGATTAAATTATGCAATTTTTCATTGGTTCAAGTTTTTCGCAATGTTCTGAAGTGTACTACTTTTCTTAGCTTCATTGTCATCATTGTATTTCATTTCAGTCATTGTTTTCAAATGTTAAAATATTAAATGTTAAAAATGAAATTGGTCTGTTTTACTTTAAATTATTAATTATTATGTCTTATAATAAAAAAGACGTTCAAGGTTCCATTTATTTGATTTATAACTAATTAAGGTAATAATGTATAAGAGTTTGACATTTGTTGCATTTTGTAATAAATATTGGAAAATTGATATATTTTGATGAAAGTTTTATAATATACAGCATTTTCTTCCCAATTGACAAATTTATTTATATTTTTCTAAACATATTTTAACTGATAATAAATTGAGCATGAGGCTGCACTCATGAGGTGAAGTCTCAACTATATATTTTTTTTCTTCGATATTTTCATTTAAATAAACTAGAAAAGGGAGCAGAATATGACAGAACATGCAAACAAGATTTTGGGGGAATTTGGGTCACAAAGGGTAATTTTTAATAAAGCCAAAAAATAAAAATTACAGACAATGAGAATATCTTTATGTATTTTTCCATGTCCTTGTTGTTATTACCATTTGGAATAATGTGTTCATTTTTAAAATCAATTAAAAGAAAACATTTTATTATGTTATTTTATTACTGCTAATGTTCAAGATTCAAACCTTATATGTTAGAGAAAGATAGAAACAAAAAGTTTATATTGTGTAAGTTTTCATTTTTGCTGCCTCACCTGCTGACATTTAAAATTTTTCTATGGGAAAAATATGATTAACCTTTACAATATTCATTTGGGAAATTTTTGGTTGGATAAAATGTGTTCTGCGTTAATTTCAGGTGGTCTTAAAATTTTCTGTTCCCTTGCATATATATAATTGAAGTATTCTGATACTTAGTCTTTAGGGCTTAACTTAAGAAAAAGCAGTAAAAAAAAAATCCTAATACATTTGTAAGCTGGACCACTATCTTCCACTTTGGTATACCACATGTTTGGTGTACACATAAAAAAAAATTAATATTTTTTATAACTTTCTAGAAAACTATTGGATTTTTTGAAAAATATTTTACATAAATGTGATCCCATCACATTCCTTTTATTGTGTTTTTTCCATCAAAATTTAAAATAATAAAAATGTCAGTTTCTTTGTTTTTCTATATTTAAATACGTTTCATTTCTGCAGGCTTTAATATTGATGTGCGTAAAAAGTCTGTTATATTTCCACCACAGCCAGAATTTTTTTAAAAACCTGGGAAAAGCCTGATAATTGTATACTTGATATTGAATGGCAACCCTTTAATCTTTTGTGATTCATAACACAGAAACTATTAATCTTTCCTCTATTACTTACCTTAAAAAAAACTGATCTCTCTATGATAACACTTTCCTTTACTCTCTTCTCTACCCTAACCTTTCCTGGCTCTCTCTCTAACACAGCACCTTCCTCCACGATCTTCAGCTCTCGACCTCCAACCCCGGTCCAGTCCACTCACTTAGCCCACTCTCCAAGTGCTTTCTCTGTCCTGGGAAGGAATGCTGTTCTCTTACCTCCATCCACAAACTCCGGAACCACCTCACCCTCCGCGAGCGCTAAGATCTGCTCGCCCATCATGCACCACTCTGCCTCGGATGCGCTCTCCTCGCTCGCATCCTCTTCAGGTATAGGGCGTTGATTTCATTTGTGCAGTATGTACGTTAAAAGTGTGAATTCGACTTTAATTGCACCCAAATGGGATTTGACTTTGTTTGGACGCTTCATGTTTATTTGAGGTACCCTATATTATAAAGTAGTTGACAAATTTTAATGTTTGTGGCAAAAGGGATTTGACTTTGTTTGGACGCTTCATGTTTATTTGAGGTACCCTATATTATAAAGTAGTTGACAAATTTTAATGTTTGTCGCAAAAGGGATTTGACTTTGTTTGGACGCTTCATGTTTATTTGAGGTACCCTATATTATAAAGTAGTTGACACATTTTCATGTTTGTTGTAAGGGTGAAATATTGTAAATTTTGGTAGTTGTCTAAAAAGACATTCAGAATTTTTTCTTTATTTTTTTTTAAGAATTTTTCTTTTTTTTTAATTCATTTCTGATTACTATTATTGGTATAAAGACTTTTCTAGATGCAACTTAGGAATAAAAAGCATTAATTGAATTTTGCTTGATAGATTTTTTTTCAAAGAAAATTACACTGCTAAACATTTTTAGAAAGCTGCTTTTTAAGGTAAATGGCTTTAATAATCTTATCATGGTTAAATATCTTATGACCTTTAATACATTTTTGTATTTAAAAATAAGTACAGACTTTATTTTTTAAAAGTTATATTAACTACTTTTGAGGGCCCCCGGTTGCCCAGTGAATAAAGACGTTTGGCTAATATTAAGATAATTGCAAGTTCGAGCCTGACTGACGAACTTAACAAAGAAAAGTACAAATGTAGTGCTCTTGCAATTGGAGGGTTGCTAGCTTCGCTGCTACAATACTAGAAAGTCGTCTATAAACATATAAAAAATTATACTGGCATGTATATGAGATTGGTGCACGATAAATCTGATTGGGGTCCAACGCCCTGATGCCTATTCAGGTTGTGTTTGGTGCCAGCTCGGGTGTTTCCTCGTCATTTAACCTTGGTTAAAAAATAACAAGGTACATGTATGAATGTGTGTGGCTGTGACAAGTCTCAATACGAGGACAGAAATAGGCTGGAAACGTATAAATTTATCAATCAACTACCTTTAAATAGGCTAGAGATTAACTATTGTATTATTGATGGATTAATCCTTTACTGAGTTAAAATAACCAAAAAATAAACAAAAAGTCATTGTCAGTTAATACGACTTTAAAAAAAAAAATTACATAATAAATAAAAAATTAAAACAATGAAATAGTTTTAAAATTAATTTTCCATGCAAAGTTAAGTTGAACTTCGTTACTTATTAACTTTCACCTAAAGCAGAATTGTTTTGTATTATAACTTATAATGAAGGAAAATGGTAACTGTTAGCTTTACACTGCTGATAAATTGGACATTTTAAAACGAAAGAAGTGGCAAAAAGTACCTTGTTAAACATCGCAGGTCCCTGCAGTTGGTGGTCGGCTGCATCCCCTATAGGAAGTGGTTCTGAATTTCCAGGTTGTGGGGTGCAACTCACAGACCCCTTTGGTAGGCCGGGGCTGTGCAGGAGCTCCACCGTGTCTCCTGCTCACCTCACAGTGCAACAGCCAAGGAGAAGTAAGTGCCTATGTTATTTGAAAGCAAAGTGGATCAAGTTATACAACAAAGGTGTTTGATAGAACCACCATCAAACTTCTGAGAATAATCGGTTTTAAAATGAGAATTACTTGATGGTGTCTGCTTAAGTATATTACTGAAGAAGTGTATCCGCAAATTGAGGGTTGGAGACAGCCCCCTTGCTGCAACCAACACTACAAAGTAGAAATTGGTTCAGAGCTCGCTGAGTTTAATGTTCACTATAAAGGAAAAGGATAACATAACTGAAGTTTTTAAAATCCATCCATAGAAGCAACATTTCGAAGAACAAATTGACAAATCTACTTAAGAAAGCTAAGTTAAGTTTTTTACTAAGAAAAAGGATTTCAGCTATATGAAAAGTTTCCCAATATGGATTAACTAATTGTACAAATAAATCCAAATGATGGTATAACGAGTGATTATGTTGACATCAAGATAGCAGTACAATCAAGAAAGAACAATCTTTGATAATTGTTCTGACAGCCACTTAATATGCTATAGAAAGATTGGGAAAGTATTTTAAAGTGGCAATGGCAGTGAAGGATTTACTTAAAAAATAATCCTAAATGGAAAATTTTGTTTTAAAGACTTTTTTTTAAAGTTATTTGTCTTTTCGATCAGGTGGCATTAGTTTTTGTATTATGCTATTTTAAAATTGTTATAGCAATTGTCTCCGTGAGGTGTCGTCATACATCAAGAGTCTAATATATTTAATTTTTTAGAACTTAATTTACTCAATTCCAGGCTGTTTGTAGTAAATATATGAATCAACTACCATACCAATATTCAGCTCTTCAGAAAACTGTGCTGACTTTGCGACATAACTTAAAACTCTGTGATTTATGATTTTGTTGTGTAACTTAGTCCACAGGTACTGTGATTGATTATTGCTTGATCAATTTGTATAACATTGATAGTTATAATTTTGAAATTTTCCTGTTTGTTGTCTCAATATATTTTATTATTTTTTATAAGCCTCTTTTGCCTGACTGGGAAAATAGGTTGTTCAAGCCGTAGGTACCTTCCAAAAAATCAATAACTGAAACATTTCATAGTACATTTATATATAATATGCTACATATTTGGCCTTGTGTTGCTGTATAACCTTTCAAGGCATATACATTAAAAAAAAAAAATTGCTACTGTCGGGATTCGAACTTGCGGATTCATTGTTGAAAAGTCCTATGCACTATCGACTAAGCCAAAAAAGTACTATCTAGATCTTGGAAATATTATTTTTAAAGTACCTTTATGTAATATTTCTAAAATCATTAAAATATTTTTTTAGAAAATAAAGGGAATTTTACAAAACTGAGCCTCAGGTGCACATTAGTCGAATAGTAGCACTTATATATAAATATTCAGCCTATATATGCTGAAGAAGTAGGTGTTCGCGATACACAGACTCTTTCTTTTATTATTATATAGATGTAACAGTATTTAGATATTGATAAAGTATATTAAATAAAACTAATAGTTAAATCTTAAAGATATTTTAATGCAGCAATGATTCTAAACTTCCACTTTGAATTGGAACCGAAACTTTACATCTAGAGTTGAGTTGTCTAAGTGTACTACATACAAAAATTAATTAAACAGTTCTAACAGGTATTTTGTCCATTAAGTGATATTTTAATTTGATAGATATGACTCTGTTTAAGAAACTTACATTAAGTTTTGATTGTAGTTGTAGAAGAAGTATTAGGCCATCTTTATGCCAAACCACCTTCTGCAGAATCAAAGAATGAAACACAGACCTCAGGTATATCCACAGAAGACACCGATCCCATTCCCCCCAACCATTCGCATGAAGATCTCCAATGTTTTATTCAATTGTGTCTCTTTCAAAAGAGTTATTTTGCTCGAATATTACATTCAGTTTTAAGATGGCCTGAACTTGAATGAATTTAGACTTGTGTAACATTCTGTGTAGTCACGTTTAGAAAATATTGCATTGTTCATTTGTATGTTTTCTTCATTTTAGGTTTGTAATGTTATTTAGTTTCAGTTGTTCAGTTTGTGCGTTGATGTTTATTAGTTTATTGTTTGTATTTTATTTAGCATGTGCACTAGTTTATAAACCAATAAGATTGTATTAAGATTGTTTTGTTACTTTTTCTGTTTTCGTAGTAATTAGTTAAGCAGTAAGTTGCTCTGTAAAATATGATACCTATTCATTATTGTTTATATATGAGCAGCTTTCATTTTCAGCTAATTTTTGTCTTTTCTTTTTCGATTTAAAAGAACAAAAGTTTAAAGTTATTTTGATTTCACTTCTGCACAATTATAAGTAATGACCTACATTTATAATGTTTCTGGAAATGGAACATAATTTGGCACTTAAGGAAAGACAATTAAAATATGTAAACTTTGATTCTTTATATAAAGCAGCAGGTGAATGGGGTTCTGATTATATTTTGATATTTAACTTGCCACTTTCTTTTTAGGTATACCTAGTCCTCAAAATATATGTAAAACAAGCTTATTACCAAGTCTAGTTGGAGTTTCGCCCAAGAAATTAACAAAAGTTAAATCATCTGATAAAGAAAGCAATCATGCAAAATCCAGGTAATAATTTAAATAAAAGATTGTAATCTCCACTTTATAATAATATATATAATTTTTTTGAAACTTATTATTATTTTTTTTTTTTTAGTGAAAAAGGCAAAGCTTCTTCAAATAGTTTAACTTTATCGACATCAGGAATTTCTACTGTCTCAGGGAATCAGCCAGTCAAAACTTCCTCAAAGAAACCTTCGGAACCCATCAATGAACAAATATCGCGATTGCTTGCAGCGTCAGAGAAACCAAAGCGTAAACGGAAACCAAAAGCTCCAAAACCTGATTCTGCAAAAAATGGTAAAACGGAGAAGCAAATCAAGCAGCCGAAAGAGGTAATACTTCATAAAAGAATTATTTAATATTGTAATATTTTATTTATTATATTATTTGTAATTTTTATAACAAAAAAACTACTATTCCCAAACATGGCTTCTCTTACAATTTTGCTGCTTTAAAACTTCCTTTGCATACAATTGTATGAATTTAAACTAATTTGTAATTTATAGTTGTACAATAAGCTTATGAAATTGTACGGTTTTCAAGTGCGGTTTTTATTCTTCTCAACTTTTATGAAACTGTATTATTTCAATAGTTTCAAAAAACATAAAAATAACTAAAACTTTTCAAAATATCTGTTCATTTTTTAAATTGTTCTATTTCATAATTTTTGATTTTTACAGAATTTTTTAAAAAAGAATTTTGTTGTTAAAGTGCATTTTTTTTTAGAAAATGCAGGTATATATAAAGAAAGTTAATTAATGAATATTTTTTATTAATTAAATGTTTTTTCATTTTTTTAACCAACTTTTGTAAAGTTAACTGAATAATAAAATGTATTGATTTGATTTTTAAAACATTGGCATAGCCTTTGTCACTTTAAACCTTAATAACTGAACATTTAACTATTTTAAATCTTGAAGTAATACATAATAATTAATTTCTAGAAAATAATTAAACAATTCAGTTAAAAACTAATATTTAAGGTCATTGTTTTGATTTTTATGTTCATAATAAGTTAATTATATTGTGTAAAATATATATAGTTCTTCATGAAATAAAGTTTCCAATGTAAAAATGGAATTCTCTGTGATGTTCTGCAATATAAGTAATCTGAAGACTACATATTTGGTTAATGCCTCGACTGTAATATAGGATCTGTTTTTACTTTCACACTCGCTTTGGCTCTTGAGGCTCGCATGGCCGTGTTGGAAGAGCCACAAGCTTGTAATCGGATAATTGTAAGTTCGATTCTTGTCATTCAACTGAACATCACGGTGTAAAGGTGCCTGGTGCATTCATCAATGTAAATATGAATGTCCTCGTTGTTTCTCATGTGGAAGTTAGGACAGTGGGATGACGGCTCAGGTGTTGTCCTTATCATCTGACCCATAGTTTAAAGGTAGAGGGTCTTTCCCACTATAGCTTCCAAACCATCATTAATATCAAATTGTGCAGCTTTAGTGTGATGTTTATTCAACCAACCCTTTGTTGTTGTGGGAAGTGCATTTATTTGATTTGGAGAAGAGTGTTGTGATTGGAGCACTCGGGTAAAAGCAAATAAGCAACAAAAAATAAAATTATTAAGCAGCCTGCATCAGAGAGTTGTAATATTAAATAGAGAGCGGCATCAATACCAGACTCTCGTAAGGCCGTGGTGTCAACATTGAAAAGAAAAACCCACATCATGTGGTTATAGCGCTGCCACATTTGATGTTCAGACATCTGTAGGAGTTTCAAATTTGGCGCACTTTCTTCTTTTTTGGTGATAAGGAGTTCTGTCCGTATTCAACTTTTTAACATATATGTACGTATTTACTTATTTTCAAACAATATGCGCTAAATATTTCCTCTTCATTAACGAAACGAAAATATTTTACTTGTGTTCAATACTCGAAGAAGCGAAACTCTTTATATTTCTCAGGTTTTATTGTTCATATTTTCTTATTGAACTATACAAAATAACAATTGAAAGAACTTCCCTTATGTTAAATTTTTTACATAAACACGTAATGCAATTAATTCAAAACTACAAAGTAAGAAAAATCTCCTTAATATATCTGTTAAACTCCCTTAAATTGTACCACTCGTTCAAAAAAACTATATTTAAATACAAAATTAAACACAAAACCATATTACAATACTTTGATCTCGTTTAGTTCTTAAAGTCGTCAAGGCCCGCCAAGTAATATTGGCGCATGATTGAATTGGCATTTCCACATATCACGTGGTTTCAATGATGGACACACGGAAATCAGCATTTTTATTCCTCTATTTGTATTATTACTCTATGAGCCTGCATATTATGTTTTGAACTAGCGAAAAATACTTTTCTCTTGTAAAATAAAATTCATAATTCAATCCAAACAAGCTAGTCATATTCAAGCAAAAACAGATATTCTATTTTGATCAAATCATCAGGTGTGATTTTATTAAATCACAGAGTGTGATTAAATTAATGACTGTGACAATGGATTAAATTAATAAGAGTTTTTGTTGAGTACCATTATAATTGTTTGATATTCGAATTTAAATTTTGAGTTTATTTTGAAAATAAAATGTATAACTGAATACAGTGAATAGTCATTAATCTATCCAAGAATTCAATAGCTTTACATCCAACCTAACTGACATAAATTGCTTGGATGGATATCATACCATTTTAAGTTAGAAACTCGTAAAATTTTATGCAACTAAAAATTATTATTTGGAGGGACATACAATGGTTTGTGCATGAGAAAAGAGCAGACTACCTTTACATTGATACCAAAATATAATTTTTGCCTAAAATGTGCATTTTGGGCATTTTGCTTTTATCCATTGATATATGTTACATGGAAAAACATTTATATAAAGTAACATTTAATTTGAGTATTGTATGCTTTTTGTTTATTGGGTAAGTTTTTTTGTAAATTAAGCCTTTTGCCTATCTACTTCATAAGCAACATTTGCCATACCTTGCTTTTAAATGTGCTATTAACTGTGGCATATAAGTCTGCATTTTCTGTTTTTAACCCAGCATGTAAAATAGAAGCTCCTTATTAGATTTGTCTTTTCAATCCCTGAAACTGATTGTTTTATACTGACTGGCCACCTTGAAAACAACTGTAAATCATTGGAAACCATGACAAAAATGTTTTTTTCAGTTGAAAGTTGTTTTCAGTATAAGGTTGCTGTTTGTGTATAGAAAACATAGATGCACGGCTCTATAACTGTATTAAATATCTTTAACTGTGCATCTGTTACAACAGAAAAATAATGAATTAATTTCATTCCTTTAGTCTTTCTCACGTGTAGTTAGACTACTTATGTAAGAAAAGTACAAGTGTAATAGCCATCATTTTAGGATATTTTAAATATATTTACATTTGTTTTTTGAAATAACTAAAAGTAAATATATTAGAATAAAAAAATGAGCTAAAGAAAGTTAAATTTGTGTCCGAGACTTTGTCTCAGAATTGTGTCTGCTTAATGTACTGCTACAAGATCATCTAATTTTAAACTTAGCATAAGGCATAATTTTTTACTAAAACAACTACATGTAACATGTAAAATTTTATCTTATATATTAAAAAGAAGGTCCTTCTGTCCAGAGACGTAAAGTTTTCAAAATTATGGGGGGGGGGGGGCGGCGCATGGCTGTAATTTTTACTAAAATGTACTAAATTTAGGGAAATCGGGTCAGTTTTCAAAATATAGGGGCGGGGGCCTCGGACCCATTGTACCAATACAAGTTTACGCCTATGCTGCTGTCCTTATTTCTGACTTTTATTTGATTTAGTCTGCATGCCCCTTCCCTATAAAATCGCATGTGTAAAAACTTTGCATGTTGTGTCTCAATTGATTGATTAACTTCCTCTATAGCATTTGCTTGTAAATATGAATAAAATTATCATTGTGATCTGAACCACATTTTATACATAGTAATGTGTTTTAAATTGTTAAAAAGTGTATTTGTTGCAAGATGACTTTTTGCTTGTCAGTTGCCAATTTTAGAAAAACGCAAACTAACTTAGCCTGTTTGGCCATATGAAATTTATATGTTATTGTTAATGTGTATTGTCCATTTTGTGTGTGTCTTTTTTTTTCGTAGAAAAAGGATAAATTTTGACGAGAAATTTTAAAATGCACTTCACCTAAGCACGTTCTCCATAAATCTTTGCAACTACTTTCACGAATTCATTAAAACATACTTTTAAATCCTAACTTGACTTTTCCTATGATTTTGCATTTATTATTTTATTCTTTGAGGTCTCTTTTCTCTCTCCTCCCTTCTCTTTAACTAAATCAAAATGAATTTCAGAAAAAAGGCAACAAAAAATCCAGCTCTGAGAGCGATGGTCGTAGTTGTAGCAGCACAGGAAGCCCAGACAGTCCTGGGGTTGCTGTGAGCTCCAGCTCTGGCGACTCCAGCGAGGACGAGGAAGAGCGCGAGAAGCAGCAGAGGCAGCTCGCTATGCTCAAGAGGCAGCAGCAGGAGCTCAGGCGGAAAGTTCAGGAATTAAAACAAGCCTCTCAAGAGAGTGTGCATCAGAAGCCTGACGCACATGTATGTAGATTTCATTCTTCACACCATTTCAAATGGCAGGAAATTTCAAATAGTACCTTTAATACTGCAGTGGCGGCCCGAGGTCGAAAATGTTAGTGCAGCCGAAATCATGTGAATTCCCCACCCCCTTATTTTCCACAACCCATACATGAACGGAAATTCTTTATTATTTACTACTCAAATCAAAGTTTCCTTTAAATTTTTACGAAATGATAACATGCGTAAAAAATAGAAAACGCTTACTTATTTTTTGAAAATTAAAGCAATCCTCTTTTCTTTTAAACATGCGAATCGGTCAATTTTAATATTAACTTAAATAACGAAACAACAGCAGGACCATAATGGTCCCAAAACAAGAGAAAAACAGTAAATTTATCACGAAAACCATTTTCGTTTGGAGATATTCTCGTAAGTTCTCGTTTCACCCAGCTTATCGAATCTCGAGTGCAGCTAAAACAAGAAAATTAAATTCATTGCGGGCTGTACCTTCTCATAAATGCGGTGCATGAGCATGGGAGGGAATCTCCATAGGTTGCCATGGCAACGATGCAGCCGATTTTGAATTTCGCTTTTTCGCTGCAGTTTTGATTGAATGGAATTTTATCCCCTCCTGAATTGTGCATTACGGTAACAGGCTTGCTATTTATCGGAGATGTTGTTTACTACCGTAGAAATTTCAATTCTATTCTTCATTTAAGAAAATTAGTAAAATATCTGATTTTAGTTTTAAAATACACTAATAATTTTAGGTGCAGCCCGGCTGTACTTGCAGTAGTGCACGAGCCGCCACTGTAATACTGATTCTTCAATGAGCAATAAGATAAATTGCCATTGAATGGTAGAAACTGGACCTTCTTTGAAAGTTAATTTAATAGCATTAAAGTGTCTAATACTTAGCAATGCAGTAACGTTGAGCTTAGTAGCAGCAGAAAAACAGTTACATAATAGCAAATGACAGTGTCATTAAACTCATTTGCTATGTTTTTTTAATCCACCTAAACCCAGTAACCGAAAACAGGGTTTCCATGCACCTGGAAAACAGAGAAAACCTGGAATTGTCAGGGAAAATGGCATAAAAAGTCAGAAAAAATTAACAATGTTTTTAAATTTTTGGAAAAGTCGGGAAAATTTTCTAAAGCTGTTAGCTATTAGTGCCTGGTTATATTCTTTTGTATTGTCATTAATGTAAAATCGTAAAAATAAATATGCTAAATTTTTTATTTTGCATACTTTGCTAGGTTATTATTTACAAGCACTTTATTTTTCCCAGCTTCAATATTATTATGTGAAAAAATAATTGAATTCTTCAGGGTGGTAACATAACCTGGAAAACCGGGAAGTCAGGGAATTGTCATGGACATTTTTTATTCTGGAAATATCAGGGAAAAGTCAGGGAAATTTTCGAAAGTTCACAAAAAATCAGGGAATTTTCAAATTTGGATCATTAAAACGGCAATTATCCTCCATTATGCACTCTATTCTGGGTAATTTAGTTGTCAATATTTCCTTTTAATTCTGAAAAAGATTTTTTTTTTTTTTAAATTATGGTTATGCATATTTTCAGTTTATTTTTGTAAAAACGTGAACCACTGCTGAGGGAGCAGCAAAAGCAAAGTGTATTGGACCTTGAAATTGTGAGCAACATGTAATGGGCTAATGAATGCGATTTATTAAAGATTGGAATAGGAAATATTAAGCATATAAAACATTTAAATTTATCTCCGAAAGAAATAGTTGCAAAAATTTGCATTCTCTGCTTACAGAGAACATGATTAATTACTATTATGCCTGCCAGAATTGTATAATTTGTGTATCCATAAATTATTATTTTAACTGACAATAAGTATTGCTTATAATTTTTTATTTATAATGCAGTAAATTTATTGTATTGTAGCATGGATACTTTGTTTTTATACAAAGCATATATTTCAACGTTTCAATGTAATTTTAAAGTCAGGGAAATTTTGTGACACCATCATGGAAGTCAGGGAAATATCAGGGAACTTTTTTTCCAGAATTTTGTTGCCACCCTGTTCTTGGTCTGGAATTTTTTGAAAATCTTCTGGAAAACCTGGAAAAGTCAGGACATTTTTATCTAAATGTTGAGTGGGGACCCTAAGAAAAGTTGTGATGTGATTTGCGTGACGATGCACAGATTTTGGATAAAGGTCTGCAGACATATTTTGCAGAATTTACTCATAAGTACTTTTTAATGGCTGCACAAGTTTAGAAAATAATCTGCAGATTCTTCCTAAACTTTAATAAAATTGTACATTATATTTTGTACTATACCCAACTTAAACTTCCTTTAATATGCAGATGTTATACCTTCAAAATTAAACATGAATGTAATTTGAAGCTGTAGTAATTCAATTTTTAAACCAAATACAAAATAAACGGGACATCGCCTTTAATTGTGATCTTGACCAGTGAACATTTATTAAAATAGGTTTTGAAATTGGTAGACTAATTGTTATTTTTATACACGGACTGTATACTAATATTTATGTAAAAAATAACTTGCAGACAATTTTTACGTTCAAAACTATGTTGCAGATAATTTAAAAAAAAAAAATTCCTTTGGACTCTTAAAAGTATGGATTTTAATTTTTGGGATGTGGTAATGTATAGAAACATGTAGTTTCATAATAAAAGTAGTAAATTATAAAAATAAAAAATTTCCTATCTTGCAGTTATAAAAAATATTATTTATATTTATTTAAAAAGATTATACTTTCTTAATTAATTTTTGAAATTTATTTAATGTAGAGTTCAACACTATTATAAATTTTTAACATTTAGGCATTGTGTATTGCTCAAAATGATCAATCATCCAAGTATCAAGGTTCTGAAGTATTGTCTTAAATCGGTATTTATAAATACATTGACAATATAATGTTTACTAAAAGATAATGATTGATCCCATGTAGAGACACATGACTGTACATTTTAGGTTATCCCATTTCAATGCATTTTTCTCTCTTGTAGGTCAAAAAAGCTGGCACCAGCAGCTCCAAAAATTCACTGCCTTCGAGTGGAGCCCTCAACCACAACTTGAAACCAGTTCCTAGTCCCGCCCACTCTTCCCCCCTCATGCCACCGGTGCCCGCCGCCAAAACCTCCACACCAGACGCCAAATGTGATTCGGAGGAACAGAACCTGTCTTTCCCCCTAGACTTGTGCATGAAGAAGCAGGAGCCAACTTTTGAAGTGACCAGCTCCATACTCAGCTCTTACATGCCGACCTTAACGAACACCGCTGCCAAGAAGAAGCCTTTTCAGCCCTTGGGTAGTAGTGTTCCAGGTGCTATAAACAGTGGCGTTAAGCCTGCTGCTCCAAGGAAGCGTGGCCGCAAACCCAAGGTGGTGCAACAGGTGCCGAGGATCCCCCCATCTGCACACTCTGAAAAGGTGCGCCAGATAAAAAGAGTTAGTCTAAGTATTCTTTTTGAAAATTCCATATTTTAGAAATCGAAGATTCTCCTGTGTACTTACTTTAGGCATCCTTAAAATGGTTGAATGCTTACTATTGCTACAATTAACATAAAGGTAAGTATAGTGTACCTGACTAGTCTTGTGAGTTTCCTGCTCTATTTCCACTTTTTTTTTCTGCAAAGTTTCCATTTTTTTTGTGTGCAATGCTTACTTTACACGATTTTTAGAAGAGCAAATCCAAATCAGTTTTAATACAGTTGCATTTATGCCTCATTTTGCAAAATTTTATTGAGGTGGGTTTTTAATGTGTTCTTAAAATTGCTGATTATACAATTATTTTTATAATTGATGGCATTTGAATTTAAAAATATAAGTGTAATATTAATAAATGGTAGAGATATGACACAATAGCATGTAATGCTAAATTATATTCTCCTATTCTTTATTAAAAAATCCTCATTCTTTATTATTTGGATAACCAATGTTTTAACAGGGTCATCATTCTATATTAAAACCCACTTTTTTAAATCATTTAAAAAAAAGCTTTTTGTATGTTTTAGAATCTTGAATGTATATAAAGAATAAGATAAAATTAAATAAAGGTTCAATATAATAGAAAATCGTTTGTAATACACAAAATGTATTCTGGGAATATTTTAGTATTGTTATTGTACTTTAAAATAAGTAAGCATTTTAAATTAACTTTAATGTATTATGTTATAGGTAAAAAACATTTGTTATCATCTAGAGTATATTGATGAAGTCTTGTTAAAATTAAAAGTCATTTTAATAGAAATTGATTTTTTTTTAAATATATATTTTTCTACCAGTGTACTGTTTACCTTGTTCCCACTACCTCCTTTATGAATGGCAGAATTTTGAAATGGTAATTTATTTCTATCCATCCATAATGTGGT